>JARFYF010000094.1:56709043-56720443 GCA_030265395.1 Rhina ancylostomus | reverse complement strand
AGTGTAGTTCATTCCACATATTTATCATCCCCTGCTCAATAAATATTAAGCCATATACTTTCAGAAGGAGCCAGAGTCTTTATATAAAAAAAGAGCATGAATATGTTTCAATCTCCATCTTACCTTCAGCAGTGTGAATTATACCAGGTTCCTTGACTTCTATTTACAGTTATGACGACTTAAAAAGACACAATATGCTTTATCTCTTTATATCCAAGACCACGAGTGGGAGTAGACTCACCCTCAGCGGATTCTCATTTAGATAAGGGGGCTCTCCTTCCACCATTTCAATGGCCATGATCCCCAATGACCAGATGTCAACCTTAGGACCATAAGCTTTTCTTGTCACCACCTCCGGTGCCATCCAGTAAGGTGTGCCTACCATAGTGCTGCGCTTGCTCTGCTCTGGTGTAATCTGGGCACAGAAGCCAAAGTCGGCTTTATAGGCACAAAGAAAATAAAACCATTAAAAGTATTTATTGAGGTAACAAGTTATCCTACTCTTAACAGAGATTTCTTTTTAAGTAGTTAGCAGTTTCAAAATATTATTCCTTCAGTGGGTAACACTAGTTTTTTTTTTAAAGAGTGAATTACTATTATAGTTCATGGAAAGAACACCCCTTGTAACATATGGATGCATCTCCTTTTAAATTAGCCAATGTATTGCATGGTGAGCAGCACTGAAGGGATTACAATGTGCTGCTTGCCACAGTCTTGGTCGCCACAGTTTTTTAGCATCAATCTTTGCTCAGCCAAGAAACCTCAGGATCAGTCAAACTAAGAACCTCAAAACAAAAACAGATTGATAGTTTTATCAAAACTACAAATTAAAGTCTTACATATAATCGGTTTTGATGAAGGGCTTTGACTGGAAACATTAATCATTCTTTCCACAGATGCTGCTTGACCTGCTGGGTGTTCCTGGCATTGTGTTTTTAGAACATAGAAAAACTACGGCACAATTTAGGCCCTTCGGCCCACAAAGCTGTACCAAATTTTTATTTCAGATTTGCAGTATCTATAGTTTTGATTTAAGATTTTCTACAATTCCTGTACAATTCCCAGATCTAAGGGCAATGAAATCCTCTAATGGCAAGGAGGAAAGTTTTGGCACAATGGGAATCAAACTATTACTTACTGAGTTTCACTGATCCATCCATTCCCAGCAGCACATTATCACTCTTGATGTCTCGATGAATGACTTGGTTTGCATGAAGGAACTCCAATGCTTGTAGGCACTGTCCAGAGAGAAAGTAAAGATTGGGCACAGCTTTGTATTTAATAAGTTATTGTGCAGGAAATCTCAAAACAAAAGTTGTGAATGAGATGTGCAGACAGTGCTTCAGTTGTGAGGAGAGACTGGACAGGCTGGGTTTGTTTTCCTTGGAGCATAGAACTGAGGGGGACCCGACTGAGGTGTACAGAATTCTCAGGGGCAAAGACAGGGCAAACAGTAGGAAATTTTCTCCCCCATAATGTAGGTGAAAAACACTAAAGGGCATGGGTTTAGGGTAAGCAGCAAGATATTTAGAAGGGATACGAGGAACAATTTTTTTCCACCCAGAGGGTGATTGGAATCTGGGCCATTCTGCCTGACTGGCTGGTGGAAGTGGGTAGTCTCATAACATTCACATAGTAAATAGATGAGCACTTGAAATCACCAAGGCAGAGATGACTTCAGACCGTGTGCTGGAGTTAGTGCAGATGTGTAGTTGATGATTGGCATGGATACGGTTGGCTGAAAGGCCTGTTTTTGTGTTGTTTTCACCTTTAAAAGCCACCGTTGTTCTTTCTCTTCCATATAAAAGCAAGCAGATGTGAGAAAAAAAATTAGGAAGCTCATTTTTTCCAAGTGACTGAAAGTATGTAATAAATTTTTTTGCAGCTTTTAGAAGCAAAGAGATCAGCTAAATGTGAAGAGGTGTACAAGAAGAACTTCCCATCCTTCAATCAGAGTACTATCCATCAGGCAATTGTCAATGTACAAAAAGAAATACAAATGCACAAAGTCAGAAATCACAAGAGAACACCGGAAATTGACAGCTGATTCAATATTTTCTTTCGAAACAAGGAATCAGGAGGAGAGGCTGAAACCCGTGACACAGCACGGAAGTTCCAGTGATGCAGCTGTGGAATCTGCTTCAGAAGCCTACCGCTCCAACCATGTTGCCGTGACAGAGATCTCTGCAGCTCTCAGCTCCTCTGTGGCAGCTCCCCACAGCCCTCAGTACACTGATCTTTCAAAAATGTATCTACCTCATCTTTACTGGGGGTGTGCAAACAAACGTTCTCTCCCTTATTTTCCAACTATGATTAGTACAAGTTTCCTTATTAGTACAAGAAAGGTGCTGAAGAATTGGAAAGAAACTTCCTATGGGCACTTACCTCCCTGCACACAGCAGCAATTTGTGCCTCATCCATACAGGTTTCTGTAACGACATCAGTCAGTGAACCTCCAGCCAGATATTCCATCACAACGCACAGCTCGTCTCCCACCAGGTAGCTAGGACAAAAAGGCAAGCCTTGTTTGTAACACAATGGTCCATTACAGCAAGAGCATTGCAGGTAAAGCTTGTCAACTATATTTCCAGCACAGCTTACACACCTTTTCCAATGGTAAAACACAAAGGGAACATAGACTTAGTCACCAAGCAGCAGCCTCAGCTAAGGAAGCAGCCAGGAGATATTCAAAGAGGAATTATTTCACCACATTTCTCTGTGGTGGGGATGGATGGGGGAAAGCACAAAGCAAATTCTGACTGGAGGCTGTGCAAACAAATGTTCTCTCCCCATTACCTGTCCAGGAAATTAACAATGTTGCTGTTCTTCAGTTCTTTCATCACCAGGATCTCATTGATGATCAGCTCTTTCTTTGGTTGTTTCTGCAGGTTGATCTGTTTGATTGCCACCTGGGAAAGCACATGCATGGCATGGTTATGCAGCTGGTCCAAATCCAGCATCATCCCAGTGTAACCCTGTCACAAATAGAGGTGCTCTCCATACAAGCAGGAGCAGACATCACGACGATCCAATCCTTACTTTTCAAAACTAGATACAGTCTCCCTCATCTTGCCATAGCTAATTTTCTCCTACATGGAAGGTAGAGTTTTTGGCAGGCTGTGGGTGGCAAGAACGGTTCTCCAAGATGTTCATGATAAAACCTCCAAGTCTACTTTTTCACAATGAGATCATGCTGTCACACAATATGAAACAGCACTTTTGGCTTTGTACAATTCTTCACAACACCAACAAACGTTAACAAGCCAATTTTATTCCCCTTTTGTGCAATACAATAAACCTGAGATCAGTAATGGGCAAAGTCCACATAAAGCACCTCCCTATAGATTGGTTATGGACACAATGAGAGTAAAGTTTTTTCCAGAAACCAGGACAAGTTCTCCCGGGTTATAAACACTTCACATGGACACCCTGTACATACGGACAAGCACTTGGGAGACTGGTGGGATGGATTTTCCAGCTGCTGCAAGCATCTTCTGCTAGGTGGGAATGGGACACTTCCACGAACCTTCTCTCCCCTTGATCCACAACAATTGGAGGCTGGACAGAGCCGAGCAGAGCTGGAAGCACTAAGGAGACTAACTACTCACTGAGTCAGTGAGACCAGCTGATGGTCACTCCTCCTGTGTCTGCTCGCGCTCCTGTCTCAGCTGTTTTTGTGATCCTCTCGCACACTCTGTTGTTCATTTCCTTCTAATGAAGGGTTCAGGTTACGAATGGTTCTCTGGAATGGAATCCAGTTGTAACCTGGGGACTGCCTGTAATAGTTATGGTACATCTAAGACATGACTGTAATACTTGAAGCTCACAGCTTGTAGGTTTGGTGTACCTTACTGCTCATAATGCCCTTATATCTTAAACAATAAATTGTAGATGTTGAAATCCAGAGCAAGAAACAATCTGAAGGAACTCAGCAGGCTGAGTCTGTTTGGGGGTGGGGGTGGGGGGGCAGGCAGGGAAAAGAGATGGTGGGGGAAAAGGAATTGTTGATATTTTGAGTTGAAATCGGGACCCAACCCAAAATATCAACAATTTCTTTCACCCCCACAGGTACTCAACCTGCTGAGTTCCACCAGCAGATTGTTGCCCTTGTACCTTGATGCTTGGAAGTGGGGGAGCCCCAGTTCTAGCTTAGTAACAGACAGCTTCCAGGTTTAGCAGTAACGTACCTCCTGTCCTGTGGCTACATCAATAGCTGTGAATACTGTCCCAGAGGCACTGTAAGGAAACAGATAAAATAATAAGATTTTTTCATCAGTGCACTAATAAGAATTGCAACCTTTCTCAATGGAAAGTATAATTTGGATTCCTAACATGAAGGACAGTCTTAAAATGGAGAGACAACTGATCAGGGCTTTAAGGAGAACCTCAAGAGATTAGTAATATTCTACCAGTTTTCAATAACCTAATACATCCACCCTAGCAATATTTACATAGAAGCTGAAGAATTGGAACTCACCCCTGTCCAATTTTCTCAAATCTGGTGTATTTCTTCTTCGGATCTCCAACACTCACAATACTTCCTATACAAAGATGCACAAATGGGTTTACAAAAATGCAATAAAAAGCCACAAGACAGGCAAGTGGCTCACAGATGATGTTCTCCAACATGCAAATGTATTGTCCTTCAGTACAAATCAAACTATCTCAATTAAAAAAACTCTTTTTGAAATTTAGAGATTGGACGACCACCTGTTTCTGAAACTCATCCTTTCCCCCACTGAGCACTGTTACTTGCATCTCAAACTTCCCCACACCTCGATGAACAGTACTCAGTCATGGGATCAGCAGTAATCCTTACCACCACCAGTTCTGCATGCTGTCAGTTCATAGATGATCTGGATATTACTCCATTTACCCGACCAAGTTCCATATCCTTAAAAACACTGGCCTTGACAAAAATGTAATTTTATTGGCTTTGCCAGAGGAACAAGTTTCCCTTTGTCCATCTCAACAATTTAATTATTTTAAAAATTCTTAATTGGCTTACATCGTTAAGCCACCTATAATTAAAGAAAAACAAACTTTGTCTATGCATATACTCTCATGATATTATGCTTTTAATCCCCAGTACAATTTATATGATTCTGCACTGCACTCCCTGAAAGATGAATATATCTTCCAAAGGTGGTATTCAGAATGAGCACAGCACCTAGATGCAGCCTTGGGCCTTCATTTTCCACCTGTCAAATGCAATCTTCAATTACAGTCAATTGCTCCAAAATGGAGAACTCAGTTACTCATTCTTTGTCCCCTAAATAACAGTACCCAATTAGAATTCTCACAAATGCAGTGCGTAATCACCCACCTCCCCAATGTACAGCACACAATTATAGACAGAATCCACCTGCCCCTATGCTCAGTCCTCAATTACAGCAAGGATCAACATTACCATGTGATCCAAAGTCAAACATTGCTCACAGCACGCGTCACCCTCGTCTCTCCAGTACATAGCTACGCCATCACATTCCTGTCCATTTTACTAGATCCCAGATTTTACTTGTTTCATTTTAACCAGAGTGGAGTGGGGTCCTCTAATCAAAAAGTATCTGGTTTTTTGAGCAAATCACAAAACTGAAGTAGAGGCTGCAAAGATGGCATGTACAAATTTCAAGAACAGAGTGCTAAGCAGAGCTTATTATTTATCAATTGTAAAAGTGTCTGCAGTAACCCAATGTCCCTGCCTTTAACTATAATATGATGGGACAAATCAGATAAATAAATGTTCTTCCATAATCTGCTACCTAGTTCCATAAGCAAGCACAAAATGTGATTGTCCACTTGAAAGGCACACATGACAAACGACAAATAAGTGGTGTCATAAAAAGGAAGAATGCATCAAGAGCTCCTGTTAAGTTTGAAATTCCATGGGTTGACTGTTTTAGCAGTCAAGTGAAATATTTCAAGACAGCACCCAGTCACAATAAGTGACGCCTTAAACCAATGCTCAACTCACTTTGACACAAGTGTAGTTACTGTATATTTATCTCAACTGTTAAATTGTTTTGTATGGCAATATCTGATACAATTCTTCCCAAGCTCTTTCCATGAACTCCACTGGTGCACTAGGTGAAGATCCGACACACATCAGCACTTTAAATTCCACCACCACACAAAATCTGAATATCTTGCTTTATACTTGTAACAAAATAGTACCCATAACAACATTTATACCAGAGGATCTCTTGTAAACATTGTCAGCACTTACTCAATTTTTCCATAATCTCATCATCAGTCATCTTAGTTTTCTTTTTTGCTTTGTCTAATCCCTTTGAAGTGCCATCACCATCTGGTTCCCTGCTGGCAGCAGGTGGGACTGGATCTATCACCGAACGTGTGTAAACCTGAAAACAAGGTAAATGCTGCTGTAGAAACTGCAATATTATACCAATACACACACACATGCACAAGACATTAATGTATACACACATTAGCTTTTTAAGATTTCCTCAGATCTCACACTCCATCTCTCCTAATATTACTACCGTGCTGGAATACAGCTTCTTGGGTGTCAAAACTTTACAATATCCAAGCCAGATAAGCATTTTTGAGTTTAGGTACTCAGACACACTAGGTGGTCATTAAACTTCAGCCACTGCCTTCAGCACCCCAGTCTCAAACTCATCCCCCAGGCATGAATGAAATAAATGGGGAAAACTGCAAATGTTCAAAATCTGACCACCAGAAATAATGATGGAAATCAGAGTAGAAAATCTAAGGAAGGCCATAAAGTCAGAGACACACAGCGTGGGAACCGGCCCTTCAGCCCACTGAGATGGCAGTGATCATCAACTACCATTTTACACTAATCCTACCTTAATCCTGGTGTTTTATTCTCTCCACAATCTCATCAACTCCTTCCAGATTCTACCACTCACATGTTACGGACAATTTACAGCAGTCAATTAACCTACCAATCAGCACATTTTTGGGGAGGAGGAGGAGGAAACAGGAGCACTTGGAGGAAACCCATGCAGTCAAAGGGAGAATGTGCAAATTCCACACAGAGCACCCAAGGTCAGGAATGAACTCTGGCACTGTGAGGCAGCTGCTGTACTAGCTACACCACTGTGTCACCCTGCCTTTTCTTTTTACAGCTACTGATCTCCTGTGCATTTCCACCACCTGCTTGTTCTGCTCCAACTCTGACAAACACCACAGTTTCATTTATCCGTCGAAGTATCAGTACAAGCAAGTTATTAGCCACCCATAATACCAGAAACCTGAAGATTTAAAAAGAATCATACTTGCCATTCAGAATGAGCTCCTGCAGACTCAACTGAGAAATATGAATCCTGCCAGGATAACCAAGCAGTGCAAAGGTGATATCTAAAGATAGGCTTAGATTAGGGACAGGTTTGGGTGTTCTGGGCAGTTGAGTGGAAGAAAAAAGGATAAAAAGGGAATTGCTGGTGAAAAAGATGCAAAAGCTTTCACATCTCCCTTCCCACCGAGTCCCAAACACTCCATTCACTTCAAAATGATTTATTTGTACTACTTTCGATTCAGTATATGAGACTCATCGACCAAAATGTGGTCTCCTTCAGATTGTGAAAACCCAACTCAGACTGCATTACCACTTTGTGAAAGACTTCCATTTGGCCCATATGTGACCTCAAGCTTCCAGGCATCTGAATTCTCCAATCTAACCTGACCCGTGTCCTTGGCCTCCCACACTGTTCTAATGGAGCTTAGTGGAAGCTTAGGGAAAATCTCATCTCTTTGATTAGGAACTTTACAAGCTTTCAACCTTTATGAGTTCAATTCCAGATCATAACCAGTGCCCCAGCAGGTACTGGCAAAACATTGTTTTCCCTATTTCACCTCATCTAGACGTAGTGTATTTTTTGACTTGTTCAATAGCCACCTGCTTTTGCCCAATACCAGCAGCCAAGCAAATGTAATCTCTTCTGCCATTCATCTTAAAAGTTTTTGATTGTTTTTACTTCTTTTCTTTCCCTGTCTCTGTACTTGCTTAAAATCTGTTACATCTTAAAAACTTTTACTCAAACCTTTTCAGGTTCTGGTGAAAGGCCATTAACACAAACAAAAATAATTTTTCTTCTTAACAGATTCAGCAGATCAAACAGCTTATTTCTAGCATTCTCTTTTTTGTCTTCAGTGTCTCAGGCACCTTGCTTGTGTGATATTGGGAGCTCTATCCACAGCACTCCACAGATAACACCAAAGATTGTTAAAAGTGGAGGGAGCTCCCAATTAACCAGAACAGGCCTCTCTTGTAAATTGCTACAATATATATTTGATGATGAAATTTGCAGCAGTAAAAATGTTAAATGTTGTTCAATGCAAATAAAGAGGTTATGATACATTGTGGGAATTAAGACTGCATGTGGAGAAAGGCAGGTATTGAGCAAAAGGGGCAACAGGTTCTATGTATCAGGCACTCAACACAGAAGCAGAGATAAATGATATCCATTCGCTGAGTTATTTAGTGAAGTTTATCTCATGAAAGGATATGACAGCCTTCAAGGAAATCTAACACCAATTGTGACAAACTGCTCAAAATTTTAAGTCTTCTGAGTGGAGTAAAGAAGTGGTGATTCTAGCAGAACTATTGGAAAGGGTAAATATTGAAGCATCATTTCCATTAGATGCTTCGTAATGAAGTATAATCTTCGGATTTATTCAAGAAATATGGCTGACAGACGTGTCCAAAAAAAAAATGTGGATCTCTAATGGAATACATCCTAGAAGTGACTAGTAAACATGATACCCAAGAGGAAATGCATGAAAACCAGCAAGCAAACTCGAGGGAAGACAACTTGAATAAAGATCTCTCTAGCCCGAGCACAGCTTGGGCACGTTCAAGAGTACTCACAGATTTGGTGCACTCTGGCCGTGGGGCAATAGCTGGAGGGAGGGCCTCATCATCATCCTCCTCCTCCGGAACAGTTGGTACATTTGAAGGTTCGGTGCCTTTTGAACTGCGCTAAAAAGAGAGGATTACATTTTAGAACTCCTACACACAAACTGCATCACATTCTTTTCCCTCATACCCATAGTTCACATGTACTAAAGTTTTGCACTGACTTGTACAGGTGAAGTGTTTTCCTCCCATATCATTCAATTATACAATTTGTCCTTTATACATAACCAGATTCCCATTTACATTCTAAATTTGGTGAACTTTTTCCTCATCTAACCAATAGAAAGCCCTCACAATCCACTTTGACAAATATAAACAAAAAAACATGTCACCATTTAATGAATCACAATACTGACCTTTTAAGTTCAATGATCTCACAAACACTGGACTAACCAATCCATTTTACCCAAAGCTTCCTAAACACATGCAGTTAGGGACAGATGGCCGACACACAATGCAAAAGATATAAGATACTCACCTTTGGTGTACCAGCAGGAAATCCATCTTGCTGGTCTAAATAAGAGAGAGAGATTTTAAACCAAAGGCTTTGCATTGTCCATAATGACTATTTAATATGGAGTTACCCAAGACCTGTCAGGAAACATTTCTTCCACTCACCCACCGTTTCAATATTCCACTTCATGGCCTTACCTGAGAAACTCAAATACTTCTGTTTCACTGTAGCTTTGGAATCATAGAACTTGAGCACATCAAGCACAGCCTGAGGATTTTTCTTCTGTTCCAGTTTGGTGATATTGGAAGTCTGTAATAGCCGAGCCCACTGCTCGGGCATTCCCTGTAAAACACCACCACTTCAGCTTCATAGGTCCACAGACACTGAGATTGACACGCAAAAGATGGACTCTTCATCCCTCAATCTACCTCACCATGGTCCTTACACGTTATTTGCTTACCTGCACTGCACCCTCTTTGTAGCTACAACACTATATTCTGCATTTTTGTTTCTTTGTACTACCTCAATGTACTTGTGTATAGCATGATCTGACTGGATGGCAAGCAACCAAAAGCTTTTCACTATATCTTGGTAATTGTGACAATAATAAACCAATACCAATCCACACATTCATTACACTGGGCCCACAACTCAACCCATTAATGTTCAAGAAGGTTGAACTGACCAAGTGTGTTTGGGCTACTAATTACATTTAATTCTCCTTGCACTAGCCATACATTTATTAAGGCCTAGAACCAGTGTTCAGCCAGATCCTGAGCCAATGGAAACAGAACACTTCAGACTGCGTTTGAGCACTATCAGAATAACTGGGCAACAACTCACCCATCCCAGAGGGCTTGTCTTTGGCTTCAATTCAATACATGCACAAAGCAGAATGGAGACAGGGATAGTGGGAACCTTGACTGAAAACTATTTATACTTTGTAAGAAAAATCTGGACAACAAAATATCATAATTATACTCATTAATGGGAAAGCCCACTGAATAAAAATAACAGGTTTTGCTTTATCTGAATAAAGATGAATATTGTGCTTCAGTTACCCAGAATCTGGAGTGCATTTTTCAGTCTGGGTACTGCACCCTGTAAAGATATTTTGGGCTTGGATAGTCTATGGTATAGATTCACCAGAATGACTCAGGAATCAAAAGGAAGTTTGACCTTCATTTGTATTTAAAAGTTGAAGATGACCAAACAGAAATTTATACAGAAAAAAGAAACTTGGTGGTGTAGATGAAGAAACCTTGTCTCTGGTGGGAGAATCGAGAAACAGGGCATATCTGCCAGAAGATAAGCACAGGGACATGAGTGAATATCTAATAGCAATCAAAAAAATCTGCCTTGGCAAAGTGGAAATTTGTTCAATCAGCCTCTCAATAGGAGAGCTGCACTTGGTGGCTGGTATCACAAACCTTCCAAGACCACAGGCAGGCGGTTTGTGTGACCTTCAGATGGTTTGACGCAATAGGTGGTGACTGCCAACAAATTAATTGGAATAGGGCCAATTCCAAGTCAGCCAACAGTCAAGTCAGAATGACTACAAAGACATAATTCATTGCACATCTCATTATGTACTCACTGTGAATTCGCCTGTCACAGCATCGAACCCAACATGGATTGTATGTTCAAAATCTGATGGAGGGGATATTTCTGGCCGTTCTTTTTCTCTCTTCTTATTTCCTGTAAAAACAATGCAATGCTAGAGCAACTGTCAATCAAAAAAAGGAACAAATTCAAAAGTACTTTTATAGTTAAATGCACAATTTCTCTGATCCAGCTAAAGGCTGTCATACACCCTTCACATGGAGGTTACCCAGAGGGCTTCACACAGCAGAATGGGAGTGATGGCACAGTGGTTATGATATTGAATTAGGTCAGAAGTTGGGGTTCAGACACCAGGCAAGCACACCAAATTGAATAAACCTTGTCATCTGTGGTTTGACACCAGGTGCCAAATTACTGTAAAACCCATTCAGCTCAATACAGTGCAGGGAAACATGTGTCTTAACTACTTCCTCAGTGC
>JARFYF010000094.1:56675274-56685562 GCA_030265395.1 Rhina ancylostomus | reverse complement strand
TCCTGGACTTGGAGTTTGGAAATTTGCCACACACACACACATAGAATTTAGTTTTTGGGGTTAATGTTTAAGATTTAACATTTTTACTTCTAACATTTTTACTTTTTTTTAAAATTATCATCAGCGGTTACTAACAAAATAGTTTTAGTACTTATACATGACTTGGTGTGTTTCTTTTGTTGCTGGTTCGTAACATGCCTCACACTACATCTATCACCCTGCTACTTAGCAGCCACTAATTGACAGTTTGTAATTTCCATTTCTTTAAAGGAATTAATTTTAAAATGCCTGTTGCAATTATAACCACCACCCGGCACCCCCCCCCCCCCCAAGTGCTCATCAGATTTAATTTATACAATGTCTAAACTGGCTGGACCAAGGTCCACTACAACTTCAGTGATCCTGCTTTAAAGAGCCAATCAGCTTAATGTTACCCACATGATAAATTCCATACTTCAACTCGTGCAAAAAATGGTGCATTAAGGGAATTATCTTGATGACACCAAGACATGTACTGATAATGGCAGATCATACTTTTCATTGCAAGTTCCAAATACCCAGCACTGCCTGGTAATGCCTCTTGCTTAACTAACACTATCTTGACTAACATCCGTCAGCAAAACCTCAGTACAACTGTGCCTTCAATGAAGGAATTTAATCCTTGAACATTGCCCTCAATATTCATTAGTGACAAATTTTTTTTTAAAGAACTCTCAAGACTCTCTCTGAAACTTTTCTGGTGTTTGGTATATTTATTGAAATGCACAGTTTATCAGCCCAGCCCTCAGAATTTGGGGCTCATCAATAAAAATGATCCAAAAGGATACAATTTCAATGCATGCATCTTGATCCACACTAAAGGAAAAGAGAAAATCTATCCATGGGCACTAACAGTCTCCTCCACTAACCCAAACACCTGGGTACAAACATCACCCATTATTAATGGAGAAACAGTTGCTACCATGGATTCACAGCAACACATTTTCTCCAAGTGAATGGTGGATATTGCTCAGCACCATCACTTCTTTAGATGTTGGCAGTCGAATTGTGCATTCCCAAAACATTTTTATTATATTCTTCCTGATGCTGGCATATCACCTGTCCTCACTGGCTGTTGTTTCATTTTAAGCACAAGGAGAAGGGATGATAAGCTAACAAAATTGGAGGGATCGGCTGAGTTTGTTTTCCCTGAAGTGAAGGTGGCTGGAGGGGCAACCTTATCAAGATATATAAGGGGAGAAGGTCAGAATCTTTTCCCTATGGTAGGGGTATCAGAAAAAAGTAGAGTGGTTGACATCTGGAAACAGCTGCCAGAGGCAGTGGAGTTAATACAATCACTACATTTAAGAGACATTTAGACAGATAATTAAATAGACAAGATATAGGATACAGACCTAATGCGGGAAAATGGGATTAGTGCAGGTGGGCAAAAAGATCAGTGAAAACGTGATTGGCCGAAAGGCCTGTTTCTGTGCTACACAACTCAATCACTATGACCAAGGACTGAAGTCAATACTGAGTGCCAAGTTATACGCAAGAGAATTTAAGTGGGAGTTAAATGGAGAGTCATATATGCAGACAGAACAGAGACATTCAGCAAGTGGACTCTCAATCTGTATTTTGTCTACATAATAATGAGGAGCTGACACAAGTGGAGAGTGACGACAGTGTACCACACAGGAAAATGCATACAAGGTAGACGGGAAATGCATAAGAGACCGTGCTTTGTAAATCTACATCTGTCAGCAGCATAACATGTCATTTCTTATTTTCAATCTACAATATAGATTCTAGGAGCACTTCAGTTGGATCAGTTTAATAATCAAGGTGTGGGGGAAAACTGGCTAACCACAAGGACTATTGTGACTGCCATCCTGCCTCAATAAAGCACCAGATTACCACCCTCAAGAGTGCACTGCTATGATACTGTCTTATAACAGTGAGCACAAGAGTAATTGACATCAGACCTTTACAAAGACCATTCAGTAATGAGCAGCCCTTCACTGGTCACATCACACAGCAATATTTGGCTACTAACTGCTCCATCAACAATGGTAGGCAATAACTAAAGCAATGACTCAAAAGAAGTCATTTTGTTGAAGATACCCAAACATGGCCTTTAACACTGATCAGCCTCTTCATTCCCATTGCTGCCACTACAACAGCTAGTGCCTCATCACTGTAGTCTGATTCTCTATCAATACTGACCAAATACAAGAGAACCAATTTAGTGAATTTCAAATCTCACCCATCTCTTGGCGTGATGGATTTGCATCTTTGACACCCATCTGTATTTGCCATTTGCACCCAAGGTCCAGCACATCAACTCGTGACTACATCGAGTTCCTGAACACACCAAGCCATGTGTCAGAGGCTGAGTATCTACCATTGAACTTACAGGTCAAGCAGAAGCCTCACCCGAGAATAAAAATAGAGCCGTGCAGATATTCTGCAAAATGTATCCCAGTTTGCTGGGAATGCAGATTCCAGGTCACAGCTTTCCATAAGGTTCCTTATGTGACTATGGGGGTGAAGAAAAAGGGAAGGCATCTAGAATGGCCTCAACTGTTTCATGAAATCTCTGGTAGGCACTCTGCTAGAGTCATTGTCTGAATGCATTTATCTCAGTTAAGCTTGAATGATTGCACAACAACACAGAAGGATGTGGCCACTGCACAACACATCATTCAAAACAAGGATATTTGTGGAAAAGAACAAAATTCTTTGCATAAATAGTTACAAATTTCTGTTAAATTTGTATCTGCTTGGAAACACCAATCACATTCAGATTTCAATTTCTTAGTAACTGAATTTAGATCTATTTTCCTTCATGACATAATTTCTCAAAATCATCCAATCTAATCAGAAGTTTTAGTAAACTTTTTCCTATTAAACAAAAGAATTCATAGTTCAATTGGCAGTGACTATCCTTTTGTTGTTTGTTCCATAATTAGAAAATTTCCACACTAGACAAAACTTCAAAATCATACTGATCAAAAAATATACTTTTCTGACTGGCTCAAATCTTAAGACCCAAAACTATGGTCTCTCAAATTGCTATTGTATTCTCTGATCACTGCAAGCATAGAACAGTTGCTTCACTGATTGTTTCTGTGGTGTATGACTGCGATTTTTAAGTCCCTTTAGCACGAAATATCCATCTTTGCTACTCCTACACTAACCCAGTTTATTCTTTCTGCATTCCCATCATCTTCGTCCAGATTCTGCCACCTAGCTACACTGGGGCAATTTATAATGACCAACTAAATTTACCGACTCATGTCATTGGGATGTGGGAGGAAACCAGAGCACCTGGAAGAAATCCATGCGGTCACAGGGGGAGTTACAAGCTCCACACAAGTGCCAGAGGTCAGGATTAAACCCGGGTCTCTGGAACTGGGAGGAGGTAGTTCTATTAGTTGCACCACTGTACCACCCTGTTATTTAAACTTGCTCAAAAAGTTTGTTGAAGTAAGGTATTCACAGCAAGCACTCAAAATATCAAATATGAAACCAGGCAGACCGCCTTTAAAGGATGAGCAACAGGAACACCGTCTGGAAAATCCAACATAAATCATCGGCACTGGAAGTGTTCTACAATATTTCAGTAACAAAGTTCTTTATAAATTTACCAGCAATCAAATCAACTAAATGATAAGTCATAATGGACTGTGAAATCCAAAAATGGTCAAACCAAACTTCTTGCTGGTGATATGAGACTAAGCACCATTGCCATGTATTCAGACTGTGTCTACACCGCTGCCACTAACTGTTAATCAAACACGTGTTACTTGCTGTGGCCTAACCACATCTGAAGGCGTGCTTTCCTGTCAGTTACTGAACAGAAACAGAGGAAGCAACCATTCAGGGTCGCACTGAATTCTGTTCTCAAATCAGCCTTTTTTGGTGCTGCTGGTACCACGGTGTCCAACTGCAACAACCACATATTCATGGTTTCAGCAAGCTGCAAGCCCATTGGTTGCAATAACTGTACTTTTGCGTTGATACAGTGGCTGTGTGGTATACTGCTGAATTCGTTACATTGTATACTGGATTGTGTTAAAAATGAGTCCCAAGATAGACTGAGGATTTGAATCTATTAAAAATAAAGCAAATAGTTGCCTTGAGGATGAAATTATATGATTTTTGTAAAATCCAACTGGTTAACAAATGCCCTTTAAAGGAAGTAGAGCAGCTATTGTATGATCTATATATGACATCAATATCACACAAACACAAGTCTCAACCAGTCTGGTAAGAGGCCTGTCAAGGCATTCAGTGGTATCAAACCACTATGTTTAAAGTAAAAAAACTGGAAGGCATATTCACCTGAAACTCAAGTAGGTATTGGAATAAATGTAAAAGTTTCCTAAATAACTCCCCATTATAACAAAGGACAGCATTTAAGAAGTGTCTAGATGAGCACTTGATTCGTTTAGGCATAGAAATACTGGAAGATGAGATTCATACAGATGGATGCCCACTGGTTGGCATGAATGTGGTGGGCTGAATGGCCTGTTTCCACGCTGTACGACTGTGACAAATTCAGGAGACCTGTCTAACAGACTAGTCATAATGGTGTGACTGTCATAATCATAAAATTATGCCTACAGCAGCAAGAGAAACTGATTAACTATTAAACCATACATCCACAAGGGAAGGTAGACCATCAACAAGAGAACTGCATAGAACTACTACAATCTATAAATTAATGATCTAGCATTTCCTTCAATACTTCAAGCCAGATGACCAACCCTGCTTGAGTGGATAGTGTTTGTAAAAACAAGGGATCCAAGAAATGAGATTTCAATGTGCTAATACTTTAAACATGGTGAACAGGGGGAAAAGTACAACTATAAGCAAACTTTAAGTGATTCAACCAATGGATCAAGTTAAAATGTTGCAGCTTTATCACATCCAGTTGTAAACTGCACTGGACGAACAAAGGACTGAAATAGTTCCCAGCAAGTCCCATGAAACAGAATAGGTTAAACAGAGGTGTTTTGTGTCCTCTCAGCAGAACATGAACAATCCTCACAGCTTGAAAGGGAGTTACACTGGACCTGGAACGTATTTACTTTTCAAGCATATAACTAAAAACATATCATTCATCATTTATGGGATCCTGTGCACAAATTGCTTGTCACATTAACTACAAGCATGACCACATTTGACAGTAACCGACTGATGTACTCTGGAACATCCTGGAGTAACAAGAGGTACCCAGAGTTTAATTTGTTCTCCCCGTTGTCCCAACCAACACAGATGCCAGCCTTCAGCCATTTTGATACACTACATAATGCTTAGAAATAGATGAATGCAGAGACACTACGGCAACATCATTCTGACTCGTGTTGAAATTCTGTAACTGACTGCCCTCCAAGTCAAGCTGTTCCAGGAGGTCTACAACTGATAATAGGGATGTGCACTGCGCCCACATGTACACTGACGAGACTACAAGACACCAAAAGTTCAATCTAGCTGAATACCACCCCCATCACCCTACTCCCAATTAGGAAAAATTTGTCAATAGTGCCTTCAAGCATTACAAACTCACCAACTACATTCTCAATACTATAGCAGTCTCAACAAAACATGCCTCATTATATCTCATTTTTGAATACACATCAAGTATTATCCTATTCCCCCAAGACAGATAGATTGTATTTCATTGCAATACAATGGATAAAATCTATAGCCCTTTATGCACAACTATAATACTGTTGCATTCTCCAGTTTGATTGACTTTACTTCACCTGAGGTATCTTGCACCATTGTAACAGAGATCAAAGTTCCAGACTAGTTATTTTACGGCTTAGCACATCAAATATAGGCACAGGCATATTTGCACTGCTAATGATTATTTGCAGTGTTTGTGTACCCACAGTCAGCCCTCACAATACTAATTCTGAGTGTCTGGGGTATTTTGCCACAGAAGCTTTTAGAATATTGATGTGAACTACTTTGTCTCAAACGTGCTTTATGGTCTTGTCAGTTAAAAGGTGCTCCCATCACAAATATGTAATTCTACTGAAGCATTTGTCTGCACCCAAAATATCGAAGTAAACCATGTAATTTTAACTATTAAAACACTATTTAATCATTAGCTGTTATCTTTGTGCTTGAAAGTATACAAGCTTGATGTCATTTGAGGTCAAAGATTCTACCAAGCGATTCTCCCATGTCTCATCTGTGTGTCTGCTTGTGTTGAATCTACAGCTCCAGTCTCCATATGGCTCATTCAAAGTCACAAGTAAATTATAGGTTCTCCTCCTAATGAAGGAATTAAAGTCATCTGCACTGTCAAAGTTGCACTCTATTCATCTTGAGTAATATGTACAGCACAAACAGGCCACACCAGTGTTTATTTTCCTCACATCCTTCCTCAGCTATTAGTATAATCCCCTATTCATGCCTTCTTCACATGCTATATACACCTGGTAGGTGAGAGTGACAGTCACTTGTCGGGAACCGTCATCAGTGGTAGGGAAACCACTAGGAAAAAAATTGAGGGATTTGCATTTGAGGCAGGGACTGACCAGGGATGGTCAGCATGGCTTTGTTAAGAGGTTTTCCTATCTAAGAGGTTTTTCACAGTGATAAAAAGATGAAAGCAATATGACTGATGTGGTCTACAGCAAGGCCTTTGGCAATGTCCCACATAGAAAAGTGGTCAAAAAGGTTAGAGGCTCTGGGATCCACAACAATCTGTGCTGATTTAAATAGTGGGGAGAGCAGTCTGGCTACAGAACAATGTTGAGCAGTTGGCAAAACGGGCAGAGAAATCACAGATAGAATTTAATCCTGAAGAAAGTGAGATGTAACATTTTGGGAGGACTAACAAAGCTAGGATGAACGATAAGACCCTAGGAAGTACCGAAGAACAGAGGGGCTTGGGTATACTGTAAATGTCTAAGTATGCTGACAGGTAGTAGTACAGATAAATAAGGTGATTAAGCCAGCATAGGGGATACTTGCCTTCATTAGCCAGGGTATAAAATATAAGAGCAGGAACATTATGGTATATTATAAAACATTAATTAAGCCAGAGCTAGAGTACAATGTGCAGTTCCAATCACCATACAGAGAAGCACTGGAGAGGGGGCAGAAGAGATTCACCAGTATGTTACATTTTAGTTACAAGGAGAGACTGGATAGGCTGCTTGCTTTCTCTCTCTTTGAAGTCAGAGGGGTGACCTGATGAGGTATACAAAATTAAGAAGGGCATAGATTGTAGATTGAGAAACATCTCCACTTAGCAGAAGTGCCCATGACTCGAGGGCATAGTTTGGAAATAAGGGGTAGGGGATTTGAAGATTTTTCTTAAACCAGAGGGTGGCGGTTAATGCAGGTACCCTTACAACATTTAGGTTTTTACGGGAACACTTGAAATGCCATGTATACAAGGCAACAAGGCAGTTACTGGGAAACAGGATCATGATACATAGGTACTTGATAGTCAGCATAGATAGACTGGGCTGAAGAGCCCTTTTCCATCTTGTATGACTCATTAACACTGAAACCGTCGTACAAAGGAAGAGGTGAAACAAGGGAGGAAAAAATGTAAGCTATGATAAAAAGAGGCTGATGAAAGCAGATTTAATAATGTCTCGCAGGAAGAAATTAGAAAAACGTTTGAAGACGAAGAATTCACAGGGGTATAGAAAAAGAATGGACTAGATGCACTGCTGCAGTTTGATTTCATCCCATGAATGCTAGGAATGCACATCCAAAATATGTCTGATTTTTTCACCTCAATTAAGTTACTCAACCCTAACCATTCCTTCAGCTCACCTCCTACTGAAACCTTCATTAATGCCATTTTTTAAAAAAAACCTCTAGGCTTGAATACTCCCAACACATTCCTTTCCTGCTACCCCCTCTCCACACTGCATAAATGAGGTCACTGCTGCTTGCTTTCTCACTCACACAATCCATGTGCTTACTGACAGTTTTAAACAAAACCTTGCTAATAAAATTCTGACCTATCATTTCAATTCACTGTAGCCTTGGCCACTCCTATTTCTGATACCCTCTCAGCCTTAAAAATCCTGATATTCACATTGCTTCAATTTTGCTCTCTTTAGCATTTAGTAAAGAGAAACCAGGGAACTACTAATCTATTGGAATGACACAAGTTGTAAGTTGTAATGGGGCATATACAAAATGATAATAGGACTGGGCAGGGCCAACATGGATTTAAGAGGAAATCATGTGACAAATCCAACACAATATCTTGAAGTTGTAACCAGAATAGGTAAATGGGAAACTAGTGAATATGATCTATTTGAATGTTCATCATCTCTTACAAGAGCTTAATAACCAAAAATTGAAGACACAGGATTGGGTGCAGTATCTGGCTGTGGATTGAAGATTGGCTAATGGATATTAAACACAGTAGGAATGACATGGTTATTTTCACATTGTGAAGATCCGTTAATGCTGCAGGGATTGGTGCTGGGGGTCACAGCTCTTCTGAATTTGATGAGGGGACCAATTTTTCTGACAATATAAAGGTGGGTGGCACTATGAATTGCTAGTGGCTTCAGAGGGATTTAGACCAGCTAAATGAACAAATGAGAACATGTCAGATGGACTATAATGGAAGAACAGTTGACTATTTTTTTAAAAGGTTGATGCACTGAAATGTGGTAGTGTTCAGACAGACCAAGGTGCACATAAATCGTGGAAAGTTAAGTGTTCAGGTTCAGGAAGCAATTAGAATTGCAAACACTATGTTAGCACTTATTGAAAAACAACTTGAATAAAAGGAAAAGTTCTTACAACAATTATATAAAGGCAATGGTGAGACTACTGGAAAATTATTTACAGGTCTGGGCTACACATCCAAGTAAGCACATACTTGTGATTATAGGGAACTAATGACAGCTCACCAGATTTATTCTGGAATGGCGAGGGAGTTGTGCTCTGAGGAGAGATTAAGCAGAATAGGCTTACATTTTCTATATTTTAGATTTAATTGAAACATACAAAATTCTCACCGAGCAGATGTAGGGATGATGGTTCCCATGCTTCAGGTGTTTTAGAACAAGTGGAATGACACTCCCAGAGTGATTGGCCATTCATATCTGAAGAAAGTTCTTCACCTCCTCCCCACCCAGGACAGTAAATCACTGGAAATCTTTACCCAAGAGAGCTGCACAGGCTCTGTGCTGAGTATATCTAAGGCAGAGATTGATAGATTATTTTTTGATATTAAAGGAAATCAAGAGATACGAGGTTAGTGGTGGAAAGAGGTTAGTGGTGGAAAGTGGTGTCAATGTTAAGTATCAGCCATTATCTTAGTGAACTGCAGGGAAGATCCAAGTACTGACTGGTCCACTCTTGCTTTTAATCCTTCTGGTTTTTTATCCTCAAATTTCATTGCTCGACCACTGATGACTGTGCTTTCAAATACCAAGGGTGTAAGAAGTCCTCCCAAAACCCAAATCTGCTGTAAAGATGCACTTAAAATCTGCTTCTTTGACCAAGTCTTTGGTCATTTGTTGTCAAACATTGTCTGGTATCTTTCCCGCAGAGTGACTTGGGACACTTTACTATTAAAAGGTACCCTTTAAATACCAGTTGTTTTGTTTGCTGTAGTTCTTTCCAAGAGCATAAAACAAATGGGGTCTTTGTGTTGTGTGGTTCTAGAGCTCCAGTAACAAACACTTCAGGGCACCATGTCAAAAACTTTCCAGCACATCAATAGGAGCATTAGAAAGCCATTTGGGGCTTCAAGGTAGTACACCATGCATAAAGATCTTGCCTAATTTTTTTAGTTCAATGCCTTTTTCCTGTATTAATTTCATGCCCCTTGATTCTCTTAATAACCAGAAAAGTATCAATATTTCTGTTCCAAATGAACTCAGTGCACAAGGGTGAAGAATTCCAAAGATTCTCTACCGAGGGAAATTGCCTCATCTCATACTTTAAAAAAAATTAACACCGGATCTGGACCCCTCAACCCAGGGAAACATCCCCCCCTCCATCCAGCCTGTCAACCCCTGTAATAATTTTGAAGTTTCTCCTAAACTGTGAGGAATACAGACCTAGCATATCCAATCTCTTCTTGTATAGTAAACTCAACATCCCTGGAATCAGCCAAATAAATCATCACTGCACTTCCTCTATGGCAAGTGTAGTTTTTTTTAAGGTAATGAGACCACAAGTGTACACAACACTCCAGGTACAGTGTCATCAAGGACCCATATAAGTGAAGTACGATATCTTCAACGCTGTATTCAAATGCCCTAATGAAAGGCCAGCAAAGAATCAGGCATGACAC
>JARFYF010000094.1:56566553-56580504 GCA_030265395.1 Rhina ancylostomus | reverse complement strand
CGGTTGTCCCCATTATTTCCATTCTTCCTCTTTTTCCCCGAATTCTTGTCTGCCCTCCTTCCCCATCAATTCTCATGCTCTTCCCTATCCAAATCAGACCCACTTACCATCCATTATTTACAGCACTTATAAGTGCTGTAAATAATTATATTATAATATATTTAACTGGATATCAGACACCCAAAATTCCAGCTTTGACAGAAAGTAAGGCAGTACTCCATGCTCAGCTTTTTCTTCTGGAAATCGCTGTCACATTTCTTTGGGGGCAGGAATTCTGTTACCTGGGCCTCATTGCAACTGGTGACTGCTGGGTGCAGCAGATTAGCTCGACTTTTTTTTACCTCCCTCTCCACCTCCAGTCACAGTGAGGGAACTGTTTCTGGAGAATGAGATGGCTGAGGACAACACATCAGTGGATGCACTTGAAGCACTGAGATTGGTGGATCGCTAGGTGTAGATTAATGACAGAGAAGGGCAAGCAGAAATCCAGCAAACAGCGTGACTGGAAGACCAAAGTTAGTGGAATGAAGGGGACTTTGCCAAGCTAAAATGAAATAAATATTATAGCCAGTGCTAATGCAACAATAGGTGACCTCTTTTAGGTGCAAGCTAGATACACTCCAATGAGGGAAGATTCTGTAATTAAAATCCAAAGTTTCCTTAATGACAGAAGAGATAGGGAAGATGAAAGAAAAATAGAATATGTACGATGCATGTCAGGTGAATAACTCCATTGAGAAGCAGGCTGAATATAGGGGAAATGAATTAAGATGAACAAAGAGAAAATATATGCAAATGTATCTATAGGCATGTAAATTAATGTGGGTACTAGGATAGCTGGTTAGGGATAATGAAGATGATCTGTGCATAAAGCCAAAAGGTCTAGCTGAAATACCAAATGAGTACTCAATATCAGCCTTGACCAAAAATGTGCCACTAGCATCTCAGTAAAAGGGGAGATAGAAGAAATAATAAGTTAAATGGCTGGAAAACTTGACAATGCTTAAATAAATCTAGTCCGGATGGGATGCATCTTCGATTCATGTGGGAGGTGGGGCTGGAGGTTGAAGAAGGGATTACCATAACCTTTCAGTTCCTGGATACAGGAGAGGTGCAAAGGAATGCTTAATGTAACATTATGTTTCAAAATGAAGTGCAAGAACATACTAGGCAGCTGCAGACCTTGGCTAAGGACACCTGGTAGAAGCATAATCAGGGAAAATATCAATAAAGGTTGAGAAGTTTGAGCTGATAAACATGCATGGATTTGTTTCACTGAAGTTATTGAATTTCTTAATGAGAGAACAGGAATATTGAAGTGAATGTCATTTATGTGGATCTTCAAAGGCTTTCAAAAGTCCCACACAAAATGTTTGTGACAGAACTTGAGGCCAAAGGAATTAAAGTGTCACTGGCAGCATGGGTAGAAAATTAGCTCAAAGGAAGAAAGCAGGGAGTTTTATTTCAAAGTAGAGAATGATAGACCTTTCAGTTTCCTGGAGTTGGTGCTGGCATAAAATCTGCAGGTAACTTAGAGCTTGGAAGTGTGCTTAACAGTGAGGTTGGTAACTAACTGCAAGAAGAGATTGGCTGGCAAAATGGGCAAATGGCAGAAAGAGTGGGACATGATATGGACTAAATGGCACTGGTCTAAAGGATAAGCAGGTTCCTGGGCATAAATAAAAATTCTTGAAAGGGACCGCACATTGAGAAAGAGGTTAGGAATGCATATGGGATTTGTAGATAGAATCATGGATTCAAAAAAAAAGATTAAGTTAAAGCTGGGTAGGCCATAACTGGAGCGCTGCTAACTGGTCTCCTAACTTTAAGAATGATGCAGATACTCTAGAGAATATGGAAAAGATTTATTGGAATGGTTCCAGGGATAAGTGTCTCACAAAAAACACAATTTTTTCCTATATTCTGTTGCAATAGTCTGAAATTTCAGCAAAGGAAAGTCTTAAATTCTATGGCAGTACTTCATCACAATTTAGCCAAAGTAATAATAATTCAACAATAACTGAAAACCAATTATTTTTGAACATCGAAAAGGAAAATGCCTTGTCTCTGAGAGGTTGAGTTTGGTGGGTTGGAGAGGAGTGAGAGTGCTATCCTGAACCAGTGATGGGTCATAAGACAGGAAATTAAACCAAACCCTAGCTTTAAATCAAAGGAACTGTGTGGAGTCTGACAGGGAAAGTTGTGACCCTTCTGTGCAACTCATTGTGCCTCCCCACACTTCCCTCCTGCTTCCAACTGTGAGTGGCAGCAAAGCCATAATGTTGGGACTGGCCCAGGTGTTAGTGATGCAGCATGTGGCCCAAGGACTACAGGCGACCTGTGTTATGGAGGTGTTGCATTCCTAGAAAGTGGTTGGCGATTTTTATTTGGGACTCAATGGTAAAAAGGCACAAACCCCTTTTTCCCATTGAGTCCCATGTTACAAGTGGAGATCTGTTCCGCCAGGGTGTTTTTCTCTCATATTAGGTCATTTTATCAGCGATGACAATGTGACCCACCACCGTTATTTCATAGCTGAGGCCAACTTTAGACCCAGGGGATGGACAAAATTCATAAATCAGGAACGGGTTTAGGAAGTGGGATATCAGGGAAAGGGATAGAATTCAAGGATAAGCGTTCATTGGAGAAAGGTGGTGTAGAAGGAATTTGGGGGGAGTATTGGGTTAAAATACAGTGATTTAGTGGAAGTGGAGTAAAGGCTGAGGGATTACTTTAAGGAGGCAGTGTATGATCTAGCTATTGCTATTGCAGCTTCCCCACAATGCAGCTTGTCAGAGATGATGATCAGCAGATGAAGAGCGCAGCAACGCTGCCCTCATGTCTGTTAACGTGTCCTCAGGCTGGAGAGGGTGTGGCAAAGGAGGGACTTTGAGTCAATCGACATAGTGATGTCATGTCCAAATCTTATTTCCTCACTGTATCGGTGACTAAAAATGACTTCTGCATTTTGTGTTTATTCATTTATTTATTTCTCCACGTGAACTCTGTAAGGAAAAATTTCAATTACCAAAGTTCCATAATGTGGGGGTTGCCTGTACCAATTATCGTACAGCCGAGGATGTATTCCATGTAATTCAATTTGGAACTACAGGATGAGGGACTTCACTTACACAGTCACACTGTGGAAACTGGGATTGTTCTCCTTGATATAAAGCAGTTTCAGGATTGATTTGATCGAGATATAAAAGATCATAACTCTTTCAGGAAGTATAAGTAGAGGGACTTTAGAAAGGGCAGTTAGAGGGATGTTCTCATTTGTGCTTGATTCAAGAACAAGGCATAGGTTTAAATTTTGGGCAAAAGATGGAATGTGAGAAAATCATTTTTATACAAAGAATAGTGATAATCTGGTATTCAACCCCTTGAACAATGGAAATAGAACCAATCAGTGCCTTCATGGCGGAAATGGGTCAGGTACTTTTGAGAGAATAATTTGCATGTTTGGAAAAAGAGCTGGATAAGTGTGCATGATGGGATTGCTCAACTAGGAACATGTGTTGGCTGGATAAAACAGGTGGCTGTCTCCTGCAAAGTTACCATTCTGTGATAATTATGAGTGACCATGGGCGACATTGGTAAGTCCAAGTAGAGGGGCTGATTAGACTATTGTATAAATTGTGCAATTATTTGTATGGTGTAATTTCAGTCAGTTTTGGTTGATCATAGAGTCACACAGCACACCCAGTTCATGCTGACCATCGAGTACCAATCTATGGTCTGAGCTGTTTTGGTGTACTGTGAAGATTTATGATGTTGGGTTGGTTCTATTGATGACTTTGTGGATCTTTAATTATCTTTTGTGTTGCTGGCTTCCTTGGCTGTCTTAAGGGGATTTTGCCATTGCCATTGGTTCTGTTAGTTGATCTTGCCATATGGTACAGATGAAAAAGTTGTCTTACATCTGTGTCTTCAATATTTTCCAGCTGGTGCCACCCATGGGAATGCTGCAGAATCCAATGAATGCTGTAACAACAAAGTTTGTCCGAACCTCAACTAATAAAGTGAAGTGTCCAGTGTTTGTTGTCAGGGTAAGTTCTCAAGGGAAGAATATTGAGTTGTGAATCTTTTAGTCTTGCCATGGATTGTACATTCATCTAAAAAGCACTTATCTGATTAGGACCCCAGTTTTTGAAAAATCACAATCTCAATTGCTATACACGAGTCATCTTCATTACACCATCAGTCCATTGCTTCTGAAATTTTGGTTAGTTCACCACTTTGATGCATGATCTCAGAAATGCTTTGGTCAAGTTCAGAATGTCTTATTTATTTGAGATTTTCCCCTTGTTATTCTTTTTACCTTGCTAATTATTGCTGTGCAATGACATTATTGGCACTCAACTTCATTGCTTTTTTAATGTCCTTTATGAATTAACACTTGCTACTTCTAATGCCATCATATTTCTTGTTCATAACATTTCATTTCTGTGCTATTAATGAAAACCTCATCAGTGTTGAGATAGCAGAAATTCCATTCTGGTTCAATTCAATGTGTCTGTTCTTTATGCCTGTGTTTAATTAACATAAGCAGCAAAAAATTTTGGTTCTACACTAGTTGCCTTTACTACACTGGTTGCCATTCAGATCTGAATGTAAGGTTGTATGAACTGCTACCATGGGAATTATGGATGGACAGGAATTTAAATTTGACCGCTTTTGCAGGACCATGTTAAATGCATGCATTCTTAATGTACTTCACTGATATGGGCGTTCCCATGCCCATGTATTTGCTCTCACCTGATGGGTGGGTTTCAGCTTTCCAAGGTTGAATTGCAATGGAATATTTTGGCTGCCTTGAAGGCTTTGTACAGTTGCAACATGTAACAGGAGTAATGTATGATCTCTATATATCTGCCACTATAGTTTAAAAACTTATTAGATCTCCCATTAATCATGAACCTATGACCAAAGCCTATGGCTCTGTCATGGACCACCTAGAAATGTTTACCAGTCTTGTTAAAAGATAGACTGTTCTTGTGTTAGAGAGGCAGCTGTAAATTTACTTTTTTGTTGTGCTTGCTGTTTATTTCTGTGTAAATGATTGCTTTTGTTCTGATTTAGTGGACTCCTGAAGGAAGGCGTTTAGTCACCGGTGCTTCAAGTGGCGAGTTCACTCTCTGGAACGGGCTGACATTTAACTTTGAAACTATTTTACAGGTATGGAGTGGGAGCTAGGGAAGGGAGAAACATTGATGATACAGAGTGGAGTTATAGAATGTGTTCTGTGCTGTAACAACAAATTTCTAAACAAGTTATTTCTAATGTATCCATTGAAACTAAGTGCCTGTTATGCATTACAACAGTTCTATCATTGATAAACAGGCACAGTGGTGTAGTGGTTAGCATAATGCTATTACAGCGCCAGCAACCCGGGTTTAATTCCGGCGGCTGTCCGTAAGGAGTCTGTATGTTCTCCCCGTGTTGTTGTGGGTTTCCTCTGGGTGCTCCGGTTTCCTCCCATGTTCCAAAGATGTACGGGTTAGGAAGTTGTGGGCATGTTATGTTGGTGCCGGAAGCATGGCGACACTTGTGGGCTGCCCCAGAACACTACACAAAAGATGCATTTCACCATGTGTTTTGATGTACATGTGACTAATAAAGATATCTTAATCTTAAATGCTCATTTGTTAATTGTAGAGTTTAGGCGAAACATTTTTGCTTGATTAGGGAGGTATCCATTGATCCATACAATTATTCTAGGCTATTTTTGTCAGAAACTCCAGAAACTTGCTCCTGTCAGCACTTGCTTCTTTGCTGTGTGATAATTTTTCAGATTTTCACATTCTTGTCCATTTTGTACTTTGACAAGTTTGGCATCTTGTCTCACATCTCTGCCCAGCTTTCCAGATATACATACAAGATGGAGAAGTTTTCTCATTCTAATTTTACTTGGTACTGTTACCTGTTGATTGTCCAATCTGAGATTATAAACCTGACCTCAGGGAAACTGTGGCACAAATTATGCATGCTTCCTTGTGGTGAGGTGCGCTTGTTCTTCAGGAGCACACCACCTCTCCACTCACCTGCCCTGTCAAACACCATTTGGCCCCACCTTTGGCAGAGTTGCAGATCCCACACTGGCCCCATTGGCTGTCACAGAACTGGAGTGGAAGAATTCATCCTCTGTTCTGAGAGACTGCCAATAGAAGGTAACAGGCAATCAAACTGATTACATGCATGCCATTGGACTTACGCTTTTGCTATCAGTAGTATTCAACAGCAGTCTTTTGTTACTGTGGACACAATAAAAAGCAACTATTGGACAATCACTTGTGAAGTTAGGTTTTGGGTCTTGTTTTACGCTTGTTCCAATTCACTTCAGCACTAATGATTTCAAGTTCTAGTGACAGCCATGCCGACATTACGAGCAATATATTTTTCATTTATCTTCTCCATATTTATAGGATTTTTCCATCATTGAGTTTGAGACTTATTGATCCACAACTTTTTCCCCTTTTACTTTAATTTTAAATTCATGATGTGCTTAAATAGCATTACTCGCATTCAATTTCCTATTTAGATAATTGATTCTTAACAGCAATAAGCTGGTTTCTCCCTTTGCCATTACCCGGTGTGCAGTCTGTTCCAGGGTATGCTATGCTGTATGCTGAGTTTCAGAAATGCTTTCTTATACCAATGTAGTATTTTGTTGCTTCATTGATTTTCAATCATTTCTACATATTTAAATTTCCATGCAAAATGTACAACACAAATTAATGTTTTTTGACAAGGCTCATACAATACTGGTTTCTGTGTCTTCCCTCCTTCCCATCTTATTCAATTATCACTAAATCATCTCTTTTACTGCTTCACTGCTCCCATGAACAATAACATCAATTCTTCATCATAGATTTGTTCCATCACCATATCTTTACTGTGGTGTTAATATTCTCAGTTTCACAAAACATCATATTAGAGAAGCATCAGTCAATTTTGTCTTGATGATTTCCTTGTCTAGGATCATCTCAATAGCATCAGAGCTCGTAATCTGTAATTCTCTTTCACAGAGATCCAGAGTATGTAATATTTTTCCATGATCTTCATTTTGCATTTGATTTTTGCACTTACTGTTTTTTTTGTACATGTTATTCTCAGAGTTTTAACCTCAGTTGTTAAACTTTAATAGTTCCATCTAGTTTGCTCATATTACTTAGAAACAACATCCCATTTAGGAAATATACTTCTGTGCCATATCTGGAGTCTATAAAGTCACCATGCAGCCCAGGCTGTTAATAGGGTTACTTGCTTGTAGTTTTGAGGATATTGTTGCTGGGGTTGATTTGTGATAATGTACAGAGTTTAATGTACGGAGTACCTGCTCTGTCCTCATTTCTAGCATTAGTGTCAAATGCTGACATGTCATAGGCCATTTCACTTTCATCATATTCAGTGCCGATGTCTTCAAGTGCCCTTTACTACAGTAGAAGTAGCCTAGTTGTTTTCCTGAAATATTATCAGAGCCATGTGTAAACAGGTTCAGAGAAATACCAGTGAATATTTATTGTAGGTTCTAGTGTACTGAGCCACCTTCAAGAGCTTATTATCCTGAAATAGATTCTTAGGCTGGTCAAGTATTACTAAAGCCAGCACCTAAACTGATGCTTTTGAATGGAAATTAACATTTGTAACACACCTGAGAATGTATTCAGTACTTTTTGTTCTCTTAACAGGCTCATGACAGTCCAGTTAGAGCCATGACCTGGTCTCATAATGATATGTGGATGCTGACAGCTGACCATGGTGGATATGTGAAGTATTGGCAGTCCAACATGAACAATGTGAAGATGTTCCAAGCTCACAAGGAGGCGATTAGAGAGGCCAGGTGGATTAATGCTATGCAGTTTTCTGTAGGGATTGGTATAAATATATTGTCATTTCAATGTATTCTAGGTGAAGTTGTGCATGGTTTCTATGAAACCCTGGGAGTGATGCTTCAGATTTTATGCTCAATATTTTTATTTGTTTCCTCATTTACACAGAGAACCACATTGTCTACTATAGAAACATGGTGTGGTATTGATACATTGCCATTTTTGAGAAATGTGGATGTTGGCAGTATGCTTTACTGCTCAGAGTTTTGCTGCAGTGCTAATGTGTACAAGTATTCCTTTTATGAGTTCTTTGTAAAGCAAGATTTGACATTTTAAATAAAGTATTTCCTTTTTTCTAAAACTGAATAAAGGTTAAAACTTCAGAAATAAAGCCAGTTGCAACACCAAAGTAAAATGGTCACCAGGGTCCCGATGGTGGTGATCTATGGAGGGATTAAAAATAAATACTAGATCACAGACATCCACCTACAACCAGTGACAACCAAGATTGAAGAACTTCAAAATGATTAAATTTTAAAAGTCATTTTAGTATTTCCAACATAAATATCGTAAAATTAAGTGGTGGGTTTTGCAGTTTGTAACTTTTGCTTATGGTTTGATTTCATTGGAGAGCAGTAAATTTTTTTTTAGAAAACTTTAATCCTATTTCATCTGTGTTCCCATTACATTGAGCGTGTTATGTCACTTTTTTTTTCTGGTATTGTGACTGACCACATTTTAGTATCACCAGATAATGCTTAAAACTTGTCTATTTAGGCAACGGAGCCAAAACAAGCCAATGAACAGTTAGTAGGACCAAGGAATTTTTCGTCAATGCCAGGAGTGGCAGGTTTTGAAATTGTTCTTTAAAATCTTTGTGCTGATGAATTAATGTCCTGGTTATGCTCTAATTTTTGGGCTATTGTCTGTTGACACAGCGTGCCAGAAGAACCAAATGGCAGCACAAGGATACTGCACAATTTTGCACAAATACCTTCATGAACAGAAGGTAGCTATTAGTAAACTAGCAACAGCATTCACCACCACTGCTATCACTGATGTGGCTCGGACTGTTGAAGACCAGATGTACAATACTGTGATACTTATGCTCAATGTGGCTAAGTGAACTGCATCTTTTAATATCTGGTACTTTCAGTACAGCAATACACCTTTAAATTTCACAATTACAGATACCTTTCACAGGTCATAAAATGTCACAACCCAAATAATCTGATTTAATTTATTAAAATCTCTATTTTTGAAATTGATTTTTACAGTCATAGACTTCAGTTGGTTTCCTTTAATCCACTACATTACTCCAGCTAGGTTTTGCAGCCAACATGTAATATTTTTAGAACAACCCCTATCCCTTGGCTTCTGTGAATGACATAGTTGGGTTATTGCTTTGATAATGAGAAAGAGGAACATACAAAGTACTATTTACGATTACTGCCATATGGAAAAGCACTTATATATGGACTCCAAGAAATTTTATGTAGAAGAACTGCTGTGCAAACCTTAGTATGCAGTTGTAGCCACTGTGTATTCATCTTGTTGATACCACCTTAGCTGGGAGTGTATGCACTATCCTTGGCAGTGCAGAAACTCAGCAACTTGAGGGTCTTTAACATGGTGGAACTTTGGTTATAGGCATACCTGCAATCAGGGCACTTGATTATACCCAATTGTAAGTCTCATTGGAGTCCAGATTTGCTTATGGATTATCTAACAAAACATATAATGGAGTATCCTTGCATTGAACTTTCACGACTATGAATTTTTTGTTAAAAGTGATAAGTAATTATAATCACCATCATGGCTTTGTGTCTGGGTGAGCAACTGTAGTTGGGGCTTCATGTCTGAGGAGTCCAGCGCCAGTTGGATTAAGTCTGGGGGACCCGCCATAGTGACGCCCTCGTCTCTGGGAGACCGCCGTAGTGGCGGCCTTGTTTCCAGGAGACCTGCTGTAGTGGCAGCCTCATCTCCAGGAGACCTGCCGTGGTCATAGCTTCAACTCTGGGAGGCCGGAACTCTACATCTGGGTGCAGAGTGGGAGTTTTGGCTCAACGTGTTCATCTCCAGCAGGAGTTGGTTCCATGATGCTTATTCCAGAATATTCCTGTTCGATTAAGAAATCTTAAGTAATCTAAATAAATCTTTTGGAAATGGGGAGAAAAAAACTTGTCAAACTTCACGTAAGGAGACTTTTGGTTGTCCACCAATTTCTGTTTTCTGCTGGTGGAGGATACACTCCCATGTTAGCAGATGAGGTTCCAGCCTAAAGCATTGTGGTTATTCTAGTTAACTTCTGGAATCCATTTGTACAGAACACTTGTATGAGGATGAGCCAGATTGGGCTCCGTTCGGCTCGTGTTAAATGCTGACATCTTTCCCCTACTGTGTGTCTTCATGTAACAGTTTCTCACCTACGGATAATAAATTTGCCACATGTTCTGATGACGGCACAGTTCGAATTTGGGACTTTCTTCGATGCCACGAGGAACGTATACTTCGAGGTATGTAAAGCAAAATGCTACTGTATCTGTTGTATACTGGGCCGACTAACTTAAGTAAGCGTGTTCACCCTGGTGTTCAAAAACCCACCACACAATTGCTTACGTAGGTTCTAACGGTCAAATGTCTGCTATTTACACTTCTGCCCCTCTCGTCAAAGGGACAGGGAAAACACATCTGTTATATCTACATCTCACATTAAAAAAACAACTGACATTCTTGCCAATTCTTAACTCTGCACCTCCTCTTCAGCGTATTGGCATTTACTTCTTTCTATCTCTCATATCATGCATCCTCATTTGAGGTGATGAATTTATAACATGTTGTGGGGCATCTCACTGTGTGAAAAGTATGGTTTTGTTACTTTGGCAATCATTATTTCACAATTGAAAAATGCACATAGCTTTTCTCCCAGGACTTTCACCAGAGAAACTAATTTGACTGCTTGAGGTGCATGCATAATACACATTTTATCACCCAAAAGCCTTACTCTCCACTATCAATCATCAGCCATTACAGGGAGTTGATAATAAGTGATACACAAGATCTATTCAGCAGTTTGAACATCTCAGTTTGACCATTCTGCTCTTGACTCGTCAGTATAGTTTATTGCCAAATTGGAGTTCAGTGACATGGGGTTGAATGAAATATGTGCATTTCAGCAGTGCTTCACACACTGTGCAAACAAACACATTTTGAAATGTTGCTGCTGTCAGGCACCTCTCAGCCAGCAGCATTCCGACTGCTGAGTCAACTAGTTTCAGGTTCAAGCTCTAGTTCAGAGCACAAAAATATAGGTTGGCAATCCAGTGCAGCACCAAGGGAGTGCTACACAGTCATAGTGCATCTTTCAGATGAAGTAATCAGCTGAGGCTCTTAACTGCTGTCTCGGGTAAACAGAAAATACCCTTGATGGTTATTTGCAGGAAAATCACTCCTGTTGTCATGACCAATGCTTACTTCTTGATGAATAGCATTTTAAAACAGTTATCTGGATATTACCATATTATTAAGAGCTTGCTGTTTATATTGCGCTTACCTTGTGCTGTTTTTCCTTTGTTACAGCAATTAGACTATTTCATTGACTGAATACATAGGGATGTCGTATGGTTGTGACAGGAGCTATATAAATGCTGGTGTTTTTCCACTGACTAATGGTAGGGAATACAGTCAATTTGCACCTGGCTGTGTTCAACAAACACTGCATCCAAATTGTGTGCTGTATTGTTTCCATTTAGCTGAGATGGTTGTCAAAACTTACAGCTTAATGTCTCATTTGACAGATAATATCTTGCACCATGCTCTGTCCCTCAGTCCTGCCTAAATTTTGTGTTCATCTGAAAGTGGGGCTCAAATCAATAATCTTTTGGCTCAAGTGAGAGAATGCAGAGCAAAAGTGAGAGCTACTGTTCATGTCCAAATTGAACTTAGAGTGACGGAAGAGGATTTGTGAAGGTTGGGTATGCCCCGTTCATGATGACTTTGGACACAGAACTAACCTACATTTAACATTAGTTGCCTTTCTGTTCTACTAGTATGCCAGAAAGTTTCACAGCTTTCAAATTTTATAATTACTCTGTTCTGAGTGAGGCTCTTATTCCTTGAGGAACGTCCTTGTTTTAGATTTTCATTGTCAAAGTGAACTGTACAATATGGGAATGTATTCAGATTTACTATAGTAAGATGAAGCAGACCATTTTAACACTAATTACTTAATCTTTTGTCAACTGACAGATCCTGTTGACAATGGTTGGTCAGGCAGATTTTGGTCAGGGAACTGGTGCTTATCCAGCAGCATTCGCTTCATGGCAGTTCATGGATAAATCTGCATCAGAGAACTGAATACCTCCAGTTCTCTCCTGGTGTCTGTGATTGCACATTTTGTGGGAGGGGTCAGTGGGGGTGTGTGGCAGTTATGGTGTTACTGGAGACTGAAGTGCAGTGGCACCCCTGACTGAATTGAAAATGGTACAACTATCACCCTTATTGTGTCTTAATTGAAGGGCAGCATCTCTAATAATGTAGCATTCTTGATGTCACATTATAATTCCTCACCCCTCTGACCTGGTATCCAGGTGACGTGGAAGGTGAAAATCAAAAAATGCAGATGATGGAAATGTGAAATAAGAAGAGAAAATTCTGCAAGCACTCAGAAGGTCAGGCAGTATCTGCAGAAAGAGCAATTGTTCTTGCTTCAGGTTTAAAACCATCAGACCTGAGAAAGTGAGAAAACAGGTTAACTTGAAACTGCAGAGGGGATGGGGGAGTGAGTGATCAGACAAACAAAATATCCCCGATCCAAGTGAACCCAGTGTTTACAGAGCCATCAATTAGGAAGCTTGCAGCAGTTGTGTCTGTTCAATTTGAGGTCAAATGTGCTCATTGCCACCCTTTATTGAATAAATTGGAGTTTGAATCTGAGACTTGTCCTGCCTTGTATCACACCATATGTCCATATGTATGGACAAAATGTATGTCCATTTTGTAAAGCTGGCTTCAGAAAGTGCTGTTCAAAGATGCTGAATTTTACATCCTCCACATTTTAATTTGTACATTTCTAAAAATGTTTCAAGATCTTTGTAATGTTAAAATCTTTTCATAAGCCTTTTAAATTTTAGGTTTTTTAATGCTGGCAGGGTTAACTTTAAAGGGATATAGTGATGATGAGTTTAATCATTGAAGTTTCAATTCAGCCCTGACTGATGGAAAATTACTGGATTAGAACCCACACACCATTGATTTAGGGACATGAATTCAAATCCTATCAAGGCAGTAGAGGAATTTAAACAACAAATAAATATGAGAATAAAATGATAGCATTGATTATGGCATCTGTGATTGTTGTAAAATCCCATCCAGTCCGCTAATGTCCTTTCGGAAAAGAATTCTACCATCCTTGTTTGATCTGGCCAATATGACTCTCACCAGTGTGGTTTACTCTTTACTGGCAATTTGGCAAGTTAGGAATATAGGAATAGCCAAAAAAAAGTGATATGTAAAATTAGTCCAGATTTTTAAAGTTTTTTTACAGTCAACTTACCCCTCCAATATAGGAGTGCCTCTGCTAATTATCAACATCTGAGATTACTTTTAAAGCATTTTATGTTGAAATTGAATGTAATGTTTGTATCCTCTACTGTAGATGGAAATATTTTACCTTAACCTGCCTTTTTTTATTCATTTTTTGGAATCTTGAGTGTTCCTGGCAAGGCCAGGATTTATTGTCAATCCCCAAATGTCCTTAAGATGGCAGTGGTGAGCTGCTACCTTGAATGGCTGCAGTTCTTCTGGTGAAAGTAACCCCACCCAATAATGCTGATGGATAGGGAGTTCCAGATCTAGCAACATTGAAGGACCAGCAATATAATTCCAAGTCAGGACCTGCAGGTGGTGGTGTTACCATGTATTTGCTGCCCTTGTCCTACTTGCTGGTAGAGAGATTGGGTGGTGCCTGGGTGAGTTACGGTAGTATATTTTGTGGTTAATGCCCACTGCAGCCACTGTTGTTAAGGAAATGAATGTTTAGGATTGTTGATGAAGTGCTAAATTTTTTCACTTGGATTATGTCAAGCTTGAGTGTCGTTGGAGCTGCACTCGTCCAAGCA
>JARFYF010000094.1:56551198-56561481 GCA_030265395.1 Rhina ancylostomus | reverse complement strand
TTTCAGTTCTCCAAAAACAACAACCTACTGTCTGAGCTTTTATTCAGTATGTCTTTGTGTGGAGTTATCCATGTATTGCAGTTCATTTAAAGCTAAATTATCAAGAGTGAAAAAAATACCCCTGGAATTTCTTTGAAATCTGTACCAAAACATTTGTGGAGTATGGTATGATCCTAATTTTCAGCATAAAGGATTAATAAAGTTTGTGTAGTTATGACGTACATATTTTTTGCATTCTGCCTGATTTTCTTTGACCTTTTGTAAAGATTAATTGAGATACCTATGGCAGCCTCATGCAAATAGTGTAGAATATTGATTTCCTGGATTCATACCAGTAATGTGTGGTCTGCAATTTCATGCCTCAAATTTAGCTCCTTTTGGGTTCAATGTCAAATCCTTTATTATTCAGATAATACAGTGTGGGATGTTATTTGTTCTTCCTAATTGATGACTTCCTCACTGGTTTTATGGGTTTTGAGCTGACTGATGAGACCAATGTGGAACCTGTAGACTCTGCCACACATAGAGGACGAGATGCCTGGCAGTGTGACTGGGTGGGAAGTCATGCACCCCTCCACCATTTATGCTGAGCTTCTGTCTGCTCTGAGCACATGGACTCAAGGTGCTTGGTGCATCCTGAATGCTGCTGCTCCACGCTGAGTAGTCATGGCCGCAGATTCTCATGAGTTGTGGAGATCCTACATCAAAGAATCTTTTTCTTTGATCACTTGGTAATCTTGTACCATAACAGAACTGTGACTAGAGTGTCTATTTTGGGAGATGGTGTCAGGTATGCAAACAATGTGGCCTCCCCCTTCAAAGCTGACCAAGGGTAATTAGGACCTTAATGATGGATGTTGGTCTATGAGAGGATGCTGGTATTGGTTTGCTTTCTTTGCAGTAGATTTGGAGGATTTGGAGGATTTTGTGCAGGTAACATTGGTGACACCTCTCCAATGCTGTAGGTAGTCCATGCAAGGAACATATGGGAGGGAAGTGATCATTGCTGTCTGGTAGACAGTAAGTTTTGTGCCAGGTTTGAGGCCTTCATCTTCAAACAATCTTTTCCTCAGATGACCAAAAGTGGTGCTGGTGCCCTGAAGAAAATGGTGAATTTCAGCATCACCTTCATTGTGAGGAGGTTCCTATAATAGAATAATGTCCCATGTTTTCCAGAGTCTTGCACTGAAGACAATTGCCTGCTGATTTTGAATTAGTGAGCTGGAGGTTATGAGATATTCATTTCTCTCACTGGTGGGAGTCACCAAGATCATTCTTGACAGAGAAGCTCACCTCATCTTCAGATGGTGTTCCTTTTCTGGGTTTTTCCATCCAGAAAAATGTATAGCAACCACCTTGATCTTTGAGCTGACCATCTCCTGTCTATCATTGTCTCACTCAGAGTCGCAATGTCAATGTCAAAGAGCCTGAATTCCTAGGCAATGATAGCTGAGTGACAAGCATGTCTGTCACTATTGCTGCATCTCCGATGATCAAAGAGTTGACAGAATGAGGTCTACATTTCAGTGTTAAAGGTATCTAAAATGATTGGAAGTCAGGTGCTGCTTCATGGACATGACAGAAATAGACACTAACATAGTCGTCTATCAGCATGTGTATGTACATACTTGGCAATGCATTGGGACCCTTTCTCTCATGCAAATGTACACACTCCACACATGACACATACTTGCTGTCTTCCTCTTGACCCCTCTCTCCATTGATCCCTCTCTTCCTGAATCTCCTCTTTGGCATCCCCCTGGCCACCTGAATTCCTGCCCTCTCTCAGACTCCCTCCAACTCTTACTCCCTTTATTCACTCTTGCATCCTGCCACTTGGCTTTTGCTGCTTTTCCTGTACAGAATTATCCTATTGTGTCTGTGCTGAATTTGTTTCCACCATCCTTTCAGGCAGTGGATTTCAGCTTGTAAAGCTTCATCTCCCTGCTGGTTATGTTGTCAATTATCATAAATGTAAAGATGTTTCCAAAAATCTTCTGAGTACTTCTGATTTGAAAGTACTGGGAATGATTCATATTGAATTATGTAATAACTTCCCAATGTGTTTATTGAATTAGTTTGATTGGCTTTGTCTTTATCTGTACAGTCAGAATCAAAATCATGTTTATTATCACTGACTTGTATGTCGTGATATTTGTCATTTGCGGTAGCAGTACAGTGCAATAAAATGGGGAAGGAAATTATTTTTTATGGGCTTCACAAACGAAGACCAAATATCCACCGTGTATTTTATGTTCTTGTATTCTTAAAATAAACTCTTCGATTTAAAAAGATATATCATTCAGAATTTATTACATAGGAACTTGCACCATTTTTAAACTGACATACTGGAAAATGAAAAATGTTTTTTAAAAGAGGAAGTGCACTTTTAATAATTCATGAAATTATTTAACATTTCAAATCCTAGACTTTCCTCGAGTTGATTTATAATTGGATAGATTGCTAAGGATGGAAGTTTTGTAACTAATGGAACAAAAGCTTCTTTCTTTATCTGCTTGACATCTGTCATATGAGATCCTGTTCCTTCTCAGTCTGTTGCTGGAAAAAATAGTCAATTGTAGTGGTATTTATTGTGCCTATGTTTTGCATGGGCAGTGTGGCTCTGATTTTGCTATTAGCTATAAATATTTGAGAACAAAAATGATTACTGTAGAACTTTATTTTGAGCTCGCCTTGTGGCAAAATATTTCTGAAGCAGTAAAATACTTCTATTGTGGTAAAAATGGGTTATTGCAATTTTGTGACTTGCTAATATATAGGAACAAGTGACACTGTGGGCTAAATGAGCAGAACCTATTGTTCTCAAAGTCATTTCATAATGCATGTGCATATGAAAAAAATACTATTTAAATAAGATTAGCAGTGGTACAGGGACCTGGTGTGGTTTGTGATGATGCATACTGTATGTTGTGCAGTTTTGTCAAACTTTTGTTGACAAGCATTAAGCTGAGGGTCAGCAATTCAAGATGTGGCATCTTCTTGGAAAACCACAAGAAAATAATAACATTTCTTCTCTAAGCAGTAAAAATTGTTGATATGAACCAGTGAAATTAGTTTTAAGCCAAATAGGAAAATGCAAGAACCAAACAGATTTGAGTGTGAATTGAGGACAATGAAACACCATAAAATATCAGTGACAGATAAGATTTAATGAACTTCCCAAAACGGTTTATATGTATATAAAGAGCAAGGAGGTAACTAGGGAAATAGACAATAAGAACATAAGAAGTAGGAGCAGGAGTATCTGACCTGTCAAGCCTGCTCCACCATTCAATAAAACCATGGCTGATTTGGCCGTGGACTCAGATCCACCTACCTGCCTTTTACCCATAACCCTAAATTCCCCTACTATGCAAAAATCTATCTGTTTAAATATATTTAATGAGGTAGCCTCTACTGCTTCACTGGGCAGAGAATTCCACTGATTCATTACTATCTAAGAAAAGCAGTTCCTCCTCATCTCCATCCTAAATCTACTCCCCCGAATCATGAGGCCATGTCCCCTAGTTCTAGACTCACCTACCAGTGGAAACAACTTTCCTGCTTCTATCTTATCTATCCCTTTCATAATTTTCTATGTTTCTATAAGATCCGCTCTCATTCTTCTGTTTAGAACTAGCTGCCACAGGTTTAAGGTGAGAGGGGAGAAATTTAGAGATCTGAGGGATAAAATTTTCAGATACAGGGTGGGGTTATCTGGTACAAGCTGCCAGAGGAGGTGGTAAAGGCAGATACAATTACAACATTTAAAAGGCATTTGGGCAGGTACTTGGATAGGAAAGGCATGGAGGGATATGGGACTATTGCAAATGGGATTGGCATAGATAGGCATCATGGTTGGCATGGATGAGATGGGCTAAAAGGGCCCACTTCTGTGCTATACGATTCTATGAATTTGTAACCTCAGATTACAATAATCAGTGTGGAAAACATTCCACTTATGTGCACATGCTCCTGTTTACATCAACGGTGCTGAGGTCAAGAGGGTTACTAGGAGTGAACATCACCAATAGCCTGTCCTCCTCTAATGACGTAGACGCCACAGCCAAGAAAGCTCACCAGTGCCTCTACTTCCTCAGGAGGCTAAAGAAATCTGGCATGTCCCTTTAGACACTCACCAACTTTTATTGATGCACCACAGAAAGCATCCTATCTGGATGTATCATGGCTTGGTATGGCAACTGCTCTGCCCAGGACCTTAAGAAATTGCAGAGAGTTGTGGACACAGCTCAGCACATCACAGAAACCAGCCTTTCCTCCATGGACTCTGTCCATACTTCTCACTGCCTTGGTAAAACAGCCAGCATAATCAAAGACCCGGACATTCTCTCTTGTCCCCTCTCCTATCAGGCAGAATTTACAAAAGCCTGAAAGCACGTACCACCAGGCCCAAAGGTAGCTTTTATCCCTCTGTTAAAAGACTATTAAACGGTTCCCTTGTACGATAAAATGGATTCTTGACCTCACAATCTAGCTCATTATGACCTTGCACCCTATTGTCTACCTGCCCAGTGCTTTCTCTGTAGCTGTGACACTTTATTCTGCATTCTGTATTGTTTTACCTTGTACTACCTCAATACACTGTGTAATGAATTGATCTGTATGAACGGTATGCAAGACGTGTTTTTCAGTGTACCTCGGTACAAGTGACAATATATTCCAATTCCAAAACCACATTATAATGGTCTGCACTAAATGTGGGTGTAATTCATCTTGTTACTCCAGGATGGATCACCTCATCGGTCAGTGCAGACCATTGTATTTACCAATGGACCAGGGGGAAATAATGAGAATTTTCTAAATTCTGTTTAGAAAGTGGAATTTGCTACCATAAATTGTGTAGTTGCTTTTAAAGGAAAACTAAATGATTGTAAAGAGACTAGTCAGTACTATTGAACACCTGAGATGAGATTGAGAGTGGAAGATTGGGTGGGGGTTGGTGAGAAAACTAGTATGGATTTTAAATTCCAATGTATACTAGGTGCAAATGGTCTGCTTTTATGCTGCCTATAATTCTATAAAGTTGACATACTCTGTGAATCTTTTTCAATTCCATATGCAGTGCTCTTTCTCTCAGTTGCTGATGATTATTTTGCACATCGTACCTTTGCGTGTAATCTTTTGCTTTTACTCCTTTTGCAATTTTTCACAAGGTTCAATATGTGGCTTTTCATGATAATCCTCGATGAGATCCAGTAGAACTCCAGCCCGTTTGCTTGATCCATTCATTTTTATGTGGTAATTGAGTGCCCACTTGGTGAAACTAATTTGGCATGCAAACTACTTGACTCCCAATCATGTTTGAGTTGCTTACCCCCTCTCAATGTTAAGGTGATGTAAAGACAAAAATCTTTTGGTGCAAAAAAAACCAAGTCAGACCTCAGCATTCCAGTGCCAAGAGTAACAGGATGGATCACACCCACATTCAGTGCAGACCATTATATTTGTGTTTGGAATGTATTTCATAGATCATTGTAATCTGAGGTTACAAACTGAAGGCATCAATGAGCTCAGCTAACATTAAAGGTCAAGCTTGTTCAAGGTGCATCCTGGGCTCAGCTTTACACCAGAGCTTGCATGGCCTTTAACAGCAAGCTGTATGTGATGTAATTACAAATTGTCCTGAGTGTATGCTAATATGAGTATACACGCTGGAATTGGGTTAGGGTCAAAGCAAAAGTGTGTTCATAAACACACGTGGCCCGATTTTAATTGATGCAAAATACAAGCAACCAATCACCAGATATTGTTACAAAGTTTCTGATGAATAATTGATTTAATAGAGTAGTTTCAGTTTTGGGCCGAGAAGTCTATGTCCATTCCATCCATCTATCCAAGAGCATTTTCCTTGGTGTAGTCTGAATAACCTTAATTGCCATGTGCTGACTAAAAGCCATTGAGTGCCACCTTGAAACCCATTAAGGTTTTGTGTTCTACCACCTGGGCAGATGATCTTTGAAAGATACCTTATTTGCTGATAGTATATTAGAGAGAGAACATATTTCTGATTTTTAAAAAAAAAATTGTTCTACATTTGTAGGTCTCCAAAACAGGTGAAATACATTCCTATTTGGCAGCTTGCCTGCAAGAGTTTTTACTACAGTGTTTGAAGGGAGAATAGCAAAGCTGCTGCTTGTTTGATGAATTTTAATTATTTGCGTATGAGACCTTGAAATCCCAATGTGCCAAATTGACATGCCAAATAAGAGGAGGGAAATACAGATTAGAAAGTACATATTGTAACATTGGTAATGAAAGTTGGTGGGTTTGGAAATTTGAAATGAGCCCCTGAATTGGGAAAAAATATTGTAGCAGGATTAACTACACAGCTGAGATCAAATAACTCTTCTGCTTTCCCGCACTCTCACTTACCCCTGCACATTCTTGCTTGCCTACCTGCCTGCCCTTCCGCTCATTTGTGCATTCCCTCTGCTGCTTGCAGCCATTTGTATGTGCGTACATACATATGCACATATCAAGATATATTCCTCGGACAGTGAACTCTTTTTTAAATAAAGCCTTAAGTAGTAGTGTGTGAATATTGATCTGATTCTAGGTTCAGCAGTGGCCTTGTATTGCAGTTTATAAGCATTTTTTGTGCCAGTGTAGCCAATCATTACAACTATATCAAGGGTGTGTCATGGGAGAAAGAAGATGAAAAGTGTGCTTTGTGCATCTGTTCACATGTCCATGTCATTTCATGTACATATTTGTGTGACTGGAAGGCTTGATACAAATATCCATTATATTTTTCAGTGGTCTTGGAGGGAACCCCATATTAAAGGAAGAAAATTCAATGTGACTTCAGTACTATTCCCAAAATGTCACGTTAAAATCTAGCTATTTGGGCAAAGGTTCCTTTAACTCAATAGAATTCAAGAATCCAGTGATAATTTTGCTTAGTGGTGGAAATAGACTGGAGTCATGATACATACTGTAGCTACACTTCATTTCAATGAAGGCTGATATTTGAAATAGTGTATCATTTCTAGTGAATGTGCACAAATACCTATAGGCATAGGTGTGAAATTGAATATCAATCATCATGACATTTCTCTGATCTGATTCTGCTTCATATCCTTTAAACAATTTGGATAAAGAAACACATTTAATATTCACAATTGCCATACCATCAGTTGCTGTTTGCAGAAAAGATTTCCAAATATCTACCAACCTCCTATGTGTAAGTGTTTTTAACTTCTTTAATGTTAGGTCAGGATCCACTTTTACACTGTGCTCTCAGATCCAACATTTATGTTCCCCTCTTCCCCCAAACTAGAAGAAATAGTTGCAACTACTTCTTTAGTGCCTTCTAATAATTTCAGTCAACTTGGCAACTAAATCTGTAAATACCATAAAGTACAACCTTAGTTTATCCTCTCCTTGTAATTTAACCCTCAGAATCCTGATTTCATTCTAGTAAATCTATGCTGTGCTTACTCCTAGATAATATCTCCTTTCTAGTATGTGAGTGTAAGAAATACAAATAGATAATTCTACCTCTTGTGCCTGTTTTGCCACACTTTTGCACCATGCATACCCATTGATTCTCTTAACATCTAAAAATCTATCAATTCTGCCATGAATATACTCAGTGACAGAGCCTCTTCAGCCCTCTAGGGTTGGAAATTTCAAAGATTCACCAACTTCTGGGTGAAGAAATTTCTTCTCATCTCTCCCCTGAATGGCAGGCCCCTTATTTTGAGACTGACCTCTAGTTCTTGACACTTCCAGCCAGGAGAAATATTAACTCGTTATCTACCCCACTAAGCCCCTTAGGAGTTGTAATACCCAGAACTGATCTCAATATTCAAGGTGCAATCTAACCAGGGCTTACCACAGCTGCAGCATAACTTCTGTTTCTTCATAGTTCATATAAAGGCCAGTATTCCATTTGTCTTTTTCTGCTTGCCCATGAGATTCGTATGACCTCTATATGTGCTCATATTGAACCTGCTCTAGTTTATCACCGCAGAAGTATTCTTGTCTTCTCAGTCCAACATGGATGACTTCACGCTTCGCTCATATTGAAACCTGGTGCCAAATTGTTGCCACCTACTATGTATTAATATTTTTTGTAATTTAATGCTTTTCATCCGCAGAGTTTACAATATATTTTTGTGTTATCATCTGACTTGGAAATATTGTTTTCTATCTCAGTCACTTTTTAATACAGTGAGTTGTTACCCCAACACTTGTCATGGGCCCACTAGTTGTGGCTTGCAGATCTGAGCATTGGTTCATCTTTATTTGCCCTATCTTCTGCTCAGCCAATTTCATGTTGAGATCCATAAGTTTTCTCCAAACCCAACAGCCTTTTGAGGGTTTTCATCAAATGATTTCTGGAAGTCCATACAGATGATGTCCATAGATATTCCCCTGTCCATTACATCTTCCATTTCATCAGGCTTGGCCTTCCTATTTTATAATACATTCTTGCTCTGTCTGATCATCTGAAGGTTTTAAAAAGTCTTTCGTCACTTTGCCCTCAATTATGGACAACATATTAGGTTAAGTAATTCTCTGCTCCTCCATCCCCCCCCATCCCTATCCCACCTTTGTTGAATACAGGAGCAGCATGAACAATTTTACGATCATTTGGCAGATCATGAGAACTTTGGAAAATTATAGGGAGGGCATCTGTAGTGTCCCAAGTGCTTCCTTTAAAACCTGAGATGGAACCTACCTGATGTTAGGGACTTCGCTCATCATTTCACCATTGCTTTCAAAACTTTACTTGTGGCGCATAATAGTAGTTTGTGGCTAAAATAGTAGATTTTTGGTATGTCCAAAATGTTCTCTTCCACTGTAAATATTTACTTGTTCAGGTATTGAAGCTTATTACTCATTTTATGTACAGTATCACCATAATTTGTTTCTGGAGTGTCCACATTAGGATGGCTGATTTTTTTTGGGGGGGGGTAGTGTCTTTTTGATTTTCCTTGCAACTTTTTACTAGACCATTTGTCACTGTTTCTCTTCAAATCTTTCTCATTTGCCTGTATCTGTGCCTTTCTGTGTGCTTTTAGTTTTATGTGGTCTCTTTTAGTTGTGGATGGATGTGCTTTAGGGTATAAACTGGTTCTGCATTACAGAAAATTTTTATGAATAGTACTGACTGCTCCACAGAAGTTGTTATACCCAATAGCATATTTACCAAGTTTATCATGAACAATATTTGTATCACTGGATACAAGTACAGCCTTTTGAAATCTAGAATTGTGGTCCCTGATTCACATTTCTCCTATTTGGAGGGCTATATTTCACTTGGATTAATTTGAAGTACTTTCATTTTTAGGAACATTCTAGAAATATGTAAAAAGTGCACACCATTGTTACGGCCTCAATGCCACATATGTGCGCAAAAATGAGAGACTGAAACTGTAAATGCAAGCCCAGTAATTCCATGGTAGTTCCATGGAACCAGCATTTATTTTGATGGGAATTAGAAAGCTCTGGTCAAAATATCTGTAAAGGTCGATTACATTCATTACAAATTTATGACCTAGTCTTCAACTACATTTGAGATGCTGCCCAAACGAGTCATAGTGGCTTACCATAGTAATACAGCACGGAAACAGGCCTTTTGGCCTAACTTGTCTATGCCAACCAAGGTGCCCATCCAAGCTACCAGCATTTGGCCTGTATCCCTCTAGGCCTTTCCTATTCAAGTACCTGTACAAATGTCTTTTAAACATTAATATTGCACCTGCCTCAACCGCTTCCCCTGGCAGCTCATTCCATCCTTTGTGTAAAAAAAAAGTTGCCCCTCAGGTCTCTTTTAAGTCTTTCCCCTCTTATTTAAACCTATGCTGTCTATTTTTTTGTTCCCCTTCCCTGGGGAAAAATACTGTGTGCATTGAAACTGGACCTTAAGCCATAGAGTCCTTTATGTAATGTCCATAACATTCCTTTTGTAAAGATATACATTAGAAATTACTATCCAGCATAGTAATGAATAACATAAGTTACATTTTCTTCTCTTCATGCATTCTAGATGTTGTAATTTGCTTTTGGTGTAAATGACCATTATTCACATGTGAGTAATGATAGGAAGTCATACCAAGACATCCTTGTTTAATTTGTCTATCCAGGGGGTGAATGCTGTATTTAATCAGGTCAGATTTCTCTTCCTTCTCAGTGACGGTAGTGTACTCCTGCACCACATGCATCAAACTAACCACACAACAAATTTCAGGAAATAATCTGCCTTTTGTCATTCACGTGTCTACGCTCAGTGAGGTTGATACATCACTAATTAA
>JARFYF010000094.1:56427304-56437859 GCA_030265395.1 Rhina ancylostomus | reverse complement strand
GTCTCTTGGGGCTCCAGGCGGGACCGTGTCCTGAACTTTGTGAATGGCTGGCCCCGTATTTTGGGTCTGGGCCCCCCCCCCCGCACTGCAGACCCCTGAGCCGGGGAAACATCATCCCCACATCTACCCTGCTAAGCCCTGCAAAGACATTATACATTTCAATGAGATCAGTTCTCATTCTTCTACACCCTATAGAAGAATGCCTCATCACTGCTCTAGGACAATTCCCAGTCCCATTAATCAACCTGGTGAACTTGCTCCACTCTCTCCCTCACAAATACATCCTGCCTCAAATGGGGGCCCAGGCTTGAGCACGGTAAGATGAGTGCAGTTTCATCTATATATCATTTCAATAAGACATATAATAAACTTAGACTCAAACCCTCTCTCAATGTACTGTCTGTCTTCCTAATTGCTCACTGTACCCACATGTTAACTGTCAGTGCTTCATGTACAAGGAATGCCAGATCCCTCTGAACACCAACACCTTCAATCTCTCACCACATAAAAAAACCGCTCTTTTATTACATAAGTGGATGACCTCACATCTTTCTATCTTGTATTCCATCTACCATGTCCTTGTCCATTCACATAACATATCTATCCCCTGATGCCTCTCTGCATCCTCCCAGCAGTGCACACTGCTGCCCAGCTTTGCATCATCAGAAAATGTGGATATATGGTAATTGATCCCCCATTCAAATCATTGATATAGATTGTGAAGAGCTGGCGACCCAAAACTGATCCCATCTCACCCAACATGAGAGCTTCCAACACAAAAGCCACTCATTTATTCCTGCTCTTGTCCTCTTCCACAATCCATGATGAAATACTACCCACCCCACAACCATGCACGCTCATTTTGTTTAATAACCTCTTGTGTGGGTTCTTTTTGAAGTCCCTTGTCCATCCAGATATTTTACACTGAGATACTACACTGATGTCCATCTGCCTCCTCAGCTAGAGGAGTAAGATCCCACTGAACTGCCAAGAGAAGTGCCGAGGTGTTCCGCTCCATGTCCTGGCCAATATCGATCCTGTGCTCAACAGTTCTAAACCAGACTATCTGGCATTGTCACCCGCCTGTCTATGGGAGTCTGCTGCCTGTAAATCGGCTGTTGTCTTTCCTGTATTGCAATCATCCTTCAGTCCATTGAGTCCATGCCAGCTCACTGAACAATCCCATTCGCTCACTAATTTTCCCTGTAATCCATTTTCCCCACATTCCCATCAATTTCCCCAGATTCTACTATTCACCCACACATTAGGGGCAATTTACAGCAGCCAAGTAACCTACTGACCCGCACGTCTTTGGGATGTGCGAGGAAACTGGAGCACCCAGAGGAACCTACACAGTCACAGGGAGAAGATACAAATGCCACACAGACAGCACCCAAGGGTCCTGACCCGAAACATCAACTATCCATTTCTCTCTGTAGACGCTGCCTGACCTGCTGACTTCCTCCAGCTTTTTGTGTGTTACCCAAGGTCAGGATTGAACCAAGGTCTCTGGTGCTGTGAAGCAGCGGCTCTACCACCTGCTCCACTGTGTTGTCTACGTCACACTCAGGAATATCTTTAGGATCAAACGGCAGAGTGGAACAAAGAAAGGTTATTTTAGCTAAAGGAGTTTCTTCTCATCAGCTAATATTTTATGTACGTTGACAGTCTGTGCACATAGTGACTGTTACTAATGTGTGGTTATTTGTGTAGGGAACAGATTCTTCTGTAAAACGACAGAGTTCATGTTAGTTTATTAAGCAGCCGCAGAGTGCAGTGAGTCAGGAGGCACCCACTGTGGGGATCAGAGCCTTCCTGCCCGAGACCACAGAACTGATTGTTGACTGAAGCAGTTCAGTTCCACAGGGGTTGGATTTCAGCTCCTTGAACTACAGTGGCCTCAAGTTCAAAAACATTAACTTTCACACGGAAGGAACAGCCGGAAAGTTGCACCTGTTGCCAGACTTGGAGTGCACGGATTATAAATATTGATGGCTTATGGAAGGGAGCAGGGCTCACGGTTCAGGTGGAGGCACAACATCAAAACACTTCCAGCTATGAGCTGCCAGATTCTGTTCTGATACACACACACACACACACACACACATTGTCCCTTCACCCTTACATATATGCACTGATGTCTTTACAGATGAACACACATACTGACACAGATCCCACATTAAGCACTTCCCAGACACCACCATACATAGAATCATGGAACGATTACAGCACAGGAGGCCATCCAGGGCTTGGCTCCGTACTGTCTCCTATGGACCAGTCCCAGTCACCCCATCCCCCAGTCTTTTCCACTTCCTCTGTCAATGAATTGCCCTGATGCTGCTCTGTGTTCCCTTTGCAGACTCTATTCGTCACATTGTGGGCTGTGGTTTCCAGATCCTAGACACTCTCTGAATAAACCGTTTACCTCACGTTGTAGTTCTGTGCCTCCTGATCTTTGAACAATCCACTAACAGGAGCAGCTCTTTCTGTACCTGCCCACTTCTATCACATCTCCTCTCAACCTCCCTCGCTCCGAAGAGACTAGTCACAAGAACACTGAAGAAAACAGGAGCAAGAGTAGGTCACAGGCTCCACCATTCAATGTGATCATGACTGATCTCTGCTGGCCTCAACTCTTCCTCTGTGCCATTTCTCCATGCCCCTCTATCCTTGAGCTATCCAATATTTATCCACCTCCACTGATGATCCAGCCTCCACCATTGGGCCGGGCAGGGAATTCCTGAGATTCACCACCTTCTGAGAAAAGATATTTCTACCCACCTCAGATTTAGATGACCAGCCCCATATTTTGTAACTATGTCCCCTTGTTCGAGACTCTCCCACTAGTGAAAACATCTCGACATCTACCCTGTCAAGCCTGTTAAGATTTTATATGTTTGACACAGTAACCCCTCATTCTTCTAAACCCCAAGGAATAGAGACCCAAGCTGTCCAGCCTCTCTTGATAGGACAACCTCTCATCCCAGGAACTAGCCTGGTGAATCTCTCTTGCTGCTATATCCTTTTTCAGGTAAGAGGCCCAAAACTGTGTGCTGTATTCCAAGTGTTGCCTTGCTAATATCTGTATAACTATAACAAAACCTCACTATTTTTAAACTCCAGTGCCTTTGTAATAAAGGCCAACATGCTGTTTGCCTTCTTAGCTATCTGGTGGACCTGCTAACTTTTTATGATTTGTGCACTAGAACACCTGGATCCCTTTCAACTTCACTCATTTTTGGTCTCTCTCCCTTTGGGTAATAAACTATTTTTTGATTCCTCTTACCGAAGTGCATGACCTCACACTTCCCCACATTAAAATCTATTTGCCAGCTTTTCGTCCAGTAACACCATCTATTGATATCCTTTTGGAGAATCACAATGTCCTCAGCACTACATGCCTTCCATTTAATTTTGTATCATTAGCAAAATTAGAAACCTTACATTTCATTCTCTCCTCCAGGTCACTAATACAGGGCCAAGAACCTATCCCTGGGATGCCCCGCTAGTTACATCCCTCCAGCCTAAAAAGGACCCATTTATTCCAACTCTTTGTCTTCTATGTGGCAGCCAGTTTTCAATCCATGCTCACACACCTCCTCCATAAATTGGGCTCTTAATTAATGCACCAGCCTCTTATGTGGTACCTTGACATAGGCCCTTTGGAAATCTAAATACACTACATCTGCAGTTTCCCCTATATCAGCCTTCCAGGTCACATCCTCAAACATGATTTACCTTTTATATCACCATGTTGTCTCAGTTTGATTATATTCAACTTTCCTAAATGATTGATTATTTCCTCTTTGATTATTGACTCTAGCACCTCGCCAATAATAGATGTTAAATTAACCGGCCTATGGTACCCTGCCTTCAGCCTTTCTCCTTTTTTGAACAAGGAAGTCACATTGGCTGTTTTGTAATCAAGTTGTGAAGTCTAACCTAAGCGAGTCATGAAAAATTCCAGCCAATGGATCCATTACCTCTGCAGCCACTGCCTGTAAAACCCTAGTGTGTGGTCCATCCGGTCCTGGTGACATGTCCACCTTAATCTGCCTGGTTTTCTCCAATACTTTATCTCTTGTGACCGGAATGTTTGCAAGTTCCTCCAAGTTATTTGAAATTAGCCCACCTGATATCTTACCAATGTCTTCCATGGTGGAAGACTGATGTAAAAAATTTATTCAATGTATTTGCCATTTCTTTGCTATTATTGATTCACCAGCCTTGTTCTCTAGAGCTCCACACTTACCTTAACTGCCTTCTTTCTAGTCATACATCCATAGAAACTTTTACTGTTTGTTTTTATACTACATATAAGTTTTCTCTCAAAATTCATTTTCTACCTTCTTATGTGCCTTTTAATCTTCTGCTGCTGGATCCTAAAACCAATGCAGTTCTCTGGTCTAACACTAGTCATACCACTCTGTATACACCTAATTTTCAATTTGGTAAATTTGTTTATTATTGTCACATGTACTGAGGTACAGTGAAAAACTTTGTTTTGCATGTCATCCATACAGATCGTTTCATCACATCTGTAAATCAAGGTGGTACAAGGGAAAACAATAACAAAATGCAGAATAAATTGTTACAGTTACAGAGAAAGTGCAGTGCAGGCAGACATTAAGGTGCAAAGTCATAATGAGATAGATTGTGAGGTCAAGAGTCCATCTCATTATACAAGGGACAGTTCAGTAGCAGGATAGAAACTGTCCTTGACCCTGGTGGTACGTGCTTTCAGGCTTTTGTATCTTCTGCCCAATGGGAGGGGGGAGAAGACCAAATGTCTGGGGTGGGTGGGGTCTTTGATTATGTTGGCTGCTTTACTGAGGCAGTGAGAAGTATAGACAAAGTCCATGGAGGAAATGCTGGTTTCTGTGACGTGCTGAGCTGCGTCCACAACCCTCTGCAGCTTCTTACGGTCACGGGCAGAGCAGTTGCCATACCAAATTGTGATGCATCCAAACCTATAAGAATTGGTGAGCGTCAAAGGGGACATGCCAAATTTCTTTAGCCTCCTGAGGAAGTAGAGGCACTGGTGAGCTTTCTTGACCATGATGCCTATGTGCTTGGACTAGGACAGGCTATTGGTGACGTTCACTCCTAGGAACTTGAAGCTCTCAACCCTCTCGACCTCTGCGCCATTGATGTAAACAAGAGCGTGTGCACCACCCCCCCTTCTTGAAGTCAATTTAACATTATCCTTGACCTCCTTTGTCAACCACAGATTTTGCCTCTTTCTTGTGTAATCCCTCTTTTTGATGGAGATAAACTCTTGCTGAGCATTACAGACCATCTATTTGAATATCTCCCATAGGTCATCCACTGACCTGTCTCTCAGCTTGTTTACCCAGTCCACCTTAGACAACTCCTACCTCATACCATTATAATTGCTCTATTTAAATTGAAAACACTAGTTATGGTGTTCAACATTTGGATTCTAGTCCCAGCTTCTCCAGTCTAATCCCAGAGCTGAAATCCCTCATCCCTGGAAATATTCCAGTCAATATTCCAGTGTATTATACAGTTCAACATACCATCCCGACATCCTATACAGGATGCCTTTGATTTTCTCACCACTCTCTCAGTATTCCCTGCCCTTTTCAACGACCTCTGCACATGTACACCCAGCTTCCCCTGCTCCCACACCCTTTAGACCTTTCCCCTTCTGCCCCTTCTCTGCTGCATTTCGTCAGACACTGACCTGCTCCCCAGCCTGCCTATCAGTGACTGTCTATACCCATCCTCACTCACACTGCCACGTGGCCTCTCTTGCTTCACATAGAGATGGTCACACAAACCAAATCACTGTCCTATTGACACAGCATCTCTAACAATCCCTTACTGTGTCATTTAAACCTCAGTCCTTCTAGTTAAACAAGGAAAAGCTGTCATAGGAAGCACTGATAGACCCATCAAACAAGGCTGCACATTTATTAAGCTAGTTTATAAAAAGTTCTTTGAAATTCAAAAGGAAAATACTAGATAGAGGATAAATAAATCTAAATGCCAAAAGAGGATTTCTCTTCAACACAACTCTTCATAAAAAAGTGCCTGGTGTGGTGTGAAGTGGATTTGTTAGCCAGTCATACAGTGTTGGCAAGCAGCAACAGGACAGCCTCCCTCCTCACTGTCCCCCCTCCCCACCCCACCACCACCCACTTTCTCCTCGATCCCTCAAACCTGCAGTCCTGTCCCTGGACCCTGTGTGTAACTCCTCCCAACTGCCCTCTGAGCTCTTCCTCAGATCTTTCACCCGCTCCCTCAGACATGCTCCACACTCCAGCCACACTCCGGATCTCTGTTCCTAATCCTGGACACATTCGGATCTCTGCTCCCAATCTCAGACACTCTCTGGATCTCTGCTCCCAATCCCAGACACGCTCCAGATCTCTGCACCCAATCCTGGACACACCCTGGATTTCTGCTCCCAATCCTGGATACACTCTGGTTCTCTGCTCTCAATCCTGATCACTCTCCAACTCCATGCTCCTAATCCTAGCTATTCCCTGGCTCTCTTCGCCTGATCTGTAGTAATCTCTCTGAGACACCAATAACTTCAGAACATCTGAGTGTACTTGATACTGAAGACCGACAGCTTGTATGTATCTAAGATTATTAATCACTTACCTGTTCACAGACCCATTAGCCACAGTTGGTTTATTACAGGGAACTCAACACTCTGAAGGAATGTGGTTTGCTCCAGATCATTTATAAAATATATTGAAGGAAACAGAATTACAGATCATGCAACACAAGTTAGAGATTTGCCTTCTGGTCTTAAGAAAAGCACTCAGAGCTAACAAAGTATGGAATTCTACACCCAGAGGAAGGAGTCTATAAGTAATGTTTTTGGACAGATGTCAATGCATTGGCTGCATTGCTTCCAGGACTTTGCCTGTTCCACACTACCAACGGGCGAGGTCCTGGAAGACTGGAGAGTAGCAAATGTTGTGCCTTTGTTCAAGAAGGGAAATAGGGATAATCCAGGTAATTATAGGCCAGTGGTGGGGAAGCTATTGGAGTGGATATTGAGGGATAGGATTTATGCACATTTGGAAAGACATGGCCTGTGTACAGACAGTCAGCATGGCTTTGTGCGGGGCAGGTCATGTCTTACAAAAATTTGAGTATTTTGAGGAGGTGACAAGGGTGCTTGATGAGGGCAAGACAGTGGATGTTACCTACATAAACTTTAGTCCCTGATAAAGTCCCTCATGATAGATTGATTCAGAAGATAAAGATGCATGGGATCCAGGGTGAACTGCAATTTTGGATTCGGAACTGGCTTACCCACAGAAGACAGAGAGTAGGGGTGGAAGGCTGTTATTCTGCCTGGAGGTCTGTGACCAGTGATGTTCCACAAGGATCAGTGCTGGGACCTCTGTTGTTTGTGATATAAATCAATGATTTGGATGAACATATAGATGGGTGGATTAGCAAGTTTGCAAATGACACCAAGATTAGTGGAGCTGTGGACAGCATAAAGGAATACCAAAGAGTACAGCAGGATATGGATCAGTTACAGATATGGGCAGAGAAGCAGCAGATGGAGTTTAATCCGGGCAAGTGTGAGGTGTTACACTTTGGGAGGTCAAATGAAAGGAGAAACTATATAGTTAATGGTAGGCCCCTTAATAGCATTGAGGTACCAAGGGATCTTGGGGTCCAGGTCCATAGTTTGCTGAAGGTGGCTACACAAGTAGATAAGCTGGTAAAGAAGGCATATAGCATGCTTGCCTTCATTAGTAGGGGTGTTGACTGTAAGAGTAAAGAACTTATGGGCAGCTATATCGGTAAAACTTTAGTCAGATATCACTTGAAGTATTGCGTGCAGTTCTGGTCACCCCATTGTAGAAAGGATGTGGAGACTGGAGCAGGTGCGGAAGAGGTTTACCAGGATGCTGCCTGGATTAGTTGCCTGGATGAGAAAGGTTGGACACACTTGGGTTGTTCTCCCTAGTGCATCAGAGGGTGAGGGGAGACCTGATAGAGATTTTTAAAATTATGAGAAGCATAGATAGACAGTCAGAATCTTTTCCCCAGGGTAGAAATCTAAACACCAGAGGACATGCTTTTAAGGTCAGAGGGTGGAAGTTTAAAGGCAATGTGGGGGGCAATTTTTTTACGCAGAGAGTGGTAGGTGCCTGGAGTGGGTTACCAGGGTAGTAGTGGAGTTTAAGGAGCTTTTACATAGACGGATGAATATGGAGGGATATGGATGATACACAGGAAGAAGACATATTTAGTATAAATTGGCACAACATCCTGGCCTGTCTAGGGCTGTACTGTTTCATGTTCTATCTTTACTGTCTTTCCTGAAAGACAAGCAGGCACTTAGTGCTCCCTCAGTACTGCTGCGGGAGATTTAGGCTGGATATTACGCTGCAGTGGGCTTGAATCCCCAACCTTCTGGGTCAAAGGGAATGATATACCACTTGAGCCAAGACTGGTTTATAGAGTGCAGAGGCAAACCACAACTGGTCTGGACCCAGCCCCGCCTGATGTCCCACACTGAGGTCACAGGCATAGCAGAAATCCTATCATTGATACCATCCTCAATACCCAGATACAGAGACCAATTGCAACAATAACATTATTGTCTCAGCTGTGGTAAAATCCTTCAAATCAGACAGAACATGCAACTTTCCCAAAATAGTTCGTGAAATTATACACTAACCGTAAAGTATAAATAGTGATGAATTCTAGAATATGGTAAATTAACCAGTAAAACTGGTATGTGCTATTATAAAGTGAAATTAGTGCATTCTACAGTAATGTTTAGCACATGCAGAAAGATCATAAGTACATGTGATGGAAAAGTACATATTGCTGAGGGTGTGGTGGGCAGAGGATATTGGGGGAGGGGTGGACACTGTGGGGAGAGTATTGTACATGACCTTTGTAGCACCATTGTCAGTCATTTGATGAGCTCAAAATGCATAAGAATAGTAACATGAGGAGCTATTTTAGTTAATGCCACCAGTCTATGTACTGACACTGCTAGTACGAGGTTAGGTCAAGTGCAGAGAGATAAGCTGCTGCATTATTTTTAATATCACGACGCTACCCCCTTCCATTATCCTGACATCTGTTTGCTAAATTCAAAGCTTGTCTCCCGTGTTCCACTCATTTATTTTAATTAGTTTATTAAATAAAATGGCTGGCAATAACTTGCCTCTAATAATGCGATTAACAGAGACAAATATTGCAGCATTTAACCATGCCAAAGCCAGAAAATAAATTAAGGGTTGCATTTAAATAGCACCTCTCATGATCTCAGGACAGCACAAACTGCAGATACTTTTGAACCAAAGTGAAGATTAAAGGGGGAGGTCAGGAATTTAGTGACAGTGTTGGAATTTAGGGAGAATCTTAAAATGAGAGGAGGTACTGAATTTAAAGAACTCGTCTATCACAATCTTGGGAAATAAAACATTTAGCCAGTCAGTCAATATCTGGGAAAAGTGAATGGTTTTGGACCCGAAACATTGACTCTGTTTCTCTTTCCTTGAATGCTGCCTGACCTGCTGTGTGTTTTCAGCATTTTCTCTCTTTTTCTCTCTCTCTCTCTTAGTTCAGATTTCCAGCATCAGCCGTATTTTTGTGATTTTCTTTGGGAAATCCCAAATCACCTTACAACCAATAAACGTCTGAAATGCTATCACTCTACGGAAATGCCACAACCGATCTCCTCACAGCAAGTTCCCTCAAACAGCCATGATTGCATTGATGATATGGTCTGCTTTTTAACATGCTGCTCTTCAACTGGTGCCCTTGGTGTTAATTTGCGAAGGACCTTTAACAATGTGCCATTCCCTCGGTTCTGTTGGCATAATCCCCACCTTTCTGACTTAGTGCTACCACCAAGCCAAGGTTGAAGAGATGAAAAATTAATCGGCAATCCAAGATCATTGCAAACTGCTCCTAAAGGATGCATTGGGTTGTAATAAAATTGTTCCTAATGAGGGAGCACTGCCACAGTGCTAAGGGATTACATGGGGCAGAATTTATTAAGTATGTTCAAGAAAGATTTCTCAAGCAATATGTGGATGGCCTTGGTAGAGAGGGGTCAACACTTGACCTCATCATGAGAAATGAGGCCAGGCAAGTGACTGGGGTGTCAGTGGGGGAGCACTTTGGGAACAGTGACCATAATTCTATTAGTTGTAAAGTGGTTATGGAAAGAGATGGGACTGGTTCACAAATTGAGTTCCTAAGTTGGGGCAAGGCTAATTTTGATGGCATTGCAAAGATTGATTGGAACAGGATGTTAGCAGGTAATGGGATGTCTGGCAAGTGAGATAGGGAGAGTTCAGGGTCAACATGTTCCTGTCAGAGTGAAGGGCAAGGCTGGCGGGATTAGGGAACCCTGGCTGATGAGGGATATGAGACTCTGGTCAGGAAAAAGGAGGAGGCATATGTCAGGCATAGGTGTCTAGGATCAGGTGTATTGAGGAGTATAAACCATAGAACAATACAGGCCCTTCGGCCCACCATGTTGTGCCACCCATCAAACCACACCTTACACTATCTAACCCTTTCCTCCCGC
>JARFYF010000094.1:56179849-56190095 GCA_030265395.1 Rhina ancylostomus | reverse complement strand
TCCTCGAGCTACCCACTAATTTTTGCAATGTTGTATGCCCTCTCTTTTGCTTTTATGCTGTCTTTGACTTCCCGTCAGCTACAGTTGCCTCATCCTCCCTTTCGAATGCTTCTTCTTCTTTGGGATGAACTGATCCTGCATCTTCAAAATTACTCCCAGGAACTCTTGCCATTGCTGCTCTACCGTTATCCCTGCTAGGGTCCCCTTCCAATCAACTTTGGCCAGCTCCTCTCTCATGCCTCTGTAGTTACTTTTACTCAACTGTAATACCGTTACATCTGATTTTTGCTTCTCCTGCTCAAACTGCAGGGTGAATTCTATCATATTCTGATCACTGCCTACTAAGGGTTCCTTTACCTTGAGTTCCCAATCAAATCTGGTTCATTGCACAACACCAAATCCAGAATTGCCTTTTCCCCAGTGGGATTGACCACAAGCTGCTCTGAACAGACATCTCACAGGCATTCTATCAATTCTTTCTCTTGGGATCCAGTACCAACATGATTCTCCCAATCTACCTGCATATTGAAATCCCCATGAACACTGTAACATTGCCCTTTTTACATGCCTTTTCAATCTCCTGTTGTAATTTGCAAATTTTTCATTTTTTTACCAACAGAGCCATCCCACCCCCTCTGCCCACCTGCCTATCTTTTCAATAGGATGTGTATCCTTGCATGTTTAGCTCCCAGCTGTGATCTTCTTTCAACCACGACTCTGTGATGTCCAGATGTCACATCTATCAATTTCTAACTGAGCTATGAGCTCAGCTACCTTATTATGTATACTGCGTGTATTCAAATATAACACCCTCAGTCCTGTATCCATCACCCTTCTTCTCAAATTTGTCTCCATGTTGCCTGAAGTTAATTCTTATCCCTTTCTAAGCTTTGTCTTATTCTTTATTCTGGAGACTTCAATAACCTCTTCTGCACTGTCCTTCCCTTTTACTTTATCCAGACTTTTCCAAACTGTTGAAGCCCCCCCACCTACTATCAGGTGTTCCTGATTGCCAGGGAGTCCACAGAGTAGCTTGCCCTTCATCTTAGACAGTTGGGGGGAAGCCCTGGTTAGAAAAGAAGTTGGACATCTCGGATGTTCTGGAGTGGAAAGCCTCATCATGGGAGCAGATGCTGAGAAAAAGGGATCAAACTTGCAAGAGACAGGGTGGGAGGAACTGTAATTTAGGTAGCTGTGAGCATCAGTGGGTTTGTAGAAGATGTCAGTGGATAAAGCATCTCCTGTGATGGAGATGGAAAGATCGAGGAAGGAGAGAGAGGTGTCAGAGATAGTCCTGGTGAATTGGCGAGCAGGGCGAAAACTTGTGGCAAAATTTATGAAACTGCCAAGTTCCGCACAGGTACAAGAGGACGCACCAATGCAGTTGTCGACATAGCGGAGAAAGAGTTGAGGGATGGGGCCAGAGTAGGCTTGGAACAGAGACTGTTCAACATAGCCAACAAAGAGGTAGGCATAGCTGGGGCCCATAGCTATGCCCTTGGCTTGTAGAAACTGAGAGGACTCGAAAGTGAAGTTGTTTAGGATGAGGACAAGTTCAGCCAAGCGGAGAAGAGTGTTAGTGGAAGGAGCACCAGTTCTGTCTCTGGTCAAGAAAGAAGTGGAGGGCCATCATGATGGGGAATGGAGGTATATAGGGACTGGATATTCATGGTGAAGATGAGGTTGTGCATGCCAGAGAACTTAAAGCTATGGAAAAGTTGGAGAGTGTGTGATATATCATGGACATAGGTGGAAAGGGATTGGACCGGAAGGACAAGAAAGTGTCCAAATGAGGATACGAGCTCCGTGGTGCAAAAGCATGTGGAGACAATAGTCTGCTGGGACAGTTCTTCTTGTGGATTTTGGGGAGGAGATAGTCCCGCAACCTAGGACTGCCCACTTCTATCAGGGTAGAGGAAGAGGCAGATCTCCAGAGGTGATGAGGTCAGTGATGATGCAGGAGATAATGTCCTGGTGGGGGTCATGGTTCAGGGGTAGGCAGGAGGAAGTGTCTGACGGTAGTGATAAACAGTTGTATATTCACACTGGAGGCTGGTGGATGGTGGGGTCCCCAGCAGTCACTGTTAGGATTGACATGGGTATGCAAGGTAAAATTTCCAGCTTTGCAGATGACAAAGCTTGGTAAGAAAGATAATAACAGATGGCAAGACAGACAGGTTGAGGGTATGGGTAGACACGTGGGTGAAACAAAGCAGAGAAATGTGAAGTAGCAGACTTCAGCAAGAAGAATAGAGACAGTACAGATTAAATGGCATAGTTCTAAAGTGAGTGCAGGAACAGAGGGTCTCTGAAAGTGGAGGGCATTTTCAGAGTGGTAAGTGAAGCATATGGGATTCCTGAGATTTGTAAACAGGGTCATATTGTACAAAGACAGACACGCTGAACATGCGTTAAACACTGCTTAAGCCACAACTGAAATATTGTGTCCACATCTGGTTACCGCAGTCAAGAAGGTGCAGGGGGGGGGGGGGGGTGTATAAAAGATTTACCAGAATTGCTCCACAAATGGGGGAATTTCAGCTCTGAAGCTGTAGTTGCTACTCTTGGAGAAGAGGTTCAGGGCGATTTGGTGGAGGTGTACAAGATTATGAACGGTAAGCACCAAGATTATTAAGGGTAATCAGAGGGAAGCTGTTCCCACAGGAGGATTGACACACAAATTAAAAATTTTGGCAACAGATAGAAGGTGGGCACAAGGAAAAAGAAACAAGACTGCTTACTCTATTATTAAAATGAATGTAGACTTCCATTAGTTTTGAATAACCCATCAGCTTCAGTAAGACTTGCTTCGGTATCATTGTTCAGGGACCTCTCTCTCTCTCCTAATCACTTTGGAACCAAGGCAATTTGTGAAAAAAAATATCAAAATTGCTCTGACAACTAAAGATAACACTTTCTTTTTTGAAAAAAGCTCTCTGCAAATACAAACTTTGATAGGCAATCCCAAACTTCCTTTGGACAGAATTTCTTGTTGAGTTTTAAACAAATGGAACAATGTGCAGAATGCACCAACATTCATACCATCAGGGCCTGCACTGGAAACAGTATTGGCTGCTACTGTCCTCACAAGTGGAAAAATATCATACAAAAACAAATCATTTCAAGTTAAATCTTTGTAAGAAAAATGCAGCGAGTTAGATCAATGAATAAAACAGATAGTATTAAGTTTTCATGGACTTCAACATCACAGATGTTCCATAGACTTGGCAGATCTCTTCTATGACCTTTAAATACAAATCCATGATGACAGAAGAAGAACAGCCTTTCCTTTAACATTAAGTGAGCACAACAGAACATAAACAGTGATGCTACACAATGAAGTTAAAAGGCCAGACTTGGGAATTAGATAATACTGTATGTACTGCTATATTTTACATGCATTAAAAAACAGAACTGTGGTCTGCTAACACTATTTTAAAAATAGCTATTAAGATATTTAGAGCATTGTTGAAGAATTTCTTGATGTAGCAACATGTTATTTCTGCTCAAGTGCAGCTGCCAGTACATGGATACACAGCTGCAGCCTCGGAAGCTGGTCCTTAAGTGTTGAGCACAAGTAGGACTCTTCCAGCTTCTGGAGAGTGCTGCTTTTTGAAGCAAGGCTGGAGCAGTGATTAGAGCAGGGACAGTGGGGTGCAGAACACTACCCATTGGAAGGATGCTCTTTGTGTTAGGGGACCATCTCAGACTATAGTCAGGCACTTCTGCCAGGGAGGTGTCCATATGGAGTAATAGTCCTAGGAAGAAATGCCTGATGAAACCAAGTCCTCAGTACTTAATACTTTATAACATCTGTAGCATTTACATTCATCCCCATTAAGACTCTATTCACTTTTCCTTGCATTTTATCTCGTCCACACACAGTGATACTCATCTCTACATTCCCAAATCCTTCCTGCACAGTTACCCCAAACCCCTCCACACAGAACCATTCTCAAACTCACCATTTTCTCTCTTTCACACAGTTTCCAAATACTTTCTTTTTCTTCCTTGAGCATACCACCAAACCTTTCTGCCTGTTGTCCACACAGACGTGCACCCACACATCCTGCATCCACGAAACCCTCTCTCTCTCAGCATGCTTTGCTGCCACTAGCAGCCGATTCTTCCTTGACATCAAAAACACCCTGTTGCATTTGGTGGATTTACTGAATCCTATTACAGGATGGCTGAGCTACTTACAAGTCGGCAAAGTGGTCACTCTCCATTTTGGCACACACCCTGACAAGCTTCAAAATGCTTACTACTGTATCACTAACACGAGATGTCACTAGGTGGTGACTCACTTATTTACATTTATTTACAAGTATCTTAATTTCATCATTCCATGTGGCAGAATCCATACTGCTAATGTACCAATGAATCTAAATAAATTTAGATATAGTGTCCATAAAATTTAAAATACTTTTCAATAGAAACTATTACACTTTCAAAAATAAAATTTCAACACTTGTTTACATGTTGTTGGATTGAAAACATCTACTCCAGCACAAGTGCACAAAATGATTCATTTGGCAAATCACTCCCCCAGATCCAGTCTCTTGTTGCTAACCATTTCCTCCAGTTCTGCTCTCACTTTTCTCATCCTACCCGAAGGATGCTGCTCCACTTGTCCCCTCCTTCCACCCAACTAGGTTCCATGTTCAATGGATCATCCTTGTAATTTCCATCCCCTTCATCAAACACACCCTCTTCTCCCTTCCTTCCTTTTTCAACATTCCAAAGGAATCATTCCCTCTAACTCCCTGGTTCACTCTTCCAACATCACCGGCATCCACTTCCCTTCTGAAGGCATCTTCCCATATGACAATGGGAGATACAGCACCTAACCTTTTATCTTTCCTTCTCACAAGCCAGGAACCCATTAGTCCTTCCAGATGAAGCAACAATTCACTCCCACTTCAAATTTAGTGTACTGCATTTGGTGCCCATTACATGACCCCCTCTACACTGGAAACACGAAATGCACACTGGATAACACTTTGCCAAACATCTCCATTCTGTACTTAAAGATGACCCTGAGTCTCCAGTCACCTCTAACTTTAATTCTCCATCCACTTCCACACCAGTCTGTCTCTTCCGGTTCTTAACAGTGTCCAAATGAATCCTAAAGCAAGCTTCAAAAACAACTTCTGAACTTCTGCCAGTTCTGACCGAATGTCTTTGACCTTAAGCATTAACTCTGGTTTTTCTCCCCAGAGATGGTGCCTGATGTTCAGGATATTTCCAGAATTCTTTCATTTCACATTTTGAGCAACCACAGCGTTTTGTATCTCATAGATGCCACCTTAACCTTTATTCTTCTTTCCCTTGCTCTTGTTCTTCTAGTTACATCTCCATTCTGATCAGCTGTGTTTAATAAGTCATCTTCTCTGAACATACAAGGGTATTTAATATTTAGGAAGGAGAGGCAAAAAGGGAAGTGAGGTAGCACTATTAATATGGAACATTAGTTCAGTAGTGAGAAACTACCTTGGCTCTGTAGTTGTAAGAATTAGTAAGGGTTTAGATGGAGCTACAAAATAGCAAAGGGCAAAAAACACTGGTAAGTGAGATTTATTTATAGGCTGTCAAATAGTAGTTGTAATATTGGCCATAAAATTAGGGGTAATATAGCAATGGGGATGAGGCGGGCTTTACAGATTGGACAACTCAAACTAGCGACAGTAGGGTGAAGGTCCAATTTATGGAAAGAATACTGGATGTCTTTCTAGATTAGTATATTGAGGAACCAGAGGAAAGGCTGTTTTACATCTAGTAATGAGGAAGGGTTAATATTAACAGTCTTGTTGCAAAGGAAGCTCCCAGGAAGAGTGACCATAACGTCAATTTGAAACTTATGTCTTGTACCTAAACAAAACAAGCTACAAAGTATCAGGGGTGATTTGGCTGTGGTTAATTGGGAATACTTTAATATGTAGAACAGTGGACTACGAAATAACATACAATTTGCAGAAAAAAGTTCTTAAACATAAAAAATGAAATGTCTCTGTCTGACAAGAAATTGAAATCAAAGGAAGAGTTCAAATTTGCCAGAAAAAGGAGTAAGCCTGAAAATGGGGAGTATTTTAGAACTCAAAGGAAGAAGAAGAAATTGATTTTTTTTAAAAAAGAGGGAAGATTGAATATGACAGTAAACTGACAAGACACAAAAGCAGACCGCAAGAGCTTCTATAGATATGCAAACAGGAAAAGACTAGCCAGGATAAATGTGGGTCCCTTATAGGCAGAAACAGGAGATTTTATTTTATTATATAGGGAATAAGACAAGGAAATTAAACATTGTGTCTGCCTTCATAGAAAACACTAAAGAATTGCCAGGTATTAATATTAGAGTACCAAGAATGTGGATACAAAATCAGTCAGAGAGGTAGAGCATGGAAACAAGCTTTTCAGCCTGTCTTCACACTGACTGTCAATAACCCAGTCCACACTGACTGTCAACAACCCATTTACATTATTCTTACCCCAGTCCATTTCATTCTCCCCACATTCCCATCAAGTCCAACCCCTCTTCCCCCAAGGATTCTACCACTCACCTACACACCAGGGGCAATTTACAGCAGCAATTAATGTTCACCTGCATGTCTTTGGAATGTGGGAGGAAACCAGAGTACCTGGAAGAAACATGGTCACAGGGAGAACGTGCAAACTCTACCACAGGTCAGGATTGAATCCAGGTTGCTGGAACTGAGAGACAGCTCCACTGGTATTAGTAAAATTAGTACAAGTTGGTGAGACTTTAAGCTGAAATTTCTCAAGGACTCGATTATCTACATCCCAGTTTTGACAGAGGTGTCATCAAAGATAGTGATGTCCTACTTAATATGAAAGGAAAACAGGGATCTAACGACCTGCTAGCCTAACATCAGCAGTAGAGAAAATTGGAAACTATAATGGATGATGTAATGGCGGAATACCTAGAAAAGATGATAGGACTGAGCAGAGTGAACAGAGATGTTATGAAGGGAAGATTATGTTTGACTAGAAGGGAAGATTATTTTTGAGTTGATTATGATGTGACTAGTAGTATAGAAAAGGAGGAAATCAGTGCATGGAAGTTCATAAGATTTTCAAAAGGTTTGAATAAGTTGCCATACAAAAGATTGGTCAGCAAGGTTAGAGCACATAAAATCAGGGGTAATATACTCAAATGGAGTGAGAATTGGTTAAAAAGTACAGAGTGAGAATAAATGGATCATTCTTAGGTTAGCAGGCTGTGACTAAACAGGTACAGCAGAAATCAATGCTTGGGTCTAGCTATTCACAATCTATGTATAAACAGTACATTGGCTGAGGAGGCAATATGTCATATTTCCAAATTCGCTGATTTTGTAAATACGATGGTAGGATTGTGATCAGGCAGGAAGATGTAAAGGTGAGTCAAGAGCATACAGACAAAATAAGTGCATGGTAGATGGAATACAATGTGAAAAAATGCAAGGTCAACCACTCGGAGAAAAGCAGAGTATTTTAGTTTCAAATGGTGATGGACTGGGACATGCTCAATGTGATCTGGGTCCCCTTAAATACAAGTCACTGACAGCTAACATGCAGGTACAGCAAGCCATTAGGAAGGTCCCTTTTTACGAGAGGATATGAATACCAGAGGAAAGGCGTCTTACTACAAATTTAGAAAAATCTTTGTTGAGACTGCACCTGGAGGATTGTGTAGAGTTTTGGTCACCTAACCAAAAATGTAACATGAAACTTCACCAGACTTCTCACGAACCAAACATGCTGAAAATACTCAGTAGGTCAGGGAGCATCTATGGAGAAAGAAACAGAGTGTTTCAGGTTATTGACCCTTCATCCTGCATGAAAGGTCATCAACCCAAAATGGTTACCCAGTTTCTCTTTTCACAGATGATGCTTGACCTGCTGAGCATTTCCACATTTTCTGTATTCATTGCTGTACATTAAGGCTTGGTTGAGTGGCAACGTTCTGGTTCCACTGCAAGGGATGTGCTGCCACTTGTCAACTCACCATTTGCTTCAGGTAACTGAACCACTTTCAATTTTCCCCAGGAGGCGACACCTCCTCCTGCTTTGTATCCCCTTCCTGTAGCTTTCTGCCATTGTTTCTATTTGTAGCCGTAGAGTTAATAGCTAAACCTTTGAGCATGATAGGAGAAGAACTAAATCTGCATGAACTCTCTAGACTGGTATAAAGAGGAAGTGGAACTAGAGAGCTGACTCAACTGAGCTAAGCCGCTTGTGAAAGGTTGCTCAACTTTGATGGAGGCCCAGATCACTAAACTGATGGAAAAGAGAACAATGGAACAGATGTGTGTTTACGCAGCCCTTCAATGAATAACCTCAGAGTCATGAGGTCTCACACAGGGGTATGTCAATGAACCTTCCAGAAGGTCAGAAGAATCCATGTAAAAGAGGAGCCTTCAAGGACATTGGTGGCAACAGGAAGATGCAAAATTAATTGAGTATAACCAAGGTAGTTTCAGCCTTAGTTGTGAAGAGATCAAATGCCTTGTTTCCCCAAGATCTATCCAACACCTTATATTCATGCAAATTCCTCCTGCTGCCTTGATTCCATAGAGCAATACACATTTTTGCGTGAAGTAATTTACTGACCCAGTACAGTGATTCACAAGTTCGCCCCAAAGCAGCTAGTCACTTGGTATAGCATTTCTCTTCTACAAGTTTGTTCTTCCACTTAAAGTACTCCTCGTCATAGTCCGTAGCTTCTGGCAAGTCATATTATGACTGATCTATCAAGCAGCTTTTAAAATGGACATCCTCTTCCTTGGTACCCTCCATACCACCCACACTCATGTTGCTTCTAATAACACCATCTAACCCCCTTTTGCATTGTTTGTTACAAACATTGGCAATGACTCGATGATTATACCAGTGACTCAGCCATTGACTCAACACCATATTGCCCTTCTCCCCATCAATCCCCCACACCAGACATTTCCCAGTTTCAAATGCAGTCCAACTGTGCCACATGTCCTCAACAGCTCTCAATTGCTACTTTTTGCAAACCAAAGATGGAAGGAACATGCAGCTGGCCAGCAGTTCGAAGAGGAGCCTCTGTGGAAGCCTTGCTTAACCCCGCTTTTATTTAAGTTTATAATTATCATAATTAAATTTAATTATTTAAAAATGTCAGATATGCAAGCTCCAAACACAGAGGAGCTGAGGGTATCTGCAACCTCACAGGTGTGGCTTTATTCCCCTGTTCCATAGCCCCATTCATCATTACAACTAAATTTTCCTGCAGAGAGCATGCCCATATGTAGGTGGTCTCAAAAACAAGCACTGTTAATGAATGAAGTCTTTTCGGATCAGTAGGAAAGAATATCTAGCCATTATTGAGAAGGACCAAATGGCTAATTACACACATCATTGAATTAAACTTGCCCAATTGGACACCCATACAGTATCACAATTGCTACCCATACAGTATCACAATTGCTACCCCTTACAAACCAAGGTTGGGAGGAACATGCAGCTGGCCAGTAGTTCGGCGAATATTGCAGACAAGACCATTGGGTGAGTACTCTGTCAGGCCCAACACATGAACTCCACGAGGTGAATACGTGTGGAGCTTGGAGACAGGAAAAGATTCAAAGATGTTCTCAAAGCCCCCTTGAATAAATGCAATATGCCTATCAACTCCCTGGATCTCTGCCCCATGATCACTCAGTGGAGGAGCAGCAGCATCCAAAATTTTTTTAAAGAGAACTGGGAGCTCAGAGGCCCTGCATAAGCAGAAATGGGAATGAATTACTCTACACCACCCACCCACCAGACAGCACAACTTAAATTACATACCACATCGCAGGAGGCAGCCATTTAACCCATGGGGTCCATGCCAGCTCCCAGTAGAGCAATTCCATCAGTCTCATCCCATTCCCATGTAACCCTGCAACTTATCCATCAACTTTCCAACGTGCCCACACCAAGGGATAATTTACAGCGGCCAACTAACCTACCAGTGAGTCTTCAGGATGTGGGAGGAAACTAGAGCACCCAGGGGAAACCGACATTGTCGCTGGGAGAACGTGCAAACTCTGCACCTGTGGAGAGGATCCATCCCGAGTCCCTGGAGACATGAGTTAGCAGCACTAATTGCTGTACCACTCTGCCAACTCTATATCACCCAATATCCACCCTGCAGGACAATGTGGCACCCGATAGGTGGCAGGCGGCTGTGACCCTTACAGTGAAGTTACAAAGGGTGCCAGCCTTCTTTGAATTG
>JARFYF010000094.1:56133499-56151471 GCA_030265395.1 Rhina ancylostomus | reverse complement strand
TGCGGGCTGCCCCCAGAACACTCTACGCAAAAGATGCATTTCACTGTGTGTTTCGAAGTACATGTGACTAATAAAGATATCTGATCTTATCTAATCTTAAGTGAAACAAGTTAATTAAAAACAGCAAATAAAAAGGAAAGAAAGCACACTGAACTGCCTTTTCAGTCAAGGTCAGGTTATGAACCTTATAGGATTGGATATAAGGAGATGGAATGTACTAAGGGTAACATTGATGATGACGGCATCTTAGAGTTGTACTTAATGAGGTTGGTGATGGTGCTCTGGATAGCGCTGGATTGTTGTTCCGCTTGCAAGTTAAGGATGATAAAAATTGGTGAGAGTCAACGAGGACATGCTAAATTTCTTTAGCCTCCTGACAGGTGAAGGCAATCGATGGTCCTCAATAATCCCTTCTGATTTTTAGTGCCAATTAATTCAGTGAGTTGGGACACGGTATCACAAGGTAGAGCTGGGATTTGTCAGCATCCATGTGCACTTACAGACAATATCACATGGATGAGAAACAGGAGGCAACAGATCGACCAATCATTTTAGGGACTGATGCTTCATGTCTCCAATCATGGTCCAGAATTTATAATGGGACATCATCAACTCTTAATGTATTATCAACGTCAGTGAAATACAACAACTCAAACTATTAAAATTTCTTCTGATGCAATCTGCTCTGCAACTCAATCCTGCCTCACTTCTAATTTTCATTCTGGGCATTTCAATTTTTGGATTTTGAATCAGTAATTCAGATTATTGAGGTTAAAGTGAATAGGGTGGGTAGAAATGCTGGATTCACTCAGCAGATCAAGCAGCATCCATGGAGAGAGGAACATGGTGTTAGAGTGACGACATTTCATCTGGATGTTTTGATTTGTATGAATTGAACTTACTTCCATGATCTAGTCACAGAGAGATACATCAAGGAAACAGGCCCTTCAGACCACTGAGTTCACACCAACTACCTTGTTATGACCTTGCACCTTATTGTCTACCTGCAATGCACTTCCCTGTAGCTGTGACACTTTGTATTCTGTTATTGTTTATACCCTGTACTACCTCAATGCACTGTAATGAGTTGATCTGTATGAACAGTATGCAAGACAAGTTTTTCACTGTACCTCGGTACAAGGGACAATAATAAACCAATACCATTTCTGGCATTATTAACAGACTTGCACCTTCTAATTAACAAGTAACCTTCCTACCTTGCATTTATCCACACTAAACTTCATCTGCCAGTTACTTGCCCATTCTTGCAAGTGTGTTGAGATCATCAGTGAATTTAGACACCATGTTTCTGTTTCCAGAGTCTAAATTATTAAAGTACTAACACTGTAAACCCATTACTGACTCTTGTTCTACTGCATACCAGGATGAACCTGGTTTAGTAAGGAGTTTTGGCAGATGAATGCAAGGCCTGAGTGCTTTGAGTGGTCCGGGCAGATCTTAAAATGAATGGTTGGAGTGTGGTTATCCTTTACCCCAACTGTCTTCTTTCTCTCCAGAAGGCAGCTTGCAATCTATTCTGCTACTTGTCGCCTTATTCCACTTCTTCTGACTTTATTTGTTGCTTTCTTATGGAGTCCCCGACTGAAGGCCCTTTTGATAAATTATGTCTATTGTATTAGCATCATCTATACTGCCAGTTACCTCTTTAAAAATTTAATAAGATTGTTCAAGCAGGAATTTTCTTTTACTGATTATTCACATCATTGCCATTTGTTCAAATCTCTCCTTTAGTAGGAATTCCATTATCTTTCATACCACTGATAATAAGATGACACATCTATAATTCCCTGGTTATATTCTGTCTCCCTTCTTAAATGTAGTTTTTACATTGTTTATCCACTCATCCTCTGGACTACACCCTTCTAATGAATTAAGTAGGTGAAGCAAGGCACCTTCTATCTCTTCCCTAGAATCTTTTTTTAAAAATGAATGTAATCCATTAGGATTTAGATACATGAATTTAATGCATCAGAACCAGTGGTTTCATCTCCTTCAGTTTGATTTGTTTATGTAATTTATTCCCTTCTATTTTAAATGCATTTATCAGATTACTCACCTCATCCAATGTCATGTCCACCTATTCTATCTCTGGTAAATGCCAATTTGATATTTCTGTCATCTCCCTATCATTTCCTGTGATAATATCCTGTCTCCTCTATTGGTTGTTTCCACACCAATCAACTTATTTTTCTATTTATATGTCTGTAAAATATTTTTAATGTTCCTTGATAATTTAATTACACAATTCCTAATTAGTTTTTCACATGTTTGAATTGTTTCATGTTCTTACTTATTGTGTATTCCTCTGCTGTGTGCATAATGTATGTCTCTCTCAGTCTCAATCGTTCCCTTATGTCCTTATTCATCCACGAGTATCTAGTTTGTTCATTCCCTTTTGCGGAATATATATTTCCTGGACTCAGAGCCCCATTTTAAATGTTTCCTATTATTATTCTACATTTTTCGCCAATATTGTTCATCTTATCTACCCAAATGCCATGCTCAGACACATAAAATCTCTCCAATCTGTTAATGTGGTTTCTTTTGTCATTCTTAGGTCTCAATTATCATAAGGCATATCATGGTCACTATTGCCCAATTGTTCCCCTACTTATCTGCTACTCATTGCTAGATCCAACAATGAATCATCCTTTATTTGGATTTTACATATTAGGCTAGAAAGGAGTGTTGTATACATTATAGGACGACATTCCCTTCTCTGCTGACCTCTTCTGTCCAATTAATATCAGGGTAATTGAAATCTCCCGTGACTTTATTGTTTTTTCTCTACTCATTTCCCTAATTTGTCTGCATATATTTTCCTCCACCTACCTTCCACCATTAGTATGATCAATCCTTTTATTTCTAAGTGGTTCCATTTTTATCTTCATATAGCTCCATTTTGCTTTCTATTGCCATTATTTTATACATACTGCAACCCCACTTCCCCCTTTATTCCTCTCCATCTGTTCTAAATATTTTATACCCTGAAAAGTTTAATTCCCAGTTTGATACCTTCTCTCTAAGTAATTCCTACTATACCCAGTTATTTCTAATCCTCTGTTTTATTATAGACAGTATTCACTTCTCTACTGAGACTTACAGTCATTTTTAAAAAAGGATTTCCTCTCACTTTATAGTTAACCATCTGGAATCCTGGTCTATAACCCTTGCTGTCAATGCCCTCACTTTATACCTGGGTTCCCTATTTTTTTGTTCATTATTTAAGCTGCTTGCCTTTCTTGCAGATTCGTTCCTTCCCTTGAAAATGCAAAATCTTTACTATCTCCAATTTTTATTGATGTACCATAGAAAGCACCTTATCCAGATGCATCACAGCTTGACATGGCAACTACTCTGCCTGAGACCACAAGAAACTGCAGAGAGTTGTGGACAAACCTCAGTCCATCATGAAAACCAGCCTCCCAACCATGGACTCTGTCTACACTTCCTGCTGTCTTGGAAAAGCAGCCAGCATAATCTAGGACCCCTCCCACCCCAGACATTCTCTCTTCTTGCCCCTTCCATCGGGCAGAAGACACAAAAGCTTGAAAATGCACACCACCAGGTCAAGGACAGCTTCTATCTGATGTTATCCATTGAACAGACATCTTGTGCATTAAATATGTACTCTTGACCACACAATCTACCTTGTCATGGCCCTTGCACCTTACTGTCTGCCTGCACTGCACTTTCTCTGTAACCGTAACACTTTATTCTGCATTGTTATTACTTTTCCCTCATAGTACCTTGATGTACTTATGTTTTGAAGTGATGTGTATGAATGATGTGCAAAACAAAGTTTTTCACTGCATCTCGGTATACGTGACAATAATATTCCAATTCCAATCTCCCCACTTACCCTTTTTGTGAGGGTACAGCTATCATTCCCAGTTCCAGTGTAAACCGTCCCACCAGGATTGTGAATTAAGACAGTGCCTTCAATCATTGAGATTCAGAACCACTGTCTGAGGGAGGAAAGCAGTAAAGCTACCTCACTAAGAAAAAAATTAGTGTTAGCCATGGAGAACGAAGATTTCAACTGAGGCCAGATGTGGACCAAAATGCTTATAAGAGGTGAAGGTGTCAGCAGAGTGGGGATTCAAATCAAAGTCCGGCTCATTGCACCATCACAAGAATGGTCTGAGCACTCCTTACAGGTCCATGTTTTTCTCCCAGTGCTCTGGCCACTTAGAAGGAAGTCTTATAAACCAGTTTCAGTCCTGGTCTGCACTGTTATCCTAGCCTCAGGAACCTGTGTTATTCAGAGGTGAAACTAGCAATGGTACTGGCTAGACACTGGTGACTTTTTTATAAAAATATGCACATTGTAGTTGTTGGCGAGTAGCAACAGGAATGAAGCCAAGTTCAGAAGCAAAAAGCAGCCATATCAGTGGGATGGGATAGTGCAGCATGAGAGCAGCATAAAGGACATGAGGGCATGAGCATCCAGGATGTGAGGGCAAAGCCTCAGAATAAAGGGACATCCCTTTAAAACTGAGAATAAGGAGGAATAAAGAGGAATTGCAAAGATCTTGGAGGGTTGTAGGATATTACAGAGTTGAAAAGATTCAACCATTTGGCACCACAGACACTCTGGAAATGTAATTTGATCACTTCCATTTCCCAGTTCTTATGTAAATCCCTGCAGTTTATTCTCCTTAAAGTAAATATTGGATCTGCTTTCGTTGCATGTTCAGGCAGTGATTTCTGAATATGACAACTCACAGGGTGGCAAGGTTTCTCGTCACCTCAGCCCCAGCTCTGAAAATCATCCGGTTTAAATCTGCTGCTCCATGCAGATTTTCTTCGTTCACTTTACTGAGGCCTTCATGATTATATCTTTGAAATCACTTCTCAACCTCCTTTCTTGAATAGCTATTCCAATCTGCTGGAATCTTTCCAAAGTAGAACTGTTTTTGTATTTATTTTTAATCAATATTTTAGTCTTGCTTTATGGGTTTCTAAAATGCTCCCAATCCTTACACTTACTATTCATTACAATTCTACAGGCCTTTTCTTTCAGCCTGATACTATCAGTAACTTATTTCATTGGCCGTAGATCGATCGATTTGCTCATGGAGTCTTGATTTACAGTGGGTTGTATTTTGAGAATTATGAAATATTTCTTTCATTTTGCACCATAGCTCACTTGCTGACATATCTTTTAATCTTTCTTCCTGTAATTGTTTTCTGTCACTTGGACTGTAACACATTGGCAGGCACTGAGTTTTAGTTTAAAGTAAAAATGGAGAAAAGTAGAGCCAAACAGGGAAGCAAAAACTAGCATTTCGAAAATACAGAGGCTCCCCAGTTGCAGGTGACCTAAGGTACAGAAATCTGACTTTACGCAAATTCTATCATACATTTATAAAACATTTTTCAAGATAATAATACAATATTTTGTGGTTTTCATTAATGAGTGGATACAGTATATATTTCATTATTTTAATTATGGGTAGCGTTAGGGTGAATATTCAATGAAATGCAAGAATTATAGCAAGTGTGTTAAGAGCAATACCATATGGATAGCAATAGAAAATGGACGTTTCTGACCTGCGGAGAAATTGGCGTACAGACAGTTTTCAGGAACGGAACTCCTCCACAATCCAGGACTGCTTATGCCAATGTGTTCTGCCTCACTTTCCATAATCCAGGACCCAAAACACTCAAGTAAACAGCAACTTACATGTCTTCCAATGGTCTACTGCATTGCAATGTCTCAGCTGAGAGAACTAATGGGTGAATATTTACTGAATATTTATATTCAGTCCACAAGCATGATCCACAAGTTTCAGCTTGCATATTGTGTTAATTCTTCTTCCACTGATGTGGCCTACATTGCTCTAGTGAAACTCAAGGAACAGCTTCTCGTGTTTCTGGAGAACACTTCAGTGTTCTTAATTTAACATTGTTTAATTACCTGATCCATATTCCCTCAAACATTCTGCAACCAGTTACACCTAGACCAAATTCATTGTTTAGCTCTCCCCCCACCCCCCATGCCTCCTTCCCCTTCACTATTGTCCTTCCTGTATTTTTAATCTGTCCACTAATTACTTTCCTCCCTTTCCCTTCTTATTTGTATTGTACATTGAAGCTGTCAAATCTCCTGACATCTTCAAGTTCTAGTGAGATGTCATCAACCTAAAACAGGACCATTTCTCTTCAGGTAACCTATTTTTAAAGATTTATTACAGACTGCCTTTATTCAGTTTATATGTAAATTTATTTTTTTCCAGAAAAATGGAGTAGTTTCTCTGTCTTTCACAATATTTTAGTCTGTGTGCTTTCAAAATGATTTAAATGCAAGTTGGACAATGAATCTGGCATTCAACCAAAAACTTGAATAATTGATATGTTTCTGCATATATTTTGAATGCCAAAGAGAAGAAACTGTCTCCTTAAATCAATGCACCACTTGACTGATTAAGGACCCCTAGTAAAACTGAAGTGACTGAAGGTCGAGGGGGATCCTCTCACTGGCTGAGTCTACCTAGCACAAAGAAAGATAGGTTATTGCCAGTGGTCAACCACCTTAGCCCAAGAATAATGCTGCAAGAATTCCATAGGGCAGGGTCTCTAACTGCTTCATCCATGACCTTCCCTCCCTTACGTGGTTTGGAGAGAGTACATTAGCTTAGGATGCATTATGTTTAATTCCATTCACAACTCCATAACAAATGAGGCTTTCACCCCATGTGCATTAGTTGGACAACATTCAGGCAAGACCTGAGAAGTGGTAAGTAACGTGCCATTTGCTTCACACAAATTTAGGGCAATGACCATCTCCAGCAAGAGCACCAGCTCTCCTCGACATTCAATAGCTTTCCCATTGCCACATTCCCTATAATCAACATGGGGTTACCACAGATCAGGAACATAACAATCAGCTATATAAGTACAGTGACTACAAGGTCAGAAGCTGGGGTTCCTACAGTCACAAAGTGGAAACAGGCCCTTCAGCCCAACTCATCCATGCAAACAAAGATGCCTACCCGAGCTAGTCCCATTTGTCTGTGTTTGGCCCATATCCATCTAAACCTTTCTTATCCATGTAACCTGTCTCAATGTCCTTTAAACAATAAAATTGTACCTGCCTCTACCACTTTCTGTGGCAGCTCGTTCCATATACCCACCTTATACACTCTTGTTTTAGACTCCCTATCCCTGGGGAAAGCCTGTGACCATCCACCTTATCTATGCCCCTCATGATTTTATAAACTTCTGCAATGGTCACCCCTCAACCTCCTTTGTTTCAGGGGAAACAGTTCCAGCCTATCCAATCTCTCCTTGTAAATTAAACCGTCCAAACCCAGCAACACATTCTTGTGAATCTTTTCTGCATCCTTTCAGCTTAATTACATCCTTCCTATACCTAGGCAATCAGAACTGCATGCATTACTCCAAATGCAGTCTCCCCAATATCTTGTACAGCTGGAACATGATGTCCCAGCTCTTGTACACAATGCCCTGACCTATGACGGCAAGCATGCCAAATTGCCTTCTTCATGACCCTGTCACCACTTTAAGGAAACTACGTACGTGTATGCCTAGGTCTCTCTGTTTTACGACACTTTTCAGGGTCTGTGGTAAGATGAAAAGCAATCAATGATTTCCCTGTTGCACAGCTACCAATGGCTGGATGTAACCAAGGGGTTAAGACTATTGGTTATCTGTTAAGACCATTGTTTTTCCCCAGAAATTACTGAAACTGAAACAGCAAGACATCAATGTGAAGGTAGCCCCAAGCATTAATCAGGTACAGTTAAAGGGGCAGCTTTGCAAAACAATCAGGATATGTTTCAGCCAAGTGAGACAATGGGGAATGCTAATTTGCCCCATCAGACACAATCCCAGGGTTGTGAGTTCGTCACAAACTTTTCTCAGCTACATAGTCATGGAACTACCCGCCCTCTAGAAGATTGGAATTTTTATCTATTCATTAACAGTGGAATTATTCTGCACTAATGACTGATGAGACTCGAAAACAAAGGGAAAGTTCAGCAAAGGTGTGGAATCCTTTGTTATGCCAGGACCAAACTGGGCACAAAGCCCTCCTTGACTATAAAGATGCACCCCGCAAGAGGGTCCTTTGGAGCTTCTCCATAGGTTGGTTTGCAGCCAACGCCTGGTGACTGTCAAGCCCCTTTATGTCTTGCTGAAGTACCCTGGGCCTCCCCTTCGGCGATAGAGGAACGCATCACTGCTATGTACTGGATGCCGATAAGTATCACTGAGAAATGCATGCAAACATGAGTTTGATTTTACCAGGGAAATGTTAAGTGAGAGTTTGGGTTTTTGGTCTTGTTTCTTTTAATTTGGGTTAGTTTAGATTTGTGGTTAGAGCTGTAGTTTCCTTTGTGTTTAGTTGTTTTTAGTTGTGTTAAATAAAGTTATTCAAACTTTGTGAAATTGTGGTGTCTTTCATTACTGATTGTGTCATTCGAAAGGAACTCAAAAGAGTCCGAGTCCTGTTTAATACAGGGCCCTGCCATTTACTGTATAAATCCTGATCTTGTTTAACTTCCCAAAATACAACACATTGCACTTATCCAAGTTAAATTCCATCTGACATTCCTTGGCCCTCTTGCTCAGTTGATCTAGATAACCTTCTTAATTGTTCACCATACCACCAATTTTGGAGTCATCTAAAAACTTACTGACTATGCAATATACATTCTCATCCAAATTGTTAATATAGATAACAAACGACAGGGGATCCAGCACCGATCCCTGCAGCACCACAATGGTCACAGGCCTCCAATCTGAAAAAACAACCCTCCACTACCACCCTCCAACTCCTATCCCTAATCAATCCTTGCCTTTCCACATGCAGGTAGATCCCATCTCTCAAAATCCCTACCTGTAACCTTCCCACCACTCATATTAGGCTCACCAGCCTGTAGTTCCCTAGCTTGTCCTTGAGATGACCACACTGATGTTTATTTATGGTGGAACATGTACATCCAAGTCCCTCTGTTCCTTTACAACTTTTACATCTCTGCCAGAAAGTCTGTCTTGTGTCTCCTCACTTGGTGTGTTTTTATACCCCTTTCTAATAAATGCATCACATTTACCATTCTCCAGTCCTCTGGCAACTCCCCTATATCTAAGGAGGATTGGCAGATTGTGTCAAACCTTCACCATCTCTACTTCCTTCAGCAGCCGTGGATACATCCCATTCCAGATTGAATAACTTTAAACTTTTTTTCAAATTTTTTCAAAACCAATTTTTTTCAAATACCGGTTATCATCTCATCCATTACTACTACTTCCATCATATGCTGAGGTCTACCAGTAATCTCTATCATCAAAGATGCTCACCATCCAGGCCATGTCATCTTTTCACAGCTACCTGAAGTCCCACACCACCATGTTCCCTTCAATCATTTGGTTCTTGAACCAACTGGCAAAATGCTAAATCACTAAAGTTTAGCTACACTATGGTCGCTTTGCACTCAAATGGATTTTGTTTTTTTTTGTTCTAATTGTGTTCTTTCTCGTAAAAACAGTGTATCTTTTATGTTTAAATTTATGCTTTTTTTGTGAATACTGCTTATAAGGTGCTATGTGCCTGTGATGCTGCTGCAAGGAAGTTTTTCATTGCACCTGTGCATACATGTACTTGTGCATGTGACAATAAACTTGACTTTGAACCTCTTTCATGGGAAAGGCTGGCTACCAATTACTTCATCAGGTCTTCCACCTCGAGATTATCCCATTGGTCCCTAATTACCTGCAATCTCCTCTTACAACCTGCTCACTATTTAATGCCTAAAGAAAGCTCCTGGGTTTTCATTTTATATTGACTGTCATTTGATTTCTCATATTCTGTCTTTGTCCATCTTATTTTCCTCTTCATCTCCTTTCTCAGCCAGGTTAGAACAGAAAAACAGTGTTTATTCTCCTTGGATCAAGGGAAGTCAAGAGGATATTTGACTGAAATGCACAAGATTGTGATTGATTTGGATTGGGTAAATAGAGGGAAGCAGATCCCATTAGTTCAAGGACAATCAATGGGATGTGAGAAACACAAGTTATTGAGAATAAGTTATGATCTGAAATTCACTGTCTCTTCACTGCCTCTCTCAAGGCACTTGAGAGAGAATTACTTGCAGGGGGAAGGGGCTGATAGGACTAGGCCACTAGAAGCTGGTAGATTAGAATGGCTTCCTCTGTCACCTGGCAGTTCTGGAATTCAGTACTAGTCAAAGCCTCCATGTACCATGCGTGGGGTACAGAACACTTTCACAAGTTTGAACAGCAAAAGCATTTCTTCATCTTGGATCCCATAGTCAAGAGCCATTACAATTGGCAGACTGGATAACGATAATCATTTCCATCTTGCACCAATGTGGAAATATAGAGAAGTTCTTAGTTCTTGACGGTAACAGTCTCACAGAGCTACCAGCATCCAAGCTAGCTCTACATGTTGTACCTGTAGCTTCAAGTTCAAATAATCTCTTAAGGATTCCTGGCAATCAATACATCAGTTTCCCTTGTGCATCTCTTTCTTCCTCTTGCCGGTGCTTAAACTATGAGCACAATTCTCAGAAACTGCAAGAGGTGAAAAGAAAAGCTATAGGCAAAGTCCAAGGTTCGTAGCAACCACCAGTTTTGAGGGGTATCTATTTCCTGGCAGTACTGCCTCAGGCTGACTTATGTTCTGACAAATATAAAAACTTCAAGCCACATGGCAGGAGAATCTCTCACGTAATTCAAGCCTTTATTTTTAATAATAAAGTAAGCAACACAATATCTGCTATTATTATGGCATAATGTATTCCTGGGACTGATTCCAATGCATTAATCTAATGGCATTCGGAGACATCATCAATCATATGTATGAAAAGGCAGCAGGTCAACTCGCTCATAGCTGAAACATCAAGATTGTAGCCTTGAAAACACTTAGTTGTAAAGCTTTAATTAGGCTGGCCCTGTCAGTTGCTATCCCATATTCTTAATGTGAAACATTCACAAGTTTCCACATTACTCTAGTGTGGCCTCAAAGAGATAGCCAGGAAATCATAAGAAGATCATGATGGATTAAAGAATCATCTCTGCTCTTAGATTTCTTCAAAATAATTGAGCCTCCAACTCTTGGGATTCAGTTAGTTCATAAAAATTTCTTAAAGGTAACCAATTATTTTTGGTGAAACTCCTGAACGGGACAGCCCTCAAGTGGACAACTGCAGCTCCTTCTGACAACAGTGAGTAGTTTCATGGATGCTACCTCACTAGTGTACTTTTTACATCATTGCGATTTTAATTAAGGTCACAAATTTTAATTGTCCAGTTGTTACCCTCTATGTTTTGGGTGGCTGGGTGGCACAGCAAGTAGAGCTGTTGTCTCATAACTCCAACGACCCAGGTTCAATCCTGACCTCTGGTGCTGTGTATGTGGAGTTTGCATTCTCTGTGACCTTGTGAGTTTCACCTGGATGTTACGGTTTCCTCTCACATTCCAAAAGACATGTAGGTTGGTCGGTTAATTGGCTGCTGTAAATTACCTCCAGTGTGTAGGTGAGTGGTAGAAACTGTTGGGAGTTGATGGGAATGTGGAGAGAATAAAAAGTGCAATTAAGGTAGGATTAGTGTAAATGGGTAGTTGATGCTTGGCATGAACTTGGTGGGTCAAAGAGCCTGCTTCTGTGCTGTCTCTATGACTATTACTCTACTCTCGTAAGTGTGGTAATTAGAAGGAAAAGCTATTCTTCAAGTATGAGCCTAAATGGGAAATATTAGCAGGCTGAAAACATTTAACATTTTTGCAGGTTTGCCTGGGATAGATAATGGATGATATTTCCCATGGCTGAGCTGTCTAGAACTAAGTTATAGAATCTCAAAATCAATCTTTCAGGACACGAATGAAAAATTTCTGCATTCAGAGGGTGGTGAATCTCTACCCAAGAGGGCTGTGGAGGCTCAGTCATTCAAGACAGAGAATGATAGATTCTTAGATAAAGGGAATCAAAGGCTACGGGATAAGTGTAGGAAAATAATATTGAACTAAAAGACCAGCCATGGTCATATAGAAAGGCAGAGCAGCTATAAGGGATCTAGTTGGCTACTCCTGCTTCTATTTTTCTTCTAAAGAAAATCAAATTGTAAACCACTCCACTAGTGGATCACAGTCTGCTTCTGAACTCCAGATCCCTGCCCTGAATTGTACAAAACTTTCTCCTCTTACCTGTCAAGATTTTTCAATTTGAGTTTTGTTATTTTTACTTGTCCCACCCACTGCAGTTTTAAAGATTGTTGCCACCCTGCATGTGGCAAAGTGCTTCCTGATTTCATCCTTGTACGCAAAGTTTTAATGTTATGGCTCTTCCTGTCCATTGGGGGAGATTGTTTTCTCTCCATCTTCCATAATAGCTCCTTTGAATGTCTTTAGGACCCGGAATAGACCAACACTTAATATTCTACACTGAGGGAATGCAAGGTTAGTGTATACAATCTACACTCATATTCGGCATTATTCTAGTGTATCTGCACCAGAGGTGTGGGACCCAGAATGGAATGACATACGTTTGCAATAAAGAGTCACAATAGGAAGGGTAAAACAAAGAAAACTTAACTGAGGAGGTATGAAATGACAGCATACAAAAAACACCAGGGATTTCCTCAGTGACACCGGAGATATATCAAACATATCTTACCTGGAGGAAGTGGTCTTGAAGGAAATCTAGGGACAGAGTAGCCATGATTGACTGCCCGAGTGAACTCCTCCTATTGTGTTAAAACCATTTGCCTTTTCACTATTCATGCTATTAGATGTTCTTGCATTCAGCTTCATAAAAACAACAAAAATCAATCTATTCCAACCACACAGGCAGTCAGAAACACTACTGCTCGATGAAGGATTGACAACAGATAGTCTTTTGAAAAAGAAATCTACATTTTAAAAAGAACCCAGTCTGATGAAAGAGTGATCTGTTGTTGGGACTGCAGGTCAGGAAGGGCTCTACTTGTTGAAATAAGGAATCCCTTGATAAGCAAAAGATTCACATTTCTCCACAAAATTAACCAGTGCTCCAGTTAATGTTAAGCCAGCAGATTATAAAAATTCCGGAGTGGGTGCCTCACGGAGAGGGGATCAGCCAGCACAGGAGCTGTGAATGGGCAAAAGCTCACAAATATACTTGAAAAAAAAATTCTGAACACAGTTCTTGGAAAATATTTTCTTCAGACATATACAAGTATCTTGAGGCCTAGAGCTGGCTCTACGTCCCAGTGACCCGAATTCATGATTGATCAACACTTACTGATCAACTGAGAATAACAACATAAGAGAACAGGAGCAGGAGTAGGCCATTCAGCCACTCATGCCTGCCCTACTATCCAATATGATCAGCGTTGGTCTGCCCCAGGCCTCCTCATCTCCTTTTCTCAATTCCCTTAACTTTTCATAATTTATATACCCCATCTTCAAATGCTCTGGCTTCCAAAACCCTCCAGGGTAGAGAAATCCAAAGATTCACCATCCTCTGCAAGTTCAGTACACACTTCAGTTTTAAACGACTGCCCCGTAATCTTATAACCATGTTTCTGTTCAAGATCTCCCACTGGTGGAAACATGTCGACATTTACCCTGTTGTGCCCAAGGATGTTGTGTATTTCAATAAGATCATCCCTCATTCTTTTCCACTCTGAAGAACACAGATCTAATTTCTTTAGCCATGTGATAGGCAACCTTCTCACTCCAGGAATTATCCTCATGAATCTCTTCTGCACTGTCAAATTACCACCTGCAGGATGAATTAAAACTTCATTCAGCTTGATGGCTGCAACATTCAAGACATCTGGATTCCAGCATCCTCTTTGTGGCCCCAACCCTCTCAACTTAAATGAAGCAGTGCACGAGGTTGGGAATCTCTCACTCCCGAGCTGAACTCTGTCTAGTTTGGTATTAAGATAATTTTTTCTTTCCACTGGAAATGCTACCTATTTATGTCCTCTCCTAAATCTGTGCTGTCACGTCATTTTCCTCACATACCTCTGTCTTCATCCTTCACAAAATCCACAGCCCATCTTATCAGCCACGTTGGCTGCCTTCCTCAAACTCCCCAGCTCCTCACTGCGGTGAACACAGCTACATCCACACCCACACTGGAATAGTGCAACTCACTTCACCCAAAGGATGTCAGTCAAAATGCTCTTAAACAGTTAAAATCTGAAGAGTTAAGACCCCATCAGTTGTAATACAGTTGCACATCCTCCAAGAATGAACAATTAAACTTCAAGAACCACTTTGAGCAACTCAGGACCAACGTGTGGAGATACTCCTTTGCTCATTGTGTAATTAACTCAGATGCACCTTAATAAATTCCTTGGCTTCTAAAGCAATAATATATATTTTTAAATGTTCTATTTCAGCTTTCAGTTTAATAATATACTTTTCAATTTGTGCACTCTTAAAAATGTTTAATCTATTGGTTAAAATCTGGACATTTTTCTTCCAGGTTTGCGTGTACGGACATGATTGCCTGCCTAATTTGTTGACATCACTTGATGGATGCTGCAAATCCCTTTGAACTGACATCTGACAGCAAAAGATTTTGGAAACGTATTTCCACTGACAATCCTGCATCAGCCAATAACTTGTTGGAGGTGAAGCAGGGCAAAAATTCAAGGTCACAGCAAACTGTCAATTGTGCAGCAAACAAAGTCAATTTATTCTTTTTTAAAAAAAGTTGATTTGAGTGGAGAAAATTAGGAAACTATAGCAATTTCTCTCAATAAAGTCAGCATACTTTTGCTAGAAACATACAATTGTAAAGGATACTTATGCATAAATTAATTGCCTCAGGCTAGTCAATTATAAGTTTCTAAGTTTGATTGGCAGTGAAGTTATCCAATTACCTCCACACAGTCTTAGAATAGCAAGGCACACGTGTGGTGCATCAGTAAAGGGGGAATCCACCTCCAGAATCCAGCAGACCATTGTAGGCATCTTTCTTCAAGGCGCGAAGCAAGTGTTGTCATCTTGCTGCTGACTGCTGTGTGATCAATGGAAACTTACTAAGACACCTTCCTGAAATAAGACAAAAAACTTAAGACTCCTGGAATCATCCCTAGTAAGGTCAAGCTCTTGAACAAGGGCCAATCTTCTAGTCAGGATCTGGAGCGAAGAGTAGAATTTTACCTGAACACCAAGGAATATGTTTGATGCAACTATTGATGTCCAGCCATCTGTGAGTGTCACAAGTATGGAAGTGCTGGAACAATTTCAGCCTAGGCTTCAACCTCAAAAGGGCCTCCAAACCCTGCTCTGGTGAAAAGGTAACATAGATACCATGCTCTGGGCATTTCCAGAGGCAGATACTCACAAATGTTAGGCTGGATTCACACCTTGAATAGAGACACACCACTGACAACTGGTGAAAGGTGCACTCTGCAATTAAGTGTTTGAATAAAGCCAAGACAACATGCACACACTCACACCTTGCACACTACACTACCTGTCGTCAGGTGTGGCTTCCTCTTCTTTGAATACCAGACTCAGGGCCTCCCTGTAATTGCTTCTCACGTTGTTCCAGGATTTGGGAAGGACCTTCTCCCACCTGTTCAATGAGACTGTACTACACAGATAGGCCAATCCAGGTTTGACCTATTTCCTCCATCTTCCTCCTTTGGCAGCTGGACTGCTGGCTGCCACAGTACTACATCCATTTTCCACTTTAGCTGTGTAGTATCCTTGCTATTGGTACTAAGCTAATCAGGTACAGAGGAGCCTGGGATTGATTGCTCCTGGAAGTTCATAGAAGGACCAAGTAGGTTTCATGACCAAGTCTCATTACTTGGGTGTTTTATTGTCTTAACCTAGACCCCCAAGTTCTCTCTTATTACCACGGTAACAGGAATCTCTTCTGTCTGCTGTTGAGGCCTTGACTGCCATTGGAGACATCTTAAAATGGGCCCATTGTTTTTTAATCTCACTACCATTAGATGGTTTGTTGTGTTGCTTCCAATTTAAGGGCTCAGAGACCTCAAATCTCAGTAATGTGGGCTAGCTTCCCTATTCTTCTATTGCAGCTTGGTGAAGCTGAGAGAATGCTACATTGGGCTAATACCTCATGTCAGACTAGTTTATCCTGTGATTAATCACTCCTTCAATGGTCATTATCAAATGCTTACATTTTCAGAAAAATTCACAGACCATTAACTATCCTTGTAACCTCTACATTATGGTTCAAACTGAAAATGCTGCCCATTCTCCTGTGATGGTTGTTTTTAACCCTCTGACTACCACAAAGTATAAAGGTATATCGTCTTGGTTTATCTTCCTCTCCTGCACAGGTTAAGGCCAGTACATTCTGTCTCTTGTTAAAAACAGAGCAAAACTCTGCATCAGATGTGAAATCCTTAACACGAGACATTAATCTCAACCTATGTATTTCTGAACTTTAAAGATCCTATTGCACCAAATTTTAAAAAGGAGGAATAACTCAGCTCAGTCAAAAATCCTTCATTCACAAGCAAAACCAAATGGATTGGTGCTTAATCGAGTATTATACAAATAACTCCCAGATCTGTCTCCAACACAGAAGCTCCATTTCAAAACAATTCATTATACATGAAGTATTTGAGAAGTTTGAGAGACCTATAAGTTGGCACACAAGTACAGGTTTCCAGCACAAGATAGCCTTTGTTCAATGGTTCTACTTTGAGGGTGGGAGCTCAACTCAAGCCATTCAGTGAGACACAGAACTGACGGATCTTGCATTTCTAATCTAGAAAAATGTCTCAACCCACTTCAAAGGCATAAAGAAACTTGACACCAAGGAGTGGCAAACAAAATGTTTGGCAAGGAACAAGATTTAGTTAAGAGTCAAAGAAGAAACGAGAGCATGGAAGATCTGTGACTGGAGTTTACAAAATACGAAGCACTGTTGCCAATTGTGAAATGAAGGATGGCGTATGCACAAGAATGCCAGGCAGATTGCAAGGGGAGGTTTGTGGTTCAAAGATTTTGAATACATATTTCTATGCTGTACAACTCTGTAAATATGAGGTATCAGGGTCCACAAGTAGGTCAGCAACAAATGGGGTGATTGGCAACCAAGACATCTAATGAGATGTTACATATGGGCTGAAGTAAAAAGGACACAGGACTGCAAGGTCAGTTGAGAGAATACTGGAGACAAGACAGGGATGGTGCTGAACTGGGAGTAGAAATTCATGTTAGTCCAACCCAATTCATTTTACATATTAACTGCCATTATGTTTTGCTGGGAGTTGACAAACTAGTCAATGGAGCAGGTCCTGAAACTATGTGATGCATTGCAGCATTTGGTGAATATCAACCAGCAAGGCAGATAAGGTGGTGGGGAGGCAAGGCTGTGGATTTATTTTATTCGTTTCTTTAGAAGGCATTTTATAATATGGCATACAAAGGGCTGTTTAAGATTGGAGCTCATGGGATTGAAGATAATTTAGGGCTTGAATGTTTCCATTTTTGAGTTCTTTGTTTAGAAATTGTTATTGATTATTGTTGCAGAAGTCAATATTTGTTTTTTTTAAAAAAAGTCAAGTTTCAGTCTCTATGGTGTAGCTAAACTGAATTTGGTAGTAAGAACATGCACACATTCAAAATATTAACTTATTAAAATCTACCCATGTCTCCCAGGTCAACATGGTCACATCACTGGCCAGTGCAACCCATATATGAAAGAAATTGGTCACTGGTATGTTTGCTTTGTAAAACTGAGGAACTCAAAGCAAAATGAATGAAAATGCAAATTCTGCCTGGCTGGTTTATTGTCCACAGTTTCACTTGCTTAAAAATGATCTTCCCAATGTTTTAAGCCCCGTATCCAAGGAAAGATGTGCTGGTCCAGGAGAGGTCCACAAGAGTTTCACAAGAATGATCCCAGGAACGGAAGGCTTAACATATGAAGAATATTTGATGGCTCTGGGCCCGTACTCGATGGAATTCAGAAAGACTT
>JARFYF010000094.1:55997769-56009217 GCA_030265395.1 Rhina ancylostomus | reverse complement strand
TGCTCTGGCAGACAGGGTGAAAGAGAATCCCAAGGGTTTCTATAGCTATATTAAGAGCAAAAGGGTAGCAAGGGACAAAATTGATCAGCATGGTCATCTATGTATGGAGTCAAGCAAGATGGGGTGATCTTAAATGAATTTTTTGCATCTGTATTTACTCTGGAGACAGATTATAGAACAGAGGCAAATGAGTAGTGACTTCATGGACTTTATCCAGATTACGGAAGAGGAGGTGCTAGCTGTCTTGAGGGAAATTGGAGTAGATAAATCCCCAGGGCCAGACGAGGTGTCCCATTGAACCTTGTGGGAGGCTAGTGCAGAAATTGCAGGGGCCCTGGAAGAAATAGTTAAAAAATATTTAGCCACAGGTGAGGTGCCAGAGGACTGCAGGACAGCTAATGTTCCGTTGTTTAAGAAAGGATCTAAAATTAAGCTAGGAAATTATAGGCCAGTAAGCCTGATGTCAGTCATGGGTAAATTATTAGAAGGTATTCCAAGGGACAGGATATACAAGTATTTGGATAGACAGTGCCTGATTAGGGATAGCCAACAAACCAGGGTAGGCCTTATTTAGTGAATGGTAGGGCTCTGAGGGGTGTGGTAGAACAGAGGGGGCTGGGAATACAGGTCCACAGTTCCTTGAAAAGTGGCATCACAGGTAGATAGGGTTATAAAGAGAGCTTTTGGCACTTTGGCCATCATAAATCTGGGCTTTGAATACAGGAGTTGGGATGTAATGTTGAAGTTGTACAAGAGTTTAGTGAGTCCGAATTAAGAGTACTGTGTGCAGTTCTGGTCACCTACCTACAGGAAAGATATTAATAAGCTTGAAAGACTGCAGAGAAAGTCTACAAGGACATCACCAGACTTGAGGACCTGAGTTATAGGGAAAGACTGAATAGATTTGGACTTTATTCCCTGAAGCATAGGAGAACAAGGGGAGTTCTTATATACAAAATTATGAGGTGTATAGATAGGGGATAAAGCCTGCATGCATTCACCCTAAGGTTAGGCAAGACTAGAACTAGAGGACATAGGTTTAGGGTGAAGGGTGAAATACTTAAGGGGAAACCTCTTCACTCAGAAGGTCGTGTGAGTGTTGAAAGAGCTGCCAGTGGAAGTTATAGATGTGGGTTCAATAGTAACATTTAAGAGAAGTTTGGATAGGTACGTGGATGGGAAGGGATTGGAGAGATATGGTCCAGGTGGAAGTAGATGGTACCAGGCTGAAGATCAGGTTGGCATGGACTAGATGGGCTGAAAGGCCTGTTTCTGTGCTGTAGTACTCTATGACTCCATAACAACAATGGCACAGAGTTTAACAATTACTTATTTGATAGCATCCTCTTTGCTTCAGATGATGGGTCAAAAATCCACGTTAAACATTGTAAATCTAGACCAGCACCCCACTGTAGTAGGGGTTAGCTACACTGTCAAAGGTGTTGTCTCACCAATGAGATGTTAAAGCATGGGTACATTTACTCTCTTACACTGACATAAAATATCACACGGAACTGACCTGAAGGGCAAGCGTGTTACCCTGGCATCCTGGTCAATAATAAAACTAAAGACATAATTAGACAATCTAATAATTGATAAACAGTAGGGATCAGAAGGGCCCACTGCACTTAGTGGATAAATTACCTGGTCCAGATAGGATGCATCCTAGGTTGCTGAGGGAAAAAAGAGGTGTTGAGAAGGGATCTGATATTTAAAGTCATGAAAGTTCAGGACATAGTAGAAAGACAGAAAATGTTCCCATTGACAGTAGGGTCAAGAATGAAGGCAATTGGCAAAAGAACCAACATCAATAAAAGTTTCTTTAAAAATAAATGCAAGGAATGGATAAGATCTGGAATGCACTGCCAGGAGGGGTATTAGAAGCAGATTCAATCATAATATTCCAGGATAATAACTTGCAGGGCAATGGAGTGAGGACAAAGGAATGGCATGACCCAAATTGCTCTAGCATTGCACTGGTAGGATGAGCCAAATATAAACTACAGTTCTGTGATCTGATCTGCTTATTTTTACATTGGTGCCAGCAAAGCGGCCACACTGGTCCCTACATCTCTTAAGGGACTTTATTGCCTCTAATATGCTGTGGAATGATCTATGATTGTGGAAATGGGAAATTTTGTTTTCTGGAATAAAAAGGGAAATAGAATTTTGAAGAGTTCATGTTTGACACCAGAGTGATTGGTCAATTGGAAGAATATGCTTAAACTAAATATAAAAAGGAGAAAATAGTATATAAAAATAAATTAACAGTACAGATTGTCAGAGCTTATAGAAGCATGTAAAAAGGAATTAGCAAAGTAGTAACCTCTCAGTGGCTGAGATACTGCAATTAGTAAAGTAATGGTAGAGACATTCAACATACATATTGTATCCTGCTTCACAGTGGAAGACACTAAAAATGTACCAACAATAACAAAAACTAAGATAGGAATGAGAATGCGAGGGAGGAACTAAAACAATGCAAGGTAAGCTATTTGAACTAAAGATTTGTAAATTCCTTGGGCTGACAGCCTGCATCCTTGAGTTCAAAAATGGCTGCAGAAATAGTAAATGCAACGGTTGTGATCTTTCGAAACTCATTCTATTCTTGTAAACTATCAGTGGATTATAAAACCATAAACATACCATCAAGATTCAAAAACAGAGGGAGGAAGAAAGCACGGAACATTAGGCCAGTTAGCCTAACATTGTTGTCAGGCAAATTAAATCCACTATTATCGAAACAACAGGAGGCTTGGAAAAACACAACACGACTGGATGGAGTCAACATTCATCATTTAAGAAAGGGAAATGGTGTTTGACAGCTTTATTAGAATTCATTAAGGATGTATGTAACTAACAAGGTGGCTTAAGGGAGACCAGCAGATGTAATAAATTTGGATTTCCCAGAGGCATTCAATATGCTTCACGAAAGAATACTTGACAAAATAAGGATCATGGTATTGAGGGCAACATATTAGTATGGACTGTTTGGCTGATAGAAAACAGGCAAAAGGGATCTATATATCATTTTAAGACAAACAGGTAGTAACTAGCAGTCTTATATTGCTACTGGTTATTACTTGATCATCTTAAAATGATATAAAGATCCCTATTTATAATTTATATTATTATGCTGGATGAAGGGATTGAATGCATTGTATAATGGTTCGCCGATGACAGAATTCTTGGTGAGAAAAAATTATTTCTGAGGAGGACACAAATAGCCTGCAAAGGGATAGAGATAAACTTAAAGAATGGACAAAAAGATATCAGACTGGGAAATGTGAGATTATCTACTCTGGTTGTCAGAACAGAAAAGCATGTTATTGTGTGGGCGAAGCTAGTGAATCCTAGTGATCACAGAGAATTTAGTGCTCTTGAACAAGAAACACACCGTTCATGATTAGGAGGCAAAATGCAAGAAAAAAAAATCCTTTTTTTAAAAAAAATGTTTGCACTTTAGTTTAGAATGCTTTTAAATGCAAGTAAAAGAGATCAGAATGGGAACTATTGGGGGAGAAGTGAGTGGCAGATAGACCTTGTTCTGTACCTTAATTCCATGCACCCATCATGGCTCACAAAAATGTGCCAAACTCAGATTTTTTTAAAATTGGAATAACAACTACTATTTTTAGTGGGATCATTTTCCTTTCTTAGGCCATTCCTTGTACAGGAAGCACTTCTTAATCTCTTTTGAATAGGTTGGCTCCAATTTTGAGTCATGTCCACTTAACTTCCTTGCCAAAAAATTTCTCTTCATTTAGTCCATCAATTCTTTACAAAATACCATAACCTTCAACCAGATCACCCTAAGCTTTCTATATTTTAGGAACACAAGCATGGTTTACACAATTGTTTTTCATAATTTAACCCTTACTCTTGGAAGTCTTGATAGTACACCAATGAACCTGTGCTAATAAGAAGCTTGTATAGTTAAAATTTGTGGTTCACTATAATTATGCTAATTTTCACCACGTCTGCCAGGGGAGGAAATAGAATGGCAAGTTCAATTCATAGGAACATTGGTGAATGTATTAAAACAGGAAGTCTGTACTTTAGAAAATCCAAATCATAAGATATGTTTAGTTACATACAAATCTGTGGCAGAAATTTTGGGAAATAAATAATTGGGTATGAAGGGAATACTTGATTTAGTTTAAAAAAAATGATGTTACATATGTGATAGTGCTGTACAACTGCTCAATATACATACTCTGATGGATGAACCTGACCGCACTTAGACGATCATAGTACTAGCCTCAATTCTTGTTAATTTTTTCCGATGTGCTGGGATAAAACAATATGTCATAGACTTAAATGCTTCAAGTTAAACAAAAAAAACCGTTCTGTTCACATGACTAACCTCTCCTAGGCTGATGGAGTGCTCTGCAGATAGAGAAGTGTTATTCAGAGTAGACATCAAAAGATTCTTCAGTGCAGCCTCTCTCTGACTCTGAGTTTGATCCCGCACTACCCACACGCAATACAACTTTCCTCCATCTTGCAAATGTAGGCGTTTGACCTGAAAGACAATACCTGGGGCAAGAAGATGCCAAATTGAGCAAGAAGATGCAGATTGCACAAAAAGTTCAGTTCACACAAGATCATCTTATTCCACATTATTTCAATTATCTATCAATCAATCATAAACATACATTACCAACACAGCAACCTGGGAAAGATTCAAATGCAAGCCGAATCCAAATCCAGGGTGAAATGCATGGATTTATTTGTGGAATATTAATATAATTGGGACAAACTATTCTTCTAAGATTAATCAGCATTAACTAAGTAGGCATGCATCACCGTGATGTTCCTTCATTGTGATGTTCTTTAAACAATTGGCAATAGTTTGAAAAAGAGCCACCATTCCACATAACCGATTCCATTCTTCCTGAAATTAACTCTACTACTTCCTATTACAGCATCCATATTTTACCTCAAGTAAATCCAGTGTACATATCAATTGATTTCAACTGATCATTGTCCACTTGAAAAAATGTGTCTTGATTTGCACTTCATCCTGTGCCCTCAGCCTTACTACTGTTATTTCAGATTTACTTTATTATTTCCATTGAGCTCCTTATTTGGATCTGAAGAAATTCCTCAGGACGCCTCAACCCAAGAAGCCCTAGCTTAGATATCCAGAATGGAGAAAGGCACAAGATTGCTGTTTGTGATAGTGAGGAGGGTAATCTTCAAACACAGAACAATATTGATCAGCTGGTTAGATGGACAGAGAAATAGCAGATGGAATTTAAAGCTGAAAATTGTGAGGAGAAATTCCTGAGAGGATTAATAAGGCTAGGTTGAATAACAGGATGCTAGAAGGAACTGAGGAACAGAGGGGCCTTGGTGTACATGTCCAAAAATCCCTGAAGGCAACAGCACAGGGCTGATAAAGGTGTCTAAAAAGGCACATGGGATACTTGCTTCGTTAGCCATGACATTGAATATAACAGCAGGGAGTTTACAATAATATAAAATATTAATAAGGTCACAGCTGGAGTACTGTGCACAGTTCTATCTGTCGTACTAAAGGGAGGATGCAATTGCACTGGAGAGAATTCAGAGAACAATCACCAAGATGTTATTCAGCCTGACACTGAGACTTGATAATGAGTGCTGGAAAACTTGCCTTGGCACGGGTAAGCTTTGACAAAGGCCTTTGGTGAGATTTTTAAACTTGGCAACACAAGTAAGCTTGATCCTCACCTGTCATCCAGATCATCTCTCATCTCCACAACAGAATCACTGCCAGCATTTTTCCCGTTAACCCAGTGAGACCAGATGCACCAATTGTGTCTTGTTCAGTAACCCACTGGATAGGTTTCATAAACCTTGTGCATTCCTAGATTTAATCTAGGACTTACATGGTGTGCACAGTTTAATTACTCATTTAAATTGCATCAAAAGTGCAAAAGGAAATGTTTGAGGTGGGCACATTAACAACATTTAAAAGGCACTTGGGACAGGTACACGGCAAGGAAGGATTTAGAGGGATATGGGCCAAACAGGACTACCTTAGACGGCAACTTGGTTGGCATGGACTGGTTGGGCTGAAGAGCCTGTTTCCATGCTGTACGACTCTATGTTGCCTGGGGTGATCTGTTTCAGTTCCAAGATGAGACTGAATAAGCTAGGTTTGTTTTCTTTTAGGAGCAGTTAAGGCTGAAGGGGACCTGATTGAGGTATACAAAATTATGAGAAGTATAGATACTGAGAAACGTTTCCCCTTAGCAAAGGTATCCATAACTAGAGGGCACAGGTTTAAATTAAGGGTTAGGAGATTTAGAGAGGATGTGACGAAGAATTTTTTTCACCCAGAGGGGATTTAAAAAGTGGAATACACTTCTGAGGGGTTGGTGGAGCAGATAATCTCACAATATTTAAGAAGAATTTAGTTGAGCATTTGAATTGCCATGGCACAAAAGATTATGAACTGAGTTTAGAAAATGGGTTAGTATAATAGGTAATTGGTAGCCAGATACAGTCGGCCAATTTGCCTGCTTTTGTGTTGTATGACTCTAACAATGGTGCAACTGGAGAATCCAATGCTTCTCTCAGAGACTTGAAGCCACAGCAAAATTCTAAAATACGTGAAAAACTCCAAAATGTCTTAATGACAATGGCCAGTGATAGTAAGTATAGTATGAATTATTTAGCTTGTCCATTTTTTGTTTAAAAACATTGAGATGACTAACATCCAAAAAAAAAATGGGAGTACAAATTGCTCCCTCCCCAAGTATCAGGACCAGATCACCAATTTAGCTTCTGGTTGCTATTTGCCGATTGCCAATCCTGTATTGATCGTTTTAAAACTGGCTGATTGATCATTCCTGTTCCCAGATGCATGATCTTCATGTTTAGCTACAATCTGTCAAGTGATTTATAAAAATATTTGAGTCAGTTGGACACAAGAAATGAGTGCAAACTGGGTTGGATTGTTATGCACACATATGCCAGTACTTCCAACTTACTACAACTCCATTTCATATAAACAAACTTGTACATTAGTATAAAGTTATTATTACAAGGCCTAAGTTTTATAATGAAAAGTATGTGTTGTGACCCCTAATGTCTAGTGTTCAATATGACCTATTCCTTTAATGGCACACCTAAATAAATAGTTTAAAAGTACAACCAGGGGTCAGTTTAAATGGCTTTACAAATTGTGCAAAAGAAAAGTTCAGGAATGATAAAAGTCATGAAAGGGCACTCTTAAAACTATAATAGGGCAATTTAAATGTGAAGCATGTGAACTTTTCTCAGACATCTCATATCAGTATAATTGCCTCATTTAACAAAATGGAAATACCACATTATCAGCAGAGCATTCCAGTACCCGAGTGGATACATTTCAAGGCTTCGTATTCACTGCTGAAGGTCACTAGTGTTTACACAATTTACATATGGGACCCAACAATAAAGTAGTATTGTAAAAAAAATTACTACCCATTTCAGGTATCATCTTTGACATTAAAATCACTTACATAGTCTGGAGCCATCCCTGTGATAGCAGTTTCCACTATAGTTCCCCTCATTAATTTCACAATTAGGCCTTAAAGAAATCTTTCTGTTCAAGTATCTCTGGGATTTTGGTGTTGACGTTGAATGTCCCTCCATTTCGGCCTTGCTTCCCATCATTTCCAGATGAGGAGTGCGCAGCATTGAGAGTTCACTGGCACTTATTTCACTGTTACAGAGATGACTCTGGCTGTAACTTAATTCTTCGGGCAGAATATCAGCCATCCTTGAACAAGCAGAGAATTGTTCTGATGCCCCCATGCATTGGCTGATTAGTTTTTTGCTTTGGTAACTACATGTGCCGATTTCCTTCAGAGAAGTCATTTTACTTTGCTCAGGTTCTGATTCAAGGTCCGAATCAATCACGTAAGGTGATGGGGTCCTGAGAAGTTCGGAGGTAGTGCAAGAAGTGCCAGACTGATCTACAGAAATAAGTTCAGAGTCGCTGCTGAGCTCCAGATCTTTAAGACCATACAGAATTGGGTTTACATCAGCCTCTGGCTGGTTTTCAATCTTTGTGCCATACTGCACATGTTTCCTTGCAGATAGATTTATTTGAGCATTTAACCTGGCAGAAGAAATCACTTCACGGCTTTGTTTGTAGACACTGCTTTGCTCTTTGTGGTTTTCAGATGGCAGACTATGTGCATAGGAGACATGTTGCCACAAAGTTTCTCCATTAACTGTACCTACTTCATTGCATTTACTACCAAGATAATTATGATGCATGACTTTATCTTCCTCAGGTTTCAAGTGAATTCTGCAGGTACAGGTCCCATCTCTAGGCAACTTTTCATCAAGAGTAGGAGTCCCTGGGGAATCACAGATATTGTCATGATGTTGGAGAATAAAATTGCCATCTTGATTTGAACAGGGCAATTCATCTCCTGACATACTGGTTTGGTGACTAGATATAGACAAAAGTGGGTTTAGAATTGCTGAACTTGGTAACGTACCCACTCCTTCACAGCAATGACAGGGTACTGCTGATGCCTCAGAGACTGGACAGTATCCACATACACCAACAGAACACAGTGCCATAGTCGAGTCCTTTGGAACCAAATGATCCTTGGTCTCCTCAGGATTTACTTCTTCAAATTGAGATGAACATCTATCTGTCTGTTTTGAACCAGTAGCAGAAATAGATGGTGACAAGAGATTTTTGATGGTAGCAGCTTCCAGATGCAGCAAAGAATTACTGTTTTCTTTCACAGGCTGAAGTTGCTTAGCATGGAGAATCATTTCATTTGTGTTATCACTCCCTGGCCTGAAATGACAAAGTGTGATATAAATGGGTGTATTATGTAGAACAGTAACATTACCTTAAGATTGAAACTTTATCATGTGACATTGTAATATTTAATAAAAGGATGAGGGGGAAAAATGTCACAAAGTCATTGACTTAATTTGACCAGAGATTGAGTTGTGTGGGGAAGGTTAAAATTTTCCCCTTTGACTTCTGCAAATTGGCAATGGATCCAACCCCTTCAGTTGGGAGTACTAACAACTGCATAAAATGGCATCTGCACACGAACAGTTAAATGAACATCCACATCACATAAATAGTTGCACTCAACAGTCTTGTTAGTAGGCCAACTGCAAGGGTTGCTTGGAAATCAGTAATATATCAAAGTGCTCTTAAATAAATGGAATATATAAACTTGGGTGTGTGCATTCCTTTCCAAGACCATACTACATTTTTTTTCCAGAAAAACTACAAAACTTCTAAGAGAATAAAGTTTTGAAATTCATCATGAAACCCAATAACCTTGCAAAATCCTAATAAATTATACACCACTAACAACAGCCGATCCAAAAAAATTATTTGATCCAATATGTATACAGAATATTTTATTAAAATATATATATATATATATATATATATATATATAAAATTTACTTTTCTAACCTTTAAGATAAATTTTCTTCAACTCTCATTTTTTAAAAAAAGTGAGCTAACAAATAACTAAATGTATTGACAATCTATTCAGTGTACTCATTTCAATTAATTGAGGTTCATTAATTTTATATATCTAGAACAAGAACCACAATTATAGTACATCAGATTTCATAATTTCAGAAGATGTAGGTCATCCTTTCTCAGCTTTCTTCCCTTAACAAAAAAATTCAGTTTCAATTCTTGGTCTCTTTTTCCTGAACTTTCAAAAATGCACCAGTTTTCAAATCTTGCAAAGAATGAAATTTGCAGGATGTTTGACAACAGCATAGAGGGAGCTCTTCTCTATCTAGAGTCCATCCCATGGTTGTAGCACTGGTTGTTAAATTTAGTACTTACAGTCCTCCATTTCACTTCACAAAATCATTGTGAACTTATTTCCTATATCCCACTTACACTCTTGTGAAGCTACAGAAATATCAATGATATTAAGACACCCCAAAAATGTCTCTAAATGAGTCATATCAAATTACTTCAGTAGCTTTAAGACCAACAGTTAACTTTATGTAGTTGATTGTATTAAACTCCAGAAATGGCATTAGTGTTTCACAACCCTGGCTTTACAGTGAGTTTTTACTCAAGCATCATATCCTCTTACCTGCTGAAAGGAGTGGAGGTGACTTTTGGAGAAGACATGCTGGAAGGAAGGCTGCCATCACTATTTAGCCTTGAACTGGTTCCAGTAAATATTGGGACACTTGGACCTGTACCACAGTTTTTTTCCTGCTTTACAAGAGCTCTATTTCCAGCAACCAACAGACTTGAATCTAAATTAGAAACCATAATTTGAGGTTAACAGGACACAAAATGATTGTTCCTTATACAAACATGTTAAGAGCCCAAGTCAAAGCACTACAGATATTAAGTAGTTACTTCCTGATGCATCCCAAGTGTATTTCTTGTACATTAAGGAATATTTTCTTAAAGAGGGCAATGCAATTATACATAGTTCCTATTTTCTTAGTTAACCAGTGCAAAATAGTTTAGCTGTGAAACTAACCATTAGAATATATCATTTTTCTAACAATGCTTTTCAGAGAATTGTGATACTAATGAGACCTAGCAGTGAAATATTTTTCAGACTACATCAAAGAAATTGAAAGGAAACAATACTACCAGTCAGTAAATAGTGTATTTCTCATCTCTGGGGCTTTTTCTTTAATTGTCAATATTGTAGCGGTTAGCTATGCTGAATAAAGACGAGACACTTGTTTGAAATCAAAGGGTCGAACGAACAACCGGGGCGCACTGCCCCTTTAATACTCACAGTTCATAAACTGATGTCACGCGCAGGTCACGTGACCTTCCCACGCGCGGGCTTTCCTAGCCCAACGAAGTGCCCCACACCATCTTAGATCGGGGCCTCCGACGACACTTACGATCGTGGGAGCCAGTTCGTTAACGGTAAGTTGCTACATAAACCCCCACCCCAGAACTGGGGATACCGTCACAAAAACCAGAATTAAATAAACTATGACTTGGATGGCCTACCCCTGTGTTGCGCTGGCTGGACCACTACTGGTTGGTCCAGGTCTAGATGAGCTGGATTCAGCCAGTCAATTGTAAAAACCTCCTCGCGCCCCCCAACATCCAACACAAACGTAGACCCATTGTCCTTGACGACCTGGAATGGCCCTTCATACGGCCGCTGCAGTGGTGTTCGGTGCGCGCCTCTCCTGACAAAGACAAACTTGCAGTCATGGAGGGATGTCAGCATATGGGTCCGAGTCTCTCCGTGTTGCGAGGTGGGAATCGGGGCTGGATTGCCAAGTCACTCACGCAGCCGGCTGAGTGTCACAGTAGGTTCTTCCTCTGGCCCCCGAGGGGCGGGTAGGATCTCACCCGAGACCACCAAGGGCGTTCCGTAAACCAGTTCTGTGGACAAGGTGTTCAGGTCCTCTTTTGGTGAGGTACGTATCCCCAGCAGGACCCAGGGGAGTTCATCCACCCAGTTGGGCCCC
>JARFYF010000094.1:55722594-55735600 GCA_030265395.1 Rhina ancylostomus | reverse complement strand
AGCCCGGTTTCAAATATGATTGACTTTATCCTGTATTAAATTTTGCTTGTTTGGTGTTTCTTTGAACATTTGGTAAATCGAAGATCCTTTACTATGCACCATCACTCCAAGCTCTTGTTTTTGTGGCTGAGGAGACCAATTGATCTTTTTTGCAGTTTAGCCCTGGGCTGTTGGTCATTAAATGTTACATGTTGCATTCTCATTCCAGATGGTACGACTTTGTTTCCAACACTTGGCAGAAAATTAAATGCAACCTTGTGTATGACCCATAAATTAAGTATAGAATCCACTTCTGAAGAGCATGCTGAATGGTTGAAGCATCTGTGTCTCATGGCCTAGCACAAATTGCATTTGTTTTTTTTGTTGCACTGGACTACAAAGTCTTTACAAAACTCTCTGAAAGTTCACTGTAGAGCTGACTTGAATTGTGAATTGCAGAATCCTATTTGAATTCACAAATAGTCTCAACATTTTCTGTGATTTATTAAGTTTCATTTTATTTTATCCTGAATGCTGTGAAGGAATGAATGTATTGCTCTTCCTTGTTTTGCATCGTATTGGTCTGTTCAAAAGATCTAAAGGTGAGATAAAGTTTTTTTCGCCATAGAGTTGCTATGAACTGAAGAGGTTATTAGACTGCATGGAGAGAAATAAACCTCTAGTATCAATTGGTGCTGAAGCTCATTGCTTTCTCAACTATCTGAAAATACATAGGAGGCACACAGGTCACAGAAGTGGTTGATACTTTAGTTTTATTTTTGGATTTCCCAATTAAGATGTCAAATAACTCTAATTATCAGAAGCATATCTTTGTACTCACTGGACCTGAAATGGTTTGAATTGTGGCGTAGATGTTTGAATATGTACTTTTGATTTCTATATGTAGAATGTTTTTCGGCAGTTTGAGGAGTAACTGCCATTGCAAATAGTCTTGTTTGCATGCAGGAACTGTAATTCATTTTTAAAAAATAATTGCAGCTTGTTATTTCTCAACACTGAGCATTTCAAACCATAGTTTTAACATGTTTATTGGAGGCTTTGGATACAGAACTTTAAAATTTAATTTAAATATACATCTCTGGTGTGATATTAGTACAGCATGGACACAAGTGAGTCCACCTGAATATTTTTTTAAAAAGTATGTGCAACAGTTCCATGTGCACATAATTAGCCATGATGCATCATTACAATACTATCTCCTTTGAAATGGCATGTACATTATTGCAGAAAATCCTTCCACTTCTGAAATCTAGGACTTTCACTCTAGCATAGGTGAATGCTGAGTTTATAGTCCTTAATGTTGGGTTGTTCTGTAAGCTGCTTTACAAGTACAGGTTTTTTTAACACCTGAATTTTTTCAACTGAATTTGTGTTTTATGGAAATGTGGCTATAGATGCCTGTAATTATATGGTAAGTTAATAGCATAAATATAAGTGTTATGAACATCATAGTAATTAATGCATAATCTCATGGATATTTGTGATCTATTCTGCAGAAAAAAATCATAGGGGAAGCCAATATTTAAAATTATTGCTGATGGGCGCAAAAACCAGTTTTGTGAAATCCCTAAGAGTACATCCAAACAGTCGGTAGCTTTGTGTCACGTATTGGGGAATTTTTCAGCAGTCCTGTTTACTGTTTTGTCAGTTGATACTTCATCTGTTATCAGAGTTTAGAATTTTTACTTTCTCTGGTTCCCATAAAGAAAAAATTCCTTCATTTAAAAAAATCAGTGCTAAATAGAGTGAATTGTATCCACTTTGAAGACTTGTCCACAAGCTTGGGTGATGTAATTGCCCGCTGATATGGTGGTCCAGGGTCAATTGATCATTCTTGAAAAAACAAAATCTCCAAGGTAGTTAAAGACAATGGCATCTGTGCATATGTTTTGGATATAAGAAATTAGTTGTTGATTGAGAGATGCAGTTTAATGGAATCAATGAAGAATAAAATGCTCAGTTTTATTTTTAGAACCAGAATAACACAATTTAGTACCGATTACAAGTAGGATGGGAGAAGAAAAATCATGGCAGCACTTAATGTTGAATAAAATCCTTCTTGAGTGATTGCAGAGGCAATGGTGCTCAAACCACATTAAGGTTACCTGACTGGCAGTTTTGAAGTGTAGCATGGTTGGTGTATTTTTACCCCTATCCAGAATGCAACTCCTAGCTTAGCTTTTCAGTTTCCCTTTCTTATTTGCCAGTTTGTTTTCTGCATCTGTTTTTCACTCAAGTTGGTGCAGTGTCACATTCTTTGAGAGTTCCCATTTGCATTAAACTTGTAACTTTTTTGCTGAATTTTTCTTCTGTTTTTCCAAATTTTAATTGCACATTTCTTTGGAGCTACACCTGAGGATTTGTGCTTTTAACAGAATGTTTTCACACCTTAAAGTTTAAAACTCTAAGTAATTATAATTTTGAGTTTTGTTCAATAGTGCTGCCTCATTCCCTCCAGTATTTCTGGAGATAGTATTTCACATTGAAGTTTAGTCTACAGTTGGTGGCTATATGATGGTGGTCATTTATGAGTGTGGGCAGAATATTTGGGTGCATCATTGGAGCTCTTATTTCCTTCTAGAGTTGCACATTTTCAGCTATTGGGGTATGATGGTCCAGAATATTTTTCCTCTGGTGTTCCCCACCAATAGCCATAACAGAACAGCATGGCAGTAACCGCTCACTGCAATTGCAACCAAGATTACTTGCCTCAGTACACAGACGTAATTGAATTTGGGACTAACATGGCCTGTATCATTTGTGATTAGAATAATCATAGCAGGCAGACTGTGTCAATGTATAGACTGTCAGAGTTCAGTATAAAACTATTGTGCATAGGAATGCATCAGATATGTGGATGTCTCAGGCTGAAGGAACCACAATAGGTCAAGTCACTAAGTTGGAAGCTAATTTCACAGATGTGAATTCTTGGATGTTGTGCATTTGTAGTTAATTTTTAAAAATTAAACCTGACTGTTTTTGGTTTATTAACTCCCCAGTCCAAATGCAAAAACGAGACTGATACACAGATGTGTTATTGCTGCATAGTCTTTTCAACAGAAGTAGCAGTGTCCACAGAAGTTGGAAAATGGTCATTAGTCTAGCAAGCTGTTTTTTTTTGATGTTCCTTATTTCCTTTGATGAAGGATGTGGCTATTTTGGCCCATTGATGCTCTCACAGCAGTTCCATTCCCCACTAATTTTCCCCGGAACCCATTTTGTCTACACTTCCATCAATATCTCCCAGATTCTATCACTCAATACACACTAGGGGAAATTTTCAGTAGCCAATTAACCTAACAACCCACATGTATTTGAGATGTGGGAGGAAACCAGAGCATCTTTAGAGAAGCTAGATGCAAGCCATATAATGTGGTATTGAGTGAATAAGAATGAATGAAATCCCACTCATTTCAGAGAAGTAAGTAGGTGGAGTTGTGTTCAATAATATATTCAGTTGTCAAGTACAAAAGTGAGTAGATTAAGCATTGAGCCAAAAGTGGATCTATACAGGATTCTGAAATGTCTATCATCAGAACAGTATAGAAAGGTTACTCTCACTTCATCTGTGGTGAATGTGGACAAGGCCTCACCAAATTATTCCAGTGTAGTTTTGCTTTGAAATGTTATCAAATATCAAAAGCTTTGTCATTTTGTTTCACAGCAAAGTTGCCTCCTCTTGTTAATTGCTAGAAGAATCCTGGCAGAACATTTTTACCTAGCAGTTGGAACATTTTCATGGAATTATAGAATTGTACAGCACAGAAATGTGCCCTGTCAGCCCACCTTGTCGACACTGATCATACCTTTTGTGCTAATCCCACCTGCCTCTATTCCTCTCTACTCCTTTCCTATCCAAGTGCCTGTCCAACTGCCTTTTACTGTTGTAATTGTATTTACCTCTTGCACCTCTGGCAGCTCATTCTAGATAACCACCACCCTTTGTGGTGGGGGGGACTTGCCCCTCAGATCTGGGGAGGGGATCTTTCTAAGGAAGTTTGCTATGTCAAATGGGTAGGTTAAATGGCCACTTTAATTAACCGAGTTATCTTTTATCCACAAGTTCTGTACAGTTGAATTGCTTGTATAGTTGAAATTTGTCCTTCTCAACTAATCAAGACAATGTGTGCTGTTTGTTCTTGACTTTTGTTTTCCTGGTGCCTTCAGTGTATTTTTGTTTTTTCAGGTGAGAATTATTTGTACCATGTCACAGTCCTCAGACAAGTTCAAGGTAAATATGTTTGAACAAAAGTTTACATTTCATTTTCACGGTTGTCTAAATGGTGTATTAAGTATGTTCCCCCTCAAGGTGTTTTTCACACACACCCTTCTTTTATTATAAAACCTAAAGTGGATACTCAGTATCAGGCAGTGTCCGTGGAGAAAGAATAGGCTGAGGAAGATGCGTGATGGTCTGCCAGTGATAGCAGGTGTCATTTGTGGTTTTGCTCAGGACTGGTCCCCTGCTTTGTCAGGGGTAGATATCTGATTGGAAGGGTTCAGATAGAAATTCATAGGAAAGATTAACATGGATTTGGGAGATAATAATGTGCTCAAAGACTTGAGGAAAGTGGGGTTGAAGGTGAAGTGGTAAATGTACAAGTTCAGAGGGGTAGGATTCATTTTAAGATTGTTTTGGGTGCTGCTTCCTCACATCTCTAGGGTCCCAAGTTTGATCCAGATATTGTGTGCTGAGTATACAGAATTTGTATGTTCTGTCTGTGACCGTGTGGGTTGCCTCTGGGTGCTCTCATTACCTCTTGAATCCCAAAGAGTGGTGGGAGGTCAATTGCCTACTGTAAATTACCCCTTTAGCTTGGGTAAGTGGTGAGAATCTAAAGAGTATTGATAAGCTATAATAAGTTGCAAGGCTATGGGGAAATAAGTAGAATAAGATTGATTGGATTGCCCTGTTGGGATTTTGCATTGATCCAATTTAAGTTTTGTGGACTGCTGTATTTTAATAAGTAAATAAGAGGATTATCATGGATGATTTGAATGAGAAGGACAATTTGAGTGAAAGGAACCATTTATAATACCAGCTGGCATGGTGGCCATGAAGAAAAGCTGTGATTACCAGTTGCAAATAGGGAGCTGAGGAGCACAAAGGCTGAGGGGAGATTGCTGATAAAGCAAAGATATAAATTCAGGACGAGTATAGGGGGAATCCTGTGGAAAATATGGCTTACTAGGGAAGAGCTAGAAGGAGCACGTTCAAAAACTTGGCAACTAAATATTCATGAGCACCTTGCATTTGAAGGTGAGGGTTGTGGGAGTAGGGCAGGTACAGGACATTGAAGGGGATGGTCTGTGGGTTAGAGAGTTGTGAGTTAAACTCTGTTGGTAAAGGAAAGCTGAGCTCAAGATGCATCAGAACATTTCACAAAATCTGCCTGCATAAGTTGCAAGATAAGGGAGAATATTGAACCTGAACTAGATGAAGCAATCAGGCTGAGGAAGGGGATGAGGACAGCAAGTAGAGTCAAGGGCTTGATTGAGTGAATTCGGTGAGCAAAGAATGGTTAGTACTATTTTTAAATGATCCAGAGAAGGGAAAGGGAATAAAAATGGAGTAATGTACAGAGCAATTAACAGATGCCGACCAATGATTTGGGGTTCTGAGAAAGAGACAAGGCAATCCCTGGGTAGCTGAGGACCTAGCTATTAAGAGAGGGAACTTGAGAGAAAGGGCAGGGTGAATTAAGATGTAGGTTGAAATCTCGTAATGTGAATATGCTTGATACAGAAGTTGAGGGAGGAAATCAGTGAGAGATACCTGAGGCTTGGGTGGTACAGTAAAGGTTTTTAAAGCAGGGTTTGAGATGGGTAGAGCAAAGTGAACTGCTTAATGGAGGAGGTTACCAAAGGGTTGTGTGTTATTGAGATTTGTTAATAAAGTCCATATTGCCACTGAAATTCTAGAAACACAGTAAAATTCTGATCTGTCACCCTTGGGATTTTGGTAGTGCCGGCCTATTGGATTTTGCTTATAATACCCCAATACTTTTATTTCACCTTTTTTACATTTTACAGTGAGATAAATTTTCCAGTGAACGTGACAAGTTTAAAAGGAGGGGGAAATATACATGCACTCCAGCCTTAAACATATCCACATTCCTGACCCCTGGTGTTCTAGACCCCAGTCCTCACTCCAACCACAGAATCAGCTCACAATCCAGAGTCCAGCTCCAGCCTCACTTCAGACCCCTAGCTGCACACTATCTTGCACTCTAGACTCCTAGCTCACATTTTAGATTAATGAATGAGACAGATGCCAAGCCATCAGGATTGCCAACAATTGCATGCCAGATTATTGGAGTTTTACAGAAGATCTAACTGTAAGTGAGAATTGTATCTGGTGTGTGAAATTATAAAGAAACACAAAGTGGCTTTCAAGAAATGCATATTATTGTCTTAAACTTTTAGTTTTTAACTTAATGGCTTGCTTTACAACAGGAGGAGAGGGCCCACCTGGAGAGAGAATTTGTATTACTATCTGAAGAATGTGTTATCCAGCTGTGTTATTGTTTAGTGGCTTGAAATCTCTAATAAACACAGCTAAAACTGTGCAATCATCTGTAAATTCAGCCAAACCCACATCAAGGACATGAGCTTGAGTTAGAATTTGACATGATGGGAGAAAGGGAAAGTACTGCACTGGGGAGGACAATCAATCAAATCATTGTTGAGCTCTACCCAAGCTAAGAAATCTTATAGTTGAATCAGAGCTTCTGTTTATTTCAGTGGTTAAATGGAGCATTGGACTTAGTTTTGAAAAGCATTTATACAGACTTTATTTCTGGAATCTATAAACTTCTAATCTCTTCCTTGGCATAATAGATCTTTGGGAAGCAGGGTGGTTTGCCTACTGTATTTGATACTGTTTGAAAATAAATCTTGTAGGATTACAATGTTTATAGTATTCAACATGGAACAATGGAACTTTATTTCTTAAAGTTGAGGAATTAAGATGCAAAAAAATTAGTCACTAGGCTGATTGGCATGAATCCTTGTGTTTACGTCATTTCTGGACAACAGCGTGACTGTTGCCTTGACATGCCGAAGGCACTATTTTATTGCTCCTTGCAGTTCCAAACACAAGGGAATCTGAACATTGGGTGTTTTAAATTGTCCTTTTTTTTGAGTGTGGCATACTCCTTCACAGTTGTATACTTGCATTCCAATCCAGAGCAGAGCAGTAAGATATCAAGTTGAACTGCATATCTAGCATGTTAGTTTACTAAAAATATTATAAACTAGTCCACATTTTAGATTTCTTTGAATAGCTGGATGCAGAAGAATGTTGTGTAAAACTAACATTTATTACTGAAGCTATTCACGGTTACACTGTACTGCAAAACTCACCAGCTGCTTGTAAGGCTGTTGATGAGCTCCAAGTTTTGTTTATCTTTGGGACTGATGAAACAAAAGTTTTAAGCTAGCCATTAATAAGGATAAGTGTGGACTTTGTGGGAGAGTATTAAATTGGGACTGGGCAAATTATGAGAGCATTAGGCAGGAACTAGGGAGAGCTAATGGGGAACAGCTGTTTTTGGGCAAATCCACATCTGACAAGTCAAGGGTATTTAAAGACCAGCTGCACAGAGTTTGGGACAAGTATGTTCCAGCAAGAAGGAAGGAGAACAACAATGAAGTAAAGGAATCTTGTATTACGAGAGAGATGGTGAATTTAGTCAAGAAGAAAAAGGAAGTGTATGTAAGGTTTAGGAAGCAAAAAAACAGAACCCTTGATTATAAAGGGGTTAGAAAAGAACACGAAAGGAATTAGGAGAGCCAGGAGGAACCATGAAAACTCCTTGTATAGTAAGAAAGATTAAAGGAAATCCCAAGGCATTCAAGTGTCTTCACCCACTTCCTCTTGCTCCACACATAAATCTCTTTGTCCTTGAATGGTTCTACCCTTTCCCTAGCTACCCTTGTGCTCCTTGGGATTCTCCTTAATCCTATTTGCCAAGGACATTTCATGGCCCTTTTTCGCCCCCCAGTTTCTCATTTAAGTTCTTACCTGCTTCTTTTATATTCCTCAAGTTTCTGGTCCAATTTCAGCTTCTTAAACCTTTGCATATCCTTTTTCTTTTTGACTGAACTTGCAATATCTCTTGTCATCCAAGATTCTCGATCCTTTCCATCTTTTTCTTGGATCCTCAGGGATATGCTGGCCCTGAACTCTGACAACTGAACTTTAAAAGACTCCCACATTTCAGATGTGGATGTATCTTTAAACAGCTACTTCCAATCTATTGTCCTCTGTTCCTGTCTAATATTATTGTAATTAGCCTTTCCCTAATTTAGCATTTTCATCTGAGGACCAGTCTTCTCCATAACAATCCTAAAGTTCATGGAATTATGATCATTGTTTCCAAAATGCTACTGCACTGAAACTTGGATCACCTGGCCAGGCTCATTCCCCAATACAAGGTCTAGCATGGCTCATTCCTGGTTGGATTATTTGCATATTGTTTCAAGAAACTCTTTTGCATGCACCTAACTAATTCTGCCCCATTTTAGCTGCTGGCACTAAGGAAGTCCCAGTCAATATTGGGGAAATTCAGGCCTCCCACCATAACAACCCTGTTTTTGCATCTTTCCATGATCTGCCCACATATTTTTTTTTCTCTAGCTCCCAGGACCACAGTATAACTGCATCATGGTGTCTGCACCTTTCTTATTCCTTGCGTCTACCCATATGAACTCGCTAGATGAACCCTCCAAGATGTCCTGTCGGTGCAGCCTTGACATTCTCTCTAATCAGTAATGCAACTCCCCTATTTCTTTTACATTTCTCTCCTTTAACAGGAGGGTATAGATCTGCTACAGGAGACCTCTAATCTTTCTACTTGGTATCATTGAGCTCATCAAATGAATAACTAAACTAAGCAATCAAAAGCATTTACTGTCAAACAATGATATCAATTATACAATGGCCATTATCAAATGCAGTAGATCTGCCATAGTGTGAGCTGGTGAATTTTGAAGGACAGCTGCTTAACTGAACCTGCACCAAATGTTAAAGAGAACCAACACAAGGCATAACTGGTGTTAGTACTGGGAAGGCTAGCTACTCGTGTCCTTGTGAAAACCAGACATCTCCACATGGTGTGCTGCCATACCATGTGCAAGAGTCTCAGGATAAATCCAGCTTTTCCAAACCACATCCATGAAAAACTGAATCAGGAGTCTTATCACCTCATCTGCCAGATTTGCTTTTGGATAAAGTGCAATGCTAGTGAGCTTGTCTGCACCAATAGGGTATGGGTGAAGCCACGGTGATGGGTCAAACCTGTTTGCTATAACTGAGTGGCTTGCCAGGCTACCTCAGAGTGTGGTTGAAAGTAAGCCATGTAGTTAGTGTCATCCATGTCAAATGAGTGTCCTTTAAGGAGGGAATTTATCATTAACTAAAGATTTTGACAATCTGAGAGCTTCACTGTCACTTTCACTGAGTTGCTTCATATTAAAATTTTTTAAAAATCAATTAAAAAAATTCATTCAATTCTTAAAATTTCAAACTTCGAACTTCCTCTAATCATTAGTCCAGTAACACATCATTACTGTACAAAAGCAAATGCTCACTTGATCAAAAGCTGCAAGAGGTAGATTTGCTATTGAAAATTCTCAACTGCATTGATGTAGTCTGAGAAATGATTTTCTTTTTGATCCCAGGCTGATCTTTGGATGTTTGCTTTCAGATTGTTTGGATCTTGGCTGACATCCAGTTGGACAGTTAGCTCTATTTCTGTTTCATTTGTTTATTGCAAAGTTCTGCAAATTTATTTGGTCTATTCTCTAACTGTAGCAGAATTGGTTCTAATTTATCACCATATTCAATAGTTCAGACATTGCCTAATAATCCATCTGTTGGTCTTTCCAAAGAGTAACAATTGATTTTGCTGCTTTGTCATTATTAATTTCTCCAAGTTATCAAAAAAAGCTTTTTATTAATGGTAACTAACTTGGGGGACTGGTGGCTGACAGTACAAAGTACATATATGTGTTCTTAAAGAACAATTTTAATTAAATATTCCTCTAAGTAAATACAAGATTAAAAAAAATATACATGAGCAAAACATAATGGAGGTATTCAAGTCAAGCAGCATCAGGGAGTAAAAGGCGGTAAACATTTCTGGTATGTGCCCTTGCATTGGAACTTGAAAATTTTGCAATGTACAGTTTTTTTTTCTTAAAACATCTTGGCAGGAAGAAGTTGGGTGGGAACTGGATGAAATAATTAGGGGAAAGTCTGTGAAAGTAAACAGCAGATGGCAATAAATGGCATGGGAAAAGGGGGTGATAGTAAGGATAGAAAAAATCAGAGGAACTGTAAATGGGAATAGTAGAGTGAGGAAAGAAATGAGATTTTAATTGAGCATCACAATATATCAAGCAGATATCAGCATCACTTACTGATACAGCCCTCATTAATAGTCAGTTTGGTTTTTGCCAAAATCTCTCATGACAACTTTGATCTTAACATAGGTTGGATTGAAGTGGAATAGCCAGGGAAAGGTGAGATTAGTTTGGCTTTCACAGCCGCATTCAATTCAATGTGGTATCAAAGAATCCAGGAAAATTGTAATTATTTTAAAATGGGGAGCTCTTCCATTTCAAATAAAGTAATATATTCAGCAGCAGTACCACTATCATCACTAAATGTAACATTGTTAGTATCAGTGGTTGAGGGTCACTAGTGACTTGCTTATAAATAGCCACTTCAAAGGCAGTGCAGAAGCTAGGTAGTCTAACCTCTTGAAGTGCTTCCATTACAAAGCTTAAATTGGATCTGATTGACACCATCTAATGGAGGTTGCCATTGAATTCGCTATTCACTCTTGATCACTGATGAACCTTGGCTGCAGTGTACTTTCTTGAGGGTGCACTGCAGAGCCTCGCTAAGTTAATTTCAACACCACCACTTAGCCTGCAATTTAAGGTCCCGCAACATTCTGGCATAGATTTTTATTCCTCCCTACTGGATCACTGTTTGGAATTTCCAACTGAATACTCCTGATTCTATCATCACCATGACTATGAAGGTTTGAGAAAGCTGCCACCACATCCTGGGTTTAATAGAATGGGCAGAAAATGTTGCCTAGGCAGCTCCATGTCTATGACACAGCATAATAGAATTTTCAGCAAAGTAACAGGGCATTCACAGTGTAGTGGTTAGTGTAATGCTATTACAGCGACCTGGGTTCAATTCCTGCTGCTGTCTGTAAAGAGTTTGTACATTCTCCCCATGTCTGCATGGGTTTCCTCCCACATTCCAAAGACATATGGGTTAGGAGGTTGTGGGCATGCTACGTTGGTGCCAGAAGCGTGGCGAAATTTGTGGGCTGCCCTCAGAACACTATGCAAAAGATGCATTTCATTGTGTGTTTCGATGTATATGTGACTAATAAGGATATCTTATCATTCCAAAAGTCCATGCCAGTTTGCTTTACGAAAGCCTCTTGCACAACATCACCTTTTCCTTTCAACTTCCTATTCCTTTGATCTTTATGTACTGGTACAACTTCTCTTCAAAATCCTCCATGCTCCTTGCCTCAATCATGCCAAGTGTTAGCAAGTTCCATGCTTTAGCAACTCTATCTAAAGAAATTTCTCCTGAATTCAGTATAAATTTTTTGGTATTTATTACTTGCTTATGGTTTCTAGTTCAAAATATCTTCTCTACATCTGCAGTCTCAAATCTCTTCACTCTTTTGGAAGAAAAAATAGCCTTCCTACTTACTGACAATGAATGTTTTTATGGACAAACTTCATGACAAATACTGTCAATGCAGTTCAAATAAAAGGCAGTTGTTAGAAGTATTGGAAGGGATGTAACAACAGGAAGTCAACTTCTGCAAAGATGAGATGCATATAGATGCAAGACTTCGGCTGTTTAACATCTGGGTAAATGTGTTTGAAGCTAGTAGTGTCAATAAATACTGGTTACTGCTAGAACTAGAATTTAAGATGAAATATCTTAACGCACAGAAACGTACATCAAAATGCACAGTGAAATGTATCTTTGCATAGTGTTCTGGGGGCAGCCCGCTAGTGTTGCCATGCTTTCAGCACCAACATAACATGTCCACAACTTCCTAACCTGTATGTCTTTGGAATGTGGGAAGAAACCAGAGCACCCGGAGGAAACCCACACAGACATAGGGAGAACATACAAGCTCCTTACAGACAACAGCTGGAATTGAACCTGGGTCGCTGGCGCTGTAATAGCATTATGCTAACCGCTACACTACCATGCCTGATGAATTTGGTTCAATATGTACACGTCACTGCAGGTGCTTTATGTGGGTTTCATATTCTTTGGGGAGATGGGACATTATTCTTATTTAATTCAATGAAGAATCAATGTTCTTTGATCAGAAGTATTTAGCAATGAGCCCCATTCACCTCCAGACTTCAAGTTCAACTCAAGAGAATAGAGGGCCAGCAAGGTCAGCTTTCAGCATCTGGTGCTAAGAATGTGGAGACCATGGGGAGTGGGATGGGTGCAGACCTAAATAATTTTTGGATTTTTTTTCTGTGAATGTTTAAAGCTCTTCGAAAGAATTGAATTTGTAATTTTAAGCTGGTTTGTTTTCTCTAGATGCTGCAGCAACAACAACTATTGCAGCAGCAGCAGCAGCAGCAGCAGCAGCAAGCCCAGTTTACAAATCCTGAAACTCCTGGGTATGTGGGATTTGCAAATCTTCCTAATCAGGTACATCGCAAGTCTGTGAAGAAAGGATTTGAATTTACACTCATGGTAGTTGGTAAGTGTTAATGAAAATATATTCAACAAAATGAAAAATATCTTTCAACTCGCTGCCTGCTGGGGTTGTGGTTATGCAGAGGTCATAGTTTCTCAGCTAGAGGTGTTTCATATTTTAACAATGGAGGATATTGAGGCTCACGTAGAATTGAAATACAGGTCCTCCTCAGCTTATGAAGGCCCAACTTATGTACAGCTCGTACATACAGTCATGCAGTTGGGAGATTG
>JARFYF010000094.1:55704292-55715584 GCA_030265395.1 Rhina ancylostomus | reverse complement strand
GGAAGCTATGAGGAAAGATTGAGTAAGCTGAGTTGTTTCCTTTGCAGAAGAGAAAGCTTAGTAAAGGTTTCACTGGCGTATATAAATTTGGTGGTTGGAGTAATTAGAAAGGACCCATTTCCTTTTGCAGAGGAAACAAAATACAGGGGCATAAGATTTAAAGTAATTGCTAAAAGTATTAGAGGGAAGGTAAAGAAAAGGTTTATTTCACCTAGAAGGGAGTGGGGTTTTCTAACTTGCTGTCTGAAATGGTGGTGGAGGTGGAAGTTCTCATGACATTCCAACAGTAGTTTGATGTGTACTTGAAGAGTCATGACCTGCAGTGATGAAAGGTCAGGTGAGGCTAGATAGCTGTTTTTTTTTAATCGGTACAGATACAATGAGCCAAATTACTACCACTGCATTGTAAACTTTCTAATTTTTGCTTGTTGCACAATGTACACACTATTGCAGGTAGATCAGGCTTTGCATACTTCTGGAGTTGGCTTCTCTGCTGGATTTCAAACAGTACATATGGGAAGAGGTGAAATTTGTTGTCCAGCCAATGGAGGGGCCATGTGAAGTGCTCTGCACAATGAAAAGATGTGGATGTGTTCATAGAATTCTACATGGTTACTGATGCCATCTGTGAGATTTAGGGAGATACTGAGTCAAGGAGCGAGTGTGTCCTCTTAAAGGAATAGGAACAAATTGTCACCTGGAACAGTTCTCATTGAAGGTGTTTGGTAGAGATCCAAATATAGGTCTCTTGCATCCCTTTCCCAGTAAACAGTAGGGCCTTGGAGTGTTGTAAAACAGAGGTACATGGTTCCCCAAAAGTGGAGAAACAGGTAGACGGTAACAAAGAAAGCTTTTAGCACACTGGCCTTCTTCGATCAGGGCACTGAGTACAGAAGTTGGAAGGTTATGCTGCAGTTGAACAAGATGCTGGTGTATTGTGAAGGGTCGTGGCTGTCATGTGATAGTGACAACACTCACCCCATCTGGTCGGATGACAGTACTGCACCTCCCTGGTTGGAAGACATGCTACTGTCAATCAAGGTTTGGCTCCACCCCCACCCATTAGTGCACACGTAACTATTGGATCTTTGAGCACCTTTGTTCCTGGCACACTTGACCATTGGCCCTTTTGAACTACCTGGGCTGCACCACCCCAGTCCTCCAGCACTATAAAGAGTGCCAAATGCTTGGTTCTGCCTCCTTGTTGTCCCTGAAGGATGCTGAGGTAAGCTGTGCACTGCTTAATAGAAATTAATTAAGGATCCCTGGGACCAGAGAGCCAATGCTTACACTGAGTCAAGGAGGGTGGCAGGTGTCGTATTGTTTCTTCCTTGATGTGTTTGTACCCAGTTTGTTGTGTGTGTGTGTATATGTGTATCTCACCCTTGTTGCGATTTTCCCCCCCCCCCCAATGTTTGTATGTGTATTGACCCTGTTATCCTGTCCCGCGTTTTTCTTTTGTAAATAAATTATTTTAACTCCAAAGACTGTCCAGAGTCCTTGCCCTTTAAGATCTTATGAACTTGTCTTACAACAGCTGGTAAGGCTGCATTTAGAGTATTATGTTCAGTTTTGGTCACCCTGTTTATAGGAAATATTATTAAACTGGAAACTGCAGAAAAGATTTGTAAGGATGTCAGGACACGAGGGACTGAGTTATCGGGAGAGGTTGGACAGGCTAGGACTATTTTCCTTGGAGTGTAAGAGACTGAGGGGTGATCTTATAGAGGTGTATAAAAATTATGAGGGGCAGATATAGGATGAATGCACTCTTTTTCTGGGGTTAGGGAATCGAGCATTAGCTGGCATAGGTTTAAGGTGAGAGGGGAAAGATTTAATTGGAACTTGAAGTGCAACTCTTCCTTACATACAGGGTGATCTGTATATGGAATGAGCTGCCAGAGGAAGTGGTTGAGGCAGGCACAATAACAACCTTTTTTTAAAAAGGACACAGTTGGGCGGGCATATGGATAGGAATGGTTTAGAAGGTTATGGGAGTAGCTTGAATGGGCATCTTGGTTGGCATGGACCAAAGGGCCTGTTTCCATGCTATTATGACTCTATGACCCTTCTGAGGTTCAGATTATGCATTTCTAGTAAAGCTAAATCTGAAATGCTTCAAAGGAGAAAAAGTTACCTATTTATGTGGTTAAACCCCAAATTATGTAGCAAATGAAACTCCAGCATTTTAATCTCAGGATTTGAAATTGCCTGTCTTTATTTCCAGAGAAAATTGAAAGAACTGTCCAAATTGAGGCTTCCACTGTAGAGATTGAAGAGCGTGGAGTGAAGCTACGTCTGACAGTGGTTGACACACCAGGATATGGAGATGCCATAAACAGTCAGGACTGGTATGTTATTTGTAAATTACAATAATAAAATTTAGTTGGAATGGATTTACAACCCCAGTTTCAACAAATAATTAATGTTTGTTTAAATTTTGAATTCTAGTGTTTTTATTGCCCTGTAGTACTCAAAGTATCATAGTTTTACACACCTAGGAGCATTGGCTGCTGTAGAATGTTTGGTGATGGTACCTATTGGATGTCCAATTGCTCAAATTTAATTGCATTCTTGTATTTTTAACTTCTGCATTCTGGTTACAGCCTATTTAAAATACAACTGAAATGCAGTGATAGAATGTGTGCTTTATGTACATTGGCTTTTAATTGTCTGCAGCATATTGGTGCAGCAGATCCAAAGAGTTGGAAGAAATACCAGAAGACAGCAATGGGTTATTTAAACCTAGTAGAAAATGCCTCTGCTTTAATTTCATTAATGCAATATAAACTGTAAACAAGTTTTTTAAGGAGAACATAGAAAATTGGATGGAGGGAGAAGCCTTCTGAAACTTCCATTTTTCTCTGGCGGTAACAGTTAAACATTGTTTGCTGTGTCCCTGTTTTCTGTTATCTGTGCCCTGCCTCCAGCTGACTGCAGTGTTGTGCTGATATAACTGGAGAGATGAATCTATTGGATTGAAGAGTCTTAGACCAATAATGTGCGATGGCTCTTGCAGAGGTCATCACTCAAATCTTGAAGTGTACACAGTATGTGGTTAGTAATTTAGTTAAGAGAAGTTATGGTCATATTTTGTGGTTTTGTTTTTTCCAGTATTCTGTACATCTCATATCTTTCTGGTATATTAATGCATTTTATTAATCCTGTCTGAAAATCCATATTCTTTGGCACATTTGCCTCATGGGTAGCCAGATTTTGGTTGTACTAGCAATAGATGACACTGTGATGATCAAGGTTTATGTACCTATTAATCATTTACAAGGATTACTGGCGTAGAAATTATTCAACACCACCTCTGCTTGGCGTATTGCTCTTAAGGAATTGTGCAGTATTCTACAAGTATACTAGCCACTTAATGCACTTCTTGGGCTGAGGTTTTGCTTGTGTCCCAGACCGGTATGTTGATTGTTTTATTCTCTCTCTTTCTCAGCTTTAAGACAATTATTTCCTATATTGATGAGCAGTTTGAGCGCTACTTGCATGATGAAAGTGGATTGAACAGACGCCATATTGTTGATAACCGGGTCCACTGCTGCTTTTATTTCATCTCGCCTTTTGGCCATGGGTAAGCTTCATTACTGTTTCAGGGAAACAAAATATAATTTACTGGCATTACTTGTAGGAACCTTTCTGAAGTACTGAAGAGAATACTTGTATAGTCACTGTAGAATTGTGAATGATTTAAATCATTGACTATTTACTGAATTATACAACTGGATTAGAGCAGGATAAAACGACAGCACAACATTGTGGGCTGAAGGGCCTGTACTGTCCTGTAGTGTTCTATGTTCTATATTTTAAAGCACTCCAATCGCAAGTGGACAATCAAAACAGAACTCTGCCATTTACTGGACAAAGTGAAATTCTGTCTTTTAGACATAGCATTGCAGCAGATGTTGCTATAATGCATTGATTAGGCAGAGAGTTATGTGGACAGTATGGTTCAGGGAGGTCTCACCCAGTGGTTTTAAGCATCTGCAGACATGGAGGGAATGTGTGACCATCAGATAGTCAAAGCAAATTGGGCAGTTAGTACAGGAATCCTCTTAGTACAGCAAACTGGTCTTCAGTTCTGAAGAGTTCCTCTGGCGAATGTAGTCAGAGGCAACATAATGATATAACAGATAACTTAGCTTTGTAAAGTGGGGATGGGATGATGGGAGTCAGGACTGCTCTGTAGTGTTAAGGGGAGGTGGGGTAAACACACAGGTTGTGTAGTGACTTCCACCAATGATGAACTCCTGTAGATAGAATTTAGGGAGTCAGGAAAGCTATAAAATCATAACCTCTGAATTTTAGATATTTATTTATTAGTTACATGTACATCAAAACACAGTGAAATGTGTCTTTTTGCATTACTGAGATTGTGCTGGGGGCAGCCCGCAAGTGTCGCCAGTCTTCCAGTGCCAACATAGCATACTTACAGCTCCGAACCTGTACATCTTTGGAATGTGGGAGGAAACCAGAGCACCCAGAGGAAACCTACACAGACACAGGAAGAACATAAAAAAACTCGTTAAAGACAGCAGCAAGAATTGAACTTGGGTCACTGACACTGTAATAACGTTATGCTAACCGCTACACTGCCGTGCTGCCGTACAGACTTTACTTGGTGGCATTTGGCACCAGCAATAGGAATAGGATTACAGATGAATATGAGCTGAAGAGAGGGTGCAGGAGGGGGGAAGTTCCTGGGTTATTGGGACTGCTTCTGGGGAAGGTAATAGATATATGAGCTGTACAACTTGCACCTCAACAGGTGTAAGATCTTTCTCTGTTGGGGGAATAATTAAACTCATTTGGCGAAAAGGTAGGAATGGTAATGTAATACTAGGCAGAAGAAACAATGTCCATAAAGGATAGGATGAGACATACCACTGAAATAAGTAAGGTTAGATGGGATCTCCCGAAGGGGGAAAATGATTGAGAACTTTACTGTGTGTATGTAAGCACTCATGGTAAATAAGATTGGTGAATTTCTGGCATAAATGGCCACAAAGAATTAAGATGTGATGGTGAGAGACCTGACTTGAAATAATACGGGATTGAAATGTACCTGGAAAGTGTTCAAGAAAAGTGGAGAGTACAGCAACATTGAGGAAAAAATGTTGCATTGTTTGAGATGAAGGATGCGGTTGATCAAGAACAGAATTAATTTGACCAGAGTCCAGAAATAATAAAGGATGACATTTATGTCTCTGTATGTATTCTATAGGTTACCAACTAATGGGGAAGATGTAGAGAAAGAAATATGCAGGAAATTAGGTGCATGAACAATGGAGTGGTGGGAATGATTTCAACCATTTTAGTGTAGAGTAGAATCGCATCAGTGTAAATGACAAGGAATATTTTTTGAATTGTTCAGGAGAACTTTATCAGTACATTTCTAGCCCAATAAGTAAGGAAACAATGCTGGACTTGACGCTGGGGAATGAAGAAGACAAGTGGAGTAAGTGTTGGGGGATATTATTTAGTATCATCAACTTTAAATTTGGCTACGGAAAAGAATAGGAAGCAATCCAGAATAAAAAGAAATGTAATTGCCAGAATGCAACTTGAGTTGAAAATAGATTTACCTGGAATAAACAGAAATCAGAGATTGACAGGCTAAACTGTAGGTGGCCTTTTTCATAGTCATAGAATCGTACAGCAAAAAAAATCAGGCCCTTCAGCCCATCATGTCCTTGCCTACCATGCACATGTGTAGTGTCTTCCAGATTTCAACCACCCTCTGGATTAAAATGTCCTTCCTTATATATGTTCTAAATCTTTTTCCCTTTGCTGTAAACTATACCCTCTAGCTTTAGATGCCTCTGCTGTAGGAAAGGTTTACTACTTTCTACCGTATCGATACTCTTCGTAATCCTTCTCCACTACGAAATAAATAAACCCAAGCTATCCTGTCTCCTCTCATAACTGAAACACTCCATCCCAGGCAACATGAATCTCTTCTGTGCTCTGTCCAGTGCAATCATATACTTAGTGTGGCAACCAGATTGATAGAGCAGATTGTTTAGTTACAGTCTAGCTGTAATCCCACTGGTAGGAAAAGTAGGGCAGTCAAAGCTGGCAGAATGAAAGAGAGGGAGATGAAGCAAAAAGGGGATATAAGAAATGAGGGCAAGGAATGATGAGAACCAACATAAAAGAGAAAAGTCTTTTAAGGCACACAAGTAATAAATAGCATGAAGAGGTGTGTTGGGCCCAACAAAATGATAACATGGAGGCAGAGGACATGACCAGTATTAAGTTTGTATTCATCAATACTTAGGAGATCACTGAGATACTCTAGGGTTAAGATTAATCAAGTGGAGGCACTAGAAGAGATGGTAGAACTTAGGATAAGTTAAATAAGCAGGACTAGATGAGAGAACCTTCAGATACTGAGATGGTGTTAGAGGTCTGAAAGATGGCAAAAAAAGGATAAGCCCAGAAACTGTAGGTCAGTTAATTCAACCTGTGAATTTGGGAAGCTTCTGGAATCTATATTCGGAGACAAAATAACTAATTTGTTTAAGTCTGGATTTATAAAGGAATATTAGTGCAAATTATTTTTAACTAATTTTTTGTTTGAGGGGAATGCAAAAGAGGTTTGATAAAATAATCTTATCAGCAAATTTGAAGCCATGGAATGGAAGAGATTGTGGTATCATGGAAGACAAATGTAGCGTGTAATGAGGGTGCAGCAAAAGAAAACAAGACGTGTATGTGCATAAGTGTTAGCAGCTGGGAGGAAAGGTTGATAAGGTGACCCTGAACCATAAAAATGGCCACATAAACACAACCTTGTTTTTGTACTTTGACAAAATACTGCGTTGCTTTGGCTGTAACTAGAATACTGCATCCAGCTCTGAGCACTGCACCACAGGAAAGCCTGAGAGAAAATCCTGAAAGAATTACTACCAGAATGGAACAGAGGATCTGGGGCTACACTTGCATGAACAGAGTGAAGATGGGATTGTTGTCCAATCAAGAAATGTTGGTCATTTAATAGTGTTCAAAGTCATGAAGCAGATAGATTGAGTGGGGAATAAAACAAAAATTTTTTCAGTACATTCCAAAGACCTGTGAGATTAAGTGATTGGCAGAAGAGCTGCAGTGATGAGGGAATCTTTTATAAAAGCAAGTAGTAATCATCTGGAATTCACTGCCTTAGAGGGTGATGAAAGCAGATTCAGTCAATATTTTTAAAAGGGAATTGAATAGCTACTTGAAAAAGAAAACATTTTAGGCTCAGGCAAAGAGAAGGGAGATTGAGGGAATTGCTCTCAAATCGGAGAGGGCTTAGCAGGCTGAAAGACATCATATACTGTTGTCAGTAACATCTGTAAATTGTGAAGAGACCAGTCTAACTTGTTAAGCTAGAATTGAGTTATGATTTTTCTGCTTCTATTTCTCCACTTCCTTTCTTTTCATTCCAATAAATAAGTAAGACAAAAACACGATAACTCGGACTGAGTCGCTCATTGCTTAAAATGGTCTTTTGGGCAATTCTTACTTCTGTATGTTTTATTTATTTAATTTTTAGACTGAAGCCTCTAGATGTGGAGTTCATGAAGGCTATACACAATAAAGTGAATGTAGTTCCTGTCATCGCCAAGGCAGACACCCTTACACTGAAGGAAAGAGAGAGGCTCAAAAGAAGGGTAGGCACATTAATCATTCGGTAAGGTTTTCTGATAAATTAGAGAATCATATTTTGAAGGTTTGTATTTCGAGTGAAAACTTGAGCTATGGCACATGACTTCCCCAGTAATTGCTGATCCATGTACCTCATGCTCTCATTTGTGACCTGCCTTAGACGCTATAGAGCACAATAGAAGACATGACTGAATCTCAGGTGGATGGACTGATCTTGCAGTTTTTTTTCTTCAATACATGGCTTCTACTCATTAACCAGTCTAGTGAATGGGAGGGACAAAGTTAGGAACTATTTGTGTGGGAATCAGAGGCTGTTCCTACCAAGCTTTGGTGCGGTGTCTTGTATACTGTAGAATTGGTCTCCAGATAACTGTTCTTACTTTTCACTCTAATATTCACAGGAAATTAACATTAAGTTTTACCTATATTAACATATCATACACAAGATAATTTGATTAGTTAGGTTTTACAGGACAGCTTGTTTGGTAATTGAAAGCACTACAGAGTACGTTTTGAATGGATTTTCAACTAATAGCACCTAATGGTATGCAGTCAATAAATCATCATCTTAGGTAGTCATTTAGTGTCAGGAATGACTTGCTTCCACTCCAGTCCTGAAGTAACTAATGAGACCACTGAGATTTGGGATCTGTGCAATCCTTCCACCAGCAGGCATATGTTGATAGGGGATCTTTATTTGCTAATGTTTGGTGTAACAGCCATTTTCTATATGCATCAATGAATGAGTTAAAAATGGCTTGGAGCTCAGTTTCCAAGTGTGTATTTACACATGGAGCATCTGTGTACAGAATCACATTTATTATCACTGACATATGTTGTGGAATTTGTTGTTTTGCAACAGCAGTACAGTGCAAGACCAACATTACTATGTTACAAAAATAAATAAAAAGTGCAAAAGAGAAATAAGGAGTTATTGTTCTTGGGTTCATGGACCATTCAAAATCTGGCAGAGGGGGAAGAAGCTGTTCCTGAAATGTTGAGTGTGCGTCTTCAGTCTCCTGTACCACCACCCTGATGGTAGTAACATGAAGAGGGCATGTCCCAGATGGTGAGGATCCTTAATGATGGATGTCCCCTCTTAAGGCACCGCCTCTTGAAGATGTCCTCGTTGGTGGGGAGAGTTGTGCTGTGATGGAGCTGGCTGACTCTACAACCCTCTGCAGCCTCTTGCAATCTTGTGCATTGGAGCCTCCATACCAGGCTGTGGTGCAACAGTCAGAATGCTCTCCACTGTACATCTGCAGAAATTTGCAATAATTTTTGGTGATGTGCTGAATCTCCTCAAACTCCTAATGAAGTAGAGCTGCTGGAGTGCCTTCTTCGTGATTGCATCAATGTGTTGAGCCCCAGATAATTCCTCTGAGATGCTGATGCCCAGGAACTTGAACTGCTCACCTTTTCTGCTGCTGACCCCTCAATGAATACTCGTGTTCTCCTGAACTCCCCTTCCTGAAGTCCATAATCAATTCCTTGGACTTGCTGACATTGAATGTAAGATTGTTGTTGCGATGCCACTCAACAAGCCGATCTATCTGACTCCTGTATGCCTCCTCATTGCCTACTGAGATTCTGCCAACAACAGTGGTGTCATTGTCAAATTTATAGATGGTGTTTGAGTTGTGCCTAGCCACAGTCATGAGAGTAGAGCAGTAGGCTAAGCATGCATCCTTGAGGTGTGCTGGTGTTGAGTGTTGGTGAGGAGGAGATTTACTAATCTGCACTGACTGTGGTTTCCCATTAAGGAAGTCGAGGATCCAGTTGCAGGGAGAGGTATAGAGGCCCAGATTTTGAAGCTTGTTGATTAGTACTGAGAAGCTGATGGTGTTGAATACCAAGCTGTAATTAATAAACAGCAGTCTGATGGATGTTTTGCTGTTGTCTAGGTGCTCAAGCTGAGTGGAGAGCCAGTGAGATTGCATCTGCTGTAGACCTGTTGTGGCAGTGGGCAAATTGCAGCGGGTCCAGGTCCTTGGGAGTTAATTCTAGCCATGATCAACCTCTCAAAGCACTTCACAGTAGATGTGAGTGCTACTGGGCACTGGTATGATTGATGCCCTTTTGAAGTAGGTGGGAACCTTCCTCTGTAGCAGTAAGAGGTTGAAGATGTCCTTGAACACTCCAGCCAGTTGGTCGGCACAGATTTTCACTACCCTGCCAGGTACACCTTTGGGGCCTGACGCCTTGCACCCTCTTGAAGGGTGTTCTGACATTGACCTCTGAGACAGATCACAGGATCGCCAGATGCTATGGGGATTTGGACAGGTGTAGTGTTATTCTCCCTTTCAAAGTGTGCATAGAAGCTTCTGCATCTTGATGACAGATTGGAATGATTTTAGTTCTGGAATGAAGATGATGTAAGTTGAACTTGTTTTGCATTCGTCCTATAGATTAGCTCCATTGGGAAGCTGGTTGGAGAGTTTGCAATATTGCATTATGTTTGAAACAATTAATGACCTGCTTGAACTCCATCTGCACTGGGATGAGGTCTTTGGTCCTGTCTGTCAGAAATCTAGTCTGCATGCCATCAGGTCGTATATATAGAATGGAGGCAAATATTTGAAGGCAGCCAGATTGGGAAGATTCTCCACAGTCCCTCTGCGGTAAAGAGTCAGAGTATTGTGGTTAATCCCTGAATTTCTCTTAGAGCAGCTGAGCATTGAAGATCCGTTTTACCTCATGATGTACAGAATCCACACTGCAGTTTGGGGAGCAGCTCTTCCTCCACAGAGAGCTCTTCTCAGCACTTCACAGGTAGCATTGCAACTCCCAAGCAGCAGGAGGTGGGAGATAGCTGGTCAACCTGAAGGATTATTGGATGTGTGCCAACTGGTATAGCATGCTAAGAGACTGAAAATTTGTGTCTGGATGGCATGCAAACAAAAGCTTTTCACTATCTCAGTACATGTGGCAAAAATAAACTAATTACCAATTTTTTTTTTTGCTAATTGTGTGGCAGTGGTATCACTTTAGTTGTATCCTCTTGAACTGTGTAGTAAAAATGTAAATTACTTTGTTTAGATAAGCTTAGAGTTAAATACCAGTGTGGAAATATTGCTGATAATGTTCAGTAGAATTAGGCAATGTTTTGAACTATCTAGAAAAGATTTTTCTTTTTGATTTGAGCACCGTTGATTGCGTTAGATTTTTCTTTAAGGCACATCAAGAAAAATTAAAGGAAAACTTTTAACTTTTTTGCCAATTATAACACAACCTGCATTCTTGTCAAGCAAATGTTTGCACTAAATTTTCACCATTATAATGTGCTCTGCACTCTAAGAGGCTTCTCTGATCTCACGACACCACTGCTGCTGCTTTCTGCAACTGACTCAAGAAAACCCTTCCCTTCTAATTGTTATTGTACTTAAAACTCATCATTGAGCACCCTTTAGTATTGAGTATTAAAGATTTTTACCTTTTTTTTGATAGTAACCCATTTATCATTGTATTGTAGCGGCTAGCTATGCTGAATAAAAACACAAGACACTTGTTTGAAGTCAAAGAGTCGAATGAACGACCAGGGTGCACTGACCCTTTAATAAACACAGTTCCCGCGCTCTCCTAGCCCAATGAAGAAGGAGTGCCCCACGCCACCTTGTATTGGGGCCTCCA
>JARFYF010000094.1:55550194-55562967 GCA_030265395.1 Rhina ancylostomus | reverse complement strand
CTGGAACGCGTGTCCCACATATGCAAGAGGCTATCCGGGTGGCCAGCTGCCATAGCCATCAGTGGCAGCTGGCCCTGGTGTTTCCTGGAAACCTGTATGGTGGTCAGCACCTGTGGGCATCTGTGCCCCACCGCTGGTGGTATAAGCACCATTGGTCGGTCGGTGTCTCAGGCCTGGTGGCGGGTGGGGTGCGGTGGCTTGGTGGGTCTGGCCTGCTGGGCTGCTGGGTATGTGGCGTGGCTACATGCTCGACGAACGCCCCACTCTCCTTCGCCTGCCAAAAGATATCAGCACGGTCGGCCACCTCCCGAGGGTTGCTGAAATCAGCATCCACTAGGAGCAGGTGAATGTCATGAGGTAACTGCTCCAGAAACGCCTGCTCAAACATTAGGCAGGGTTTGTGGCCGTCTGCCAGGGTCAACATCTCATTCTAATACTTGGTGTCATCGCTGGTGATCTGGCGAATCTGGAACTGGGCCTTGACCTGGTCGAACCAGACACAAGACCGCAGGGTCGAAAAAGTGGGCAGTTTAAGGGCTACTGCCAGTACCTCTTGTTGTGCAGACATTGTGGGTCCAAAAACTTTTGGGCCCATCGGGGTCACCAATGCAGCGGCTAGCTACGCTGAATAAAGACAGGAGACACTTGTTCGAGGTCAAAGAGTTGAATGAATGACAGGGGTGCGCTGCCCCTTTAATACTTACAGTTCCCACGCTGACATCACGCAGGGTCACATGACCATCCACGCACAGGCTTTCCTAGCCCAACGAAGGAGTGCCCTGCGCCATCTTGGATCAGGGCCTCCGATGACGCTCGCGGGAGCTGATAACGGTAAGTCGCTACAGTCTAAACCACCTTTGCAACAGATTGATTTACTCTAAACAAGTAAAAGAGTAAGTACCTTTGCCAGCAAGAAGATATAGGATATATTAACCAGAATACATAAACTACTTTCCTTAGTTTTGATGTAGTAACAATATTGGGTGCCCCAGTTCAGAGGGAGGAAGGCCCACCTTACTACTAATGTGATACCACTGCTAACTGATCAAAGTTACTACGGAGTACTCATTTTGGAAAACACTTCGCTCATTAGTTAACACTCACAACATCATCATTATGCCTGAAACATCTTCAGTGATTTCTCATGCTGAAGCTTTGGCACATTCTTTTCCTAATACTTATCAAGAGAGGTAGGCAGCTTGCTGGGGTTTTGCCTCATGGATCTGGGCATTCATGGAACTAATTTCAAACAGAACCTTTACAACAAAGCTTTCTCTCAACGCTCGGGGTGGAGGAGGTTTCCAGTAGGAAACCCTGAGAGAGGGCAGCCTATTAACCATATAGTTGCAACACAACTTTAAAAAAGTAAAAGACAGTACTGCTTAATAAGATCTCTTGTTGCAATAGAAGCAAAAACTCCAGACCTTTGGAGCCCATTCTTACTTGCTGAACATGTGGCTCCTTTGCAAAAGACATTCGAGCCACAGAATGCGAAGACAATGTCAGCTCCTGATCCTTCACCTCTCCTTCTTCAATCTCCACAATACCTTGCATCAGAAAAAAAAGACATTAGTTTAAAAATAACCTCCACAGAAAAGCCTTCTGAAGTGTTGTTAATACAGCCCTTGGCTGTATTAACAACATTTCCATTTATACTGTACCTTTAATGCAGCAAAATTGTTCCAAAACATTTCACAGAAACAGCAACAGAATAAATTAACACTAAATCATGTTGGTTGGTTTTAAGCAAGGCCTTGACGGAATAAACTGAGGTAGAGAGGCAGAGTAGTTCTGGGAGAGTTTCGGGCCTTGTCAACTGACAGCAAAGTCACCAATAGTGGAGTCATTAAAACCTTCAGGTGGCTGGAGCTTGAAGGGTACATACATCCCTACTCCATAACCTCCTCAGTGGTATACGACAATGAAATTTAAAACTGAGGCACACAAACCAGGAGACAGAATAGATCAGCATTCATCAGGAGGTGCCAATTATGACACAGGCAGTTCAGACCTCTAGTTTACAGAGAGAAAAACCAGAGGTCAGTCTGGAATGGAATAATGAAATCCAGAGGTCACAAAGGCATATATGAGGAATTCTACAACTGATATGGTGAGGCAGAGGTTGGGAATGGAAAGAAAGTCAGACAATGTTAAGGGAAGTGAAGTAAGTGGTCTTGTGACAGCAGAGGTAAGAGATGAAACTAAGACTGAAAAATTCATTTCAACTTCCAACAGCTGCCAAGGAGGTGGATGGAGTCGGTGGAAGAGGAGTTTGTGACAGAGACTGAAGCTGACGGCTTCCTAGCACTTGGAGGAAATTACTGCTTATTCAGTGCTGAAGTCAGTTAAATATCTGACAATTTAGAGACAGCGAAAGGATCGCAAGAATGGTGGTGAGATAAAGCTGTGAAAACTAGAGCCAAAGTTGCAGATAATACTGTTAAAGAGGCAACCTGTAAATGAAAAACAAGTACCTGGAATTAAAAACAATGCACTCTACTGATTAGCAAAATTTAAAGGTAAGGAACTCTGGTTGATTTGAACTGGGTTTTGTTTTCCTACTTAATAATGACCACTCATTGTAAACTACATCATTAACTGCAAAGCACTTTCAGACATCCTGAAATCTTGAAAGGCTCTATATAAATGAAACTCAACATTTAATACAAACAGGAATCTTTACAGGCAGTATACACATATATACACACACACATTTAAGAGACATTTGGACAGGCACTTGAAGAAGTAAAGCATAGAAGGATTCAGTCCTAATGAAGGCAAATGGATTAGTGTAGATGGGCAAAAAGGTTGGCATGATGGGTAGAAGGTCCTGTTTCTATGCTCTACAACTCTAAGGAAAGTGTAGAGTAAAAACATCATGCATTATGAAAGCATCCCTTGAAACAAGGGCAAACATTTTTTTTCGGTTAAACTGATGAATGCAAATGATCCAAATTGTTGCTGGAACAATGACCTTCGGTTGTGGTCTGATTACCATGCTTGGGTTGTGGTGCAAGCATGGTGCCTACGCATAACAAAATTCACAACACCTTGCTGGTTACAGATAGTTCCAAAATGACAAGAAGCAGAAAAAGAGACAGACAATATAGTCTTATGAACACACTGGAAGCTAAAATATTCCACTAACAATAGTCCTGAATACCAGTCTCAGAGGGGCTGCTCCAACTAAATGCATAATATCAGTCATCTCCATTGTCCAACTTAGAGTCACATGGTGGTGAACAGAAAATTCAGGAGGAGCAGAATAGAGATTGCTCCAAACCCACATAAATAATAATGTGTCGCAGAAATTTCATTTGCCTCGTGTCTGGGCTGGAACTCACAAAAAGAAGTGTGCTGAAATCAAAAGGAGAAAAATTATGGCCACAACCCAAAACAGTTGTAAGGATAAGCCAGGTTAAAAGAAAGTGCTATGAAAGGTTACGAAAGCTAACGAAAGATCAAATACCACTTGGCTTTTAATGGGTTAGGAATTTACCAATGAGATTGTATGAAATGCAGAAAGTTCAAAAGGAATTTGTGATAGCAGATGATGAGAACATTCCCTTGGTTTGGCATGAGATAATAGGGTACATCCATGCAAAATATAAACCATTTCTTCAAAAGACAAATTCGATTCAGCCTGGCTGACTGCATTTTTATATTTTGTTTAAAAATGATTTCTTTACAGAAAATGTCCAGAGATTATTCAGGCTTTCAGTTTGTTACACGTTGACATTTAAAGATAGAGGAAAAAGTTAATGCCAAATCTGTATAACAAAAATGTTTTTCTGTTTGGATCCTATCTACTTTCAAAGACCTTCCTGATAACCATGCCAGACAAAAAAATATATACAGTATATATGTAAAGGAGCCTATTTAGTCTACTTAGTATATTCTGTTTCTATAGGTATTACTTCACTTTTATACACAGTTATACATAGAGCAGAGCTGTCAAGCACCAAGAAACTGCCTGGAGTTTATGATCAGCAAGAACATCACAGAGTGCAAAATCATTTAAAGAAATTAATTTGCAATTTGATTCAGTTCCAGAGGAATCAATGTTTGAATCCAAAACAAACAGAATTCACTGCCAATGGATGACAGCTGTCGTTTCTGTACCTTTGTGCCTGTTGAAAGCTACTACTCTAGCTTTTGGTGATTCAGTGCCATGGATCAAGAATTGGATTAACAGTGGATTTTGCAGTGGAAAATTCTATTATTGAATGTGCTGCCAGAAAATTTGGACATAAACCAAGTATTAGTACAATTATTCTTAAGAGATGTAGCTGGCCTTGGAAAAGCATAAGAGAAATTCGGTCACATGTTGCTCATGAGATTCTAATGGCCAGAATACAGGGGAAGAGAATACTTTAATCTGTACTTCACTGCTGAGATCCTACTCATTAAAATTCTGTTTTTTATAAAAAGTAAAAGAAAAAGAAAGCTATGCTTTTTTCTAAAATAAAGGAAAGTTTATTTAATATAGCCTGAGATAGCATTAGAAATAACATCATTAGCTAGGCCCAAGTGATGTCTTCATAAACTAGCTTCTGTCCTAGATGGGGTTTAAATTATAGAGCTTTCTAAGCCCCAAATCAAGTCATGCATGATAGATAACTGACACTTCACTGCAGTACTGAAGAAGTGTGACAGTACCAGCGGTGTTATCTTCTGGTTCTGACAATGAACTGATGACTCTCTTTGTAACACCGACAGGCGCTTGTGATTTCAGTTACCAAATATTATAATGCAACACACACCACTGAAAGCAGATTAAATCATCATTTACTTCATTTGCTGTTTGAATGCAACTTAGTGTTCAAAGAAACAGTACCTTTCCTAAAAACTACAAAAACCAAAAGCAGCCATGGTAAAAAATAGATTAGAGACACAAGAAACTACAGATGCTGTAATCTGGAGCAAAAAATCCAAATTGCTGGGGGAACTCAGTGGGTCATCTGTGGAGGCAAAGGGGATAGTTGACTTTTTGGGTCAAGACCCTGCATCAGGACTCTGTATTAACTCACTGAGAATTAATTCTAATTTTATCTTCATTTTTATCTACATTTATATAGCTTTTGTAAATCATTAATGATAAAATTGGTTAGTAGTTTAACCTGAACATACTAGACCGTTGGGAAGTGTTTTCAATGTTCTCAACTCATAGGAGCTTTGGGTATGATTTGTTCTTCACTGAGCATTCCATTAGAGTTTGACAATCCCAATGGTAACATTTTTGGGGTTTCTTTTATCTTAAGTTGTACAACTGTGACAACTCTGGGATGAGTCCAGCTGTGAGTTTTCGTGCCTGCAGGTGAGGAAGTATAGAGGTGGGAAAAAATTGCAGAAATTAAGGGCTTTAATGAAAACATGATTTCTTTCAGAAAACACAAGACATTGCAAGAAAATGAAAATAGCAGCCATGACTCATGATGCGGAGAAAAAATGAGTAGAAATTCAATCTCAGAAGTTTGCACTAAGTGCTTATCAAAAAACTGAAGATGTTGTAAATCTGAAATGAAAACAGAAACACTCAGGTCAAGCAGCAACTGTTGAAACAGATACAGAGTTAATGTTTCAGGTTCAAGACTGAAATTATGAAGAAGGATTTTGAACTTGAAACTGCAGGTCAGTTCTTTCATAGATAGTGGCAAACCACCTTTTTTAATGAACAATGATAATTTGTTAATACAACTGAATTTCAGAAGCAAAATACAATGTGCAGCCACTGCGTTAATGTGCACATTTAGGACCAAGGATGCATTTCTATCCCAATAATTCTGAAAACTAATTCACCAATAAAAAGAAAATGCTGGAAATGCACAGTAGGTCAGGCTGCATCTGTAAGAAGAGAAATAGAATTAACGTTTCAGGTCGAATCGGGAAGGAGAGAAAAGAAGCTCATAAGGTGCAGGAAGGGGGTGGCATATCTTTGACAGGGTAAAACCAGGGTGACTATGGGGATAAGCTGTAAACAAGGTTATCTGGTAAACATCTGGGGACGTTGCAGCCTTCTGGACTCGATACTGAATTCTACAACTTCAGGTAACTTGATTTCTCTGTATCAGTCATCCATCTGTGATACTGGCCCAGCTTGTTTCTGTTTTTTTTCCTCTCTTTAACCATGCAAGTGGAGGACATTCCCAGCCTGACCTGTGGGCATGACCTCCCCCTCTGCATTTCGCAACTCGCATTTCTTTTATCTATGTCCTCACTAACAGCTCCCATTCACTCATTCACCAGATAACCTCATTTACAACTTATCCCTATGGTCACCCCAGTTTCACCCTATCAGGGACATCCCTCAGCTGTCCCTTCGGAAAAGAGGCAGAGGCCCATGCAGGTTGATACTGATAAAGCGTTTTCAACAATGGTTCATAATTGGTTGGAATCTGCCTATTAGTTACTTTACAGTTCTAAATCCATTTCAATGTGATACTCAATACTGTCTCTGTACCAAATATGCCTACCAACTTACCATAGTATCCTTCTGAGGAGGAAATTGGTACTGAAGTATAATTGTCTTTTGCAGTTTAATTTGTATATATCAATATATTTCCACACACATAAGGCACCTGGCTTATTTAAAAGTATGAAACAGTAATTACACAACAAAGATAAAATGTAAATACCTGTCCTTCACAGCAGCTAAATTATACTTAGAGGGTGGAGTTTCAGTCCCAAGAGCAGATCATACTTACAGCATTCAGTACAGGTGTTACTCTACCTGTGTTTTGGGCGCTGATGAATGCCACTTTGTTGGTGCCAGGCTTGATTCTGATAAAGCCACACTCCCTATGCATTGGCTTCCTGGTTTCAGGATTGAAACCATTAAATCTGTGAAATAAATGAGGAAACTTAGTTGGAAAAATGTTCAAAAGACCGAAAATTGTTACTAATAAGGGTAGCTTCTCAAACTAAAATGGAACTTCTCAGACATTTCCCAAGCAGGGCCATTCAGATTTAAAAAGAATTCATATTAACCATGACCCCCCACACTCACACCAGGTGACTTATTGGAGACAAGCACACACTTGATTCCCATTTCTAATTGGATAGTTTGTTTGCTTATCAATTTTTCTTTAAAAAAAAGGATATAACTTTGTGATTTCATTGCTTTCTTTCTGTGCTCTCCTTTTATAATGCTCAGCTAAGGGGATAAGAGAAGATGCCAAGTTTCATGCACTTTAAGAATGTACAAAATAAGAAATAGACTATGCAGTCTATGTCTGCCCTGTCATTCTGCACGGTTGTGGCTGATGCTGTGTCTCGTCCACTTTACCACCAGATTACCATATCCTCCAATTCCCTCATCCAAAAACCTATCAATCTCAATTATATTTGTAAATCCACAGCCTCTGAGAAAGAAACTTCCAAAGATTCAGAACCATTTATGTAAAGAAGTGTTTCCTCACCTCACTCCTAAATGGCCAACTCCTTATCCTGAGAACATGCCCTCTGGGTCTAGATTCTCCAGCTAAAGGGAGCAGTCTTTTGTCATCCCTCAATCCCTCTCAGAATGGTATATGTCTCAATGAGCTCACCGCCCATCTCACATTCTTCTGAGCTCCAAGTTTACCCTCTCTACATGGGACAGCACTTTCCCCAAGGAATCAATCTAATGAATCTATACTGAACAGATCTAGGCCAAGTATCTCTCTCTGTCTAGGTATATACAGTGCCCCCAATGCAGTCTACACCAAAGCCCCATACAATCTCGTCAAATTGTTATAACTTTTGTGCTCCAACCCACATGAAATAAAGCCTAACATACTAATTGCTTGCTATACCTGCATGTTTACTTTCTGTGAATCATAAACAGGCAGACCATGGTTTATTTGTACATCAACATTTACTCATTTCTCACTGTTTAAAAGTTGTTTATCTATGCATCCCATAGTCATATTTTCCCACATCGCACTCCTTTTGCCATTATCTTGCTCATTCATTTAATCCTTACGTATCCCTTTGGAGAGATTTCATATCCACTTCACAATTCACTTTCCCACCTTGTTCTGCCTAATCAGCTAAACTGGATACATTTCAATCTTTACTTATCTAACTCATTAATACAAATTGTGAAGACATTCCCCATTTATCCTTGAAAAGATTTTAGTTGTAACCCAACAATTTTTTTTAAACAAAATAAACTTTATTCATAATAAAAAAGAAACTATATACAATAAGTTTGGGTTCACTATGAAGTGAACAATTGGAACAAGGCTACAGGCAGGGTCAGGAGAGCCCTTTATTTCCCCACTCCCTTTAAACTCACTGCGTTCACTAAATAATTTATTATAATATTGTGTAACTTGCAAACAAAAAAAAACAAGTGAAATAAAAGTGTGTTTGGGTATCAATGGAAGAAACATCCAATAGTCTGGAAAATCTGCTAGTTCAGCATTACTGAAGTCCAAAGGGGGTGGATAATTGGAGTTTTACTGTAACATGTTGTTACATGTCCTAGCCCAGTCATTGCTACTTGATTTCAAAACCTCAATTCCTCACATACACACAAGTAATGGCATGAGGCAGCTGAATGCTGTAATCCCTTGATAGTACACCAAATTTATTCCACAGCCTCCAGAAGTACCTCCTTCCACCTTACTTCATAAAATCCTATTAACATACCCTTTTGTTCATTTCTCCTTCAACTAATCCAAGTGGTTGCAAATTCCACATTTTAAATACGTGGGAGAGTTTCCCCTGAGAGTTACGGCTTAGAACAGCATTGCATCTCAAATAAATAGAAGCAAGTTTATCTGTCTGTGTGGAACTAAACAATGTAGCAAATACAGGAAACAATCTTACATTGTGTAATACATATTCCTGAAGTGCGTCCAATTAATTACAGAATCAGACCATGTTCACCATGGTCTTTGTTCACCATGCTCAGGAAATCTAATAACCCCTGGCACGGAACAGCCTTGCTCAGCTGCACAGAAAAGCGAGACAGCAAAACTGATTGGGGTTTCAATAGGTAGTGGGAAAGACAGCCATTTCTGTGGCCATGCATTTGACTCCAGGGTGTTAGGACATCACTGGACGGCTGCAGAGCATCCTGAAAGGGGAGTAGGAACAAACAGAACTTGTTGTTTGTATTGGTACCAACAACAGATGGCGAAAGGGATGAGATCTTGCAAGTAGGTTTTCAGGAGCTAGTTTGAAAAGCAGGACCTCTATTGCCATGGTACCACCTGCTAAGAAGTACATAAAAAGGAAGATAGAGAAAATGAATGCTTCGGTAGGGAGGGCTTAAGATCGGAAGGAATTGGGACTGTTTTTGGGACAGGTGAAACCTATACAAATTGGGCAGATTACACTTCAGTAGGATCAGAATTAGTTTCCTTGCAGGAAGGTTTGCAATTGGAAAGCATTTAAGCTAACAAGAGGGATGAGAAATGTAGAAGGAATTCAGGAAGGAGAAAAACAAAACAGGATATAGAAGTGAGAAAAAGTAACAGACAAAATAATGGCAAGCAGCAAGAAGTTAAAGTACAGAAAATGTTACAGAGACAAAATTAAAGGTGCTATATCTAAATGTATGCAATGTTCACATGAAAGTTGATAAATTAACTGCACAAACTGAAGTAATTGGATAGGATCCAACTGCCATTGCAGAAACTACAGGCTGACCAAAACTGAGAGCTGAATGTTCAAGGGTACTTGACATTTAGAAAGGACAAGCAGAAAGGTAAAGGAGGTGGGGTAGTGTTATTATAGATCAGTCTAATGGTGAGAAATGATCTTGGCTCAGCAGATCATGATTGCTGGATATTGAGGGATTCAAGGAAAATAGGAATACAGCAGCAAAATGGCACTGAGCTAGATCAGTCATAATCTTGATCAACGGTAGAACAAACTTGAAGGGGCAATGGCCTACTCCTGCTCGTAATTCTGATGTTATATACTAATCTATGGTTATTCATAAACCTTTCCCATCTTCTACTGCAAAACATCATTGGCACTATCCACTTATCTTGGAAATGAAATTTTAGTAGCAAAATGGGAAAACCAAATCCCTGGTTATATTGCTGAAAATTACATTTAGACAGTGCAAAAAGACATCCTGACTTACGAGATATTCAGCATGGGCTGACCAACGTGCATGATTTGGACTTCCTCCATGTACTTGAAAGGTTTGATAGTTGGGTAGCAACCTTCCCCAGGGGGGTCAGAAATCCAGGTACCCAACATCCAAGAGAGAGGCTCAATGGCTGGGTTCAAATGAACTATAGGAGAAAAACAAAGCAATGAAAATGTAAAGACTTGCCTTTTATGAATTACTGAAGAGCAAAATAGAAAAAGTATTAATAGGAGCAGGAGGCCATTTGGCCTCAAGTGAGCTTCACCATTCAACAAGAACTTGGCTAATTTTCTATCTCAACACCATTTTCCCACCCTATCCCCATATCCCTCGACACCTTAATGTCCAGAAATCAATGAAACTGTTTTCAATCACTCATCCTCCACAGCCTCTGGAGTATAGAATTCTAAAAGTTGTACTGCTTATGAAAAGAGGACAAGGGCAGCCAATTTGTGCTTAGCAAAGTCCCAACAATAAGAAAAGTGACCATTTATTAGTTGAAGAGTAAATAATATCCAGGGACTATAAACCGACGGCTCTAAAAGAAATAATTCCATGATCACAATGGAGAGCCATAGTTGAAGGGAGCCCAGGACAGGGAGAGGTTGGGTAGGCTAGGACTTTATTCAGAGAGTAGGAGATGAAAGAGTGACCTTACAGAAGTGCATGAAATCATGAAAGGGATAGATAGGGTGAATGCACACAGTCTTTTTCCCAGGGAAAGGGAATCAAAAACTAGAGGGCTTGGGTTTAAGGTGAAAGGGGAGAGATTTAGAAGGGACCTGAGGGGCAACTTTTTCACACGGGGTGGTGCGTACATGGAACGAGCTGTCACAGGCAGGTGCAATAACGTTTAAAAGATGTTTATACGGGTACGTGGATAGGAAAGGTTTAGGGGGATATGGGCCAAATGCGGGCAAATGGGACTAGCTTAGATGGGAATCTTGGTTGGCATAGGCCAGTTGCGCTGAAGGGCCTGTTTCTGTGCTGTTGGGTTCTATGACTCTATAACCATTGTACATGGTAATAACATATATAGATAGCAATAAATACCACAACAAGCGCAAAACAGCAGAATGGTGCAAAGATTTAGTGCAAACTGAGGTAGTGCAGAAAGTAATAACGGAAGAGGTCAAGAGTCCGGGAATGTGGCAGCACCACCACAAAGGGGCTGTGATAGAGGTGATCGGTTCAGGAGTCTGACAGCAGTGGGGAAGAAGCTGTCCTTAAGTCTGGACGTCTGGGCTTTCAAGCTCCTGTATCTCCTCCCGGAAGGTAGAAGAGAGACAAGAGAATGGGCAGGTTTGCTTCTCTCTCCAGTGAAGCTGGAAGATTTTGCAGAGACAGCGAGAGTGACACATTCCCAGAGCCTCGAGATGCCTGCTCCAGCTGGTCCAACTCCCAGAAGCCTTTCGGAGTGAGGGAGTCACCTCCTGGCAGCGCCACCACCCGCAGGTTCCCCTCCAAGTCGCACACCCACCCTGAACTTGATCATCACTGGGTCTAAATCCTGGAAGTCCTTCCCAAACAGCAGCGGTTCAAGTAGGTGACTCACCACTACCTTTGCAAGTGTAATTGGGGATGGGCAATAGATGCTGGTCTTGCCGGCAATGCCCATATCCCAAAAAGGAATAAATATTAACCATAAAAAAATTAAAATTAGAGCAAGTGTTGGCACTAACATAAATCTGAATTTTGGTGTAGGTGGTGAGGGGACATTACATTTATTTATTTTTATTTCAAAAATAGACTTTATTTGTGATAAGAAATATATGCAAGGAAAGAAAGTGCAAACTACCTCTACATTGGTGGTCATTACATTCAGTACTGTAAACATATTAAAAAAACCACAAAGGAACATAGCACCATTGGTATTCACGTAAGGTGACGCCCCTTTCATTGTCCAAGGGGCTTCCCCACGCACCTCTGCCCCTCCATGTGCGGTAATGGAAGGAGCCTAGACTGTGGTATTTAAACGGGGTTTTGCTGCTGGGTTACTAAGAATGTTGTGAGTACATCAGACCTGGGTGGAGGTTGTTTCACCCGCTCCCCATTATATTCGTCCCTCCCCTCCACGTCACGTGGGTAAGGTTGTGGGTTTACGGTGCCTGTTCTCTGGCATTTTGCTGTTTCCACCCACAGGTCCACCCGGGGCAGCAAAGTCTCACCGAGGGCAAGGCAGCCACCTAGAGGCGGCGGGGCTGAGACCAAAGCAGGTAAGTGCCAAGGAGGGGCAGGGGGTAAACCGACTGTGACATTGTAGCTGGAGGACAGGAGGCTGTAATGGGCCACAAATGGTGGCATGGAGCAGTTGGGCTGAATGGTTGCACACTATGTGTGTGTGTGACCAGGTACCTGGGGGCTGTCACTGTGCTGCACACCCTGTGTGTGTGACCAGGTACCTGGGGGCTGTCACCGTGCTGCACACCCTGTGTGTGTGTGACCAGGTACCTGGGGACTGTCACCGTGCTGCACACTATGTGTGTGTGTGACCAGGTACCTGGGGGCTGTCACTGTGCTGCACACCCTCTGTGTGTGTGACCAGGTACCTGGGGGCTGTCACCGTGCTGCACACCCTGTGTGTGTGTGTGACCAGGTACCTGGGGGCTGCAGTGATGAGCAGACTGAAGGGTGACACAGCATCCTGTGAAAGTGGCTGCAAGGTTTGTAAAAGCTGCCTGTG
>JARFYF010000094.1:55455473-55473735 GCA_030265395.1 Rhina ancylostomus | reverse complement strand
TTAAAAGCTGTCTCTTCAATTTGAAAGCTGTTATAAATGTCCAAAGCATCTTCTCCAATCACATGCAGAAAAATAGATGCTTTCAATTTTTTATTGTTCCTTCTTGCTCCACTAGCATCTAAATATATGTTGAATCGCTGTTTAAAGCTTTCCCAATTATCAGATAGATTGCCAGTAAACTGCATAGGCTTGGGAGGACTTAACTTATCCATAATGGGAACTCTCACCTGAATCTCTTTTGGCAAATCCAGTGACTGCTGAATTTCTCCGTCTTTTAACAGCTTTTCTTTTGTACTCACTGAGTCTCTTTCTTAATTGCATGCTGTATTCATTTATTTTCTTTGTTTAGAGCTCACACCATCTTCTAACACCATGTTATGTTTGTTCTTCATTAAGAGACAAAACTTGGTATGGGTTTTAACTTCTGAAGTTTTTAATATAACACAAAATACAATCACTGCATCTTGGCTGTACAGTTGCTGCTACAGACTGCAAACAGAGAGACTGCCAACTCCTCCTGTTTGTTTACACAGCTTGCTTGCTTACTCACAGTCACTTCCTGCTCCCCCATGTGACCCCTTGCATCTCCTACTGGGAACTGTAGTTCTTTATTATAACTACATAACAACACTTAATAACACAGATATTGGACGCACTAATGTGGCAGGTGACTTCATTGGAACAGATATACTGTAACAGATATGGAGAACTGGAAAGAACAGAATGAAGGTCTTTACAGGAAGTAGAGTTGAAAGGAGGTTGTTGTGGGATTCATCAGTTTTAAGTTGTTAGCCCATACTCAAAACTGAATGTTGAGTGGTTGAGAATAGAGTGGAAGGGTCATAAATGGATCTTGCAAAGATGAGGGGGAAGTACTTTGAACCTCAACAGGAGATCAAGATGGAACAAATGTTTCATTTACATTTCTAAATTTGGCAAGCTCCTCACTGAATTATATTTAGTCATCTTCACATTGCTTGGGGGGTTTCGAAGATTTTCAATATCACACTGTCTGAAATGACAGCTTACTTTTGATATTTCATAGACCTGATTGAATGGACTAAGCAATGTTCAATCAGAATTTCTTTCTGCAATATGGAGTTTTTAACATGTCAAGCTCTTACACAGATGTCACAGAAGTGCCATTGTTCTGAGAATTGCCATGTCTTTTTCTACACATAGTGCTATCTAAAGATGGTGCATGCAAAGTCATCAGATAGTATCTCATGACCCACACCTCCCTCCAGTCAACGTTCTCTTTGCCACAATCATACACCTTGCCATTTAATGGCAACAAATGAAAAAAAGTTTCTCACTGACACTGATAAAGTTCTGACCCAAAAATCCACAAAAAAGGAAAAATTATCCTCCTTAGAGATTTCATTGCTGGCTGGGATATGAACATATGGGGTGGTGCCACTTGGAAGAATGAGGTGACAAAGCTAATTCTGGTGGTAGCTTGTACTTATCAATGTCTCTGGTGCAACAATACACTCAAGTCTGTCATTATGTGGGATTTCAGGTAGGGTTGACAGATTCTCGGGTGCAAAGGATATTTATTAGTGTAGTGGAAAGTGAGAAAGGCTATCAAAGCTCGCAAAGTGATCTGGACCAACTGGGAAAATGGGTTGAAAAATGGCAGATGGAACTTAATGCAGACAAGTGTGAAGTGATGTACTTTGAGAGGACAAACTAGGGTAAGACTTACACAGTGAATGGTAGGGCACTGAGGTGTGCAGTAGAACAAAGGGATCTGGGAATACAGATCCATAATTCCTTGAAAGTGGCATCACAGGTAGATAGGGTTGTAAAGAGAACCTTTGACACATTGGTCTTCATAAATCAGGGCACTGAGTACAGGAGTTAGGATGTTATGTTGAAGTTTTACAAGACATTGGTGAGGCCAGATTTAGAGTACTGTGTGCAGTTCTGGTCACCTACCTACAGGAAAGATATCAATAAGCTTGAAAGAGTGTAGAGAAAATTTACATGGATGTTGCCAGGACTTGAGGATCTGAGTTACAGGGATAGGTTGGATAGGTTAGGACTTTATTCCCTGGAGTGTAGGAGAATGAGGGGAGATCCAGTGACGGAAGCCTGTGAGAGATTTACATAAGGAAGATGCAAGATCTTATTGGAGTCGAAACCTGAAATAGATGGCAAAAGGGTCCAGAATGATTGGGGTTTCCCCTTGATTGGACCACTCATTTGTCTTTGCAGCCATTCAGGAATATATTCCTTTCATTTATCTGCATCATTTTTGAAGTATTTTATTCCTAAATGGTCACGTCACCTTTGACTTGTCAGCAAGGGTAAGCCTAATAGGAATGTACAACTGCCAGTGTGCCTGACAGGGTCATTGGTAAACAGAAGCCAGGCCATTGTGTCAAGGTGGCACTTGATGAATAGTAAAAGGTTGATAATTTTATTCACTTCCGTTAATTAATCTCTGCCTTTCCCACTCCAAGTAAAGCTACTCTAGCCTATCTTCCCCTATTATTAAATTTCACCAACCCTGGTATTGTCCTAATATCTTTTGTGTAACCCTCAAATCCAATCTCTCCTATGTTGTGGCAACGAAAATAATATGTACTTGGAATTGTTGTGAACACTTCTAGTGTCTGTTATGTATGAAACAAAGGCACCAGACAAAGTTCAAAATAGTTAATTAGAATGAAACCAAATCTGAGAGCTAGACTTAACATTAAATATTGAAATGGTCGTAGCTCTTCAATTTCACAGAGGTGTGACTTAATTGGTAATTGGTTTAATATTGCCACATGTACAGTGAAAAGCTTTCGTTTGCATGTTATCCAGACAGATCATTCCATAAGTAAATACATTAAGATAGTACAAAAGGAAAATAAACAGAATGCAGTATATAGTGTTACAGTGACAGAGAAAGTGCAATGCAGGTAAACAAATAAAGTCAAAATCAAGTTTATGGTCATATGCACAAATACATGTATGCACAGACGCAATGAAAAACTTACTTGCAGCAACATCAGAAGCATGTAGCATCTGATACATAACATTCACAAGAAAAACGTAAAGTACAAGGCCCTTGATGAGGTAGATTGAGAGATCAAGAGTTCATCTTCAGCATATAAGAGTATATTCAAGAGGCACGATAGATGCTGTCGTTGAGCCTTGTGGAATGTGTCCTCAAGCTTTTGTATCTTCTTCCTGATTGGGGGTGGGGAGAAAATGACCAGTGTGTAAGGATTCCTTGATTATGTTGGCTGATTTCCCAAAGCAGTAGGACGTGTAGACAGTCAACAGTGGGGAAGCTGATTGGCTTGATGGACTGAGCTGCGTTCACAACTCTGCAATCTAATTGACATCATTAATATAATGAAAGGGCTGATGGGATAATCCCAGAGAAGATGAGAGAATAAATACACTTAGCAATAACCCAATGAAGAACGGAGAAACCCACTTATCCAGAACAGTTAGAATGTGGATTTCTCAACAAGAGTAAATGAGGCAAACAGTACAGATGTAGTTAAGGAAAAGCTAAGTAAACATGGAGTAAAAAGCAATAGGATACATTGATGTGATAAGATGAATTATAGAGTGCATAGGTGGAGGCTCATATTGAACATAAACACAGGTTTGGTCCTTTTGGGACAAATGACCTGTTTCTGTATTTTGTAATATATCTCAGCTGGCATTGTCTTGAAACTAAATCACTCATCCTCAAGTTCAGATCCATCCAAGACTTCACTGTTCCTGATCTCTGTAACTTTATATAACCTTCTTAGATCTCTGCACTCCTCTTCTGATCTTTTGTGGATCCTCACTGTTATTCCTTGAACTTACTGGACCCCAAGATCTGAAACTCTTTCCCTGGACATTTCCTTCCTCCTTTGCAACATGCTTGAGAATCCATTTCTCTGGCTATCTGTCCCAATATCTTTATTTGACTATCAAATTTTGTTCTGACTTTAATCAATAAATGACATAGAACATTTCGCCATATTAAAAAAGGGTGGTGCATAACTGCAAGCTGCTGCTATCCTAGTTGCTTCCTAGCATTTTCTGTTTTTAGGGTACATCTTCAGCATTGGCAGTATTTATCTTTGGCTGCTATTAGAGGCAACAAACTCAAAGGCAGTCAGCCTCCCTTAAGTCCCATAGCCAGCTCAGCATTCTCCACCGACATGCACCGAAGGTGAGGTGAGGGGTAAGGTACTCATAATGCTTAACTCAGCACTTTTCTTTAGCAGGGTTGTTCCAATAGAAATACTGCTGGACAAAACAAGACTTGAAATTAATTGATTCGACAAATGGAAGAGAAGACCTAGGCAAAGATAATTAAGGAGTGCGGTGTCGAGACTGCCATTCTTTCCTCTCAGCACGTTGCACGACTGTTTGATCCAACTCATCACTTTGCTTCCAGTTGCTCGGCCTGGAATGCCCCTCGCCTGGAATTGGCGCGGTTGCCTTGGCAACAGCCCGCCAGTTGGCAGACGGCGCGCAGGCGCAGTGCTGCGCATGCGGGCGGGCTGAAACGATGACAAGATGGCGACGGCAATGTACCTGGAACATTACCTGGACAGTGAGTACCCCAGGCTGCTGACCTGGCACCGGACCACAGACAGCCGCTACACCTGTTAAAGCGAGCGGTTCGCTTTATCCCCGGGTAATGGGCCCTGGCGAGCTGCGTGCTTCCGCTTGCAGTCGGCGTTACTCGAGCCCGAGGGGGTAGGGGGAGGTGGTAGCTGGAGGCCCAGCTCTGAGTGACGGGTGCGGAGCGCAGTCAGGTCGGGCCAGGCAACTCTCGGCTTTCAGTAAACGGTAAAATAACGCTTCTTCGTGCCGAAGCAGAAAGTTTTCTTTAGTTTATTGATAGCTTGGGAGTTTCCTGCCGTCGGCCGCCTAAACTGCGCATGCGCGAAGACCTCCTCCCGCACCCTGGACGCTGATTATAAACAACCGAGTCTGCAACAGGCTGAGGGACTGGGCCCGACGGAATGAAGCGGCCAGTGCATGCATGTAGTGGGACCTGTACATGGTGCACAGGAGCCAAAGAAACTTCAGCAGAACATTCTTAAACTAAACCTTTTAATATTCCGCAGTCGCCGTTATGGGATCACCAGTAACCAGAAAGCTAGCCACGTAAATTGCGTGGTTACAAGAGGTTAGAGGCTCAGTACTCTCCTGCAAATGGCCTAGCTTCTACACCCAAAACCTATCTACCATCTACAAGGCACAAGTCTAAAGGATAATGGAATGCTTTCCACTTGCCTGGTTGGATGCAGCTCCAAAAACCCTCAAACAATCCAGGACAAAGCAACCTGTTAGATTGGCATCTAATTCACCACTTTAAACATTCTGTCCCTTCATCAGTAACGCGGAAAGCACTACATTTCCTCACCTTCCAAACCTTGCAAATTTTACTGTGGAAGCAGGCACTTGGGAGCAGTACAATTTGAAAATTCCTTTCCAAGTCACAGTGCTGACTTGGAAATATATCACTATTCTTCATTGTCAAAATCCTGTCCCTCCCTAGTTGACAGTACCTTCACCAGAACTGCAGTGGTTCAAAGCAACACCTTCTGAAGAGTGAATGAGGATGGCAATAAATGTTGGCATGCCCAGCAATACCTTTGTCCTGTAAATGAATAAAAAAAGACTAGTAGCTATACAGGCAGAGAATTAATGAGCATTGACCTGCAGTATTCTAGGTAGGGTGTCACTGGACCTTAATCTGCAACAATCCTCATTGCCTCGGACAGACAATTCCAAAGATTCACCACCATTTGAGTGAAGAAATTTTTCATTTCAACCAAATGACCTGTCTATTAGTTTGACACTCTAACCCATAGTTCTAGACTCCCTCACTAAGGGAAAACATCCTCTCCACAAATATCGTGTTCATCCCTCTTAACAATTTTGAATGTATGAAAGAGATCATCTTTCATTTTTCAAAATCATAAAGGATAGAGGTCTAGTTTTCTCAATCTCCCCTCAGGACAAACCCACCATTCTGGGAATCTGTCCAGTGAATATTTGCTGCACTCCCTCTATAGCAAGTATATCCTTTTTTTGAGACTAAAATTGTGCATGATACTCTTCATGCATTTTCACCAAGACCCCCTATTATTGAAGTAAGATATCTTTACTCTTAAATCCTGACATAGGCACAGCGGGCCTTATCAGGAGTGAATCAGATTTAACTAGTGTTTTGGGTAGAGAAGCAATGTACAGCGATCAGCAGTGCAGGCAAAGTTTAACAGGACTGAGTAACAAGCACTGTTCTTCAGCAGTGCAGGCCTAATGAACAAAGATCTACAACAACAGAGAGGAGAATATTATACTGAAATGCAACAATGCATAATGGTTAATGGATATTAATGCACAACAGTGAGGCGAAGAAGTGATCTGCAATAGTGCGCGCAGTGGGAGCAATGAAAAAGGTTTTGCAATATTGTGGGTGGGAGTTAAAGGTCAAAGTTAGAGGACAGTTATTGAGATGTACACCCACGATTGTAACATCATTCATCTCACTCTCTCTCTACATGAGATGATCAACCACTGAAACCCTTTTCCATGTCTGACTTGTTTCCAGAATTCATTTTAAAAACTGTTCCAATAAAAAACAGTTCTGATGAATGATCATTGGTGTCAGCTGCTTCTCTCTTCATAAATGCTGCCTGATCTGCTGAGTATTTCCGGCATTTCCTGTTTTTTGCTTGGATTTCCAGCATCTGCAATATTTTGATCAACCCCTTTAAATGGTCTCATTTCAGTTGTCCAATCTCTTTTGCCATCTTTACGCCATCCCATGCACCCGTCATTTTGCTCATCAAGTTTTTATGAAGTGAATTGGCTTGCTTTTAACATTGAAAGTGTTGAATGGATGGATGTTTTTTGTTGAGGTATAATGCTCAAAGGTCCACAGTGGTTTGCACAAGGCAATTATAATATAAGGGTCTGTTAAAATATATACAGAAATAAAAAGTGGAGAGAACAAATAATTGCCCATGGTGAAATCGTTTTTTCATATTATCCAGTTAAATGTAGGGCCAAGACTAAATCTTTGTGCTGCCCCACAAACCAAACAACCCTCCTACAAAGAAATATTTGCAATGTTGGAATCTTACATATGAATCTAAAACAAAATGTGTTTAAGAGGGGACGTTATAAGCACATGCGAGGATCTGCAGGTTCACTTAGGGTTAATAAAAGGATCCTAATTGCAGAAACAAGGTATGGGATGACAAGTCATATCAATGGTTATATCAAATTGATTTACCCTGTTAATTATATTTGGACTACATTTATGTGGGGAGATTCTACAGTAGTGTGGACAAAGGGGATGAAAGAAGGCATCTGCCTTTGTTGGTTGAAGAATGCCAAAAAATGAACAAAGGAGAAAATAGGTGGGGAAGGTAGGCAGCCAAGCAGGAGAAAAACCTGTCAAAATGTGGGAGAAATGGAGCTGGTGTGGTGTATGAGGGGTTGTGTTGAGAATTTGTTGGGCTAAATTGGTGGCTTTGAAATTGCCGGCAATAAACCCATGACTTAAGCAGGCTTGCTGAGTAACTGGGCCGACAGAGTGACAGATGTTTAGTCACATCTGATGTGGGATCAGAGACCCCATTCATTTGAAGGATGATTTTTGACCAGGGGAATAGTGAATATGAGTTATTGTTAGAAGTATATATTTTAATTTAATATTATTGATTTTATTATAATGTGATTTGCATTAATAATTAAGTATTTCAGATCTTTCTTTTAAATTATTTACATATTTTTTAATAATTTCTGAATATCAAAGAAATAGCCTTTCTGGTGTTGATTGGAGACAAAGTTCTGTCCTCTTGCTTTGCTTCTGTGTCAGGCTGTTAGGTTAATTAGGGAGTGAGGGCATCTGGTATGGAGGGTGTTTGAATGGCCCTATGCCCCTGGCCCAGTTAAGTGCAGACCAGAGGGGACTGTGAATGGTTGTTCTGGGCAATGGGCCTGGTTCAGGAAGATTTAGTTTATTAGAAAGGAAATAATGGACAATATAATGGGAAATCTGTGAGAGAGTGATTGGTCTGAAATCTGCAGGGTGTAAGTGCAGCAAGTGTTATTCGTTAGAAGTTTCCATTCCAATTGCACTATAGATAGTTCTAAGTGGATGGTAAATGTAAAACAAAATGGATTTATGTAGCATCTTTGTGTATTTTGCAAAATGATTCAATTCTGGTGAGTTATTTTGGCGAATATCAAATTGATATGCAAGCATTTGTGGAAACCTGTTGTTCACAGCAAGGTTTCTCAAATAGCGTTGAGCAGAATGACAAATACATGTAATGGAAAAGCTGTTATAATATACTGATGCTTAATTTGAAAATGTTCTTGCAGTAAAAATGGAAACATGCTTCTGTGTTTTAACAGGTATTGAAAACCTTCCTTGTGAGCTTCAGCGGATCTTCCATCTGATGCGGGACCTGGATCAGAGAACTGAAGGTGCATGCAGTGTAACTAAGAAATATGTGGGACAACTGGGGTCTTGGGTTTGGGGTTTTGTTGTGCTTTAATGTGCAAAGCACCAGTGGATCTGATACCTGCAAACTTGCAGATTTTGGCATAATGCTGTAAAATTATTTATAAGTTTAAAATTTTGGCCCTCAAACAGTGTTTGTTCTCCTACTAACACAATTTAATTTTCTAAAGGATACTGGAAATTCAGGGAAGAATTTCCCAATATCTTTTCAATTCATATTGTTATCAAACTTTTGTTATTCAACCTATTAGAATATGTAACTGATCAGTTGGCATTATAACAGGATTCTGTTCATCTCATTGAATCTTTTCTGATGTTCTTCTGTATGTACCAATGAGACTAATCCCATTCTTGCTGCTTGCTTCCCTTAACCTTTGATGTTACTTATTTCCAACCAATTAAACAGAATGTTTTTAAAAATATTCATGTCAAAATGCTCATGGATTTGCTTATGTGATTATCTTAAATTTACTTGTTATAGTCTCTTTCAGTATTAGAAACAACCTAAAATTAAACCATAAAATTTAATGATCTTGAAGACTAACAGGTCTAAATACAGTCCTGTGCAAGTTTTATTTATCTCCTTGTCTTGCACTCTGTGCTTTAAGGTGCAACAATGAATGGTTGCCTTTTAGCAGCCATTTACCATTATGCTTTATTCAACCACAAATCCTTCTGCCCCCAAAATTTTATGAATTATATAACAAGGTACTAGAGCTTGTGACTTATTCTTTCTTTGAGGTCTTGACTACTTTCATTTTCCTAAGGCAGCTGCGATTTTTTTATTTTTAGTACCTTTCCATGTGTATACCAGAACAGATAACTGATATTTTACTGAAATTATGTGCTGTGAATGCTGGCAAACAATAGTTATTTTAGATACAGATACCCCTTTGCAACTGCAGCCTACCAGCCTGAGTCTTGTTAGGGTATCGGCAACGAGTTTAAGAACCAGCATGAAGTTGAGACTTTGGCTCATAGATATCATTTACTTAAAAAAAAACATGATTAACAACTAGTACAAAAGTAAATGGTATTAAGTCAATAATGTCAATGCTATCTTACTTAGCAAGCAAAGCATGATTTGCACTTATATTAGAGCTACTGACAAACCAACATTTTTTTCTCTGGATAGTCCTGCAAACTTCATATGCTTCCTTTGTTATTTTAATGTAACCTTTGTAGTTCTTTCAAAATTTAATCATCTGATTCCTCCAGTTTTATTTGCACAGCCCAGAAGTTTGTTTATATAACTCAGAGATTTGATGCAAATCAACTGTGATAACTTTGCATTTGTAAAGGATTGCTGTCCAGAGTTGCACAAAGGTGGGACGTGGTGTTTTTAATACTAAGTAAGTCAGGCAATGATGCATATTATATTATGTGCTTTTTCAGCAGTCTTCTGAGAAATTTTGCTCCTTTTGTCATGAAATTCATAAATGGCCTTAGTCATTATTGTTTACCATCAATTCAGTTTTTATCTTGTTTCAAATCCACTCTTGTGGAAATGTTGACCATTTGGTTTAATAGGAGGCAGGACTCAGCAGTGTTCCTGAGTTTGGCAGTAGGTCCCTTGCGGTGTTAAATAGCACTTTTTTTTGCAGAGTTGTAGAGAAGTTTAGGGTTATAAATTGTTAGGTTGGTGGTTCTAGGGTTTGTGAGTATTGCTGGTGGTGAACTCGGGTTGAAATCTGAAGTTCTATTTCTGCTAAGGGAACTTAGAGATAAATTTGTAACAAATCAAAGATAAACCTGATTCTGACTCTGAGTTTTGCTTTTTGATTAATTCTTGGAAAATATTTCCATGCCTTTCTGTGCATTGTACAGGCCCCATGTTTCACAATTCTACCCTGAATGACTTTTCTATTAAGATCGTCCTTAAATCTTGTCTCTTTGGCAATCTTTTTATTCACTCCCTCATTATATTTCCTATTGATCAGTGTCTAGGAATATGCTGGAATGAAAGTTAATCACGTCTAGTAGATTTTGATATTTGATCTCTTCAACCTATACCGATGAAATTATGCTGATGCATTTAGTCAGTGCTTCTGTGGACAAAGCACAAGGGAAAATAGGGGAGTAAAGGCAGCGCTAAGGATTCATTGGAACTTTTGAAAACTTATACAAGTTGAGAGCAAGACTAATTAATTGATGTATCAAAGATCATTTTTTTCCCAAGCACATGGAGAGAATGCTCATTTCAACCTGTTGTACAAACAGGAATTAGAAGTTATATTGCAAGTGACAGGGTATAATGTTGGGGGGAAAAAGAACTTTGGTCATTGTCTAATTTATCAGTTAAAACAATTATCTGGACTTTGTTCTTTCTATATATGGGTTTCCCCTTAAAAGAGGAAAATGATTCCATGGTTTTCTTTTTCTGCACTTTATTCCTTTTTGGTTCCTAGTTCTTGTACTTCAGGGTTAAGTAGTTCATCAGCATTTATTTGATTTAAAACATTCTATTACATTTTGAACCAGCACAGGGGTAAGACATAACAGTGGACTTTAGCACCACTGAGTTTGGAAGGATATGGGATTAAGTCATAGTTTCCGCTCATGAGTGTTATCCTGCAGTGTCCATTGCAAGTTTAGGTGTTATTAGAATTTGAACTCAGTTGTTATGCTTCCCCAGGGCCATTATTGACATATTTGGAAATGATTCTTTGGGCAAAGTACTAATCAGTGTCTGCGTACTGTGTGGAACTGAGTCCATCAGAGCATCAACATTTTGTGAAGAGGGAGAGTAATGATTATGAAGAATTTTATTACATCTTACATTCTGAAGGGCAAAAATTTAGGTTAAAAGCACTGAAATTACTAGTCAGAGAGGAAGGTGTAGGGGTACAGAGCTGGTTTAAACTAAAGCTGGTTAGAATCAGTGTTTACTTTCTTGAATCTGTCTAATTACATTGCTTGCTGTTTGCAGATAAAAAGGTAGAGATCGACAAATTGGCAACTGAATATATTTCAAATGTCAAGAGCCTGTCTTCGGATCAACGAGTGGATCATCTAAAGAAGATTCAACTAGCCTACAATAAATGCAAAGAATATAGTGATGACAAAGTGCAGCTAGCAATGGAGACATATGAAATGGTGGGTGGTCTGTTGGACTGCAGGGGAATCTAAGGTTCATTCATTTTTGGTTCGGAGTAAAAAGGCAGGACTTTCCCTCAAAAAGTACAGTAAAACTCTGATAATCCGGTACCCAATTATTCGGAAGTCCTGATTGTTCAGCAACTGGCTCGCTTATTAGCATCAGTAACTGAATGAGTCTTTTCAGTCCATTTCGCCATTTTCTGCACTGCCAAATGCGAAGTGAATTGCCGAGTGTTGTTTAGTTTACATCGTTTCTTTATTTTTTCAAGCCATCTTCAATTCATAATGGATTCTAATGTGAGTAATGATGGTAGAGATGGTAAAATTGTAAAAAGAAAACATGTAACTCTGACAATCCATCAGAAATTGGAGATCATAAGGCGGCTTGAGGAAGGTGAAAATCGTCATGTTATCATGAGGGAATACAACATTGGATCCTCTACGATATATGACATCAAGAAACGCAAGGATGAATTGCAGTTATTTCTAGCTGAATCAGATACCACTAAAGGAATTGATGCACGACATACCCTGAAAAAGCCAAAGTTGTCTCAGTTAGATTCTGCTTTGTATAAGTGGTTTCTTGCTAAGCGTTCTGAAGGGAAGGCAATAACTGGCCCTATGCTCATTGAGAAAGCAAAGGACTTTTATCATGAAATGAAGCTAACTGAACAATGTGCATTTTCTGAAGGCTGGCTACGTAACTTTAAAGATCGTCATGGTATCCGTAAGCTATCTGTTTCAGCAGAGTACAAGTCACCTAATCATGCATTTGCAGAGGACTTTGGTGAATTTTTTAAAGCTTTAATTCAGAAACATAAATTGACACCCGATCAAGTTTACAATGCAGATGAGACAGGGCTATTATGGCGCTGTTTGCCAAACAGTATGTTAGCTGGTGGAGGAGAAAAATGTGCTCAGGGCCTTAAATTAAATAAGGACAGGATCACAGTCCTTGTTTGTGGTAATGCTTCTGGCAGACATAAACTGAAACTTTTTGTTGTTGGTAAATACAAGAAGTCTAGGGCTTTCAACGGTATCACTTATTTACCTGTTATCTATGATGCTCAAGAAAATGCCCGGATGACTACGGAGCTCTTCAAAGAGTGGTTTTTTCATCATTTTGTTCCAGAGGTCAAAGAAAATTTTAAAAGGCTGGGTTTGCCCGAAGATAGCACAGCTATTCTTCTATTAGATAATTGTAAGGCACATCATCCTGCTTCTGAACTTGTTTGTGGGAATATTTCTGCCGAGTATCTGCCTGCTAGTGTCACAGCACTGATCCAACCAATGGATCAGGGGGTAATTCAGAGATTCAAAACTGCTTACAAGGGATCTTTTATTCGCAAATTACTGAATTCTAATTGCATAATACAAGATTTTCAAGCTTCATTTAATCTTAAAGACGCTATTTATGCTGCTGCTTTAGCATGGAAGGATGTCACAAGTATAACCTTGCAAAGGTCGTGGAGGAAAATATGGCCAAGTGTAAAATTTGGGGCCTATTTAGATGAAGAAGAATTTGAAGGAATCAGTGCTAGACAAACTGGTCTCAGGGACATTTTGAAAATAATGGAAGATGCTCCTACTGAGAATCCTGTCAGCAAACTTACAGAAGAAGAAATGGAGGAATGGTTTGATGAAGATGGGGACCCAGAAGTAGTTGAAATTGTAACTGATGCACAAATAATTGACATGGACTTTAACCTTAAGAAGGTCAAGGTAATGGAAGAAGAAGAAAATGATGAGGTACAAGAGGGAGGAACTAGATACACATGGCATCAGGCTACAGAATTTATAACAAAGTTTGTGGAATTTGCAGAGTACAACAGCCAGTACAGTGCTGCAGAAGTAATGAACTTGCATATTATACTGAATAATTTCTATGAGAAAAAAGCAGCATCAAGTAAACAGGCAGATCTTAGAGACATGTTCAAGAAGGCAACCAGGAAGGCAGATCCCAGTAGCCCTACTCCTTCGACTTCTTCAACACCAGATCTAATTATTGTTTCTGATATTGAGCCTAAGACTGAATATTGAAGACAACTCTATTGACCGATTGCCTGTGGTTGATGATTAGTAGTACAACTGCAGCAATTTTTAGTTTGAAGGAAGTATTCAGTTTTTACCTATTTTATAAGTACAGTACTATACATTAAGCAGAACTGAAAATGTGTATTTTTGTGTATGATTTCAGTACTGTATCTTAAGATGAAATGAAAATAGTTTAAGTTGTGATTGATGGATAAGTACAGTATACACTATTGTTTAAATGCTGTTGAATAAGTTTCACACTAATATGCTGCCATGGATAACTTCTCAAGTCATCTCTACAATATTGGTGAGTAAACTGTGGTACTGTACACTGTATTGGAATTTATTGCTTTACTATTATTGTTTTATTACTGCAAATCAGTACAGTATTACAATATGTAGCCCACTTTAGATTAGGTAAAGTTCATGTATTTACTGTATTACTGTACTTACAATTATTATGCTACTGTGTAACATGTAAAAAAAAGTGAAATAAAAGTGTGTTGGCATAACATACAGTGGTCTGGAAAATCTGCTCGTCCAGCACCACCAAAGTCCTGAGGGTGCTGGATTATCGGAGTTTTACTGTAAATAGCTGTCATGTGCAAGAACTTCAAAAGAAGTGGACTTGATGGCCAGTGGTTTTAATCATGGAACATGTACTACTCCAAAAACTTAAAAGAATACTTTTTCCTTAATGTAAGAAGTCTGTATGTGGCATTTTCCCAAGTCTTAGCAGACATTACATGAAATCAAAAAAAAGTGTAGATTTCATGAATGTAATACTAATGAACTAAACCACATATAAATACTGAGCACTTTATGGGATTGTTGCCAAACAATTTTTGATATGCACAAGAAGATATTAAGCCAAATGAAAGTTGTAGGTTTTTAAGGAGCACCTTATTAAAAGGAAAGAGATGGAGAGATTTAGGGAGGAATTTCAAAAGCCTAGGGTACTAGCAACTAAAAGTACAGCAGTGATTAGTAGGAGTGATAAAATTCAGCTATGATCAAGAGGCCAGACATAGAAGATTAGTCATATCTCAAGGTGTTGTAGGGCTGCAGGAGATTACAGAGATGCAGAGGGACAACAATCTAGAAGGATTTGAAAGCATCAGAGATTATGAGTATTTTAAAAGCAAAATTTTGCTTCACTGACAACCAATTCAGTTCAGCAAGCATAGAGCTAATGGGTCAACTGGGTCAGGACATGGGGCAGAGTGGGAACAGTAGAGTTTTATTTGACCTCTAGTTCAAACAAAGGAAGATGCCAAGAGTGCATTGGAATAGCTAAGCTAGAGGAAAAGGCCTGGCTGAGCATTGCACCAGCAGTCAAGCCGAAGCAACGGTGCAATTAAAGATATTGTGGAGTTGGATAAGGCAATGTGGATACATGGCAAAGTTTGACACCAGGATAGCAAACCCAAGGATGGTGGGTGGCTCGGGAATGGAAGTTTTGACATGTGCTGAAGGTAATTGCTTTTTCTTTCCCCTTCTGTTGCTAGAAAAGTTCTGCTGTTCAAGTAGTGGATATTAAACAAACAGATGACATGTTATATTCAGTAGATGGTGGCCAAGTAGAGCTGAATGTCATCAGAATGCATTTGTAAACTGATGCTGGGGTGCAGAATAACTTGGTTTTGGTGGGCATCAGAGATACGGCACAGGTGTGGGAAAGGAGGCCATTGCAGGTCTTTGGCTTTGAGAGGATAAATAAGAATGGAATCAGATGACCTCAGTCTGACCCAGCTGGATTCCAGGCATGCTATGGAGGAGTATGTTACGGTTACTCAAAAGAAAGGTTGAAAACAGTGGAGCAGAATAAGGAGGCTTTGCCGACCTTTGTCAGGATTACATAAGGCCCATTTGTGATTTTAATAAGACTTTGGTCTTGCAGTGAGGGCTTAACCTTGATTAGAGGGATTCAGACAGTGAATTCAAAAAAATGGGAATGAATTTAGAAGACAACAGGAAAGGGAGATTAGAGATGGGGATGACAGTTAACAAGGATGGAGAGGTCAAGGGTTATTTTATGGAGGGATTATGTTAGTCTTTGAGAAAAGGATAGTATCTGAGGAGAGAAGATCAACACTGTTATCAGCTAACATGGGAGCCAGGAGAGTGTGGGTAGTGAGATATTCAGCAGTAAAAGCTTAAATTGACACTATAGAACAGTTTGGAAATAGTAAGACAACACTATCCCATGCAGACAGGGTTGCAGAGAAAGCTGGAGATATACTACATTATTTAGGTACCAATATTTCTGTTGCAAAATAGAGCAGCATTTATTCACTTCATCTTTATGCATTTACTTTCTGTTGGCACACTTTCAAAATTGTATTGGCTTTTCAGAACCCAGGACAGTTCAAAAGCAAAGGTGGCATGACAAAATAATTTTCTTATTTTCTGCATAATTAAAAAGATGACATGGTTTCAAAACCATGTCACTTGTCTGTCTATTTGGGGAGCACAAATACTTTAAAATGATGCACTTTGCTGAGAGTCAAAGATGTTTAATTTTCAATATACAAGGTTTATCTGTGCAGTAACATTTCAGGCAAACTGTTGGGCCAAGAACTGAGGTTTCAAACCATGTTATTTCCCACCTGCTCCCAGATTCTTTTGACTATAGCTCTTCTTGTCTGCACATTGTGACTGATGCATATTTGAATATCGGAACACTTAAGCTGTCTTGCAGATGTTGGAATTAATTTGTGTGTTATTGCAGGTTGATAAACACATCAGGCGGCTGGATGCTGAACTGGCCAGGTTTGAAGCTGATCTGAAAGAAAAGTTGGAATCAAGTGACTATGAGAACTCGGGAGGGAGAGGTAGTAAGAGTAAGTAATGCTAGTAGTTGGTTTGCTGCTTAAAATTATTTTGAAATTGAGACTCTAGTATTCATTGTGTGCACAGAAATAAGAGGAGCCCGTTCAATACCTCAAATCTGTTCTGTTTCTCAGATTATGATTGATTCATACCTTAAGTCCACTTATGTGCCTCGGTTCCATAACCCTTAAAAAGTCCTGTTCTACGAATGTCTCTCATAAATTCTATTCCCACGGGCAGCAACTGTCAGTAATGATTCTGTTGTTGTTGTTTACATCACCTTTACGTCTATATTTTGTTTCTTGTCCCATTACTTTTTGTGTTGAATCATCATTCTGTTTCTCATTTAACCATTCCTGCTATACTCCCTTTAACACACCTCTTTTTTCTTCCTACTTCCTACCCCATTACCCTTCCCTGCCTCTGTTTTTTCATTAACAAGCATTTTCAGGAGCTGGGCATTGCTGGCATGGCCAATATTCATTGCCCACCCTAATTACCCTGAGGCAGTTGGTGGTGAGCTGCTGCCTTGAACTGCTGCAGTCCTTCTGGAGATATGCCACCATGCTGTTGAGCAGGGAGTTCGAGGATTTAGGTCCAGCAAAAGTGAAGGACTGGCAATTTTTTCCAAATCATCTAGTTTGCTTTATCCTCTTGTATAGAAAGGGGAAACCAACAACTTGTAGATTGGCTTACAGAGGTGTTTATCAAAACTATAACCTCAACTGAAAAGCCTCAAACCCCCAGTTTCTGCTATTCTCAGTGAATGAAATTAATCCAAAATTACAGCTGGTGTGTAACTTGGAGGGCAATGTACAGATGGTGGTATTGCTAGGCACCAACTTACATAAAACAACTTATTTCTATAGCTCTCTTGAAGCCATTGACCTAAAATATTAATTCTGTTTCCATAGATGTTCCCTGACCTACTGAAGTCAGTGTTTTTTGTGGGTATTCTTTCAGACCTGTATCTGAAGTATCTTCATTTATAAAACTGCTGTCAGTCTTGGTTTTGAAATTATCGATTGACCACAGCTCAATAGTACTTAGTACTGGATAGTACTTAAACTTGGTTTTCTAACTTATTCTGTCTTGAAAGGCCATTTTTTTGGGGGGGGGTGAATATTCCAACCAGATACCAAAATTTACCAGAAATTTGTATCTCAAGCAAGAGTTTTTTTTAGTGTCATTGTTTATTACCATATGGTATTGTTGAAGCATGAAAATGAGGGTGGCTAATTAATTAAAACAGAAGGGTTTCTATTTATTATCTCTTAGAGTCAATAGAGTCAAAAGCATGGAAACAGGCCCTTTGGTCCAACCTATCCTTGCTGACCAAGCTGCTCATCTAAGATAGTCCTTTTTGCCCCCATTTGGCCCATATCCCTCTAAACCTTTCCTAACTATGTACCTGTCTAAATGCCTCTTAATAAGGAGAAAATTTGTTGCATTTCATTTGATGAAGTTTACAGTGAGGCTTCTGAGCTTCATGATTTTGTTGCAAATCTCTTAGATACACTCTTTTACACTTTGTCATTTTGTAACTCTAAAAATAAATCAACAATGAAAGTCTAAGTTTGCTAACAAACTCAGGGTTGGCATGCTACATACTGATTTTTGAGAGCTCCATTTGAAGCAAACAGAAATGCAAAGTTAAGCAATACTTGATTCTATTTCCACAGTGTTTAGGGATGACTCCTCCACATGTAAAATGGAAAATAAATATTTTCTTTAAAAGAAAGAGGGGAAATTCAAATCTGTCTTTGAACTGGTGGTGGTGAATTTCATATTATATTA
>JARFYF010000094.1:55445177-55455373 GCA_030265395.1 Rhina ancylostomus | reverse complement strand
TTATTGTGCTAAAACTGAGTGAAATGGAGCTACGTATTAAGTCCATTTACCTGCTAATCTTTCTTTGTTTAGAAGGCAGGGGGCAAAAAGACAAGAGGGGGTCCAGAGGCCGTGGCAGACGTGGAGCTGATGATGATGTTCCAAAGAAGAAGAAGCAGAAAGGAGGGTAAGTTACATACGACATGTTACAAGCAGTGGTATGTTGGTTTTCATGTTTCATCCCCATAAACCTCCCCATCTCTCCTATTCTGTAATTTCAAGATAGTTCCTGGATAATGCGAGATATCTAAATCTTAAATACCTCTTGTCTCACATATTGTTTTATTATAGACTAGCATGTATGAGATGGAAATCATTAATTTATGTTGTCTGCATTCTAATGAGTTACTTCATGTGTTTTTGGTACATTCCTCTCACTTCAGATCATTTCCTCAGACTTTGAACAAATGTTTGTGTTTGAGGAGGTTGTTCTTTCTGTGGATCGGAATAAAGAACTGAATTAATGTATCAGTGTAGCCTTGTATAAGACAGCAGAATGCAGTGTGCAAGAATATCTAAAGCCTCAGGGTTCAGAATACTATTTAGTAATTTTATTGATGTACCAGATAAAGTAGTTTATAAAATTGTCTATACTTACAATACCATATTAGTTCAAGCCAATTAGTGCTGTTGTTAACACATTCCATAGGCATTACCAAAATGACTATAGTCTAGTTGTTAGGAAGATCTTTAGGATGGCTGATGAGTTCTGTGCAGGATCTGCAGAGTCTGTCATATGTGGGGCAGACTGCATGGGTGGTTGGGTTGCTCAGATTATTGCACCATTCTGCTGTTTGTGCACGCCTCCACGTGAGACTTGATGTGATCAAGGACTTTCTGGATTCTTTTCTACCAGTTTAGTGGTCTTGGGCAAGGAATTACCCTAAGTTGGTGAGGATGCCAAGGAGGTTTGGAGGATAGCCTGAAGCATTTTCTCTGGCTCCAGAAAATTGTTTGCCATGCCTTGAGACCCCTGCATACAGACAGTGTGGTTGAGCATGAATACCGCTGGGAATTTGGGGATGTTGGCCAGGGAGAGGGCACCAACATTGGTTCATCAATCTTCTCAGTAGATTTAGAATATTTCTCCAAGCCATTATATATGGTCCTGGAGTGCTTTAAAGTTCCTACTATGTAAGCCATCCACGTATCTGCTGTATACAGACGGATGGGAATCACCATAGCTTGGTGAAATGTAAGATTGGTATTAGATTTGAGGTCTTGGTCTTCGAACAGCCTACAATGAATCACCAACCCTACATCACTTGAACACAGCCTGCCAACATCATGTGGCCAACTGAAATGACTGCAAATGCTTTTCTTAACTGAAGGATTTTGGAATGCCCTGAAGTTGTGAAACGATCATAAGATATAGGAGCAGAATTAGGCCATTCAACCTATTGAGTGTGCACTGCCATTCAATCATGGCTGATTTTTTTTAACCCCATTGACCCACCTTCCCCCCATAAGCCTTAACCCCTTATCAATCAAGAACCTATCAATCTATTACCTTAAATACACCCAGTGACTTGGCCTCCACAGCCCTCTGTGGCAATGAGTTCCACAGATTCACCACCCTCTGGCTGAAGAAATTCCTCCTCATCACAGTTTTAAAGGGTCATCCTTTATTCTGAGGCTGTGCCCTCATATCCTAGACTCATTTACTAATGGAAACATCATCTTCATGTCCACTCTGTCCAGGCCTTTTAGTATTCGTTAGGTTTCAATGAGATCTCCCCTTATCCTTCTGAACTCCATCGAGTACAGGCCCAGAGACATCAAACTCATATGTTAAGCTCTTCATTCCTGGGATCAGTCTTGTGAACCTCCTCTCGGCCCTCTCCAGGGCCTGCACGTCGTTCCTTATATTATGGGGCCCAAAATTGTTCACAATATTCCAAATGCGGTCTGACCAACTCCTAATAAAGCCCCAGCAGTACATCCTTGCTTTTATATTCTAGTCCTCTCAAAATGAATGCTAACATTGCATTTGCCTTCTTTACTACTGACTCAGCCTGCAAGTTAAATTTGAGGGAATCCTGAACTAGAACTCCCAAGTCCCTTTGCACCTCTGATTTCTGAATTTTCTCCCCATTTAGAAAATAGCCTGCACCTTTATTCTTCCTACCAAAGTGTATAACCCCACCCTTCCCTACGCTGTATTCCATCTGCCATTAATATCAACATGATACTGTTTATAATATTGGATTGATTTCATTCATTGGCAATAGCAGAGACTGCAGGCTTGAGGCTCCTTAGTTGAGGTAATAGTTTTGATTAACACCTCAGTAAGCCAGTCTTCAAGCTGTTGGCTTCCCCTTTTCATAGAACAGGATAAAGTAAGCCAAATGATTTGCATGTGTTTTTGTGCCTGAGCATTTGAAGGAGGCTCAGGAGTATTGCATCATATGACAGTGTCTTTTGGCTCAGTATTGATAGGTAAAGTGATTTATGTTCACTTCAGCAGCAAAGTTTCCATAACATTACATTGATATTTTGAGGAGAAATAAGAAATGCATAAACCTTGCAGTGAAAGTGTTTGTTTCTTCATTCATGTACTAAAGCCAGTTTTGTTGGTTTGCAACCAGATCATGAATAAAGAGATAACCAATCTCCCTGAGAAACCAGGTGGCAATGTAGGAGGTAATGCTCCACACCATGCCCTTCAGTGTTTACAGTGACCAGAAATGAATTATGGCCATCTGTGCAGAAGTCCTGACTTGGGATTTTTTAGAAAATTAGAATCAAATACAGAATTCCTTATTCTGTGATGAAATACCTTTATTTTAGTCATTTTAATGTCACAGCTGGCACTAGGAAACCATTTATCTCTATCCCTCCTGATATGACTTGAGCCCTGCATGTATCCATGAGCATCCTGGGGTTAATTCGCCAACAACTGAAATGAGGCATGACTTCCCATGAATATCTACTTCATCTTTTGTGACTGGGAGATCCTACTTTTAGGGTTAAATGCCCAAACAACACACTCAATCATGTTAACATAAGTCAGTGTTAGCCACTCTTCCTCTAGGCATTGCTACAGTAGCATCTATGAGATTAGCGTAATGTGCAGTCCGACTATTCCATGCTCTGTGCCACCTGATAATAGTGGGCAGCACAGTGGCACAGCTAGTAGAGCCACTGCCTAGCAGCTCCAGAAACCTGGATTCAACCCTGATTGCAGGTGCTGTGTGGAGTTTGCCTGTTCTCCCTGCAACTGCGTTGGTTTCCTCTGGGTGCTTCGGTTTGCTCCCACATTCCAAAAACATGCAGTCAGTAGGTCACTTGCCCACTTTAAATTGCTCCCAGTGAGTAAGTGAAGTAGGTTTGGTGCAAAATGGGTGCTCAGTGTCCAGAATGGACTCAGTGGGCCAAAGGGCCTATTACTGTGCTGTATCTCTCCATAAGTTATTTGGCTAGATTTTGGGTGATAAAGTAGCCCTTCATATTGTAGGGATTGGGTTGTAGTACAGAAGTGACTAATAACACTGAAGCTAACATTTAGTATGACCTAAATTTTATTTACAGGCATTTTAAAAAAGAAAATATAATTCAAATCAACTATTATTTATTCTGCAAAGCCTAGATGGATAATTTTATTCTTCCTTTTCCAGGGCAGAATACTCTGACTCCATTTTGAAGATGCACCCATCTGATGTTTTGGACATGCCAGTTGACCCCAATGAACCCACCTACTGTTTGTGTCATCAGGTTTCTTATGGAGAAATGATTGGCTGTGATAACCCAGATGTAAGTGTCTTTGATTTGGATTGGCTGAATTGTAAAGGATAATGTCTAGGTTTTTAATTTTATTTGATATTGCCAATACATTTTAAAGCAATTTCTGTTAATGATACGGTTCCTTTGCCTGGAGATTTGGTTGCAGAGTATCGAACTTCTTGAACCAAGGTCTTTGTTTGGAGCATACATGAGGTTATGAGAAATCCACATCAGTGTGTTCAGCAGTTGTTAGAGTCAGATATGAATGACTTGTTCAAACTGTCTTTGGTTATACAATAACTCCATATTTACCTATAATGAGATCCCTTGATGTTATTTTGAAAAAACCCTTAGTTTTAAAATTTCACCATCTGTTGGATACTGTTTAGGTGGAAAGAGTGATTGCAACCTGACCAATCTGTATCCCAGCCATTTTTGTTTAGTACAGTGCCTCATTCCACTTCTCATTTGTAAGGATTAGCTAATGATTTCCCCTTCTTTCTGATATATCTGTTTTCGACAATGTGAGCAAGGAATCCAATTCCAGATCCTTGTACGTATGTTGCTCTCAACACTTGATGTAACTATATGCTGCGAGGATACTTGCAGACTCTCCTCCATCTGGCTGTCTTCACCTAACCAGCTACCTGTGCTTACTGATGGATTTTAAGTAGCAGGAGTAGATGATGTGAGGCTGTTACTTAATTCAGAAGTCTTAATATCTGTAAGCAAACTGCAACTTGTAACTGTTAGCAATGGGTTTTTGCTGTACTATTTAAGACAGACTTGAGATAATTTTCAGCTGTATGTAGGAATGTGGCAGATATTCTGATGACTGAGTCATGGATGTTTTTTGTTTTATCACTGTTAGTGCCCAATTGAGTGGTTTCACTTTGCTTGCGTGGACCTCACAACAAAACCAAAAGGGAAATGGTAAGTAAGGATGATCAGCATAAGTATTGTACAACTTGCTCAGAAACTGAAAGATCTCCAACAAGACATTACAATGATCAGTCGACAGTGATCTTCTGGCAACAGTAAGACTGATACTGTTGGCAAAACATTCTTGGTTCATAGCTGCTATTACAAGCAGTGTCAACTTTGGTCTTAAAAACATTTTCTTATGTAGACCACACAGCCTTTTGAGCCTATTCTGCTATCCGGAAAGTTCTGCCTGAATTCCATATACATATATCACTAAATCAGACGATCAAAGTCTTGAATATGCTCAATGACTATGCATCCGCTGTCCTCTGAGGTAGAGAATTCGAAAGATTCACAATGTGCTGAGTGAAGAAATTCCTTGACCTCACTCCTAAGTATCTGAGCTCCTATCTTGAGACTATATTGTCCAGCGAAGGAAAACAAACTGGCATTGTCCATCATGTCAAGCCCTTTCATAATCTTGAATTTTTTTATTTGATCATTTCTAAGAAGCTGAAAATATAGGCCCATTCTACTCTATCTTTCCTCAAAGAACAGCTTGCTCATACTAGGAATCAAAATCTTGTAAACCTTAATTACATTGCCCCTTACGCAAGTGTATTCTTTCTGATGCAGAGACCAAAATGGTCTTCAATAACCCAGGTATGGTCTCACCTTTGGGTTGTACAATTGTAGTAAGACTTCCTTATACCAACTCCCTTTCACTAAAAACTGAAGTGCTATTAATCTTCCTAAATGTAATATGCAGTACCTTTTGTCACCCTGTGCTCAGGACAGGCTTTGTGAACGTGGGTGACAATATTTCAATTTGTGGAAAGAAGATACTGACAAATTCAGTACTAGACATCATAAAGACTCTGTTTTTACAGCAATGTTTTTGTTTGTGTACAGGTTCTGTCCACGATGTACCCAAGAAAGGAAAAAGAAATGAAGCTAGTCTCTGCTCACTGGCCTAACATTTGTGCTTTTTGTTCACACTTCTGCAATTTTATATAATTTCCCTAAATTTGTTACTGGGCTAAGAGGGTGTTATGGGGATGTTTTGATTTATTTCGTTCCTACAGCTGCTTTAATGAAAACTGTTGAGGTTTTCAAAATTTAATTTCTAGGTAAACGAACCTTATTCGGACATTGAAGGTTCCTATAGCTGACTGAGCTAGGATATACAGTTTGGATCACCGTAGTTCCCAATTCACGAGGATGGAGATCCATTCTGGGGTTAACTGGGTGTGAATGGGAATGATGTGCGGGAATACATTGGGATTCTTGTTGAAGTTAGAGAATAGGGAGCTGTTGTAGAAATTCTCAAACCTTTTTTGAAATTGCCACATTGAAATGACAGCAATAAGCATTGGGTTCAGGAAATTATTTAATCCCTTACACCCTAGTGATACCAGAACATTGAAGCTGAGTGCACACAACTCTGTTCTGCCAAAGGAGAAATTGTATTGTAAGTCTCTGTATACTGAAGGTAACATTAACCAAACCAGCCATTGCGCTCTCTGGTCCCAGGAAGGCACCAGATATGCACCTCATTTGCAGTTATGTAGAATGCACTTGGATGCAAATGTTGCTGTGGATTTGATGTTACCTAATATTTAAAGCTGCTTCAGGAAAGGAAATGGGCTTGCAAATGTTGGTATGAACAGGGATTTGATCATTAGTGGGGTGCACTGAATTCTGAAATGATATGATTGTGATAGTGAAAAAACCTTTATACTTTGACAAAAGATGTTTTAAGAAAATGGAAATATCCATTTATTGTGCAATATTGTGGTTTATAAAACCATTTGATACTTTCATAAAGGATTATCCAGTGAAAGGATTATGTGGCAGGGTTTACAGACTCTTGAAGGTATCTCACTGAAGTTGCAATTTGTAAACCAAAGAGCCCATGTTACAGAATGTGATATTTTAAACCACTGATGTCAGTGTGTACACCTTATACTACTTGTTTTGTGATATTATATATAAATATATATAAACATTTGAACCTTTTTAAGAATTCTTAAGCCTATTCAGTATTGAAGGAAGATCTTACCCAAAACCAAAATAAAAATATATACCAGTTTTTCCTCTTGAACATAAATATGAACTCAGTCTTACCGTCATGAATACACAGTAACATAATCTGGGCAGCATAGCCAATATTTGACCAAACTTTTTGGGTTAATCTATGGAGTTAACTTGCAGAAATATGCATTTATAGATATTATTGCACATTATATATCTAATTCTGTAACATCTACAAGCTTTCTGCAAGTGAATGATAAATCTGTTGGTCAATTGGACGTGCCCTTCCACTTCTAATTGTTTTTGATCAATTGAGTGCCTTTCATGTGGAAACTTGTCATGTGCAGAAGAATCTAGAAATTAAACTCCTGAAAAAGCTACATGGAAATCCTGTTTGCCTAATATGGTGTACCAATTTTTATCCTATAGAGGGCACTCTACTTAAATTCGTAGAGCTTGGTACAGGGTGGAAGAATGAGATTGTGGGGCTGTTACTTGTGTGCAGCATTACGGCTATAACTTAACCAGCAAAAACTACATCATTTAGAAACTCTCCAGTCCCCTTTGGCTGGTGATACTCCACCCATACCCCATTGGTTTAAGGAAGCTGTATGGGGTAAATCTCAGTTGCTTCAGATCCCAGCTAGTCTGTAATGATACAGATCTTTCCTACATCAGGCGTCAGATTATCAAAACTGCCAAGGAGAATGGTCTTGCTTGTTATCATCTTCCAGAGGCAAATCATCTTAGAACCACATAGTTTCCAGACTTGGCTGAGTCACTGAGCACTGCATAGGGCATTCAATGTAGTTTCTCCAAACCAGAAACAAAGGAGAAGTGATCTTACTGCCTGCAAGTCCTGTTTAACTGCTCACATATGTAATATAAGATCAGAAATATATTATAGAGCTCTAATCCTGTACATTATTTGTATGAATTGGTTGGAAAAATGTTTTATATGTTGGGCTTAAAATTCACAATCCCAGAGCTTGCTGATACTGACTTCATGTTGAACATAGATCGTGATGGCCCACCCCTAAATTTTTTTTCTAACTCAACCACATTTGTGTATGGTTTGGGTCAGCATACCACAAAAAGTGCTGCTGAGAAAAGAAAACCATCTCAATCCCAAATAGGAAGGCATGCAACCACATGTGAAAGAATAGTAAAACTAATACTGTATTGCCTAGAAAGAAGATGGTTATAGTGGGATTCAATTCAGAGAATCATTTACATTCCACATGGTACTGATGATGTATGAAAATATGCCAAAGAAGAGTTGTATTAGAAGCCATAAAGAAAAAATGGAAGTAATCAGAACAAGTATCAAGAACTTCTTTTCAATTGATGATAAAAAGGTTGTACAATCTACAGTTAAAAATGTACAGTAATGGAAAGATAGATAATGGAGTTATTTAAAATTATTTTCCAATTTGGGGTTCCAGTGGATCTGTAAAATATACTTGGATAAGTGAAGTAATTTATCCCTGAATTTTTAATAATTTATAAATACTAGTGATAATGTAATTCCTATTTTGGATTTTATTAATCACTACTGTAAACATTTTTGAACTGAGTCCATGCTTTAATGCATACTGCTGATGAAGTCGACAGAACATTGTATTCACTGTTATCCATAGCAGAAAAATATAAATGGCAAACCTTTGATTGTAATGGAGCTGAAATACTTTGTTAGAGAGGGACAAAACCATAAGGAATCAATCTGATGGTTGACAAACTGTGCTGCATGTTCAGAGAATTATAAAGATCTGTGCACCATGAATGATAGCGACCAAAAACTGAGTGAGATACTGATACACAGCCGACATCTACCCATATTTTTCACAGAGTTATCTCAAAATATTTATGTGGTAATGGTGATTCACTGGTCATTGATTATTTTAGCCATGTATTAGTACTTTCACATCTGATATTTGTAACTATTATGTCTATCTTGCCCACTTAGACAGATGTGTCAGTAAGCCTGAAGGTGTAATCTAAGGACACATTTTAAAAATTAAACAAATCCTAGTTCCTCTTTTGATGATTTATCACCAGTTGTGGTCTAATTCAACTGAATATGGCAGAGAATGAAAATCCAGTGGGCATCTGGACGACAAAATGTCTTGAGAGAATTCAATGTTTGCGTAAGGTGACAGAGTCATGTTTGGATGCCCTTTTCTTTATAACTGTGTTTTTCATCATTTCTATGTGGAAGAAATTTAGCTCCTGTTAGAGATGATTACTGTTTTCACATCTCTTATTTTTCTACAGCACAGTTAAATTTCAGAACTTCATACATAGTAACCGTACTGGTAGTATACTTGAATTCTATTGTTCTTTCTGAATGTAACATTACTGTTTTTCCCTAATGCCACCCCTTGGAGTCATAGAATTACCTAGAATATACAGCACAACCACTCCATGCTGTTCTCAAGCCACTTCCGGCTTTCCAACTTCCTGTGTTCTTCCTAATATGCTCATCAAGCCTCCCCTTAAATGCATCCAGCACATCCACAGCCTCTGATGGTGGTTTCAAATTCTCACCACTCTCAGAAGAAAAGTTTTTTTTAACTAAATTCCCTATTTGATTGTTGGTACTTACTTCATATCCATGGCTTTTAATCTTGCTGTGCTACTAGTGAAAACTCTACGTCCAATCTAAAAAAAATCTCCCCTTTAAATTTTCCTTTTCAAAATGCGCTCATTATTGTCAGCAGCCATCATTCAGGAAACTGACCTTTTTATAAATCCACTGCTGTTACTTTGAGGCTACATGTTCACATAAAATAAAAAACAACATAGCAATGACAATATATACTACCTTTCTCATTATCCTATAATGTTTTTTAATGTAGACCTCAAAGTTCTATAAAGGGGAGGCGACTTTTATAGAAAACTCTCCCTAGGTAGGAATATTTTTACGTACAAATCTAAGAGCACTTTAATTAGTAAGAAAATTATTCACAAACTCTTTATAATCTATGTAGTTTGTAGCAAAAGACAGGATTTGCTATGAAAACAGATTTGCTGAAATAACTTTGTGTGTGATGGGCTTTTAGTTAATCATTGAGAGTATATATTTTTGAAGAAAATGCTTTTGCTATGAAGATTGCATTGTTAAAAGACTACAGCCAGCAAGGCAGTGGATGCTGTCTGTCCTGTGGGCTTTGTTGGTGGTCAGTTTTTTCTGTTGAAATCAGTTTGTTTGAGAGGAACAATGCAGTAATGAAGAGGCACCTATATTTTTTGGGTCTGTGCTGTACTTAGAAGAAATATGACTGAGCTAAGCTATCAACACAGGTCTCCTACCTACTGTATAGAGTTGCTCAAAATGTCTTTATCTTCTACTGTGTGGATTAGAGATAAGAAAGATGATTGTGAACCATTTTAAAAAAAGTTATGTATATTTGCATTTTTAGATGTAATGGTGTCAAAATAAAATATTTTTGGAAAATGTATTGTCTTTTAAGTAT
>JARFYF010000094.1:55397124-55407814 GCA_030265395.1 Rhina ancylostomus | reverse complement strand
CCGGGAGTTCACTGAAAGGCACAGCTGTCTTTGTTTGTATACAGCAACAGCAGTCATCAAAATTAGTAATTAATGAGGACATCCTGCACTGAGGCAGGTTCTCATTGTCTGTGTGCCCACGTAATGATTAGCACTTTATTTGCAAATGAAATGACAACTTGTGATGGGAACCCAGTGACTCTGTACTTGTTTCCACCATTTCCCTTTTAAAAGGTTCATTGAAAAGAACTGGTTGGCACCAGCATTCTGTTGGCACAGAAAATGCTTCAATTTTAATGTTGTTCTTGCCAGGGCGCTGAGGGGGATGTTGTGCCAACTGGATGGAGGGGCAGTCAATGCGACTAGGGCTGTGTGCTTTAGTATTTGTTTAACATGTGCCAACACCCATACTGTTGTCCTACATTTGTTACTGGGACTTGAACATGCATCCTCTGCTCAAAGAAGGATAGAGAAGGAACTCGGGGCCAGTCAGGAACATAGGTTGTTTGGTTAAGGGCTGGGTCCTTTATGCCATGATACTGTGTGACACATGTAAACTAGGAAGGTGAGGGAAACAGAGTTATGTTACAGGGTTGTTGCGGAAAAGAATATCTTGGAGATTCTCTTGAGGCCAGTTCTTTCTGGAGGTGGATGTGTACAGGTGCAGAGAGGACACATGGACAGTAGATACGCACTTGTGATATTGACACTGCCCATTGCCAGTCAGTGTCAAGTGGCAAAGGAAAAGGCAGCAGTTTTATATTTTGCCTTATTGTGTAAGAGTAGACTTGATTTAACATTTAGGCCAGTCCCTTCAATGGCTTTGGAAAATTGCTCACTTATAGTGCACTGAACTGGACTGTAAATCTTGTCTTCATTACAAAGTGCCAAGTGTTCAGACGGACTGCCCTGCCAAGGTGAGAAATAGAAAGTTCCTCAGAAAATAATGCATGGTTGTAGGACAAGCTTTAAAGAACGCGTACAAAAGAATCACTTGTGCATTGTTTTGGCTTGATTAAGCATTAGATAAATGCATTCGTTTGCGCAACAATGCCATTGTACTGAAAGACTTGGTTCCTGTTTGTGTGCTGAAACCGTTCAGTTGTCAGACAGGTTTCAGCCCCATTAATCATGTTTAACCCTTGCCTATTGTGACTGAGAACAGTTTATTCTTCTATCGCAGCGGAAACTGTTATTGACAGCTCCACAGCTAAAACAAATCATAATATTTGTTCTGCTAATACCAGTGACATTATAATGCTGGGATCTAAATGGATTGCCTTCCACCCCCTATTAAATATTAATGTTAGAGAAATACAGGACTGTAGATGCTGGAATCTAGATGAAAAACACTGTGGTGCTGGAGGAACTCAGCAGGCCAGGCAGCATCCGTGAAGAAAAGCAGGTGGTCAACGTTTTGTGTTAGGACCCTACTTCAAAAATATTAATGTTTTTCTGTCTGAATAGTTATGTTCTGTAGGTTAAGGAATGAAAAAACTGTGGTTAAAGTATAATAAAATTAAGAAAATGAAAATTTATCCAATTTTTGTTCTATCCCATCAAGTTATATAAATGCTTACCTCTTCCAGACTTCCCATGGTTGTAGCAACTATCACTGGGAGACAAATGGTGATTGGAAGTAGCTTCAAGGATGCCTTTGCACTAGGTTATTTTTAAATTTCATAATTTTGTGTTTTGCATTTTGAGCTAATGTCACTTTTCCAATTTGCCTTGTTCATTTTCAGATCCTTCCGAGTCCTCATGATTTCTTACTTTGGAATCTTTTCCGAGGTGCTACAACTATCTGAGAACCCTGTTTTGTACTGCCTGATTTTAATTGCCCTACCATTGGCAGCAATCCCTCCTCTGTCAAGGCTCCAACAGTTCACTCCTTTAACCATTTTGCCAGTACACCCATCACCCTTTCGTTACTCCCTTAAGGCATTCCTCAAAACCACACCTTTAATGGAACCTTCAGCTCCTCGATATTACCTTGTATGCAAAGTGGCAAAATGTGCCTGATAATACCTCTATGAAGCATCTTGGTATTTTTCACTACTTTAAGGGTTCTATGCAAATACAGGATCTTGTTGTGAAGGCCACTTGGACTCTGCTGATACCTTGGACATCCATTTAGACAGGGAAGTGAAGCTGAGGCCATTTATTGGATGACTGAGCAGGTTCAAGGGGCCAATGACCTTCTCCTGTTCCTATTATGCTCTTATTTGCAAGCAGTAATCCTCTTGTTGCAAGCCTATTTTTTTTCCAGTCTGTTTTTAACTGAAGTGGCATTCCCCTGCCGTGGTGGCCAGTTTTATTCTGTATTTCACACATTGAATTTATACGTCTGATTGGCTTAACATTTTACTTCTGATGCTTTATTTGATTATTGCAAATAATTGTTTGGACTGTGAAGAAATGAATATGTTAGCTGCTTTGGGCATATATCCTTTTGTTTTCCAAAAATATACTTTTATAATGAAATAGTAAATACAGTCAGGGGTGTGCCTTTCTCTGCATTCATTGTACCATTAATTCAATGCATTCTCTTGCCAATCTACTTTGCACTTTATTTGTCTACCTGCACTGCACTTTCTCTGTAACTAACAGTTTTCCACGTGTCTTGGTACATGTGACAATAATATTCCAATGTGTTACTGCCACTTGTGTCCTTGTTAAATATTGCATCCACTGAGGGTATTTGAGGCTGTTACACAGGGCCCAGCACCTCAGTCACCAGTGGTGGCAGGGCTCTAGACTGTGGTCCTTTGCATTGAACTTGGTTCAGAATCCTCAAGGCAGAGTTTGAAAAGCCTGTAGAGAGTAATGAATAGGAATCTGATGTCTTCCTTCAGTGTTAGATTGCCTCACAGTTCCAGTGACGCAGGTTCAATCTTGCACATTCTACCTGTGACTGCATAGGTTTCCTCCAGTTTCTTCCCAAATCCCCAAAATGAACTGGTTTGTTAGTTCATTGCCTGTGGAAATTATCCCTAGTGTAGGTGGGTGGTTAGAGAATGGGTTACATGGACCCATAATAAATTTCTTAAATTGGGATTATAATCTGCAATTATTAAATTGGGGCATTGAATATTAAAGTAGGGATGTTATGCTCCAACTTTTATATAACTTTGGTCAGAGCTCAGCAGGAGTATTGCATGCAGTTTTGGTCACCATGCTATTAGAAAGAATGTGTTAGCACTGGAGAGGGTGCAGAGGAGGTTCCCCAGGATGTTGCCTGGGATGGAGCAGTTCAGTTATGAGGAAAGACTGGAGAAGCGAGGTCTGTCCACCTGGGGTGAGGAGTTTAAGAGGGGATGTTGAGGTATATAAAATTGAGGGGTATAGATGTGGGAGACTGCAGGAAACATTGCCTCATATTGGAGGTAGACAAAACCAGAGGACACAGATTTAGGGTAAGTGGAAAGAGATACAAGGTGGATCTGCTTCACCCAGAGAGTGGTACGTACCTGGAATGCACTGCCTGGGTCACTAACAGCAACAAGTGTCTAGATGAGCAGTTGAATTGTCTAAGCTTAGAGGGCTGTGGATCAAGTGGAGGTAGGCATGAGATTAATACAGAAGAGTGCCATTTGTTGGCATGGATGAGTTGGGCTGAATGGCCTGCTTCTATGACTCTATTATATGTTGGTCTCTTGATCATTTCACGAAGAGCAAAAAATATGGAAGTGGACTTCTGCCCTACTTGTTTCATTGTCCTATTACCAGATTTTTCTATTGCAAATGTGGGCTGATTAATTTTCATATAAATGGGAGCAAGAACAGCATTATAATGAGCTAGTGTTCAGTTCTGGGAAACCAAGACTGCCATTGATATTAGCACCCTCATTAGTCCCACAGGAGAATGAAAGAATGCAGTCAGCGTGCCAACTGTAGAACTTTAATAATCTGTTTATTGGTACTACAAGTCAATGCGGTGATTTACAGTTGTTCTATGCTGCTGGGATGACCATGCAGTTTCCATTGCTAACTTTTCACCAAGGTCACTGCAGAATTCTTTAACTCACATTAAATAAATAAAGACGCAGTAGAATAAATCACTGTCAGTGTTAAGTTTTCCAATGTGTTGTCATCTAACAAGATTTGCTGTGCTGTTTCCTGTCTTTGCTTTTGCAATGGTTCTGTTCCATTAGCTAGGCTGGAAAAGTTGATCTGTAATTTCCTTCTGAGAGATTTCAGTAAGATTAAGTGAAAGACAGGAATGCACATGTAGGGCTATCGTGTTATGACCTCATGCAAAGCAGTGTAACAAGCAAGTTATATCTATCAGGTAAGAATGAATGGCTAAAGGCTCTTTGCTTTGAAATAGAAGGGAGAGGGCAATCTGATAGAGGTTTTTACAGGTGAGAAGTAGAACTCACTTCTACAGTACATACATATATAATCTAGTCACAAATAAATCCCATAAAGAATGCAGGGGTAATGTCTTTGCCAGAGAGTGAGTAAACCATGGAACTTACTACTGTATGGAGCAGCTGAAGTTAAGAATATTGGTGCCTGTAACAAGAAGCTAAACAGGACACATAAGAAAAGGCAGGGTAACACAGTTGGGGTTGGAGGAAACAGTGAGAGAATGTTTGCGTGCAGCCCATCTCTTCGCCATAAATTCTGTGCACTGCGTCATTAGAAACAAAAAGGATGCTCAATGACCCAGTTGTTAATTTCACCTCCTGATGTGGCACTGAATTACTTGGAAAGGACAATCTCAGGGTCATGTTGTTGATCGTGCCCATAGCAGTCTTGGGAGTCTGCTATAAGTGACCTCGGCATCCTGAGCGAGGAAGAGGCAGAGTTTGCCAGACCCATATTATCAATCATGGGTCAGGTTGGAAGTGTGTCTAAATGGAATTCAGGTATGGGTAGGATTAGGCACAACTTGACGTTCCCTACAGGTAAATGACTGGCTGATACCTGTCCTCTAGGTTCAGAAATAGAAATTAACATTTTTGGTTGAAGCTGTGGAAGGTGGTTACTATCTGTGGGACATTATCACAGTATTAATTAATTTGGATGACATTTTTGAAGGGAAATGTACTATGGAGATGTAGTCGATGTTCAGGGATCTCTTGCAGGATGTTAGGGATAAACTTGTCCCATTGAGGCAGAGAAGGAATGCAAAGGTGAAGGAACCGTGAGTGACGAGAGAGGTGGAACAGCTAGTTAGTAAGAAGAAGGCAGCACACATAAGGTTGTAAGCAGCAAGGATCCCTGAAAGTTGCCTCACAGGTAGATAGGGTAGTTAAGAATGTTTATGGGATGTTAGCTTTCATAAGTTGTGGGATCGTGTTTAAGAGCCGCGAAGTGATGATGCAGCTTCTGGTCACCTCATTATGGAATGCGCTGCCTGGGGTGGTGGTGGAGGCAGATATGTTGGTCAAGTTCAAGAGATTGTTAGATAAGCATATGGAGGAAGAGGTTAGTTAGTCTTAGGCATGGTTTGAAGGGCGGCACACCAAAGGGCCTGTATTGTGCTGTATTGTTCTATGGTTCTCTGGTAAGATGTCCTTGATGTCAATGTTTAATTTACTGTTTTTGCAGTTCTGAGGGGATCTGAATGATTTAATAGACATGGATGTGAACTCTGTGGTTCCAGAATCTGAAAGATTTTATATTGGCTAAGCATATAGAATTTGATTTTCCAATGAAAAGTTGAACTTCATGAGAATACAGACAGATTGAAAAATTGTTAGGTATCTAGGAATGAAAAATAACATGGTTCATTTTTACCAGATTTACATAGTTGAACTGCTGAGTGTAGGAAATTTGTGTCTGCTCAGTAAAGTGGTTTATACTGGTCCAAGAATAAAATTAATTAGATGGGAATAGAGGTTCTAAATTGGGAATAGAGGTTCTAAATTGGGATAAGATCAATTTTACTGCTTTTGAATTGATTTAGCAAAAGTGAATTGGAAACTGCCACTAGAAGATAAATCAGTTTCAGGTCAAAGGTAGGGGGGCATTTAGGAAGGAGATTTAAGGAGTTCATAGATAAACATTTTGTAAACTAAGAAGGGTGAGACTGCCAGATCTAGAGTCCCCTGATGATAAGGTGTAACCCTTGTGGACTAAGCTACATTTGGCTTCTAGCTGCCTATCAGTTAATGCTCCATCCCACATCCAAACCAACGCCTGTGCCTTTAGCCTCTTACATTTTTCCAGTGAAGCCCAATGTAAACTTGGGGAATAGCACCTCAGCTTCCTTCTTGGGATTCAACAATTTCAGATAACCTACCTTTTCAGTTTGTGTCAGAGCTGATCAATGCTAAGGAAGGTCAAAGTCAAGTTTATTGTCATATGCACAAGTACATGTATGCACAGGTGCCATGAAAAACTTACTTGTAGCAGTATTAGAGGCACATGGCATTAGATACACAACATTTACAAGAAAATCATAAATTATACAAGAAAGAACACAATTAGAACAAAAAAAACAGTCCATTTTAGTGCAAAGTGGTCATAGTGTGGCTATTACTGAGGTAGAGATTAGGGTTGTGCAGGTTATTCAAGAAATGAATGGTTGAAGGGAAATAGCTATTCTTGAACCTGGTGATGTGGGACTTCAGGCTACTGTACCTCTTGCCCGATGGTAGCTGTGAGAAGATGGCATGGCCTAGATGGTGGGAATTTTTGATAATAGATGTTACAGCAGTGCCTCCTGTAGATACTACTGATGGTGGGGAGGGATGTGTCTGTGATGTGTTGGGCTGAGTCTACTACTCTCTGCAGCTCTTGCATCACTGAGCATTTGAATTGCCATACCAAACCACGATGCAACCATTCAAGATCAACAGCCTATTATGGTAACACTGCTTTTTGTTCATCACAGATGCTGCCTGACCTGCTGGGCTTTTCTAGCATTCTTTTTCAGGTTTTCAGCAACTCCTGTGTTCTTTATCCCACAGTCCCAGCGGTTCTCTCTGTCCTCATTCACTTTCTCACTTTATACCTCCTCCAGACAGATTGGCTGTCATTAACATAGAGAGGATGCAGAAGATTTGATAACACCAATCTGTTGTTCATTTTCTCTTGGTCTCCACCCCTTCACAGCCATTCCCTTTTCCCTCTCCACCACCCCTTCTCCCTTCTCTGTTATGCCTGTTTTCTATCTTTTCCAAATTCTGATGAAAAGCCATCAATTTGAAATGTTAATTCTATTTCTCTGTCCACTGAAGCTGCCTTATTTGCTGAGTATTTTCTGCTTTTGTTCCTAATCAAAGACGTCTTGTGTGCTATGGGACTCTTTGGGCTAAAGGGAGGATTGGTTATTTTGTATGACTTTGCAATGGAACGTTAATTTTCCCTTATGGCGAGCAGGGAGTTTGTGGAGGCAGGGCCAGGAAAACCCAGACCATCACAACTCCTTTAAAAGAGACCTGACTTAGAAACCCCGAGCCTCATGGTGACCAGGAATGCTTTGGAAGAGGCTGGAGCAGTGGACTGCAGGCAGGCCTTGACCTCCCTGCTGTCTACCAGGTTTCAGGGCTCACCCAATATTGGCCCAGTGGACATCCAGTGACCGGCCCAATCAGGGACTGGTTTAGCCCTGGGACCAGTCACCATGACAAGCCTGGTCTGATTTTCTGGGCCAGTCCAACTGCATTAAACTGTGTATCAATGTGTAACACTATGCACTGTGCTGCTGGGTACAGGAGCTCACTGTATAATCTGGGATACGGCACAGATCTGCCCGTGTCTAACACTAGACTCCAGTACTGGTGAGAACAGTTCTGTCATTGTATAACACCAGAATACAGTACTGATGGCTATGGTCCTGTCACAAAATAACATAGAGAAGGACTTTGGAGGTGAAATTCCGAGGTAAAGCTGGTATTACAAAGTACTGTGGTTATTTAGGGTAGACAGAATAGAAATGGAGCTAGTCTCCTCACTTTGGAATGTGCCTTCTGAAAGGAACCTTAGAATAACAAGCTTTTTTAAAAGAAATAGCTTTTGTGTAGATTCCGAACGGTCTAGAGTGTTTCTGTAGAGTTTACCACTTTAAGCAGTGTGTTGCTTTAAAACATAGCCAGATTTCAGGACTCATTGTTTCTGAGTTGTGAAACTGCTTGTCTATTATCTAATACTGAGATGCAGAAATTTCCTCCAACCAGGCGTTGACAAGACTGAAGACATTGTCTTTGTTCCCTTTATTGACTGAATCCATCAATCTCTTTGGAATGTAAACCTGAACCACAAACTTGGTGTCATATTTGACCCTGGGGTCCATAATTTCACTTGACCCCATTGCTGGTTCATCTGCTTCTGAAACCTTTTAAGTGTGTTTTTATTATCTCTATTTGGTTTAACTCTGTTATTAAGTCATAAAGTTATACAGAACAGAAACAGACCCTTCAGTCCACCATGTCTATTGCTGACCAACAAATCCTACATGTATCAATCCCATTTACCAGAGGTTGGTCCATAGCTTTGGCAATTCTAGATGCTTCTTAAATGTTGTGAGAGTACCTGTCTCAACCAGATTCTCAGATAGCACGTTCCAGATTCCAACCACTGTTTGGGTGAAAAAAAATCTTCCTCAGATCCCCTCTGAATCTTTTACTCCTTATCTTATACCTATGCCCACTGTGGTCTTAGACAGTTCTGCCATAGGGAAAAGTTTCTCACTGTCTACCCTATTCTACCTTTATAAACTTGGTGTCGTCCAGACCTCTGCTGTCCTGACTCACCGCAAACCATTCACCTACCACCCTGTGTTAGTTGAGCATTCAATAACACCTATTTGTTAAAATTCTGACCCTTTTTCAAACTTTTCAGTGCCATTCCCCATCTGTTTGTCTCTCAACCTGTAACCCTTTGAGATATCTGGCAACTATGCTTTCAGCTTCCAAGACCTAAAGCTCTGCAACATCCTTTATAAACCTCACCATCTCTCCACTTCTCCCTCTTCCTTTCAAGATTTTTTTTTAAACTTATCTCTAGCCAAATTTTTGATCATTTCCTAGAAGGAGGATGAGGGGAGACATGACAGAGGTGTACAAAATATTAAGAGGAATAGATAGAGTGGACAGCCAGCGCCTCTTTCCCAGGGTATCAATGCTCAATACAAGAGGACATGGCTTTAAAGTAATGGGTGGGAAGTTCAAGGGAGAGATCAGAGGGAGGTTTTTTACCTGGAGAGTGGTTGGTGCATGGAATGCGCTGCCTGGGTTAGTGGTGGAGGCAGGTTTGTTGGTCAAGTTCATTAGATTGTTAGATAAGCATATGGAGAAATTTAAAATGGGGGAGATGTGGGAGGAAGGGGTTAGTTAGTCTTAGGCGTGGTTTAAAGGTCGGCACAACATGGTGGGCCAAAGGGCCTGTATTGTGCTGTATTGTTCTATGTTCTATGTTCTTATACAAATTCTGTTCTCTTAAGGTTGTGGATAAATGTTGCAAAGCACTCCCACAGAAACTGAAGGCATTTGTCACAAGGTATGTGGCAGGGGTCTCATTTTGTTTCGATAGCTTGCAAGGTGAATCAAGTATTTCCATAGTTTATCTCATGTCAACATCCGAGTAAGGCACTTTAAGTGCATAATAATAGCTTTCTATCCTCCCTCTCTCCAAACTTCAGATCATCTGATTGGCCGATGTTAGGGAGTCTCCCAAATTCTCACCCTTGTACATAAATCTTCCATGAGCTCATATCATCTTACCTCAGTAACTACCTCAAGTCCTCTGCTCTCTCCCAAACCACAACCATGCTCCATCCCCATCTCTATGACTATTCTTCTGGGTTGCAATGTATCTGCCGCCTTTGTCCTACCTTAGCCCTAATACTAATGTCCATCGCTAGGTCATAACCCATACAGCCCTCAACTTCTTTAGTTCAATGCATATGTTCCTTATAGCTCTGCCACCTATCAAGGCACATTTGCTAAATTTAATGTGCTGTATGAAAGTAAAGAGATGTTGTTGTTGGTATGGAATAGATTCCCACCATCATTAACTTAAGGAATAGTTAATTTTTAAGAGGAATTTTTTTGAAAAGTAAGTGCAAATTTAGTTCTGTGTTGACATTAATTCTCCAAACACTAATTTACTTTTGGACTGGTACTCCTTAACTAAGGCCACTGGAGCTATCAAACACCGGGTGTAAGCCTAAAGACCAACACTGTTAATCCACAAGTTGAACATACATATCTAATTGAAGCGCATATGTTCAGCTGAACTAAACTAACCCACAGGGGGAAAAATGTAATTTGAACAACCAAGCAATTTTATTAAAAAGTGGAAATATAAAGAGAAAATTGCTTTAATGTTTGAATATTATTTGAGGAGCTCGGTGTAACAGACTGTTTGAAGGTTGCTACTAAACCGCAGCAGTATAAATCTGATTAGCAGATTTAGGCCTAAATTAAATTCAGATTTTATCAAAGGAATAAGGATTGATGAAAGAAATTACCTTTCAGAATTGTTGATAATATACCACTTGACAAGCTCATTAAGAAGCTACATTTAAGACACTCGCCATGTACCCTCATCCCTCCCTCAATATGAAATTTTAAAAAGCAATAAAAATAAGACCATTGTCATTTCAGCAGATGAGCATTTAATGCAATTGTACAGCATTCCTCTGCCAATATCTTAAATGGTTTATTCTGAAGGTTTAACAACTTTGTTAAAGTTCAGATAGATGCCTTGAATTTTGTGAGTGCCGACAAAGCTCAGTGAAAGGCCACATCTGCTG
>JARFYF010000094.1:55242609-55252645 GCA_030265395.1 Rhina ancylostomus | reverse complement strand
ATCCCATCACCCCACCCCAGCCCCTCACTGTTGCAAAAACAGGCTGGTTTCTGACCTAATTAATGACTGGTGTTGGGTGCGTGCAGAAATTTGTTGTTGATTTATAATATTCTTTCCTACAATAATACCTCAAGTTGAGAGTGTAAATTGAATTTTTGCATTTGGTGTTAGGGTGTCCTTGGTCCTTGACCCTCTGTGTCCGCATCTGATGAAGAAATTTACATTTTAGTCTGGCTGCTGTCTAATGTAAAATCTTAATAGTGCAAATGTTAAATTGATTCTTTGAAACAGCTGTGTTTGCAGGAAGCAATTCCCAATATAAATGGACCATAAAAGCCATCTGGAGAATGTTTTGTGTCTAGCAAGGGAAAAGAACATTTCAAACTCTCTCAAATGTATATTTAAGTGGTATCTTTTAAACCTTCTTTCTGTTTCTAAAAGTGTTGTATATTGCCCAAATGAGCACAAGTCACTTGTCAAACATTTTAAAAGGCAGTTACAGCAGTCCTCTAACTTAAAACTTGGACCTCAATTACAAAGCTGAATGCCATGTTTTTTTCACTTTGTAACTGATTATCAATTTTAAGTGATTTGGGAGTTGGTCAGAACCTTAGCTGTAGGAGAAAGAATGTTTGACCCCCATAATCAGATCTTTGGTGACACTTGCTTGAGCCATTTGGAATTCTCAATTAACTCATCTTCAGTGTTTGCAAAATATAGAAATATATATTCTTGATCTGTTTAAGGTTTTCACTTTTTGTGCATTATGACATAATTCTACATAGCTGTAAAATAGCTTAAAATCTAACCTTGTGTATGTAGACTAGGTTATTGGGCCTGCAGATTTGTCATCTTTTTAGATCCTTAGTGGGCTTGGTAGGAGCTAGAATTGCAAAACTAAATGAGAACCGGAATCAAGTTGTTTTTACTCTAGAGCTTGGCTACCTCTGAATATGTCAAAGCAGCTTTGAAAATATTTAAATCCTTTGGCAAGTCCTGTGTGACCCAATTTGGTATCAGTGCAGAACTTGCCACGGCACCATTTCTCTCCTATCCATTGATCCTCTGGGTCAAGGAGTGGCACTGAATGGTCAAGCCTGTGCCCGTCATAGGATAGTCAGATGCATGTCCAGGTTAAAGGAGTTAGTGTTAGGACCTCTTGTGTTAGGAAGCTGTGCCATTTACCTAGACAAGGTATAGGTTGTTCGTGTCTTGGATTCTGGCAGTGACACTTTGGAATCTCTGTCGAGTGTATGTGTATTTGTGTTATTGAACATAAGAATATTAGACTCCAGAAGTTGGCAGTTTGGCCCCTCATGTCTTCTCTGTCATTCAAAAAAATCATGACTGGTTTTATTTCAGCGCTATATTCCTGCACATTCCTTGGTTCCTTTCATACCTTTCATGCATTTAATTTTCTTGCACAGTAAGATAAACCCTGGGGCAGCAGTGTATGTTTCTTAGATCCTGGTGGTTTCTTTGTCGGATTGCCAGCAGTTACATTCCTGTAAAGCAGCAAACCTAGTAAATACATACACCAAATCTGCTGAGATTGTTTATTGTAGTGTCATCATTTTGGAAATATGTTAACTCTGAAGTTTGTGCAGTCCAATTCCTCCCCTGTAAATGGGGACTGGTGACCCAAACACACTTTTTTTTGTTTAGTATGAAAGAATCACTTTCCTAAGCCAATGTCTTTACCATCTGCCTTTGGGTAGTATTAATTGCTGTGCCATGAATATTCTTAAATTTGACTTTGTTAGTCTCATGAGCTTTCTTTGAATGTTATCACAGTGCAGACCATTCAGGGACTGAAGTAACCAAATAGCTTTGGTCATCTTTCCCACACTGTTATAACCTTATAATATTGCACCCCTGCAGCTTGGCCACAAACAGTAGATACAAAAAAGGAAGAACTGTGCCTGGAGATTCCGAGTTTGTATTTAGTGTCCCTTCTTGGAGCATCTGATTTAAATAAAACTTCCTGTTGAATGGAGTAATTTTCGCAATGCCTCTAATGTCTTTTTGCTGCAAAATTTGGGAGTCTTAAACTGGGTATTTGAAAGTGCATAAAAACTTGAAAGTTTGTGGGGGTTGCAAGTTCAACACCATCATAATACAATTTCAGAAATAATAAATTTTAAACAAAACAAAAACCGATCAGGCCAAAATCACAAAATGATCACATGGGTTTCTAGTGAAGAGAAGCTGCAATTCAGTTTTGAGCCCCATTGTTGAATGAATATGTAACTGGTAACCAGAGTGCAAAAACCAAACTGCTGGAGGAAATCAGTGGGTCAGGCAGTGTCTGTGTGTGTGTGTATGGGTGGGGAGGGGGAAGGAATGGTCTAACCTTGCATCAGGACTGCATAATTCCTTCCCCATAGATGCTGCTCAACCTGCTAAGTTCTTCCAGCAGTTTGTTTTTTGCTCCAGATTCCAGCATATGCAGTGTCTCATATCTCTCAGCTAAGTGGAGAAAGGTTGAATATGTAGCAATATTTTGGAGGTTTTGATGCCCATGGAGCTGTTTCCTACACAGTAAAAAGATGAGTATATGTTTTGTACTTTGGTTCACAGTAAAAGCAACAAATTCTGGAGAATTTTTGACAAACCATAAAATGGGATCTGGTGCAAGGTGCAGTGATTAAATTGTTAATCCATTGCTCTTAAGTGATTATGATAGCACGCAGCTGATGTGTATGGGCTTAATCTCCTTAGTGGGATTGAGTCCATTTTTCTTCAGCTGCCGTTAGATGCTGCTTCACATTCACTGAAGGATTTGTAAAATTCCACAATATTGTAGGGCAACATTCCTAAATGTGGGAAAAAGGAAATGGTACTTTGATGTAAGAGTAATGGGTATTTGTGTAATATTGCTGACCACACTTTGTAGAAGCCCAGTTCTGTGGACTAATGGCAGCAATGATCCCTGCCCTCCTGTATCCTGTGAGCTATCACCAGCGCACAGCTCAAGGTACTGGAGAGACTGAGTGACCCGTCTCCCTGCTGCCACTGTGGCGAAGCACCTACCTGCTCCGAACTGGCTCCTGTGGTGGCTTGCGTCGACAGAGCTCCCCAGCCTAAGATGGCGCCGGGCCCAACGTCTACATGAACATTGATGTAAGCCCACGCGCGGCAAAAGTCAGCTGACCGGCGTGACGTCAGCAAAGCAATGAGAGTGCGGGACTTTCAAACTGGATATAAGTGCCGGTAGGAAGGGATTCAGGCTTTTTGCTCAACAACCTTTGACTGCATCAGTGAGTTTCGTTTACCCGTAGCTCGCCGCTACATCACGATGATAAAACACGTTGTGTTCCACATGTATACTGCACCCAGAAGTGCCAACCTAATGGTTCTTTCATCCCTTTGCTCTTTGATTTGAATTCTGTTTACTCAACATCCAGAGGTGGCTTCCATGTGAAATTGGGAAACCCAAGCATTCTTTGATTCCCGTCTGTTGCTACTGCAGTCATAGTTATCAAGCTTAGGGCTAATTAATCTGTTTTTTAAAATCCCATTTAAGTCGTTCTCTGAAATGTCAGTGGAACATTGAATGTTTGTTGAATGTTAAAGCTGCTTTATAAATACAAGTTGCTATTTGTTGTGATCGGAATTATTTTGCTGACGATTGATTCTCTTTCCATAGCAAAAAGCTTATGGGCAGGCCCTGATGGATGAAATCTGCCAACGCCTCAACCTTGTTGAAAATGATTACTTTGGACTGGAGTTCCGCAACAATCGGGGGAATGAGGTATGTAAATTGGACAAGACAGGTCTCCTGAAAATGGTCAAAATCTGATCTCAAAAAATCCCTTACCGTTGCATCCATACAAGTGGGTAAGCTCTACCTCAAGTGGAATGTAATTTGCACATGGGGATGCTGGGGTTTGGTGGTTGTTTGCAAGAATCTTGTGCTTAATCTTGTGATGGCTATCTTTGTGACTGTTGCAATTGGAGTATTTATTGAGAAGGTATTGAGCATTGTTGTTAAACGTGTTTTATTTTTTGTTGTTTCAAGTATCTCCCTGCTTTTTTCCCCATTCCTTTTCCTCTGGTATTAGGAAATTAAAGTATAACCCACTACACTTTTTGAAAAGGATCAATACTTATTTGGGGTAAAAAAGAATTATAGGGCACAGACAAAAGTCAGGGCAGTGGTTGTTAGTGGAATGCCATCAGGGAGACTGCAAAAGGGCAATAGGTTGATGCCCATGTCCGTTTTGGGAGCCAGCACAGATTTTGAGTTGAATGCCTCTTTGTCTTTTAATGTACACTCTCTCTTAGACTTTGTGTATGAGATCTGGAGGTTCTTCTCTAATCTGTCTGCTCTCATAGTGCAGAAGGGTGCACCAACTGCAATGAAAGAATGTAGTTAATACTGAAGATTAACGTATTGGAAGCTTGCCATAGGTTGGTCACTGAAATCTGCAATATTGGTACACAAAATAGAGTGCATTCTGGAAATCAGTCAAGAAATCTCAAGTTTTACTGTACAGAATGGGAGCACTTCTTGTATTGTAGCACTGCTAGCCAAAGTCGCACTACTATCAGTCCATAACCGTGTAGATAAAGGGATTTAAGATCCTCATCCTTCAGATGTAATGTTTCGTTCCAGACCCCTACATACTTGCCCCTATAGAAGTTACAATGTTAGAAAGGAGTTCTGAGGTATGGAACAACTTAAACAGGACAAAAGTTGTTAAGGGGAGGACTCAGTTTTTCACAATTTTTCATCTGTGATCCAGAAGTAGATGGAGGCAGTACTCTATATATGTGTGACAGCAATAAAAGGTACTTGAATGTCCACAATGGGAAGTAATTTTGGATGTCAACACTGATAGATTGGTGTGAGATATTTAAAAAAAACATTCCTTTAAGCAATTAAACCATTTAATTTGAATTCATTAATAAGGCAAAAGGGTACCTTGTCAGTTAACAGTCTGAGGTTTAATTAAAAATTGGATCAGTGATACAAGTGCTCTAACTGAAAGGATTCCAGTTATCTTGCTCCAACTCTATAGAACTATGGGGAGAACCTCTGGAGTACTGGGTACAAGTCTGATCTTCCTACCCAAGGAAGGAAATGCTTGCAATAGAGTGCCATGTAGATTCACCCTTGATTCCTGCCATGGTGGTTTGTCATAAGGAGATATTAAGCAGACTGGGTCTTTAACTGCATGCAACCGCACCCAGGTCTCTCAATCCCCAACTTGTTTTGAGATGGTGAAAGTTGAGGCTTGGAGTGAGTAAGCATTGCAATCATTCCTAACTAAGCTGCAAATCATAAGCATTGAACATAAAAAGAAAATAGAAGCAGAAACAGGTAATTCAGTGCCTTCTACCTGTTCTGCTATGCCGTGAGGTCATGGCTAATATTTTACCTCTGCCACTTCCCTGCACAAACCCCATAATCCTTTAATTTGCATAATATCCATGACTTTATTGATCTTTTGAATATATTCTATGATAGAAATTCACAGCCCTCGGAGAGAATTCCTCTGGGTTTATTTTCTCTTGAGGAATGAGAGGTTGTCTCATTGAAAGATACAAATAACAAGGTTGTTATTCTGGCAAAGGTGTTGAGAATTCAGTGTCATTGTCTCAAAACGACGTTGGGCATTGAGAGATCTGGGTGTGCTTGCATGCAGTTATAGACCCAGTCTACTTAATATCTTCTTACGACAAACCACCATGCCAGGAATCAACGGTGAACCATCACAGCACTCCATTGCAAGTACTTCCTTCCTTGGGTAGGGAGATCAGACTCATACCCAGTATTCCAGAGGTTCTCTGCAGGGTTCTATCGAATTAGAGCATAATGTCTCAAATCCTTTCTCAGTTAGAGCAAATGTACCATTTTAACCTCCTGCTTGTGTTGCCTGAGGCTCCACCTGCTTCAAAAAGGCATCTACTCTATGGGTGCCCAAGAAGAGCATGGTGACCTGCCTCAGTGACTACTGTGCAGTTGGGCTTGCATCATCTGTAATTAAGTGCTGTATGCATATGACTTTGTGGCTAAATACTGCTCCAACATATATACAAATTCTCCAACGACACCACTGTTGTTGAATGAATTGCAGGTGGTGGTGAGTCTGTGGACAGGAGTGAGATAGGACACCTGGTTGAGTGGTGCCACAACAATCTCTTACTCAATGTCAGTAAAACTAAAGAACTGATTCCCTACAAGAAGGGGAAGGAGGGTGAACATGTGCCAGTCTGCATTGGTGGATCGACAGTGAAGGGAGTCAGCAGCTTTAAATTTCTAGGAGTGAACATAACAGCTGACCTGTCCTGGGCCCAGCGCATAGATGCAATCACAAGGAAGGCATGACAGCATCTTTACCTTCTTAAAGGTTAAGGAGGTTCGGCATGTCACTGGGCACTCTAATAAACTTCTGCAGATGTATTGTTGAAGTATCCTGACTGGTTGCATTATGGTCTGGTATGGAAATCTGAATGTGCAGGAATGTAAAAAGCTGCAGAGAGTAATGGACTTGGCCCAATACATCACTGGCACATCCCTCCCCACCATTGGTAATATCTACATGAGGTGCTGCCTTAAGAAGGCAATATCTATCATTAAAGATTCCCCACCATCCAGGCCATGCCATCTTCTTACAGCTACCATCAGGCAGGAGGTACAGAAGCCTGAAGTCCCACACCAGGTTCAGAGACAGCTACTTCCTTTCAACCATTCGATTCTCGAACCACCTGCATGACCCTAATCACTATTTCAGTACAGAAATACTGTGACCATTTTGCACAATAATGGAGTCTATCTTTTATTTGTTCTAATTGTCTTTTCTTGTGTAATGCTGTATAATTGTTAATGTATATGTTTCTTGTGAATGTGAATCAGAGGCTATGTGCTAGTAAGTTTTTCATTACACCTGCGTATACATGTACTTGTGCATCTGACCATAAACCCTATTTTGATTTGCCTTCCAATTGCTTGGTGTGCTTCAGTAATTAACGTATGGGTTGTCATCATCCAATCTGTGGAAGATGACAACCAGTGCATCCATTATCTCTGCAGGTTCAGTCCTTGAATGTGGATCATCAGGTCTTGGGATTTGCCTTTTAGACCCATTCATTTCTCAGTACTAGTAATCTTGATATCTGTAGTCTTCCACTATTTTGGGGAGGTTTCCTGTGTCTTCATGAAGATGGGCACAGAATATTTGCTTAACTTCTCTGCAACTCCCTATTGCCCCAGTATTTATCCTGCCTGTCTGCAAAGGCCCTACATTAACCATTTTTTTTACCTTTTCACATATCTATGGAAATCTTAGCCTGCTTGTTTCTTGCTAGGCTACTCTGACGTTCTTCTACTTCCATATCAATGCCTTGGACCTCCTGAATTCTAAACTTTTTTCAATACTTCATGCTGCTTTTGGTAGCATTGTAAGCCTTTTTCTTCAGTTAGATACTATTTTTAATTTCAAGTCCAGATAAAGGGGTTTGACCTGAAACATCCACTATTTTCCCCCAGAAATGCTGCCTGACCTGAGTTCCTTCTGATTCCAGCATCTGCAGTCTCTTGTGTCATTTGTTTTAACTTAATGGTCTTAGCTGGACCACTATTTTAGGGTGTATATAACTTGTAAACTATTTGTTCTTTAAATGTAGTTTCTCATCCTACCAAATTCAATTAGTGTCTCGTGTCCTTGTAGTTTTCTTTGTTCAGATTTGGCTGATTTAGAATTTAAAATACTAAATTACTTTTCACTTTGTATAAAAAAAGTTCTATCACATTGTTCCCTTAACTCCCAGATCATCAATTACTTTCTTCTCGTACCTAGTGTAGCACAAATGCTCTTCAGTCTATTGAGTCCATGCCAGTTCCTAGCCAGACAAATATTTCCCCTCCTTCCCTATAATCACAAGCCCATCAACTCGTCCTTTGGTTCTTTTTGCTACTTACCTACACCTCAAGTAATTTACAGCTAATTAATCGATCAGCACATCTTTGTGGGAGGAAACTGGAATGCCTGGGGGGAACCCACAGGGTTGGAGGAAGAATGTGCAAACATACTATAGCAGCAGATAGTACCAGAGGCCAGAGTCGAATTCTGGTCCTTGAGCTTTGAGACAGCAGCACTAACTGCTACACACTGCCTCCCTGTGACCAGACTGTTGGCAAGTGCACCATTGCAGTGGAAGAAGTTGCAGGTTGGCAGAGAATAGTTTTAATGGTTTGTATCGAAGTGTACAGTTGGAAAGTGTGGCAGACTCTGTAGTGGTATGCTCTCAGCTTGTCAAAAATAGATTTGGGGAAAACTGCTCTGATTATTCTAGAACATTCAATGTTACATATTAAATTTGTGCATTGTGCTAGTGCCAACAATTTGGACTCTGATATGGTAAGATTTGCATATGATATCTGATGCTTGGGCTAAGGATTTGCATTTGAATATTTCTATGCAACAATATTTGACTTAGGTTGCATTTAGTTGACGAAAAGAGGCAACTAAAGAACAAACCCATCTGGACCAGGCAAGTTGCACTGATTGCAGTCACCTTTTTTTTTAAAAAACACACTATATACAGGAAAATTTATCACTGAAACCATCGAGGGAAGTAGGGCTTTTGGGGTATTGATTCTTTGTATTTCAACTGTATGCTTCAAAGGAGTTGAGATAACTAACAAAAGATTTTAATATCTTCAGCCAAGTTCTAAGTGAAGGGTTGGCCTTGTTCAGTTTGGAATACAAATGTGAAATACAATGAAATATGGTGTGCAGCTGCCTCTTATTTGCAAATGACCCATGATGTATTGCACATTTCCTGTTTGTCATGTTTGTGTGGCACTGAACATTGTCATGTTGCAAAGACAGAGGTGACTGAAGAAACGTACCTGGTTTCTGTGTCCCCTTCCCTGATTTGCAAACTCCTGCTTTAGCACCTGTTATTTTTTTTTGTTTATTAATCAGTACCTATTGACTTTGAAGTTTCAGTATTGGAACAAGCTAATAAGACACGTTTTTCCCTTGGGCAAATGGTTAAGTGATTTGAATCTTTTACTGACTGAACAATCCTATTGCACTCTGTAATATTTAAATAAATTAGCTAACTCATCCTTAATGAGATAGGGTGGAACCATGATAGTAGCTAACTTTTACTTTGAAGGTCTTTGTAGAGGAGGCTGGGAGTGCACAAAAATGATAGTGAGGTATGATGCAAGTGATCATTTTCTTGGTTGGCTTTACTGTAGTAACAGCATACACTGTCAATGCACTGTTGTGCTGTAAATTTATTTTCACTGATTGTGATTATTAAAATGTCATTTATTAAGTACTGGATGCAGGTTGGGGTAGCAAATATGAATTTCAAGCATGTAATTAGAGATATTTATTGCTTTATCTCCTCCCCTGTGAATCATCAGCTTTTTGTGTTGCTAAGGGACGCACCCCTTCGACCTCTGGGTCCACGAGATTCAAGTGAACTTTGGTATTTTGCCTAATCACTGTGCTAATTTTGTCATTGGAGCATCTGGATGAGATCTCTGGTGACCAGCAACAGTGAAAATCAATCATTAACAATGAAGAATTGTCACATACAGCATCTTGGAAGTAACAAGCATATTTTATCATTCTTTAATCACTCCCAAACCAAGATAAAAATTGGGAAATACAGCTGGGATTTGGATAGAAGTTGTAATAATAAAAGGTTTTCAGGAACCAACTTGGGTGGATGAAAACCCACCCATTTTAAAAATTCCTTCTTATCCAACAAGGCTTTACTGTTATGGTTATTTATACTGTGGAAGCAGCATGTAAAAATATAATGCTCTAAGTTCAGTGATCTATAAAGTTTCTTTTGGCCAGTGTTTTAACAGTGCAGGTTGTTGAGACCCAGGGTATCATAGAAGACAGCTTCTGGATTTCTGCATTTAACTCTGAATATGCATGCATCAGAGTTAAAGCCCATTTTACTCTAGGGAAATGTGAAGTTTTGCCATCATTTTGATAATCAAGACTAATGCATCAGTAGTTTCATTGTGTTTGAGTGTATATATCTTTGTAAATGTGTG
>JARFYF010000094.1:55212251-55223816 GCA_030265395.1 Rhina ancylostomus | reverse complement strand
GATCTGTGATCTGTAGGGTGAAAACCAGTGACATGTCTTGACATTGGAGACCTCCCTTCCCCATCTCTGGTACAAGTTTCAGTGCAGTAGAATTCCAAAACCTCATGGCAAGTGAGGAATGACCAAAGGCACTATCAAAATTACCGATGGGGATATTAGCCTGTTAGTTCATATTGTAATTCAAAGCTTCTTTGAGTTCTTCAATCTCTGCAATAATTTTGAAACTTGCGCTCCCAGACGTCATAAACTTGGAATTGAACATTGTAGCTGTTGTGTCCAGGGTGCAGAAACTCCAAGGTATAGACTTTGCTTTGAGGGATGTGTTTCTGCAATATTTTAGCTTGGGGATTTGGAGCTGGGAGGGGAAAATATTGGATGTTGAACCTATATTTACCATGCTCTGAAGTCCTGGATAGTTAACACAAAAATTCAAATGAAAAGCGCATAATGCACAAAGCTGCTCATCTTTAAACCATAGGCTGGTGAACATTGGATGTTCTGACCATGGCCCTTGTATCTGCATAGTTGACATGCTGAAAATTTCCACTTGCAAAAGAAGAGGTGCTGAAAGACTTGTGGCACGATTGTGGCAATTGACTCAGATATTACTGTCTCCCATGTGGTTTGTGTTTCAGAGGCCAGACTCCAGCCGAGTCAGATTTTCAGGTTCTGGAGATAGCACGGAAGCTCGAGATGTATGGAATTCGGTTTCATCCAGCCACTGATAGAGAAGGGACGAAAATCAATCTGGCTGTGGCCCACATGGGAGTGCTGGTGTTTCAGGTAGAGATGAGCTTGAAACTAAGAAAATCCAATGTGCTGTTCCTGTAATGAGACATGTAAAATTTAGGCTTGGGTAGCTATTATTTACATGTTGCACAAATCTGTGTGTCAGATTACTGGATGGACCTTCGTAAAATAATCCTTTCTGCTTTCTATAAATGGCATTCTGGTTCTTATTTTGATACTTTCTCTCGACCTTCCTCACTTTTCCTGTGGCATTCCAAACTATTTTGTATAATGCTGATCCTTGGCTCTGCTGTATTGTGGTTGCATCATTTCAGAAATGCTTGCAGGGTGGCACAGCTAGTAGAGTTGCTGCCTTTCGGCACCAGCAACCTGGGTTCAATCCTGACCTCTGATGCTGTCTGTGAGAAGTTTGCATCTTCTCCCTATGGGTTTTCCCTCGGGTGCTCCAGTTTCCATCCACATTTCAAAAATTTGCAGGTTGATTGGCTGCTGTAAATTGCCACTAATATGTAAGTTGACTCTGGCAGGGAGCTGATAGGAATGTGAGGAGAATAAAATAGGTTAAGGTAGGATCAGTGTAAAAATGGGTGCTTGATGATCGATTGGTGTAAACTTCTTGGGCTGAAGGGTCTGTTTCCATGCTGTGTAACTTTGAGTCTATGACTTCTCTCTTTCATTGGCATAACTTAGTCTTGTAGTTCCATGAATAGATTTAATTATTGGATATGTTTGTTAATGATTTTGCCTGGTTAACTCCCATCTTGTAGGGACTGGGAATCATCACAAGTGCAGTGAGCTGCCTTGAAGGGCAGCACTAACAGATTTAGCCACTGGTTTGATATTTAATGTGTGCCGTTAGTTTTGCTTCCTCATTGCCTGTTCTGGAAGCTATGCAGTTACATCCAGTTATAGATTTATAAATTTAAGTTTGTTACATTGTTAATTTTGTCTATTCATTCCTTCCCCACATTCTTCTTTCACCTACAGGGCAATACAAAAATCAACACCTTTAATTGGGCGAAGATACGAAAGCTTAGTTTCAAGAGGAAAAGATTCCTTGTCAAGCTCCACCCAGAGGTCGATGTATGGTTTGATTTTTACATTATAAGATGTGAAATTATTGTCAATATTGTGCATTGGAGGAAGTTGAGAGAAGTGAATGAAAGCTTTATCAAAAAGATCAGTTTTAAAACAGTATAGCTGTAGAGAGAGGTGGAGAGGAATCCGAGAATTTGGCTGAGCATGCCACAAGCCATGAAGCGACACCAAGCTATTTTGCACATGTCAACCCCCTGAAATCTGCACATTTCCCAAGCTGAAGTTAAATAACAGCACTGAGAATTGATTCATTCACATGCCACAGTTCAAAGGCAGAGAGTGAGTGGAGCGGTTATTTCGCAGCATGTAATGTTAAGCACCTTGAAATATTTGAATGCAATCTTGCATTATCCCTACATTTCACTTTTCAAATTATCCAGCTGCTGTCTCCCTCAATCTTCCACTAAACTTGTGCCCCTCTTGCCTTCAGTGGTAATACTTCTACCTGAGAGTCACAATGTCATGAGTGCTGAGACTTCAGCACAGAATTAGACTGGTGATCCAGAGCAGTACTACACTTTTAAGCTGAAATGTACTGTGGCTGCTTTTCCTTTATTGGCTGGATGTAAAAGTACGGAATGCTTTTTGGTGTTTTAGCCAGACTTGCTTATAACTTGGCTAACCTCAATAAAATAGATTACCCAATCTATCGTGTGCCCATTTGTATGACTTTGGGTGCAACTTAACTACAATCTAATTGGCATCGGTTTATCATCATCACATGTACAAAGGTACAATGAAAAGCTTTTGTTTGCATGCCATCCAAACAGATCATGCCATACACAAGTACATTGAGGTAGTACAAAACAAAAAAAAACAACAGAATGCAGATTATTGTGTACAGAGAAAGTGCAGTAAAGGTAGACAGATAAGGTGCAAGGTCCATGACGAGGTAGATTGAAAGATCTCAAATTCGTCTTTATCATACAAGAAGTTTGTTCAAGAGTCTTTCCTATATTACAACAGTTAAAGCATAGTATTTTGCTAGCCTTGGCTCAGATGTTGCTAAAACCTTTGTCACGTCCAAACTTTTCAATTTCAGTGCTTTGCAGGATAATTTCACTTTATATATTCTTAAATTTGCTCATCTAAAATTTCAGTTATCCAAGTTTAGCATGATTATTGCCAGTCTGAGTATCTGACCCCTTGCATATAAAATTTACTTCCTTGTATCTAAGTCTCTTCAATCTTTGCTATCATTACCAGCTCCACATCCTAAAATTACTTTACTAAACTTCCAGCTCATTCTCTAATTCAGGATCACCTTTTTATCTAGTCTTTTGGCCAATTCCCCAATACTTTGTTCAATTTAGAGCCTCCTTTTTTTCTTTTGAATGCTGTGATTTTTTTTATTATTCGGTAGAGGATTCAAACTGTAGTTTTTGAGGCACAACTGACACACAGATGATGTAGTTATCCTCTCATTATAGAATTCCTACCAGGATACATTGGAATTTCTTCTGGCTGACCGTGATCAGTGTAAGATTTTCTGGAAGAACTGCGTTGAGTATCACACTTTCTTCAGACTCATGGACCAACCCAAGCCAAAGGCCAAGGCAGTTTTATTTAGCCGGGGATCCTCCTTCAGATACAGGTAGGTGGTAGCTACTGTACATTTTAAAGTAACATTTGTATTTGTTTAGAGTATTTCTGTTTAATTATTGGTTTTGCAAAAATTACCAAGCTTTGTGGAACGTAGCTGACTTATCCTCAAGTGAATTAAATGAGCAGACCATTGAGACTCCTGCTAATGTATAGTATTCCAAGCATTCCTGTCTTTCACATCGAGATTTTGTGTTTCTGCCATACTTAATCAGAAGCAATCATTTGCCACATGCTCTCTTTAGTAAGTACAGGAGTCAGTGTCTGCAACCTCTTGACTTGAGATCAAACCATTGATTGAATTTCTATTGAATACCAAGCAACCTTTGAATGACCTTGCTCTCAACTTTTATAACATAATTTAGAAAATCTAACAGAACCTGGCACGTACTACCTTAATAGCAAAATAAATTGTTCTTCCAAAAGAACCTTTTCTACACCACTACATTTTTGACTAGATGTGAGCAGCACTATGAAAATGTAAAATATTAATATTTCACATTAAAATTGCATGCTCATAATCATTGGCTTGTGTAAACTAGATTGCTCCCCTGCTAATGAGTATCCCTGCAGCTAGAATTTCATATGTCCTAATGACATAAGATGTATGACTTTTGTTTTGAAATAACTTGAAATGCAGCTGGAGAGTTGTCACTTAAGAGATCCTAATCAATATGGGGGCATGCAAACATGTTTTCAACACTCTTTGCTTCATTTACAATTTGAGGCGAAAAAGTGCATGTGCAGATATCTTTCAAGACCTCGAGATATCCAGTAATTCTCAAACCCAATTCTTTCTTTTTCAATTATTTTTGTTAATTTCAAGTAGGAAGCACAAAATGCCTGAAACAGAGGAAAAAAAATTACAAAATAGATTGTATTGAATCACGTTAGAAATCACAATGCTTCATATCGATAAACAAGAAAAAAAATCAATTGATATTGATAAGTTGGAATAATTTTATTATATTAAAAAATCTAACCCCACTACCAAAACTGTTTAATAACATACTAGAGACATAGTAGTATTGGCCAATATTTGTACAGTGAGCACCAAATCAGTGATTTTGAAAGTAGTTTAGAAAAGGTCCCCATTGTAGTGACCCGGGCCCACGGGTGTCGAACTGCCGTCGGCAGCCGCGGACTATCAAGCGGGCGCACGTTGCGGCAAATGCACGTGGCGGGCCTTCTGGTAGGGCCCTGACGTCATGTCTGGCGCGGAGTTTTGGGTATTTGTATGCACGTGTGTGGTTTTCAGGTCTCTTAGTAAAACGTGCTCTGACCAAGCACCAACGACTCCGAGCCCTCTCTTTCTTTTGCCACAAACGGCAACATTGGTGACCCCGATGCTTCCAGACGGCATCTGGGATCAACAATATGAGCTCCGACTCTCACAATGCAGTAGCCCTAAAGCTCCCGACGTTCTGGGCCGCACAGCCCCATGTGTGGTTCAAGCAGGCTGAGGCCCAGTTCAGCATTCGAGATATCACTGCCGATGCCACAGGCTACTACTATGTGGTCAGCGCGCTTGACCAGGACACGGCCGGCCGCATCATCGATTTCCTTCACTGGCCGCCAGCAGAGGACAGGTATGCTAAAATTAAAGCGCTCCTCATCCGCACCTTTGGGCTTTCCAGCCGGGAGCAGGCTACACGCCTCCTCCACATGGATGGCCTGCGCGGCCGAAAGCCCTCCAAACTGATGGACAACATGCTGGCATTAATGGACGGCCATAAGCCGTGTTTCCTTTTCGAGCAGTTGTTCCTTGAGCAACTACCAGAGGACCTATGCCCCCTCCTCGTGGGCGAGGATTTCGGCAACCCCCGCAGACTCGCAGCCTGCGCCGACGTACTTTGGCAAAGTAAACAGCGCAGTGCAGGTTCCATCTGCCTAACGACGACCGTGCAACCCGAGCCCAAGGCCCTGCAGCCGAAGCCGCCAGGGCCCACGAGGTTGAAGGAGGAGGAGTCAGAGCAGATGTGTTTCTTCCATCGACAGTGGGGATCCAACGCACGCCGTTGCGGCCCGCCACATTCCTACCAGGGAAACACCGGGGCCGGCCGTCGCTAGTGGCTTCGATGACTGGCCATTGCGATAGCCTCCTTTTCCTGTGGGATGTTAGCTCCGGTTGTTTCCTTGTGGACACCAGGGCTGAGATCCGCGTCCTCCCGCCTTCCAGCGTCGACATCCGCAACGTGGTCCCAGGCCCTGACCTCTCAGCTGTGAACGGCATGACAATCTGCACATACGGCACACGCACCCATCCTGCTGCGCTTGGGGACCAGTTCTTTTACCTGGACCTTCACGATAGCAGCAGTGTCCTGACCACTGTTAAGTGGGCCAACTGCCTCCTGGTGGACCTAAAGGGCTGGCGGCTGGTCCGCGCAGAAACATTCCAGGTATTTCAACTCGGCGATGCCAGTATGCCAGCCCTCCACCTGGACACAGTTGCGCTCTCCGGCAACGAGTTTGCCAAGGTACTCATGGAGTTCCCCGCAGTTGTGACCCCACGGTTCTCCACTGCAGACCACATCCCCATGCAGGGGCCGCCGCTGCACGCCCGGGCCCGCAGGCTCCCGCCTGACAAGCTCTGCCTCGCCAAGGAGGAGTTCTCCAAGATGGAGGAGATGGGGATCATCAGGTGCTTGGACAGCCTGTGGGCATTGCCATTGCACATGGTGCCCAACGCTCCCAGGGGTTGGAGGCCCTGCGGAGACTACAGGCGACTCAATGATGTCACGACCGCCGAAAGATACCTAGTGCCCCACGTCCAGGACTTTATGGCTAACCCGCATGGGGCAACCATTTTTTTCAAAGATCAACTTGGTGGGGGGATATCACCAGATCCCCGTACAGCCCTCATTACTCCCTTTTGGGCTGTTCAAATTCCTACACATGCCTTTCAGTCTAAAGAACACCACCCAGACCTTCCAGCGACTCATGGATTTGGTGGGTCGAGGCTCGACTTTGCCATTATTTATCTCGACGACATCCTAGTGGCCAGTCGATCGCACCAGGAACACATGGACCACCTGTGCCAGCTCTGCCAGCGCCTGAACGACTGCAGCCTGGCAACCAACCTGGCGAAGTGCCAGTTCGGGCTACAGGAAATAGACTTCCTGGGCCACAGGGTGAACCGACACGGCACTGCCCCGCTACTGACAAAGTCCAGGTGATGCGCCATTTCCCCAAGTCCACCACAGTCAAGGGCCTCCAAGAGTTTGTGGGGATGGTGAACTTCTACCACTGCTTTGTGCCCGTGGCGGCGCGCATAATGAGGCCCCTCTTCGGGTTGCTGGCAGGGAAGATGAAGGAGGCGCATTGGGACGCGGAGGCCACGGAAGCTTTTGAACGGACCAAGGAGGCTTTGGCAGAAGCAACCCTCCTGGTGCACCCGAGAGTCGACGTGCCCATGGCACTCACAGTTGACATCTCCAACACGGTGGTTGACAGCATCCCGGAACAGTTCGTTGAGGGCGAGTGGAAACCGCTTGCGTTTTTCAGCCGCCATTTGAGTCCACCAGAAATGAAGTACAGTGCCTTTGACAGAGAATTGTTAGCCCTCTACCTGGCGACCCAGTACTTCCTCGGGGAGGAGCTTCACGATGTATATGGACCACAAGCCCCTCACCTTCACGAAAGTATCGGACCCATGGTTGGCCCGGCAGCAAAGGCACCTTTTGTTCATCTCTGAGTTCACCACGGATGTCAGGCATATCGCAGGGAAGAACAACGTGGTTGCCAACGCCCTGTCTTGCCCCAACATCCACTCTGTGACCACGGCGACGGTCGGCATCAACTACGAAGCGCTGGCCCAGGCACAACAGGCAGATGCCGAAATCCCAGCATACCGCATTGCCGTCTCAAGACTCCATCTGGAGGACATCTGGATAGGCCCAGCAGCAGTTCGGCTCCTCTGCGACACATCTACTGGCAGACCACGACCCGTGGTGCCGGCAATGTGGAGGGGACGGGTTTTCGACGAATTACATGGCCTGGCACACCCGTGCATTAGAACATCCATTAGAGCATCCATCAAGCTGGTTGCAGACAAGTTCGTCTGGCACAGCTTGCGGAAGCAAGTGGGGCACTGGGCCAGGACCTGTATTCATTGCCAGTCATCCAAGGTCCAGTGGCACGTGAAGGCTCCCCCACAGCCTTTCCAGCCCACGCTTGTGAGGTTCAGACACATCCACGTGGACATCGTCAGACCCTTACCAGTTTCCCGCGGTGCCATGTACATATTCACCATGTTGGATAGGTTCACCAGGTAGCCGGAGGCCGTACCTTTGTCGGACACGTCCACAGAGCCGTGCGCCAGGGCGCTCATCACCAGTTGGATTGTCAGGTTTGGACTCCCGGTAAACATCACCCCTGACAGGGAAGCACAATTCACATCCAGCCTGTGGACAACGCTGGCACAGCTGTTGGGTACACGGCTGCACCACACCACGGCCTACCACCCGCAGTCTAACGGCCTGGTTGAGTGTTTCCACAGGCACCTTAAGTCGGCATTGAATGTGTGCCTCAAGGGACCCAACTGGTCAGACGAACTCCCCTGGGTCCTCCTTGGCATCTGCACGGCCCCTAAGAAAGACCTGGGCACCTCAGCGGAATTGGTGTACGGCACCCCTTTAGTGGTCCCGGGGAATTCATCCCGCGTGCCCAGGACCCGGCGGTGAACCCAGCGGAGGTATTGTCATAGTTGCGGGACAAGGTAGGCAAGCTGGCACTGATCCCTACCTCCAGACATGGCACGCCACTGTCTTTTATTCCCAGAGATCTCAGAACCTGTAAATACATTTTGATCTGCAGGGGAGTGCCAAAAGCACCACTGCAGAGGCCATATGAGGGCTCATTCAGGGTGCTCCAGCACAACGGCTCCACGTGTGTTATGGAGGTGGGGGGCCGAGAGGAGACGTTCATGATTGACCGCCTCAAACCAGCACATGTAGAGGTTAAAGGTGCCAGCTCCACGTCAGCGATGCAGACAGCCTAAAAAGGAGACACAGGCTAAAGTTTCCACACCCCCAATGGGCGCTTCGGGGGGGGGGGGGGTGTAGTGACCCGGGCCTGTGGGTGTTGAACCGCCATCAGCGGCTGCGGACGATCACGCAGGAGCGTGTTGCGGGCCTTCTGGCAGGGCCCTGATGTCATGTCTGGTGCAGAGTCTTAGTAAGAGACTTTCAAGTCTCTTAGTAAAACATGCTCTGACCAAGCACCAACAACTCAGTCTTTTCTTACTTTTGCCGTGAACGGCAACACCGTAATATTTGAAAGTTCAAAATAGATCCAGAAATAGAGCAACGGATCTTCTCCAAATTTAGATATGACATAACATCCCGTAACCATTGAGTAAGAGTGGGAGGAATAGTTTCCTTCCATTTAAGCAATACAGCTCTCCTAGCTATAAGAGAAATGAAGGCCAATATATACAAGTCAGAAGTCTCCAAAATTATATCTTTTTCTCCAACGATGCTGAATAATGCAGTTAAAGGCTTTAGCTTAAAATTTATTTTAAAAAGTATGGAAAAAGTTTGAAATACTTCTATCCAGAATTCTTCCAAACTCGGACATCATAACATCTAAACATCAGCCACAATCAAGAAATTACTTAATGTCAGTACTTACCACCAAATTTGTTAATTGTGTTGGGATGTGGTTGAGTATAGAAGCAAGAACAGATCAGTGAGAGCATTGACAGCTCCTTCATTTTCTCCTTGTAGGCTTTAAAAATAAAAAAAAAAGATATTTGTGATTATGTGAATGTGAACTTTTTAGCGAGACTTTTGTACAATTTTTCTATTGATATTTCACATAAATGGTTATCCATCAAAAAAGTGCTTAAATTTAAACTCTTAAACATGTTGGGTCACCATGAGGTTGCACAAGACACAAGGAAACCCAAGTTCCTTAAAGTTTTGGTTCATTCATCAGATGCAATATTAATCAGAGGCAAGATACACAGAAAGCAGTAGAAATGGAAAATAACAGACTTTAATCCTCATTAATCTTTATTGAGATGTCTCAGAATTACGACAAAGAGTAGAGATTAAGCCAACTATATTCACTCAAGATTGTAATACTTGATCAAAGAAGTTTGGTTCATCTTAGCTTGTGTACCTGCACTTACTCCAGTATCCTCTCACTGTTGGACAGAACTGGTTCTTAAATGATTCCTGGCATTTTGCCTCAATTTCATTAAGTTGTCTTTTCTATTTGTCCCCCATTGTGACAAGGTTATATTTTCATATTAGTCTTAACTTTGACTTTGTTCTTTTGGATTTGTGTCTCGTTACCCACTCATCCAAAGACATTTTCTAGATTTATCTATTCCATACTTTTCACAACTAATGTACATATATTACAACTAATGTACATATATTATATGCATGCTTGTGATCTTGAGATCTTGGGTAAATATAATCAACTCAAATGCTCCCACTATAAGCTTGAAAAAAGTGGACGGTATAATTATCACCAATTTTTACCAATCTCTTTCCAAAATGTCAGCAGAAGAAAGGAAGAACTAAGAGAAATGAGCACAAGAAATGTCTGCAGCAACTATATTTCCTCACAACTTTGCCCATCACACTAGTGTTTTGTTTAGGGTTCTGTGCTGATCTGCATCCTGCACTGGCCTTCCCTGCAGGCCTGCATTCCTGTTTTCCATGCTGTCCTGCCTTCCTGTTTACCGCACAGTCCTACTTTCCTGTGTTTCACTGAGCAGAACTGAATATCGATCTTAACAGATCTTCTGACCAGACCAGTAGTCAGTTTGATTATGAGTTCATCTAACCTACAATATTAATTTAACTATGCTGTTCTCAACATTGGTTTTGGCTTTATTGATGGTTGCTCCAGACACAGTAGCTGTCACAAAAGGAAAAAAAAAAGTTTAAAAAGAGATCAGGATTCTTCTAAAAACATCAGTCTATGACTTATTTTTGAAGTAGTAATCGAGAAGAATTATAAACAGTATGTGGACTGAGCAAATATTTAAGATACAACCAATTTACAGGGAAAAAAAATCAAACACTTAGGTAATGTCATAGCAATTACTCTGCGTGCACTGCACCAACACTTACAAATCTCTACTCCCCATTTCTGATAAAGGAGAATTACTTTCTGATTCACAGATTGCTGTAACATGCAAAAAGATGACAGCATGTATGGGCAGAAATAAGTTATGGAGGAAGACTATATAAAAATGTTTGTACATTCTCCTGTGTCTGCATGGGTTTCCTCCGGGTGCTCCAGTTTCCTCCCACATTCTAAAGATGCACAGGTAGGTTAATTTGGGGTATAAAAAATGGGCGGCATAGACTTTTTGGGCTGGAAGGGCCTGTTACCATACCGTAAATAAAATATAAATTAAAAAAAAATTTAGGTGGCATTTTGTAATTGGTTATGAAACACAAATCCAATAAAGATGAAGGATGACATTGTAGAAGGAACCTCATATGAAGCCTCACATTAACCTCATATTGACAGGGATAGGGTTCCCCTTGTCCTCACCTGCCACCCCACAAGCCTATGTATCCAACATATCATTCTCTGCAACTTCCACCATCTCCAATGGGATCCCACCACCAGGCACATCTTCCTCTCCCCTCTCCGCTTTCCACAGGGATTGCTGTCTCCGTGACTCCCTTGTCTGCTCATCCGCTAAACAGTCCTTCTAGATGAGGCAGTCCTTCACATGTGAATCTATCAGTGTCATTTATTGCACCAGTGTCATTGACTCTATCTGCTGTACCAGCCAGGATCTCCCAGTGGCCAGTCATTTTAATTCCACTTCCAATTCCTAGACTCGCTTGTCTGTCCATAGCCTCCTCTAATGTCAAGCTGAGGCTGGACACAGATTAAAGGAACAGTACCTCATGTTCCGCCTTGGTAGTCTCCAACTTGACAGCACGATCATCGATTTCTCTGGCTTCCGGCAATCACTCTCCTTCTGTTCCCTTTTTTGCTTTATCCCACCAGCCCCATCACCCTTTCTTTTCCCTCCCCTGCTGTCTCAATTTGCCTATCACCCACACATTGCTTCCTCCAGATCTCCTCCTCATCTCCTTCCCTTTATGCCATTGTCCACTGTCCTCTCCTATCAGATTC
>JARFYF010000094.1:55178214-55194318 GCA_030265395.1 Rhina ancylostomus | reverse complement strand
CAAATTAACCTACCTGTATGTCTTTAGAATGTGGGAGGAAACCGGAGCACCCAGAGGAAACCCACGCAGACATAGGACAATGTACAAACTCCTTACAGACAGTGACGGGAATTGAACCCCGATCGCTGGCGCTGTAATAGCGTCACACTAACCGCTACGCTACTGTGCATTCTATCATATTCTGACCACCCTTCCCTAAAGATCCTCAACTGTTTCTCAGTGCAAAATAGCCTGATCCTTTGTTCCAGAAAACTACGTTAATTCATCCTGTATGAATTTTTATCATTGGATTCATCCTCCACACTATTGTTCATTTGCCTTTCCTAGTCTAAATGTAGACTGAGATTTCCATAATTATTGTTTTACCCTTGTTACTCTCTAATTCTCTTTATCAACAAGCCAGTAGTGAGAAAAACTGATAGTTCTTCCAAAAACATCTTCCATTTCCCAGTGATATTATCTCCTCCAGTGAGCATTCCATTTGTGTTCATGGCTTGCAAGGGTGCAGGTTTTGTGCAGTGGAGACAATTCTGCAGTTGAATCCTTTGACCCAAGGAGTGTAATTGAATAAGGCCACACAAACTTGTTTTTGTGATATTTTGGAGTTCAGCACCCTGCTTGATTGGCTCACTGTCCATCACTTTAAACATTCTCCCTCTACCAACAGCCTATTGTTATTGCAGTGTTTACTTTCTTAAGTGTACACTGCAGCAGCTTGCTAAGAATTCTTAAACAATGCCTTTAAAACTTGCAGTCTCTACAACCTAGAAGGACAAGGGCAGCAGGGGTGTATGCAAACACCACCACCTTCCATGTTGCACACTATCCAAGCAGGGAAATATATCCCTGTTCCACCTCTGCTGCCTGGTTAACAATCTTGTAAATCTCCATCTAATAGTCACTTGAGAGCCATTGGCACTGCAATGCTTTAAGAAGGTGATGCTCCACCACCTTAAGGGCAATTAGGTACAAGTACCAAGTGCTGCTGTTTTTATTAGTTGACAGTGGGTGTCATTTGATTTTAATTGATTTCCCTTGAAATTTGTCTCCCAAGATAATATATTGAAACAATGAGTTATCTGTCTGGACTGTTTTACATAATAGTACACTGAGACGAGAAGCAGGAAGTGTTTTCTTTTGTAAATGAATAGTTTTGATTATTTTGAAAATGGGCAAATGCTGATCGCTCTGCATCATTTTCTTCACCCCACCAGAGTTTATCATTCACTGAAGGTGTGGCGGTTCCAGGCTGTCCCTCCTCAGCTGCTGCTTCCTTTCAGTCTGTCCAGTCTACATACAAGGCTGCTGCAGACAGCCGGCCCATCCACCGGGATGACAGCAACGTACTCCTGATCAACAAGCATTCCCCTCAGAAATCTCCATCAGACATGAAGATGGGTCCAGCAATGGAAGAGACATGGAAGACTTCCACACAGCCCTCGCCAATCTCCTTGCAAGGTTCTGTTGCTGAAGCTGCAGGCAGCTGCAGCCGCTCCTCCTCGGGTTACGATGAGGGTAGTGGTTTAATTAGAGAAGAGAATGTTAGTGATGGGAAGCTCACTCATAGAAATGACAATGATGAGGATGACTGTGCCACAGGTATATTTATTTCTCAGAACAATGTTAACCAGCTTCAGGGAAGGGCGATGCCAATTTTCACATTGACGAATGCTCAGTTGCAGTTTACTGAAGAGTTTATTGATGATGACCCAGCTGAGATTTCTTTTTTTGCTGGTGGCTCAGAGGCATTTTCACCATGTTACCATGGGCTAGGGAATAGTGCAAAGGGATCCATTAGTTACCATCAACCAGTAGGTTCACCGGTGGTGAACTCCAGCTTGGGAAATCTAAGCTGTGAATGCAGCCCAAGTAAGTATGTCAATGATAATATGGAGCTGGGTTCAGAGGATGACCTTGAATTTGAAGGTGAGAGTGATCTCAATGGCAACGGTCGACCAATTGACACTGTCGACCTCTTTGAGGTAAAAGCACAAGCCAATCGGCTTCATGGGTACTATAGCAAATCAGAGACAAGTTCTCTACTGAACAATCGGTCGCAGAGCAGCTCATTGACCAACCTTGGACTCAACGGTTTACCTGACACAACGTTGTTCAGGATGGCCAATTCAGGCAATCAGTCTGAAGCCAGTTCCATGGTGAATTTTCCCACATATTCTGTGCGCTCAGAGTCCAGTTCTGCTTTTCAGTTTGGTGATGTGATTGATCAGCTCGAACAACTGAGTTACCCTCCCACCACAACAGAAGACTCAACCAGTAGTGAGTCTGGGTCATGGGATTCAGATAGTGGAGCCCCCCTTGATAGCAATTTCTTTTATAGTAACCCCTTTGCACAGGTCGCCACCAATAATTTCACATTCAGTTTCAAGAACGAGGTTAATGGCTGTACACTTGGAGAGCAGGAGGAAAGGGGCAGTCTGAATTAAATTATTTCTCTACATTGGTGCACATCTAGTGCATTCAGGGCAGGAAATTACTGATTTGGTACGAGACACTAAATTCACTTTAATGACTGTTGCTTTGATTCCTAGGTTTGGATGACCACAAAATCAAAAAAAAAATCATGAATATCAAAAAGATAGTATTAAATCAAAACATTCCCAGGATAGTTTACTCTCCTTGCCTTATGTTTGAAAGTTTTGAGCTCTTGGACCAGCCTTTTGCACAACATTTTAGAAGTATTCTGTTTATGTAAGGTTTTGGCAACAAGTCCAGTGGTCTTTCCAGTGCTTTAGTAACTGGAACATTGACACTATGTATATGCATTTGTACTCTGAAACAAAACTAGTTCTTTATATAATTATATAATTTTTTTTATATATAAAGTTGCCAACTGACGTTGTTGCATAGCTTTTTGTTAAAGTGCAAAATACATCCACAATGCTGTGAAGTTGTCAATGGCAAGTGCTGTATTGGTGGAGCTTGGGGCACACAGAACTTTATAGATGGCAGTAGTGGGCTGTTGGATAGACTTCTGTGGAACTGGTATACCCAAGCTAAACTTATCTTTTTAAAAAAAATACTTTATGTAATGATGCAACTGATGGGGAATTGGTCAGTGTGATTAACATTGGTTAAATATTGTGGAGCACTCTTACAAATCAAATGCCAAGTATGGGCTAATTTCAATACATGACATGAGTAGATGGGAATTCTAACATGTAGAAAATTTCATTTAATGGAAATTTGAATATCCCAAGAAAGTTAAATATTTTCTATGAGATGGAAGCTCACTGTGTGTGCTGGTGGCTCTTTTCCATGACTCTAACTCTGAGCCCATCACTCTAACGTCAGGTCATAGATGCAAGGCAAAATGTTATCCCTCTGATTACCCAGGGCAGTGAAGTAGTAGGTGTTTACCTCCAACTAAACTGCTCTTTTGCTACTTGTCTAGTTTCTGCTTCCTGGCCTCTGGCTTAGGTGAACCTTTTGACATCCTTTTTCAAACTGGAGCTGAGTTAGAAGCCCCCAATTTGACTAAACACTACAGTGCACTTCTACCACAATATTTCATACCTTTCATACTCATCAGAAGTTTAATCCATACTTTCCCCACCCCTCTATTTATCCAATTTCACCCTGGATGCTGCTGTTTTTCTCCCATTATGTGCTTCTGCTAACCCCAACTTGTTTGAAATTCTTCTGTCCAATTCTTGTAGTGCTGGTCCTTCTGCCATTCATTCTTGATCTCTAGTAAACGTGGCATATGAACCTTTATATTTTAAACTACCTCAATGTCCCTCCTCATATCCTCTGCTTTTCTGACTCAGGTGCTTTTATGCATTCATCATCTCTCCATTCCAGTAGTGGTGGCATGTATTTGGCCATCTCTGTCCTACTCTCTCCATCCCTCTGGATTGATTTCTCTCTACGTTTTAAAATTGTAATTTTCTCTTATTTTGGTACAGCCTGTATTCCTTTTTTCTCTCATTTATATTTATCCTTTCGGTGGACCACTTTGGGATGCTGTCTGTATTAAAGCTACTTGCAAGTTCTCAGTTCTACTGTTGTCATAGTTTACGAAAATGATGTAAGAGAGCACACTTGTTGGAAGATGCAATACTTCTAAGCTCTAGTTAATTTTGATTGTTAACATTAGCTTTTTGAGGAGACAGTGGCTGTAAAAGATTGTTTACCGGTCTTGGCAACTGCACTTCTGCATCAAAACCTGTTCCGTGTCAGGAACAGGTCAGAAATTTACTAATTGGCACCAACATTTGAACCTCTTCCTGAGGTATTGACAAGGATTGAACTCCTGACCCACGTTTGTTCAAAATTGCTTGGAAGTGTAATGATGATAGTGCTGTTTAAGCTGGCAGCAATCCATTTGGCTTGTTGTGGTTCTGTGGTTGAGACCCACCCCACACACCATGAAACTACCAGATTGCCATAAAACCCCATCTGGTTCACTAATGATCTTCAGAGAAGGAAATTTGCTGCCCTTGCCCAGTCTGGACTATATGCAACTCTGGAGCCAACAATGTGGTTGGCCCAGATTTTGTGGGCAATAAATGCTGACATTACCAGCAATGGCCATATTCCATGAATGAATGGAAAAAAAACACACTCTTCAGAGTTGCATCATGGTATTTCTGGTTGTTGATGACTAGGAAAATAGGAACATAAAAGAACTATGGAGATATTGGGGGCTTTTAGGAAGAAAGCTTCAACTGACTCATGAACCAACCTCGACATTGTCATCTTGTCCTGTAAAGCAAGAAAACAGGAACAGTATCACCACACTCCCTAATCACAGCTCTTCCTAGAAATGAGAGAAGGCAAGTGAGCCCATTCAGTACATCTCGAGACCTCTGACACAGTGTTCTGGGATAGTTAGCATATTCTTTATCTGTATTACCCTACTTGCTGAATTATTCCAAACAGTTAGAATCTGTAGGTAAAATACATGTCCAATTTCTTTATTCTGGTATTACTAGCTGTTTGGAGTTCATGATTTTGTTTTGCATTTGCTTCTCTGAGGTCTACTATTGGGCACTTCTCTAAACCACAAAGCTTTGGGATATGAAATTATTTACTCGTTTCCCTCTTTGTCCTGTTGCCTTTTATTGCATCCTCCAAGCACTTTTTATTATTTTAAATGGTACTGTAAATGATTCCTGGAAAGGTTTTATTTCCAAGGGTTTCTTGGTAAAAGCTCCATTTTGACGCACTTTAACATATTTACAGGAATACTGTGGTTTTCCAGTATATAATGCAACTTCAAAAATGCCTTTATGTGATAGTCAATCAGTTAACTATAACCTAAATCATAAAGCAAGTAACACTACGCCTAGGCAAAGTACTTGTGCTGAGTTTCTTACTAAAGATTGCTACAGTGCCCCTGAATAAATGTTATCAAATAACTTTTAGTAGATGCTCACACCAGTGCTTCAAATGTTGATGAGAGACCAACAAATCTGCAATTTTCTAATGGTGAAATCCAGCTCTGGCATAGACATGATGTGCATATTGCTGGTAAATGTGTTGACTGAGTAAATGTGACTTTTCAGTTGGATCTGTAATTTTTGGAGACCATTAAGCATTTTGATGGTGTGATGAAGGTTAATGCTTCAATCTCCAAGAAAGTGCAAAGTAGAATAAGGAAACTTTGTTGAAATTTGGAATTGGTGATTCTGAATAGGTTATGTTTTCCCTTTTTTATCTTCCAGTTATGCGCATTTGTTTTATTTGTATCTGTATGACAAAATGGAGATATTCTATTTTATATAGTCAGGAGATCAACCAGGCTGATGGAAAATGAGGGTACAACTAGGTCTGTATTGGAAGAGTCTTGTTGAAAACTGATGTTAGATGCCCAACCTTTTTAGCACTGATGTGTGATTGTGCCTGCATTGGTAAACAATTCCCCATTATGATGATTGAGTACTGAGACTGTAATGGGTACTCGCAGGATTGCTGCTTGGTGATGGGCATTGAATGATTCCAACACCATTGTTGTTTTGCTTTCCTCCTGCTCCCCATCTTCAATAACTAGGATGTCACACCCCTTCCTGGAGTGCCAAATCCTGTGCCTTCCCTTTCAGGCCAATTCCAGGCTCTAAGTTCCTCAAGAATATATTAACTGGTTGTGGCTTTTAGTGCATCTGTGTTTGAATCTCAACCTGTGAGCCAGAACATCCTTTGTCGTTTGTGTTTCTCAAAGTGCCTTGTCCCTAGATAGATGGTCGGACCTGTACAGTACAGGTGCAGGATGTCCAGTGAGTTGTGTTCCTTGTCTAAATTTGTATCTTTTTTAACTAAATGTCTACATGCAAGTGCTGACTCGAGGATTTACATATCAAATACTAATTGGCATTAAAACAATAATCACCTTTTCATGATTTTTTTAATAAAGTGGATGAAATGTAAATGGCATCTCATTCTCATTATTGTCATTGGATGGGTACAAGAAGGTAATCCTTATTAAAATAATAACCTAATTATGACTAATTTGTTACAGAGCTTGAATTTAACATTACTCCCTTATCTTTCAGTTGTCAGTACATTGCTGGTACCTGTCATTCAGCAACTGGAATTTCAATGGCTAACACTGCTTTGGATATCCAGGTTGGCTCAAACATTGCAGAAATCTTAATGGGTTGATATAGATTGCAAGAGCTTTGAGAATGGGTCATTTTACAGGAGCAATGGCTGAACAGCAATGTCTCGTGCAAAATTGAGGAGGATAACTAGCTGTGCATTGTTAGCAGAATTGAAAGTTACTTTCTGTTCAGTTCTCATAGTAATGTTAAATTCAAGCCCTGTGCTCAATAAGTCCATGTTCTTTCCATATGCTGTTTGATCTGTATAAAAGCCTTTGCAGCTTTCTATTAAGTGTTAATTGGGAGCCATGGGCTGGAGTTACTAAGCAAATTAAATTTTAAATAATGTCTTAAATGAGGTTTGCATTTTATTTTTAAAATATTAATCACTACATGGAATTGTAATGAATTTGGGTAGAGTGGGAAGAACTGAATGGACTAATTATTCCTCATCATTGGAGTACAGATAAGAATGGGGCTGCAATGTGACTTCCATAATTATCCCATGCGGAGTGATGGAGATTCCAAAGGAGGGAAGTGTGTAGATTAGGGAGAAGGGAAGCATGAATCAGTATCACAGGTTGCAGCACAAAAAGACCCATTTGTCCCATTGAATCAATGCCTGCTCTGAGCAAGAGCATTCCAACTAATGTCATGCTCCTACCCTCTACCAGAACCCCTCAATTTCTTTTCCTTCAAGTACTTTTTGAGTGCCATGATTAAATGTGCATCCATATCTCCCTCTACAGTGACTCTATGCTGCATTTTAAAAATTAGTTTTCATTGTGTCACTTCTGCTTTTGCCAAATACCTTCATTCAGTGACTGCTGCTTCTTGACCCAATGACCATGGGAACAGTGTCTCTCCAGTTACTGTCTAGCTCCATGATTTTGAATGCCTCCATTAGATTCTCTACCAACTCCTCAGTTCCAAGGGGGACAACTCCCATCTTCTGTGTAGCCACAAGACTAAAGTCTTCACCTCTGTAATCATTTTGGTAAATCTCTTCAGTCCCCTCTCTAAGACCTTCTAATCTTTCCTGAAATAGTGTTCAGGACTGGACTAGACTCAATACTCCACCTGTGACTGTAAAGTTTTGCCATAACTTTTTTGTTGTACTTCTCTGTACCTCTATAATGTCAGGATCCCATATGCTCTTTAGACCATTATCTCAATGTTTGCTGTTTAATAATGGGTACATGTATTAAACTTGACCAGCAGAACAAACTGAATGGAATCATCGTCTACTTTCATATTGCAATGTGATGCTTTTGTTAATAATATTACTTGGCATCTAGCTATATTCTCTTGTGTTCCATGCAGTCAGGGGTGATGGACATGGGGGGTTTTGTCATTGTGTTAGGGACCAGAGTTGGAAGCAGTATAGCCGTGGTAAATGCTCAAATTTTTTTGGTCCAGTTTAGTGTCATTAAGCATAAATAGAGATATTGTGAGCAGCAGTGTTACCTCTGGAGTTGGGTTGATTTAATCAAAAATGGGAGATTGTGTACCACCTTCACCTGTGTTTGTCAGTTGCCAATAACTTGTTCTGTGCCAAAATGATGAAGACCATTGATACAGGATGACTCAGAACTGTACGTCTGTTCTGAATCTGACGTCTGGTGCTCCTTACAGATTTCTTGCATTACTAGTGAGAAAATGGGTCACTGATATAAAATGAATTGCAGCAGGTTTGCAAATTGGTGTTTGCAAAGATTCATTATCTATTGAAAAATAATTGGTTTTGTGAGTGCATCACAGATGCATTGGGTTTTTGGTAATTTGTGTAATTTTATATATCAAAAAAAATAAACAAGATAAATGAGTTTTCTGCTTTACTGTATTTTTTTGTGTACGTAATCTAATTTGCCATTTACATTATCCTCTTCATTTGCTTTGTTCCTGCTGAATTTTATATGGAATTTATTGCACCATTAAGAGAGAATGCAGAAATAACAGGAAGGCAGAGTCCCAAAGTATTTTTAAAGTTTCTTTAGAATTGTTGCAATTTTCCACATGTCACTTTCTGAAGGTAATGTTTTAAGTAATCTGTTGATATATCCTTAGTTGTTGATGCCAAATGGGTTGCATGGTTTCCATATTTTCCAGATGAACATATTTTATATTTTTTATCTGAACTACCATTTTTGGAAGTTTTTTGGCGGAATGTCTTGAAATTGTTTCCATGGGGCCCCAAAGCCGGTGCCCTGTTACATAACAAGGCCATGCAACTACAGTACAGTTGTTATTAATCCAAATCTCTTGTTCCTTGCATTCCAAGGCAGGCACATTAATAACATTTAAAAGCTATCTAGATAAATACATGGATAGGAGTGGTTTAGAGGGCTATGGGCCAAACATGGGCAGATGGGACTAGCTCGCTAGGCAACATAGTCCACATGAGCGAGTTGGGCTGCAGGGCCTGTTTCCATGTCGTATGACTCTGGACTCCAAGGACAAGATAGTCATAGTAAAGTTATTCTTGTAGAGTGATCACTAGCTTTTTGCGTTTAAAGTGAATTGTGCTGAATGATTTGGGTTTTAAAATAAATAACCCATAGACCTGCACCAAGTTTCTCCTTGACTTGAGATAGGGGACATTCGGAGTTTTGAACTGTCCTGTTCTCGATTTGCTTTCCAGTTCTCTACCATCAGTGATAGGGAAGATGCTGGAAGGAAATCTGAGGGAGAGGATTAATGATCACTTGGAATGGCCTTGTTAAGGGCAGATCCCTTGGGTCTACCCAATTTGATTGAATTCTTCGAAGAAGTAACAAAGTATATCAATCAGGGATCCAGGGAGGTTGATAAACTGGATCCAGTTTAACTTGGCTTGGCAATAAGGAGATAGGGTGATGGTAGAGGATTATTTTTGCAAATGGATGCCTATGGCTAATGGTGTCCCAAAAACTCTTGCTGTTTGTAATATCTGTGATAACTTGGATGTGGGAGGCAAGATCAGTAACTTTGTGGATGACATGAAGATTGGTGGAATTGTTGACAAGGTAGTCTTAGGCTGCAGAGAGAGATTGGTGTGCCGGTGAAGTGGACTAAAACTGGCAGATGGAGTTTAATCCAGACAAATGTGAGGTGATGTCTCATTAATGTTCCTAAAATGCTTCAACACCATGAATGGTCAGGTTTGGAGTACTGTGGAACAGAGGGACCTCTGTGCATAACATAGGTGGCAATGGAGGTAGATAACTTGGTTATGAAGACATGTGGGATACTGGTCTTCATTCTGGTCTTCACATGGACTAGTTCAGTTATAAGGAGAAACTGGAGATGCTGGTCTGTAGTCCCTGGAGTGGAGAGGTTAAGAGGGTTCATGATTGAAGTACATAAAATTGAGGGTTATAGATAGGGTAGATGGTAGGAAACTTTACCCCATAATCAGAGAGACAAAACTAGAGGACATTGGTTTAGGGTAAGTGAGGAGAAATTCAGAGGAGATGTGAGGGGGATCACCTTCACCCAGAGTGTGATAAATACTTGGAATACACTGCCTGAGAGAGTGGTGGAAGCTGTAATTGACAGCATTTAAGAAGTGTCTACATGAGCACTTGAATTGCTTATGCATAGAGGGCTATGGGCCAAGTACTGGGTGATAGGGTTAATACAGAAGGGTGCATAGACTAGTTGGGCTGAATGGCCTGTTTCCATATTGTATGATTCAATGAAATGTTTAGCAGCAAGTAGTCTGTGTGGTCATATTGAGAACAGTATCTTAGGATTGAGCAATAGCACAAATCCAGGCTTGCAAACATTGAGACTCAGGTGTGTTTGTAAATTTGATAATTTAAGTTGTGTGTAGTTATTTTCTAGTTTTGATTTTGTTATCATGTCACCCTGTTTTTCTCTTCACTGCATGCTCGGAGGAGAAAAAATCTAAACTATCTTGGTCATAAGATGTTGGAAAACTGCATATTTCAAATCTGAATCAGAGGCCATCAGTATGACTAGTGTGTCAGTTTTATTGTATTTTCCATTGACAGCATTGAGATGGTAATGTTTAGGAATTTACTTTTTAAAAATGTTTCTATTTCCACCCTCATCACGAGCAGTTTTGTTACAAGCTGTAGTAAAGTGGTTAATGGTCTAGGTTAACTATGTGTGATAGTTGGAGCTGCAGTGTACCAGATATTCAAAGGTAGCCATTGAATTTTGGCTGGGCTTGGGTACGATTCATAGTTTTATCTGCTGGGAAGATTATGCTGCAAGAAAATATATGTAAACATTTTTATGGATTACTAATACAAAGTATCTACCTTTTTTTTAAAAAAAGGGAAATAGTTTATCTCTTGCCCCTGCTCAAACTATTTTGTAGAGGAAGTTGCATGCAAATTAAGCTGGTTAAAGATCAGTGTTTTAGGGCAGTTAATTTGATGTCTGCAGCCAGTTGCCTGAGACACAAGGAGTTACACGTACAGTAGAACAGGGAGAAGAGTAGGGCAGGCTGCTGTACAGTGGTTTGAAGATGGCTTTTGTTTGGTGCTTAGCAGGCTGATGTCCAATGTCATTATCAACTATCGAATGTCACAATAAAGTTCAAAGCCTAACCTTTTATTTTGTGAAGGCAGAGAGAAGAGGAAATCCAAGTGTTTTTCATGGAAACTGCTGACTTCGTGAATGTCCTTGTGTTTCTCCACTGAGAGCTCTGAAGCAAATTTTTGCTTCTTTTCTTGGATTTTCACCAGCAAAAAACACTCAATCTAAACTTGAAACACAAAATAAAGATGGTTGTATTGACTTAGTGTATAGTGGAAAGTTACTACAGCAATTCTACAGAATTTCAACAGGATTATCCTGGGAGAATTAGTGAGCCATATAGGGGCTCACCTCAGCTGAAAGAAACTGCTGATTGACCTCCCAGTCAACAAACTCCACTAGGATCTTTTTTTGTATGGAAGAATCTGAGTGATACAGTCAACGTTCTCCCAAGTTTTCCTTTCAGTTCAAGAAGGCACACCACCATTACCATCTCGAGGATCGTTGTGGACCTTGCCAGCAGTATCTAGATCTCATAAATGAACAATAAAATTCTCGTTGCTTTTACTCCTGCTTTGCAAGTTAATCTTGTACAAGAGTTTGTCTTGCCCTTTTATCCTTTCACCTTCCATTTTTAGGAAAGTGTTCCATTTCTTAGTCCCAGCATTTTATTTTTCGGTCTGTTGCAAACTTTGGCTGCCGATTGGAGCTCCAAGGTTTTTGTTTTCAATACTGCTGTGAACTACCAACGTGGATGAAGATGATAACTTCTGCCTAAGATGTAGTAGATTTGGCATAATGACTATATGGTGAGGAAGTGCTTATTTATTTTCATTGTAAATTATACACTTGCATGTCACCCATCTGCATCTTATTTATATCAGAAACATAAAGTGCCTTTTTTTTTTACTTAAACACTTCCACATATTCCTTAATTAAGTGAAGAACATTTTTGTCAGTTTTTGTTTTGCTGGGAAGATGTTCTCTAAAGGATTACTTCTGTGATTTGGGTTAAAAATTCAACACTTCCCAGGAACTTGCTAATTAGGCAATGCTGAGTGTCCATCATATCTGAGCTCGTTCAGTGAATCTAGGGCCTGCTTTAACAATTTGAGCATGTTGTTTACTGATGCTTTAGTACATATTGGTCACTATAGTGTTACAAAACCTCTCAAACACTCTATCATATTGTACAGGTTGGGAGTGAGGGCAAGACAATCTTTTCAATAAAGTATATTGCTTTTATGCAGGGTTGTCCTTTGTCTTCCCTGAAGATTACACTGGGGCTGATTAATTGTACTTTGCCATTCAAGTGAACAAGTACTTAAGACCATTACTATGTAATTTTACTTTTGCCTTTGTCAATGTGAAAATGGCAATGTTGTGTTGAAGGTGGAACCATGTGTGTAAAAAGTTTAAAGTTTCTCAGTAGCAGGGCTTTTGTTTTCTTGTGAGATAGGAAGCAAAGGATGCTATCAAGTTTTTAAAAACTGTCCTCAAGTTTTTGTTTTGATGGAAAATTTTTAAAGGAAGCGGTATAGTGGAATGATACATACTTCAAATAATCCACAAGGCTTGTTTAGGTGCTTGGCCCATGTTTCTTTTCAATATGATTTGTATAATTTCCAGTACAAACATTCCTGCCTTTATAGGGAATTTTTTTTCTAATTTGGCTTTTTGTCACAGATGCAGCAAAGGAACAAGTTCACAGTATGTGCTGACCATCAAGTACCCATTTTTATTACCCAATCCATTTTATTCTCCCCACACTCCCATTAACTTCCCCACTCCCACTCTCCCCCAAATTCTACCACTCATCTAACACTAGTGATAACTTAATGGCCAAAATCTATCAACCAGCACATTTTTGGGATGTGGGTATAAACTGGAACACCAAGAGAAGACCCGCGCAGTTGCAGGGAGAACATGCAAATTTAACATAAACAGCACTGGAGATCAGGATGGAACCTGGGTCACCCAAGATGGGTAGCAGCTGCTCTACCAACTGTGCCACTGCCACCCTCTGTGTACAGTAGTTTGAGTGAATTAGGCCCAATGATTTAAGTAGTTAAATATAATGAAACTCTAAATGACACTTAAGGCCCAATTAAAGCTTCTGGAAAGTCAGCCAGAAGCATCTTTGGTGGTTTTTACCCCATTCTGTAGACTGACTTTTTGACAGCCTGTTGCAGCTGCTATGCTGCATAGATACTTCCAGAAATCATGTTCATTCCCCCTTTCCAAATCTTCCTTTCGAGCTTCTCCTGCATGGTTCTTACGAGGGATCAGAGCTTTCCTCATTCTTTCCGTGTGAACTTGGCCTGCTGATCTTTAAACAACGTGGCATTTTACTGAGATTGATCTTTCGCATCAAGAACGGAAGTGCCCAGAGCTACAACCAATGGAATACAGGCCACAGAGCCCATGATATCACTGTACACTTTACCAACAGGCTTTGAGGGAAGAACTGATTCATTGCCCCTGATTCTTTAGAAAAATGTTCTTGGATTTGTTTTTTTTGGAATGGGAATGCATTTGATCAGTACTTATCTGCCAAAGATGCACATTGAGTCATTAATTTTGCTCAGTAAAAAATAACATATGGTAACTGAAAACTGGTTTATTCAACTTTTCAGGACATTTAGGTGCTTCTTTGAGTGCTTCTGTTCAGCAATTGTACAGTAAATTGAGAATTAAGCAGAGTGTGACCTGTCCAGCAATGTTTTATTACGAGATTAGACCCCAATTGCAGATGTAGGAACATTTAGGAACTGCAGCATTGAAAAGAAATGAAATTGCTGGGCAGAACATTAAAAGCACACCCTGTCTTTTGAGATCTTTACTGTGCAGGTGTCTTTACAAGGGCAGGGCAGAACAGAACTGAAAGCTTTGGAATGATATAAGTAAACCCTGCAGGGTTTCAGAATGTGTAGATAATGAAACATGAAAGGACACGTTGCTGAACTTTAAATATTTAAATATTGAATCAAAATGAATATTATTCAGAACAAATGAGTGGGATTGAAATGCTGAATCAGGGAGCAGGTTATTGGAATCTATGTACTCTTGAGCCCCTTTATTTATCTCCTGACTTCATGGAGCTCAAGCTTATTACACAGGTACCAAGTGAAATTGCCAGTTCATTCATTGGAAAAGTTCTGAGCCCAATAGGAATAGATTTAGACTGGAAATTGTGCATTAAATGATGGGTGGAGTGGGAAGTGAGAGGTGTATGATCAGAGACTTGTACTAGGGATTGAAGTGCTTCTATGACTGTCCATTAAGTAGGAAGTTAACTGCTGCTTTGTTAGAAAATTGCAAGACAAAATGGGGGAGGGGAGGAGAAATAAAGATGTTTTAAATGTAAGAGTAGGAAACGGGTAAAAAGGATGACAACATTGAATCTTTGACAATTTTTTTCTTTTTAAGTAAGCTGTTAAATCTTAAAAAAATGGATATGGAAGAATTTCTGTAGGACCAAAATACAATGATAAGCAAAATACAGAGGCTTCTGGAAGTATTTGGCAGGCCCCTCCATCTTCAGAAGTACAGTTAAGTATCACTATGAGTGTGCATTGTTGAAAGCACCTTATCTCTTTCCACTGCCCAAGGACCTAAACAGGTGAGGTAGTGATTCAGATGCACTCCTGATCTCATTTACTACATATGGTGCTCACAATGTGGTCTCCTCTACACTGGAGGACCAAATGTAGATTGGGAGACTGGTTTGCGGAGCACCTGTGTTCAGTGTGTAGAGGCAACACTGATCCCCCTGTTCTCTGCCCCTTTAATTCCCCTTCTTACTGCCACTCAGACCCATCTGTCTGTGGCCTCCTGCACTTTTATAGCAAGGCTCAATATAAACTTGATTTTTTTTTAAAAACTGCATATCCTGGAAATTGGAAATAAAAACACACAAAGCTGGAAACTCAGTGGATTAGAGAGAGAAACAGTTAATATTTCAGGTCCAAAGCCCTCTGTCAGAACCTGTTACTCATGGATGTCCTGGATCCGAAACAAGTAATTGTTTCTCTCTCCACAGATGCTGCCTGACCTGAGTATTTTCGGTGTTTTCTGGTAGTATTTGTAAGCTTGAGGAACAGCACCTCCTCCTCTTCCATCTGGATGCTTTAAAACCTTCAGGATTCTATTAAATTCTACAAGTTTGCCTAAGTCACTGTTTGTATCAAACTGACCAGTTCTGCTGTGGGCCATCCATCTGTGATAGTGGTTCAGTTTTCCTCTCTCCGTTAGTCCTGCCTGACATGTATTTCCTATAGCTGTGCATTTTGTAGTTTGTGGTCCTCTGTTTAGGTTTGCTCAATAGCTTCCCTCATCAGCTGTAGACAGTCATAGGTTAATCTCCAGGGTGAGGTCAGGGTTGCTATTATCAGAAATATTCTCTTAACCCATCCATACCTTCCCCACCCTCTTTGCAACTTAAAGCTAACTTTATTTTTCTTGTTCTGATGAACAATAACTATTTCTCTCTCCACATATTATCAGCATTTTCTGTTGTTAAAGTGCACATCAGTAGAATTTGTTAATGTAGCCTTTGATTTCCAATGGCACAATAATGTCAGCATGCATGAAGAACTGCATATATTGTGCTTCATCCTGACTTGGGGTGCTGTATATAGGGTTGGTTTACTCCTCTCAATGTTAAGCCTTTCAATGTGCTACCATTTTTTGCACCAGCTAGTTGCAAACAACAAATTCAAGTGGCATCTGAGTATAAATTTCCTAGGGGAGCAACTTCTGTATCATCTAAGGAGACTGATATCACAGCGCTGATGCCCTTGAAGTTCTGCTACTATAGACTTATTATCCCACAATGTTCCCAAATGCGCACAAGTCATCTGTGTTTCCATTTCCTTCATTTTAATTACTAGAACACTTCCAATGTTTGGGTGGTTCCAAGTTTCATTCATTACTTATTTAACCTCTGCTCATTTTCTTTCATAAAATATTTGTATGAAATCAAACTTGGTGTCACAGTTCATCATAGGAATATTGCTCATTGGTTAAAGTACTTGACTTGCTGATTGGGTAACTC
>JARFYF010000094.1:55135236-55146663 GCA_030265395.1 Rhina ancylostomus | reverse complement strand
TCTTGCAGCATGAAGCTGTTTTCCACCCAAGTTCTTCCAGTTTTTCCTTGAGAATGATACAGATATTGAGTTGACTGTGCCAGCATGGTACAATTATGGTGAATCTATAATGTGCTTCTTCCAAAGTGTGATGCATCTTTCTGGATGTGCAGTCACCAGAACTGAATGGAGTACACCTGATATTTTTCAAACCTGAGATTTATACACTACACCTTTGTATGCCAACTTTCCCAAGATAAAGGCCAATATTTTAGAGTTTTATTTGCTTGTCTATTAACTTTTTGTAGTGATTTCTATTCTTGGAATCCCCTCCCCATTTTCACACCCTTGTTCTCCATAACATCAGTGTTGTCACCTTTCAGAAAATATTCCTGTATCAATTGTCCTTCAAGTTTGAGGATGACCATGACATTGCTGGTTGGTTTGATTTCTGTTTTCAAGAAAATTTTCATTTCACACTGTCTATGGCACCCTAAACAAGAGGTGCTGCTTGGAATTGCATCATTAGAATCTCTGCCTGAAACATTGACTATCCCTTTGCCTCCACAGATACTGCCTGATTTGCTGAGTTCTTCCAGCAGCTTGTCTTGTTTTGCTATCATGAATAGTGAAGCTGCTATTGTAACAATTGCCCTGCCATGGCTTCTGCACTACCTTGGCAGTTCCCCGCTCTCGGTCTGGGTGAGGTCTTGCTGGTGGACCAATTATGAGCAAGGTTTTCTCAAGTATTAAAGGACTTGCAGACTTTTATGTTCTGTCAAAAGTTCTTGACTCAGGAATTTAGCATTTGGATGTGAAAATTTCCAATATCTCTGTTATTTTGTAAGGTTGGAAGTGACAAAACAAAAAAAAATCTGGTTGTATTTGTCCAACATCTTGGATTGAAATGCTTCAAAGATGACTTGAGAGAGTCCTCGAGTTCTTTGCTTTGAAATTTCTCAGAGCTATCGCTGTAGAAGATCCTTGGTAGTCACTTGTTGAGCATCCTGGTCAGGTGGCTTGTCCATTGCATGTGTCCATCAGCAGAATATGATTTGAGCCAGAAACTGGAAACTATTGGAAATACACAGAAAGTCAGGCAGGCAGCATCTGTGGAAGAAGAAACACAGTGAATATTAACATCAATGATCTTTTGTTGTGCATTTACAACAAAAGTTTACTGACCTGAAACATTCTTTAGAGACACGAGACTGCAGTTGCTGGAATCCAGAGCAACACACAAAGTGCTAGAGGAACTCAGCAGGCCAGGCAGCATCCATGGAGGGAAAAGGACAGTCAGAGTTTTGGGCCAGGACCCTTCATCTGGACTGATGAAGGGTCTCGACCGGAAACATCAACTGTCCATTTCCCTCCATAGATGTTGCCTGACCTGCTGAGTTCCTCCAGCACTTTGTGTGTTGCTTTTGAAATTCTTTCTGCTTCTCTCCCCACAGATACTGCCTGACCCACCAAGAATATCTGGTATTTTAGACTAGTAGCAGTATTGATGCTTGGAATAAAAAGAGAAAATGCTGGATTATGCTCAGGAGGTTAGGTAGCATCTACGTAGAGAGAGTTAACATTTCCAGTTGATTTCATTTCTTCATTTTTGCTAACAATGTAGAATCTTTTCTAATGCCTTCTAGAAGTCCACATAAATCGTGTCTCTTATTTTATCATATTAGTAACCTCTTCAAAAAAATGTCAGCCAGATTTGTTGGATGTGAGTTACTCTTACAAATCTATGCTGTCTTGCTCTGATGAGTTCCAATTTAACCAATGACCCAGTGACCTGAACTACAAGAATAGATTCTTCATGACTAAGCAATAGAGCTACAAGTTCCTGATTTTTCTCTCTCACTCTTACTAAATTAGAGTGACATGGCAATTTTCAGTAATGGCCGATGTCCTGAATTAAGAGAGTTTATGGAAGATCAAAAACGTTTTCAGTACCCTGGGTTTAAAAAAACCATTGAGACCTGCACATTATCCCCAGTATCACATTTTTCTCTGTGACTTCACCTTTATTCCATATTGAATCCACCAAATTCTCTTCCTTGATTAATTTGTAATCCCCTGCATTGCCCATGTCTCAATGCTCACCAAGTTCATTCATCCACCTGCTCTGTGCTTGCTTACCTACACTGGTCAAGCAAAACCTCATTTTAAAATTGTCAGCATTATTTTCAAATCCTCCATCCCTCCCTCCCTCTTGTTTTTGTGTGCTCTCTTTCATCCTCTCTTTTTTATTCTCTCACCCTTTCTTAATCTTTCTTTTTAGTTCTCTCTCTCGCCACCGCCCCCTCCACACAATGTACCTCTAGACAAGTTTTGGTCCTTCATGTCCTTAAGCAGCTCCCTGATGTCTGTTGTTTGTCTGATGCTTCTGTGATGCTTTTGCCACATAAAAAGCACAGTTTAAATGCAAGCTGCAGTATCTTTAGTTCTTTGTCCTCATCTGTTTTCCTTTGGAGTTATTCAGTGCATTTCACTTCATTTTCAGTTTCAACATCACTTGCATTTGTTTCCAAAAGGCCTACAATAGTCAGAGCTCCCTCTTTTATTGTAGTTCTGAAACCTGATGTTATTCTTGATGTCATCATTGTAATTTTCCATTTTTGCTTTTATTACTCTTTCTGTAAACTTGTAGACTGCACTTCTTTTAACCTATTTAAGCCCAATATAGTTTTAATTTATTTCTCGACCCTTTTGATGACCACGTGACTTGGGAACTTCTGTTGGATGTGTTCAGATACATCCCATGAGTTTCCAATGTGATTGTTGTAGATTCAGTATGTGCCTTAATTTTATTATTGCTTGTTATCTTTGTAGATAGAGGAAAGTGAGAGCGAATGGGCTGTTCCACATTGTTTCACCATATACTCTGCACAGAAAACTGTTGTTGTAGCAGCAAGGTATGTTTCTCATTTATTAAGCTTTGCAATGCCTTTTAGTTGTCTTATTTTTTATATGATTTCACAATTAGCTTTCTCAGCTTCTCACATAGGATGTTAAAGAGGAAGGAACAGGACTGGTGATGGGGATGGTGGAGAATTCAGGGCAACATTTTACAAGTGAACAGAAGGAATCGAGTTATACAGCACGGAAACAAGCCTTCAGCCCAACTCATCCACGCCAATGATGTCTACCTGAGCTGGTGCCATTTCCCCACATTTGGCCCATCTCTCTCTAAACCTTTCCCTTTTCATGTACTCATCTAAATGTCTCCTAAAATTTGTAATTTTGCCCGCCTCTAAAATTTCCTCTGGCAGCTCATTCCATATACCCGCCATCCTGTGTGTGAAAAGGTCCCTCAGGTCCTTTTTGCCCCTCAGGTCCCTTTTTAGATCTTTCCCCACTCACTTTAACCATGCCCTCTAGTTTTAGATTCCCCTACCTTTGGAAAAAGACTATGGCCCTTCACCTTATCTATGTCCCTTATGATTTTATAAACCTCTATAAGATCACCTCTTTGCCTCCTGCGCTCCGGGGAAAATAGTCTCAGCCTATCCAGTCTCACCTTGTAGTTCAAGTCCTCCTGTCCCAGTAACATCCTTGTTCATCTTTTCTGCACCCATTCCAGGTTAACAACATCCTTCCTATAGCAGGGCGACCAGTACTGCACACCAAGTGTAGTTCCACCAGCGTCTTGTACAGGTGTAACATGATGTCCCAACTCTTCTACTCAGTACCCTGACTAATGAAGACAAGCATGCTAAACAACATCTTCACCAACCTGTCTACCTGAACAATACCAGGGAATAGCTCAAAAGATGACTAATTCCAAGGTTTTAATTGAAGGATGTTCATTTTCAAAGGTTAGAATAGAAATACATCTGTGGGTTTGGGTAGAGTTGAGGGGTTAGATTGTTTAGAGCTTTCCTTTTAATGAGTAGGTGGTAGAATGACTGGTACTTTATTTTGATAGTAGCAGTAATGGGAAATATATAGAATAGATTATATTTTGCATTTTGCCAATCACCAGTATAAAAATGTGCCTCATATATATTTATGTGTTTATGTGGGTGTTAGGCAGTTCCTTGGGATCCAGAATGACTTGTGTCCAATCTGGCGTTTTGCATCTTGAGTTGGCTGCTGCAATTTAGGAACCACTGACTCTTCTACAGGAGGTGGCCAATGGGACAGGAGGGTGGATAGTTCGAAAAAGCTCTGCTCCTTCCAGTGCTTACACAGAGCCTTTGAGTGCTTGTGAGTCTCAGTACCATCCCAAGTGGTATGGCCATCTCCATGGGCCTGTGAACAATGTGGCTTGCCCAACCGTGCCTCATTACTTGGGACATTGGCCTGGGAGAGGACACTGATGTTAGTTTGCTTATCCCTCCAGTGGATTTGCAGAGATGGTTTTGGCTGTAACTTTCCCAGTGCCTTGAAGTGCTGTCTGTGGGTTGTCCGGTTTCAGAAGCATACAGGAGGGTGGGAACCCCTGCTGAACTTTAGAGCATGAGTTTTGTGACAGGTCTGAGATCTCAATTCCAAAAACACTTTTCCTCTGTCAATCAAAGACTGTGCTGGTGCAATAAAAGTGAAGTTCATCACCAATGTCTACCTTTGTCTTTCCTGAGATATTGGAAGTGGTCCACGTTTTCCGGAGTCTCACCAATGTCCTTTTATTTATTGTCAGAGGATTGTCTGATGCAGTTCGGCAGTGAACCTTAGTCTTGGGGATATTGAGCGCAAAGATGGACTCTACCTATGCAGGGTGTTCATTGGAGATGAGGAAGATTGAGAAAGGGGTTGGGGTACTGACACCATTCTTAACTGAGAATGGCTCAGTTGTAAACCTTTTTGGTTAATATCACAGCTTGCATGCCATGGTGGAAGCAAGTGTAAAATGGAGGTGAATTTCTGTGGCAGCCAAATTTGAGGTGGGTGTCTGCTGGTTGATGTTTTCAAAAGCTTTGGGGTGAGTTGAAGAAGGCCATGTATGGTGGCTGCTGTTGCTGTTACTGCTACTGCTTCCTGCAATTTTCTTGGAGTTGCCACGTGGTGAAGATTATGGATGGAAGGAATCCACACACTGATCCAGGGAGCAGCTCTTCAACCACTTGGAGGGGGCAGTTGAGGACCCTGGCACTTTTCTTATGGCAGTGAGACCCCTCTGTAGTTACCACAGTTGGACTTGCTTGGTTATCAGGGATACGAGCACAAAACATCATGGCAATATCCCAGTGCAAGCACTAACACCTGTCCAAGTGAGGGACCACAAAGATGTCCACATCACCTGCACCGTGACAGGCACTGATGACTAATGTGTTGGCCCCCTCCTCATCTGCTCTCTTATCTTTATCACGCTGGCTCCAAGACATCGGCATCAATCAAAGGGTTGCCCCAGGAAGATCTATGTCAAAGGTCTCAGGGATCCCTCAGAGCCTGCTCTTCACAGACAGCTTCATACAAACAACTGCCAGCTCCCAGACTACAGAAGCCACATTGTTTATGGACTGTCGCTTGAGGTTCTCCCTAATTTGCACCTGTGAAGAGATCCTTGGCTTCTCTACCACGAATCAGGGTTGTTTAATGTGAATGACCAAGAAATCCAGAAGTTCATTAACCAGAAACATAATTTCTCAAAGAAAAAGAAACAGTGGTAGAGGCAGAGGTCCAACAGAAAACCAGTGATCTAAGGCACAGATGGTGGATGGAGACAGTGCAGGAGGTTCAGTCAGTTCTTCAGCACTGTAAAAAGTCGTCTATGCCACAAACACCCATGGCTTCACCCCACTAAGAGCCAGAACAGTGGTGAACTCAAGGACAGTGAGGCAGTCGAAGCCACTTAGAAGGAACAGTTTGAAGACCTCCTCAACTGCAACTCCATTCTTGAGGCCGCTGGACTCCAGCCCACAGCAGCCTATCTGGAGCAGCCTTGCAACCACTCCACATTCTGCCAGTCAGAAGCTTCCAGCAGGTGTGGGCCCATCCAGTCTCACAGAGCCGAGTACAACTTGGATTCTAAGCGAATGCTTCTGGGAGTTTACTTATGTTGAAGAATAGGGAAACATCTGTCATACCTTAGGTGTCATTGCGTTCTTAAAGCAAAATCCTGTTAATAGGCAAACCTGAGATTTAAACAGGATGCTGGAAATACTCAGCAGGTCAAGCAGCATCTGTGAAGAGAGAAGGAGTTAATATTTTAGGTAAATGACCTTTCATCAGAGCAGTTCTACTGAAAGGTCATTGTCCTGAATTAAATGTTTCCCTCTTCATAGATGCAGCCAACTCCCTCAGTATGTTTTCTTAGTGGATGAAGTTCATTGGTAAGTGAACCCTGTCCTTTAACCAAAGTAGTGGGTGACCAAAGTCAGAATTCCAGGGCAGCATTTGGCGAGAGGGGATGCGGAATTCTCCATCCCAAGTTCTGATCTCAGTCACATCCCTCATTAGGAGGTGATCAGCAGAAGCTGGGAAATGTTAAGTGATAGGAAAGGGAAGTCGATGGTTCCGTGATCCTATCCCTTTGACAGCTCCAAGCATCTGGCTGGCAGAGACATGGATGCCTTCTCAACCCTACATTAATAATATAGAGATCAAGGAAGTGTAGTGAAATAATCAAATAAAGGGATCATGTATAGGAAATTTCCAATAATCCAACATTCTTGGGACTTGGGTGCCAGATTAGCAGATTTTCTGGACTATTGGATGTTATTCATATATTCATACCCCAAATCATTTTTACTTCACTTTTTTCACGTGTTCCACACTAGTATAATAAATTTTCCAGTGAGTGTAAAGGGAGTAGGAAATACACAAGTGCTCTGGACCCCTGCTCCAGCTGCAATCCTACCCCTGGTGTTCTGGACCCCAACCCTGGCTCCAGCCACACAGTCTGGCCCCAATGGAACGCTGATCCTCGGCTCTGGGTGCACACCCTGCTGTGAAAGTCACTCTAGTCTTCAGCCTTTTCTCCCATTCCTTTTCGTAGCTCCCGGATAGAGATGGGAAAATGGATTGAGGACATGAACAAGGCTATTGAGCTGGTGAAGAAGTCAAATGAGAAGAGAGACCCAGTTCTGCAGAGCAGCATCTACGATCGATCAAACAGTAAGCAACTCAGTGAAACTGAGTATCCTTGGCCTCAATTCTCTTATAAATGGAGGGGAAGAGTAGGACTTGTACTGTGAATGGTTGGGCACTAGGGAGTGTAATAGAACAAAGGGACCTAAGAGTACAACTGAATAGTTCATTGAAAATGGTGTCACTGGTAGACAGGGTGGTGAAAAAGATGTGTAGCATGCTGGCCTCCGTCAGTCAGGGCATTAGAGTATAGGAGTTGGGACATTATGTTGCAGTTGTATAGGTCATTGGTGAGGCCGTACTTGGGAGTACTGTGTACAGTTCTGATCACCCTGTTATAGGAAAGACATGGTTAAACTGGAAAGCATGCATAAAAGATTTAAGGGGGTGTTGCCAGGACTTGAGGGCCTGAGTTATAGGGAGAGGTTAGCCAGACCAGGTCTTCATTTCTTGGAAAGTAGGAGAATGAGGGGCAACCTTGTAGAAGTGTTTAAAATTGTGAGAGGCATAGATAAGGTGGATGGTCTTTTCCTTAGGGTAGGGGAGCCCAAAACTAGGTTTAAAGTGAGAGGGAAGAGATTTAAAAGGGACCCGTGGGGCAACTTTTTCACACAGGGTGGTGAGCTGCCAGAGGAAATGGTTGAGGCAGGTACAACAGTATCTTTTAAGAAGCACTTCGATGGGTATATGGAGGGATGGGGCTTTGAGGGATATGGGCCAAATGCAGGAAATTGGGACTAGTTGGGTGGACAATGGTCAGTATGAACTGGTTGGGCCGAAGGGCCGGCATCTGTGCTATATTGCTCTATGACTCTAAGAGGAAGAGCTTATTACCTGTATTTAATTCAATTTATCAGTCAACCTTCCTGATACTTTTCACAAAAGAGGGATCTGATCTCATCTTCCAGAAGATGAATTTTGAAGCAATGTACTTCCCATTTATTTAATGGGTATGTTTTTAGAGTTTTGGCTCAGCTATTGGACAGAGCATTAAGGCCTGATATATTGGCTTGAATATGTTATACTAAAAGTTAGGAAGCTTTCATTTAGTTCGATCTTCAATCACGTAATTGCGGTATCTGGTTCAATGCTAGTATTCCTGCATTTCCTGTAGCACCAAAATCCCTATGTATTTTCAATGCGTATTGAAATCTTAAGCAAGTCAAGGCCCCATTGTATGACTCAATCAGTGATAAAGGTCCAAACTTGCATAGAGGTGAAAGACCCAACAGTTCCAGTGAATTCTCCAATAAGAATGAGAGCTCAGTGGATAATCATGTGGCCTTGGCTGTCCACATAGATCATTCCACAGGACTGTTGAGCTCCAGGGTTAGGTTTCTGTGAATGAGAAGGAGGCACAAGATGCTGGAATCTGGAACAACAAACAATCTGCTGGAGGAACTCAGTGGGTCAAGCAGCATCTGTGTGGGGGGGGGGGGGGGAAGGAATTGTCAACATTTCAGGTCGAAACACTGCATCAGGACTGAGAGGGGAGATGGCCAGGAAAAGAGGAGAAGGAGGGATAGGTGAAAAAGGAGCTCGAGGTGACTGGTGGACTGAGGAGGGGTGTAAGATGACAGACAAGTTGTGCGAGGAAGGGGAGGGGAGCAAGGGTGGAGTTGGGAGACTGTGGCAGGTGAATGAGAGATTGATGGATCTCCTCTTTCTGTTTTTAGGAAGTATTTACAGTTTTTGATATGCCACTGGGCACTGCTTGATTTTTAAATATGCTAATGGGTAATAATTTGTCAGTATTTTGTTTTAAAGAACTGCCACCCCAATTGTTATTCCTCTTTATGCGTTTATCCTAATGTTCCTAGGATCTTCAGATGAGGTGTCACTGGAGCAAGAATCTGAAGACGACACTCACTCCTCCCACAGCTCATTGGACAAGCAGACCCATCACCGTGCCAATACTACAGTGCACGTGTGCTGGCATCGTAACACAAGTGTCTCCATGCTGGACCACAGTGTTGCAGTGGAGGTACCCGGCAGGGCACTCTCACCACCTCCCGCGCCACAAGATAACCCAGCGCAGGGCATGTTATGGGTGGCAAGTCCCCACTTCACTATCTAAAGTTATCATGTAGACACCAATCATTTTTGTGCTACTACTAAGTCGAGCATTACAAATTAAATTAACAACACAATCAATGTTTTATTTTGAAGATTGGAAAGGTTTTTATAACTTCACCCTGGAGTCAGTGTTGAAAGTACAGGATGAAATGGGTGGTGAGGTACTCCTTGTAGGCAATGGGACTTTGACTCCAAGGCCCATTGGTGTGCAATTTGCTCCATAAATTTCTCATTTCCAGGGGAACAGATAGTCGACCAGCCCACTATTCAGAAATTCTAATGGTTCAGCATCTAGCTGACTGGCTGCTGATTCCCACGATTCCTTTACATGCATTGGGAGCCCCAGTGTATATGAGAGAGTGCAGGAACGGGGTCGTGGTTCCCAGGGTCCTGTCACAGGGAGCATGTGTAAACTCCACATAGCACCCAAGGTCAGGATTGAACCTGGTTTGCTGGAACTGTTGAGGCAAGAGTTCTGCCAGCTGCTCACTTCGCTGCCCCATATATATGATATGGATGTTGTTTTGTTTCAAACTGCCACCGAAAAAAAAGGAACTTAATGCCGTGTCACCAAACCAAGAGGTTTGAAGAATTGAACATTGTGAATAGTGCAAAACCACATGATCTGGAAATTACCACTTTGAGCCTATTTATTCTGAACACGGAGAGATTGAACTTGGAGAATCCCTTTGATATTTATCATCAGACAGCATGATAGTTGACTGTCAGCTCATTAAGTTGTACATGTAGGGTGGAGCAACACTTAAGTGGGCAGAAGCATTCTGATTTACTCTTTAGAACTTAAAAAAAATTCAGACCACCAAGCAGCCAGAGGAATGTAATTTTAGTTCCTAAGGTGAATCTTACTGCTGGCTGATGTGCTGAGAAGGGAAATGCTTTGTTTTGGGACACTTTTTAACTTTATGCTGGAATTGGGATCTAGGCTTTAGCAACAATCTATTTTGGCACATTCCCAAATTTTCTTCTGCTCCAGATCTGGTTGTTGAAATTTGTACCCTTTATGTATATTTAATTATATTTTTAAACTGATTCTCTCATATGATGTCTGGGTTATCTTGTGGACTGGAAGTAAACTGCATTCTCTCCATAGTTCAATTTTCATTCCTTTTCCTTTTAAGCAGGCCCTTGTAACACACTGTTCGGTTGGTCTTCCAGCTAACTCACGTTCTGTGTCCTTTTGCTGATGAAAATAATTTTGTTTTCTCTCACAGCGCAGTCTCTGTTTCCTCATCTATGTGTTATGGCTGGGTTACCTCACACTTGCTTTCCTATAGCTGGCCTGTTAAGTATTTGTGCACTAAGTGATGTCACAATGTAGGTCAGTTGTATACCTAGACGTTGGTCTGAGTGTCAGAGCCCCACCAACCCTGTGGTATTTCCTTCCTTATCCAATCATGGCACAATACCAATGCAAAGTCACCTGTTGAAAGTGAGAAACTGCTCTATGCATCACACCTTAGATCCTCCAAAAGCTAGTGACATCTCTGGAGACAAAATACCAAATGTACTTCTAAGATGAAGGTGTCAGTACTGAAAGACTCAGCCTAATCAGCAGGTTTTCTCCAGAACATTTCAGAACTCCTCACAGTGTACCTGTGCAGGATGTGTTTAGATGTTCTAAAGCTTATGCCATTCTGTTGAACTGTGGGCTTTGTGGAGATATGATCATTTCCTTAAAATAGAACGTAGTACAGTGCAACACAGGAAAAGGCCCTTCAGCCCACAGTATTATGCGGAACTAATTAAACTAATAATTAAATGCTTAACTAAATGAATCCCTTCTGCCTATACAATGTCCATATCCCTCCATTCTTTGCACATTCATGTGCCTATCTAAGAGCCTTTTAAATGCCTATATCATACTTGCCTCCACCAGCACCCTGGCAGCACATTCCAGGCATACTCTGTCTCTGAGTAACAAAAAACTTGCCGCGTACATCTCCTTTAACTTACCCTCTCTCACCTTAGATGCATGCCTTCTAGAATTAGACATTTCGACCCTGGGGAAAAGATACCAGCTGTCTATCTCTGCCTCTTATAATCTTAGAAACTTCTATCAGATCTCCCCTTGGCCTCCACCACTCCAGAAAAAACAACCCAAGTTAGTCCAACCTCTCCTTATAGCACATGCCCTTTAATCCAGGCAGCATCCTAGTAAACCTCTTCTACACCCTCTCCAATGCCTCCACATCCACCCTATAATGGGGTGACCAGAGTTGAATGCAATACCTCAGATGCAGTCTAACCAGAGTTTTATAACGATGCATCATAACTTCCTGACTCCTGAACTCAGTGCCATGACTAAGGCAAGTATGCCAA
>JARFYF010000094.1:55102522-55115032 GCA_030265395.1 Rhina ancylostomus | reverse complement strand
AATAGGTGGTGTCATTGACAATATGAGGATTTAGAGAGGGATCTTGATCAGCTGGGTAAGTGGGCCATGGAATGGCAAATGGAATTTAATTTGGTTAAACGTGAGGTGCTTCATCTTGGGAAGACAAATGAGGGTAGGACTTTCACAGTGAATGGTAGGGCCCTGTGGAGTATTGTAGAACAGAGGGACCTAGGACTACAAGTACATGGTTCCCTGAAAGTGGTGTCACAGGTAAACAGGGTGGTAAAGAAGGCTTTGGCATGCTGGCCTTCATCAATCAGGGCATTGTGTACAGAAGTTAGGATGTTATGTTGTAGTTGTACAAGACGTTGGCGAGGCTGCATTTGGAATGTTGTGTTCAGTTTTGATCATCCTGCTATAGGAAAGATGCTACTAAGCTGGAAAGAGAGCAGAGGAAATTTACAAAGACGTTGCTGGGACTTAAAGGACTGAGTTCCAGACTGAGATTGAACAGGCTGGGACTTTTTTTTATTGGAGCATAGTAAAATTAGGGATGATCTTATAGAGGTGTATAAAATTACGAGGAGCATAGATAGGGTGAATGCGCACTGTCTTTTTCCCAGTGTTGGGGAATCAAGAACTAGAGAGTATAGGTTTAAAGTGAAAGGGGAGTATATAAAATGAGCTGCCAGAGTGTGTGGTTGAGGCAGGTACATTAACAACATTTAAAAGATATCTGGACAGGTACATGGATAGATAAGGTTTAGAGGGATATGGGCCAAAAAAAAAAGGCAAATCAGACTAGCTTAGTTGGGCATCTTGGTAATAAACCAGCTTCTAAGATTCCCTAGCTTCCATCAACTTCTCCACAGTAAATACCTCCTTATATTTTACAACAAAATGGGATCACTGGTGGGAAATCATCACACCCCAGAAAAGCTGCAAAAATTAATAGATGGCAAAGCCATAGCTTTGGCTTCATCAGCTGTCCAAGATTAGGAGTATTTCTGAAATTCAAGAACATTCAGAAACATTTAAGAATCATCAAAACCTATTAAAACTATTCTAATTAATTGAAATGTCCAAACACTTAAAAATACACAAGCAAGCTCAAATAATTTGAACACTATATTGACAAATACCTTAATTCCTCAGTCTTTATTCCTTCTTGAGAATCACTCTGTGCAAGATAACACTTTGGGCAAAATATTGGGTGGAATTTCCGCCATAATTGGCAGCGATAAAAAAAAACAAGGATGTGGAAATCTGAAATAAATTCAGAAACTGCTAGAAACACCCAGCATGTCAGTGGTGTCTTTCATTAAAAATTCATTAAAAATAACCTTAAATAGTGTTGGTGGAATGTCCTCCTGCTGAATCTCTGTTTAGGTTTACAAGGTTAAGAGAGTATGCCAGCTGGAACTTCCAGTTTCAAAATGGGACACTGGCATGAAGTCATCATTATATACTGACAAGTGTCACAATCTGTCTATCCTGCATACTTCTGGTGGATATTAGTTGATTATGCAACAATTCTATGCTCATGCCTCAAATGCCATGTTGAACCTGGTTTGGCTCATGTACATATCCATATTCAATTAAAACTTACAATATTCTTTATGATTCCCCCACTAAAGAAACTGTTGGTTTAAGAAGTATAATAGCAATTTTGTTATACTGTATAAATAACATTAAAAAATTATATGAATAATTTTTAAAAAGGAATGATAAACAATGATCAGCTTACCATGATCGGTGTGCCTTTTATCTATCCAAGTGAAAACATCTGATGCTTCGCTGATCGCATCGAAAGTACTGTCAGTTACCTTTCAAACTGTTCATTTCTTCTGAAAGTGACAAAAATAGAAATGTACATTAAGGTTTTCAAAAACATTCTGCACATACTAAATTCAAATTTGGAAAAGGATTGAGCATTTTTAACAATATGCAGAGAAATTATTGACAGTAAAAAAAACTGTAAAGAAAATCAATGTATATTAAACATATCTGCAAAAATGATCAATCAGCTGGATCTAACACTAGCATGCAATTATCTTTTCCTGATATTTCTCCTTTCCTTCCACCCATGTGACAATCCTTGCCCAAGCAATACAGGCAAAAATCTACCCCTATCTCTGCTGCCAAAGTGTATATATCCCTCTAAGGGTACAACATCTAATTAAAAAATAAAACTAATCAGGTTCCTATGTAGGTCCACTAAAAGATAGCAGACATTGCTGCTCAAATATTTCATAGTGCTAGTGAAGTTGTGCATTCCAAATGACTTCATTGTTCATTTTCTGGTCCACCCCTACACCACTAATTGCTGCAAACTTGTGTTAAGGAAATATGCAATGGAAAATGTAATGAATAGGAAACATATGAATGGATAAACTTTTAAAGTGTAACCAGCTGCCACATTAACCCATGTTATTATGCTGTGTTTAAGTTTTGTACTCAAAACTGCCAAAAATTGAGAAAAATTTAGATTCATGCACAAATGCACGAGCAGCTTCAAATTCCTGAGTGTCAACATCTCAGAGGACCTATCCTGGGCCCAACACATTGATGCAATCACAAAGAAGGCACACCAGCGGCTCTGCTTTGTTAGGAGTTTGAGGAGATTTGGTATGTCACCAAAGACGCTTGCAAATTTTAACAGATGTAAGGTGGAGAGCATTTTGACTGGTTGCATCACTGCCTGGTAAGAAGGCTCTAATGCACAGGATCGAAAGAGGCTGCAGAGGGTTGTCGACTCAGCAAGCTCCATCACAAGCACAACCCTCCCTGCTGTCAAGGACATCTTCAAGGAGGTAGTGCCTCAAGGAAGTGGCATCCATCATTAAGGACCCTCACCACCCAGGACATGTCCTCTTCACTTTACTACCATTGGGGAGGAGGTACAGGAGACTGAAGACCCAAACTCAGCATTTCAGGAACAGCTTCTTCCCCTGCCATCAGATTTATGAAAATGTTCATGAACACTATCTCATTGTTCCTCTTTTGCACTATTTATTTTTGTAACTTATAGTAATTTTTGTCTTGCACTGTAGTGCTGCCACAAAACAACAAATTTCACGACATATGTCAATGAAAATAAACCTGATTCTAAATTACTGAGAGCTCCATTAACTTATCAGAAATGGTGCATCATGCACTCAACATCAACAACCACTGACCATAATTTTTCAAGGTGAAAAAACAAATTTATTTTGGAAAAACTCTTCTTCTAGCTCTTGAAGGTGATCAAGCAAGTTACACAAGGATCTCTCTAATGTGAGCTTTTCCCACACCTACTCAATCGGGGATTCTGTGTCAGGAACTTGTCCAAATGCTTTTTGCAGAACTGCAATGATCACCACAATAAACAAACATTTTGTGGATCCTTTCTGGAGACTGATAATTTTGTGGCAAAAGTTATGACATCTCATAAGGTTTATAATCATATCCTCTGGTGCTTCCTTCTAAAATAAGCTTAAACAGCTCAGGTAAAAACAATTCTCCATAAGCAAAACAAGGCAGATCTGAGAAAAGAAGAAAATTCTTCTTCTACAAACACAGAAAATACTGAAAAAAACTTGACAAGACAGGCAGCTTCTGTAGAGAGAGAGAAATAGACAACTTTTCAGGTCAATGACCTTTCATGAGAAATCATTTTAAAACTCTTATATCATATCTCTCTTGTCCACCTCATTCAGGTGAGAAAAATGATATTTCTTTCGTTCTTAACTCCAGGATTGTCTGAGAAAAACAAACCATTATTCCAACTGCACTTTTTGCAGAACGTTCACATTTTCCTAATTGAAGAAAGAGTCACAGTTTGACACCACAGTCAAAATGCGATTTTACCAAGACCTCATATAAGAAACAAGTATCAGAGTTCTGGTTTTACATTGGATTGAACAATAAATACACTTCAATATGCCTTTTAGTTTCCCTATAATGTCACAACATTGATATCGAACATCAATGCTTAATCCATTACAATTCACCCTGCCCTGCTCTATAACATTGAAGTACATAAGGTGTATGTATTTCAAATTACCCAGGCTCAAATGTATTATACAGATTTTAATTATACTGACGGAGACAGCACACACAGATTTATTTCCCTCCTGCTCAACATGCAACAATAAAAATCTTAAATCTGTTTCCTAATCTACATTCCCAAAGACCACATACATTTAATCAAACTTGAGAATTCTTTTCACACATTCATTCATTGATAAAGATGTTGAATGGTAGTAATCCCAACACAGATTCTTTCTGAGGATTGGAGCTATGTACAACTGCTTATTATACTAAAGATACCACCTCCGTACTCTCCAGTTTAAATGTCACCTATCAATTATACACAATATTTGACTTAATAACCTTTAGCATTTCAGTAAAGGCTCAGTGGAAATCAAAACTACATAATATGAACTGAAGAGTGTCCATCATGGATGCCAACCAACCAGGAGGACCATAATAAATCAAAATCATCTTACAGCCCGATATAAATCCTTGAGTAAAAAGCAAACAATCCAAACCCTCCTGATTTATAATCCTTGAGTATTGCATCTCTTCCAAACGGCAGGTACTGCAACCAGTTTCTGAAGTTCCCTCTCAAAATCCTTCCACCATTTAATCTTTCTCCTTTCATTTAAAACCACCTCTTAGATTGAGCTTTCAGTCAATTTTCTTTGGTTCTGCAACCATTTTCTTTGGTTCTGCACTCATTTCCTCATGAGGAGCAGATCATCACTGAATGAGTATAAAGAATGGGAGACTGAGGGTTGGAGCATGTATAAAGAATGAGGTTCTCTGAGCCAATCTAAAGAACAAAAGATTGAGAAGTAAAGTGAGTACAAACTATGGAGTGTAACATCACAGAAAGGCAGGTGGATGACTGCCTGCTGAGTAATGCAGTTCCTCTGCTGAGTTAGGGTAGAAGGCCAGATTACAGAGAAAAGCAAGTAGCACAGAACAAAAATTAATGACTAAACAAGATTATTAACTATATTAAGACTACAGCCAACAGATGGATAATTAAATTACATTTAAGTATCCACTGGTTGTCTGTACTTTTAATCTAGTTAATTGATTTGGTTTAGTATCATTATCACATATACTGAGAAACAGTGAAGAGCTTTTGCTTGCATGCCATCCAGACAGATCAATCCAAACACTGTACTTATCACGGTAGTACTAAAAAAAATGCAGAATATAGTGTTACAGTTACAGAGAAAGCACAGTGCAGGTAGACAAATAAAATGTAAGGGCTGTGACGAGGTAGAGTGCTACCGGATTCCTTGCCTCTCATCTGCCCTCGAAGCCACATTGTGTGTATGGCTACTCCAGTTGGGCTTTTTTCAGTTCTAAGATGGAGAATGGGGCAGACTGTTATCCAACCCTTAACTGAGAATGATACTTTGGAGTTTAATAGAATTCTATCACTACTCCATATTGTGACGGATCTGTTTTGTGGATGATGCGGTTTTGACCAGATTCTCTTATCCAAATGGAGGAAGGATTGCTCAGTTTCTGGTGTGTGTGTGTGTCAGATGTGTGGGGCAGGCTGCAGAGAAACATTTAGCAGACTCAAATTGCTCTGATTTATCAGCTCAAGTGAACAGCCTGTCAAGGTTAATGGAGAAATGGAAACACATGGTAATATAGAGAGAAGTGGTAACTTAGATACTTATTGCCTGAGGATTAAGAGGTAGAAAGAAGTTGTGTACAAACACTATTCTGACTGGAGGAGGGTATGTAAAAGAGTCTCAGGGAACATTGCTTTACTTGTTCTGTAGAAGTGAGGTGGACTTGGGTAAAGGGAATATAGTTCCACTGATTGTGGAAGATATGAGATTTGACATTGTAGTAATTATTGAGGAGGATAGTAGTGGACTTCAGGAATCCACTGATGAAATGGGCAAACATGTGACAGATGCAATCTAATGACATGTTGCATGGAGGTGACCAGCACTCATAGATTGAAAGTAATTTGCAAAAGATCCAGAGTGGGAAATGGGGAAGTTTCTTCACTCAGAAGGTTGTTAAGATATGGAGTGCACTATCTAAAGCAGTGCAGAATTACATTCCAAAGAGGCGTTCAGAAGGTTATTGTACATTTACTTAAAGAAGACAAATTTGTGAGGAAAGTTGGGAGGAACAATTAGAAACAAGGGGTCTTCTGTGGAGCAGTAGACAGAATGTATTCTCAGGAGTCCAAAAAGTTACAGCTGGACCTTTCTGCTGCAATGGCATGTCATTGGGAGTGGAAACTTAGAACTTTCTTCCCTCAAAAAAAACTGCTGAGGCTCAAAATTTTGAAACAGAGATTGATTGGCTCTTGTTGGTGGTGGGCACTGAAGAATATGCTACCCCGGTGGATATGAGAAGTTAAGATATAGATCAGCCATGGTTCTATTTAGTGGTGGCTCAAGTTTGAGGGGTTAAATGGCCTTCTATTGTTCCTTTGTTCCATTTTATGCTTCAATGTTTGAATGAACAAGGTTGCTTTGCAGGTAGTCATTCAATAATGGCAGGTTGTTGAAGTTGGTCGATTTAACCTCATGGCTTTGAAACTGCTATTGGCAGGATTAAAACTGTCAGTAAAGTTGCTTTTGAAAGACTTCTGACTGTACTTCTCTGGTTCTTGCTTTTTGCTGTCCTCTAAAAATAATCGGTGAACATATTCTTCTTTGGCATTTCCAGGATGACTACCCTCTGGCAAGTCTCCCATTGTTGGGTTACTCGGTGAGCATGCCTTCCGACCATGACCACATCCACAAAGATTACGTCTTTAAGCTGCAGTTCAAATCTCACGTCTATTTCTTCAGAGCAGAAAGCGAGTACACTTTTGAAAGGTAAGGGTTCAGTCTTTGCATCAGAGTGTAAGAATATGGTGCAAGTTTTAGTTTGACTTCCACAGCCATGTTACAGTATTTCAGTCAAGGTTATAATTGTCATGTTGTGTTCTACCCAGACACTGTTTAAAGGCGGATCCACCCCTGCCCCCCCCCACACTCCCCAGTGGTACATCATGTACCCTGGATCAATGCCAGGGTAATCTGTATCAGATGCCAAACTAACCTGCAGGAATCGGTTGGCTCATTTTATGTGACTTGCTTATTCCAAGCAAATTCATGGTCATTTTTCATAGAATCATAGAGGCAGCACACCAATGGGTCCTTCGGCCCAACAGGTCCCTACATTAATCCTATTTTTTGGAGGTGTGTAGATGTATACCACAGAAACTGCTCCACCTACTTTTCTTTTGAACATTATTCAGTGACGAGGCAACAACTCCTTCCAGACCTTCAGACCCAAAAAGTTCAAGGAATTAGTCACTGAATATAAACAATAAGCGCATGCTGGACTGATCTCCCTGGGTTTTGAGGTCTGGATTATAGGGATAAGGAGTTCTAATGAACCACTTGTTCTCACAGATGCTCAGTTCTGACATGGTGTGTGTGTTGTGCTACCTACTATCTACTGAACATTCTGTTTCCTTTTACTAGATGGATGGAAGTTATCAAGAGTGCAACCAGTTCACCAGGACGGATGATTCATTGTGGCCAGAAGGACACTTGAATTGAGATGAAAGAAACTTGAATTGAGTGCTGTGCTCTAGAACCTGCAGATTTCTGTAGGATAAGTTAATACCAGGAGAGCTTCGAATGGAGAAAGTGGGAACTGGATTCAAGATCCACAGAGAAACAGTCAAACTACTCTGATTACAATGCACATCAAGTTGAACTGACCCAATACGGACATGCTGCTGTCAAGAACAAGCCTGATTACTCTTCAGGAAACAACTCCTCACATGTCTTAGTGTATCAATGGATGAGTCATTGTGGGGTTGGTATGGGTTTAGACCTAGAGTTTAAAGACTACTTTTCAGATGGAAGTAATTACATTCCTGCTGTTTAAAGGTTAACTGTTGTTTTCTCCAGGGAGTCCTGACACATCATTTATCAAACACCAAAGGAGTTGCTTCCCATACAATAAAAAAACCATACGAGCACATCTGGTGTGGTACACAGTGACTTTATTATACAACTGGCCCATGACACAAGAAACTCCAAACTCATCTAGGAATGGGCATGTTATCTCTTTGTTCCATCTTGTCTGTTATGTGGTGCCTTGATCTTACTATGCAACATTTGCAACATAACTAATTTGTTTTATGGTGTTGTGGTGTAGATCAGACTAATGGTCAACAATGATATTGTGATCTGAATAACTTACTGCTCATGGTCATGGTGCTTTTAGATCCAACTGGTCTGGGACACGCTGACATCTGGACTGGACTGGTCTGGGACTCACTGACACTTGGACCGGTCTGGGACACAGTGACACGTGGACTGTACAGGTCTGTTCTTCACTGTCTATTATACCACGTATTTTAGTGTCATCTGCAAACTTGCAAACTGTGCCTTGTACATGTAGATCCAAGTTGTTAATATAGATGACAGGGAATTTTAATTGTCGATATAGATGCCAGAGAGACCTGATGTCTGCACGGTCAGTGGTGTTGGCTGAGAGAGGACTGAGAAGGATTGTTTAATTGTGGGTCAGATGTAAAAATGTTAGAAGTGACTGAAAGCAAAGGAGGAGAGGGGGAAGAAAAGAAAATTCAATAATGAAGCTGTTATACAAAACACTGCAGCAACAAAACACTGCAGATGATGGAAACCTAATGTAAAATTCGAGGTTGCAGGAAATACTGGGCTGATCAGGAGGCATCTGTGGAGGGAGAAACACACAGTTAATGTTTCGTGTGGAAATAGAAGCAGGATGAGGCCACTCAGTTTGTTGTTCCTGCTCTACCATTCAATGAGGTTGTGGCTGATCTTTTATCTCAGATCCACTTTCCTGCATTGATTCCATATTCCTTAATTTTCTTAATTGCTGAACGTCTATCAATCCTTTTCTTGAAGACACTCACTGCCTGAACCTCCACAGCCCTGTTGGGTTGGGAATTCCGAAGATTCAATCTCTGGCTGAAGGAATTTCTCCTCATTCCTGTCCTGTTATTTTGAGATGATGACCCCTGGTTCTAGACACCTAAGTCAAGGGAAACATCTTCCCCACATCTACCCTCTCAAACTCCACAGTAATTTTGTGCATTTTAATGTGATTACTTCTCATTTTTCTGAACACTGGAGAGTATAGGCCCAGTCTGCTTCACCTCTCTTCTCACCACAAACCCACCCACCCCAGGAGTTGATCTGATGAACCTGGGCCTCACCCCCTCCATTGTAAATATATTCCTCCTTGGGTAACGAGACAGCATTCTTGATGCAGCAACATATGATTGGAGCAAGGCATCTCTTGACTGCAAACTGTCTGGTAATAAAGGCCAACATATCATCTGCCTTTCAATTGCTTGCTGCACCTTCAAATTAACTTTCAGTGAACTGGGAAGGTTATTTGGAGTTGGTGACACAGGAGACTACAGATGCTGGAATCTGAATAACAGGCAATCTGCTGGAGGAACTCAGCAGCTTGAGCAGCATCTGCGGGGGCAAAGGAATTGTCTATGTTTTGGGTCAAAATCCTGCAGCAGGACTAAGAATAGAGAGGGGAGATTGCCAGTGTAAAAAAAAGGTTGGGGCAACAGTGAGATAGAGGCCAGAAGTGATTGGTGGACCGAAGAAGGATGACGGGCAGGTCGATCCTGGTAAGGGAGAGGAGGGGAGGTGGAATTGGGAGACAGGCAGATGGATGATAGATGGAGGCAGACAAAAAACAGAGGCAGATAGAATTGGGTGGGGGAGGGGAGGGGAGGGTGAGGGTTGGAGACAGCTGCTGCAAGGAGATAAACAGGAACACAAAGGGCTGCCAGAGCTGTAAAGGAAGTGAGAATGGGAACCATTAGGAGAGAGGTGAAGGGCAGCTGGAACCAGAATGAGTTGGGGTAAGGGGGGTAGGGATAGAGCTGGTGGATGAAGCGTGTGGGTAGTAGGTAGATAGAACCAGGAGGGGGAGGTAGTTTGGTGATGGGAGGTATGAAGTTGTTGAATTCAGTGTTGAATCTTCAGGGCTCTAACATGTCTAGGCAGAAGATGAGATGCTATTCCTTAATCTTACACTGGGCTTTGCTGAAATGGTGTGAGGTCATGGGCAGCAAGATCAAAGTGGGAATGGGGTGGAGAATTAAATTGACAGGGAGCTCTGTCTCGTCCCTGTGGACTGAGTGCAGATGCCCTGCAAATCAGTTGTCCAAACTGCATTTGGGTTTTCCATTGTAGAGGTGACCACAACTTTGAAGATCGAATACAATGTACTGGATTGGAAGAAGTGCAAGTGAATCACTGCTTCGCCTGGAAGGAGTGTTTGGGTCGCTGGGTGTTGGAACAGGAGGACGTGGAAGGACAGGTGAGAAAGGGGGTGGAAAATGGAACCAGAGGGTTACTGAGGGGGCGCTCTCTTTGGAATGGTGAAAGGGAGGGGAAGAGAAGGCATGTCTGGTGCTGGCGAAAATTACGAAGGATGACCAGTTTAATGTGGAGGCTGGTGGGGTAGAATGCCAAGATTTGACTGGTACAGGCTGATACACAGTGATTTTAGGACCCAGTTATCTGCATAAAGAGTGGCTTTTGGTTACTAGTCTGGTTGAGGGTGCCTTTGAGGTACGGATGGTTTGGTACATGTTCTCCAGGTCTGGAGTACACGGAGCCAGACTAACTTTTACTGGTACACCACATCTCTACATCATGCTTGGCTGAAACAAGGTCCATTTATAGAGTGACTAATCTGGAACAAGGTATTTAGAACGTGTCTATTCTAACACGATGTCTTAAGGTGAAAACATGATGCCATTATAGTGTGACCAGACAGGCATGTTGTGCCTGTATGGTGTGACCAGTCCAGTACAGGGTGTCCTTAGACCAGTCAAGACAGCCTTTATGGTATGACTAGCTTGCTACACTGTGCCCTGTAGAAGGTAACTGGAACTGGTACACAGCACCTTTATCATGTATCTGGACCAGTAAGCAATGCCTCTAGCAATGAGACTAATTGGTTGTATGGAGCCCTTTAGTATGTTACTGGTCTGGCACGCAGTCCCTTGAGAAGGGAACCTGTCTTGTACATGGTACCTTTATAATGTGACCAATCTGGTAGATGATACTTTAAGTGCATCACAGCTATCGCACTCAAGAGTTCTATAATATGACTACTCCGATAAATGGTGCCTTCAGAGTGTGACTAGTCTGGTAGGTGATGCATTTAAAGAGTGATTTTGTCTGGTAAGTTTTAAGATTTTAGCTAGTTAAACTCCAGGTGTAATCTGGTATCTGGATAAGTTATTTAAAAATGCAGTGCATGCTTTCTCTTTGTGCTTGTGTCAATGGATGTGCCAAAGAACAAGCATGGATATACTTAGCTGAATTTGATGGAAGACCATCTCAGGAACTTGCACAAGATACAAAGCTTTACCAAAATCTTGCAGCTAGACACCACAGTTGCAATGTCCAGTGTTTTTTATCAAGAAGACAGCATAACTTGGAAGTTAGCGCATAAAGTGACCACTCTGAGTAGGGATATGATCATTATCAAATGACACAAAATAGATGAATAATTTGTTTATACTGTATTTAAAATTTGCCCGAAAGTTTATTTTCTGTTAGCAACAACTGTCAACTGAGGAAATGCAGAAATTGTCTGGAGTTACTTTCTTGGTGTTATAAGAATAATAGGGTTTCTTTGAGAAACAATTTAAATGTCAGCTATCTGGTACTTAAATTCAATTTTACCATTTGACCTTTGATGATGAATATTGACCATTACTTATCACAGAGCACTATTTAATGATTAGTAGCTTCAGTTCAGTATCCATGTATGGTGGGCATCTTGAACCCCTCTGAGTCAGCATGATTGTTAATCTGTGCAGCCAGCAGCTGATATCATCAGACCATAAACTGGGCTTCAGCTGATTTGAAATTCAGTTTTTCCTTAACATAAAGTGAAAATGATGCCAAAAATGGTAAACAGATAGGCTATTTTTGCTGAATAATTTGGCTGTAATGTTTAAAGAAGTAATTTTATAACCAAAATAGTACTTCCTCATTCAGCACACAGCCTGTTCATGGAACTTATCAAGGAAATAAACTGTATTCCAATAGTACAATCTTTTCGGCCTCACATATTCACACACAAGATTTCAAACATGAATTATGGGAATTTAGTGGAATGTCATCATGCTGTAAAGAAATGGTATAATTAAAAAAGCTAGAGAACAAATCTTTCATGAAAGGCAGGTTTGTGCTGTAATTATACACTAAAACAGTTCTTACTTCATGGAGCACTTCCTGGTGTTGCTCATGTGCATGTTGTAAGTCAGAATTCAGCCTGTCAACTGTGGACTTGTACTGTTGCAGTTTGGTCATCTTCTCCTGTAATTCCTTTGAAGATGAGTCGAGTTCTTTCCGTAATCGAGCAGATTCATGATTAAAATGATCCATGTCACATTCATGTGCATGCTTGACAACCTCCAGTTCCTTCTGAAGCTGATTAATGGATTTCTCCTGACTGTGGTTCTAAGGATGGAATTGGAAT
>JARFYF010000094.1:54944959-54958303 GCA_030265395.1 Rhina ancylostomus | reverse complement strand
TTGGATAGGCATATGGAGGAATGTGGGATAGAGGGATCTGTGGGAGGAAAGGGTTAGATAGTGTGAGGTGTGGTTTGAAGTATGGCACAACATGGTGGGGCGAAGGGCCTGTATTGTGCTGTATTGTTCTATGGAATAATCAAATTTCTTTTCAAATTCTTTTGTATCATGTTCATTTAGTAAGAAATTGGGAGGTTCGGATTATATATTTTACTCCCTGTGTTTGTATATGTCAACTGTTACTATTGTGATCTCGATCTCTTCGCACCATGTGTATAATTACTATTTTATGTATATTAATTTGAAATTTAATAAAAAGATTGAAGAAGAAAGAAAGAAAGAGAGCCTGCAGAACAGATTCGCCAGGATGTTGCCTGGAATGGAGGGCTGTAGTTATAAGGAGAGATTAAATAGGCTGGGTTTATTCTCACTGTAAAGTAGGAGGCTGAAAGGGGAACTGATGGAGGTTTATAAAATAATAATGGGCATTCATAGGAAAGGTAGTCAGCATAATTATTCCAGACTAGAATTAGAGGGCACAGATTTGTGAGAGGAGAGAAACTCAAGGACTTAGCTTTTCATACAGAAGGTGTTGAGTATCTGCAATGAGCTGTCAGAGGAGGTAATGGAGGTGAATACAATTACAGCACTTAAAAAGCATTTGAGCAGGTACTTGGATAGGAAAGGTGTAGATACAGTACAGGCCCAATGGGGCAAATGGGATTAGTGTAGATGGGTATCACAGTCAGCATGGTCTAGAAGGGCCGAAAGGGCCCGTTTCTGTGCTGTATGATTCTATGATTCAATGACAATACTGCACGAACTGTATAGCAACAGAAAACATCACACTTGTGCAGTAAGAAATTTTACATTGTAATCTAATAGGGCTATTGAAATTTGTATACAGCCTAAGCCTAAACTCAGTGAATTTTAGATTCCAGGTTTGAAAAAAATAGGTCCATTAGTGTGGCCTTTAAAATCCATCTTTTAGGAAGGGAATATACAGCAAGGTAATAAATCTGTTATCAATTTCATTAGGTATTAAAAGCTGCAATCCTTGAGTCAGTTCCATTTTGGTCAAATGAGGTTCAGCAATGTATTGGTTAGATCAGTTTGAGTTTATATTCTCAGGATTATTATTCATAATCTCAGGTTAGATTCTGCAGTGAATGCTGTTTGAAGCAAGTTAATCCATCACTCACAGTTTAACAGAATAATGTTTGAGCCATATTTGGCGACAAGCAACAGTTAAAAAGAAATTGAACTACTATATTTAATCATGTTCTGAGAATATAATTATAGTGAGGAGCTTACTTCAATGGGAAAATCATCGCAGATTCCCTCAGCCTTTGGAGTACAGAGGCCTCTAATCAAGCTAAGATAATGAAAGATCTGAGATTTGTATCCTTACTGACGGGCATTCATCAAGAAGATAATCTCATTAATACTCTCCATCAACCACTTCTTCAGTAATTTCCGTCTTATTATATAACTTCATGAAGAAAAAAACCATCATTATCATCTTTTAATTGGGTTGTTTCTGAAGTGCAAATGAATGCAGACTGCACAGAGGGAGCAAAATATTTCCGCAGAGTTTTCTTGGTGTCAGTCCTTATTACTGTGCACATGGACCTCTGTATAATACAATACATGATAACAAGGCCAATGAAAAATACCACAGTAGATTTTAATTAGCAGATTATTAAATAAGAGAAAATATCCATTCAAGTTTCCCAAGAGATTGTACATAAAGGAGTATGATAATTAAATCTGTTCAAGTGAAGAGCTTTAATAGCATTAGTGGACAAAGTTATATATAAATAAACGTTTCTGCAAGAACAAATGTTTTTCTACTTCTCCTCCCATAAATTTAATTAGGTCCAATGGGAAGGAATCCAAATGTAATCAATATGAGAATAACTAACTATGTTAATGGTTATGGCACTTATTATTCTTTTTAGATCTGGACCATGCAGTGAGTTACGATGCAATCCTTTTTGTTTAGATGCTGTGAAATGCAGTGGGTCATGGCCATGTACATGTACATTCTTCTGGGATACTGTACATTTCAGTGGGTTGTGGCACTGTCCATTCCCCAGGATACTATATAAAACAATGGGTTATGGCACTATTCATATTCCTGGGAAACTGCATTTCCGTGGGTTTGTGGCATTACCCTTATGCTTCAGATATTACATAATAGAATGGGTTATATAAATGTCCATACTCCTGGGAAACAGTATTTCAGTGGGTTGTGGCACTGTCCATATGCCTGGAATACTACATAATAGTGGGTTATGGCATTGTTCACACTCCAGGGAAACTACGTACTTCAGTGGTTTATGGGTCTATCCTTACACCTGAGATATTACATAATACAGTGCATTACAGTACTGCCCATACTCCTGGGAAACTGTATTTCAGTAGGTAATTGCACTCTCAACTGTGAGATTGTGTAATGCAGTATGCTATGGTACAAATCTTTCTCTCTTGGACAACAGCGTAAGTTACAGAATTGTCTTTTCTCATAGAATGGGTAAAGTATTCTGTTGTTAAATGCAAGTTATGATCTGGAAAATAACTACTCAAAAAGCAGTGGAAGCAGAATCAATCATAATTTTTAAAACAGAATTTTGCAGATACGTGCTGGGTAGGTGGGCTGAGGAATGGCAAATGGAATTTAATTCAGATAAGTGCAAAGTGTTACATTTTGGAAGGACAACTCAAGGTAGGACTTTTACATTGAACGGCAGGACACTGGGTACCGCAGTAGAACAGAGGAACCTTGGAGCACAGGTGCACAGTTCCCTTAGAGTGGAGTCACAGGTAGACAGGGCAGTGAAGAAGCTTTTGCCATGCTGGCCTTCATCAGTCAGGGCATTGAATATAGAAGTTGGGAGGTTTTGTTGTGAAATTACAAGCTGTTGGTGAGGCCACACTTGGAGTATTGTGTTCAGGTTTGGTCACCCTATAATTGGAAGGATGTGATTAAACTGGAAAGAGTGCAGAAAAGACTTACAAGGATGTTGCCAGGACTCAAGGGACTGAGTTATTGGGAGAGGTTGGACAGGCTGGGCCTTTACTCCTTGGAGCATGGGAGACTGAGGGGTGATCTTTTAGAGGTATATAAAATCATGAGGGGCATACATAGGGTGAGCAGTCTTTTTTCCAGGGTTGGGGAATGAAAAACTAGAGGACATAGTTTTAAGGTTAGAGGTGAAAGGTTTAATAAGAACCTGATGGGGAACTTTTTTATAGAGCTGGTGGTAGATGTGTGGAACCAGCTGCCAGAGGAGGTGGTTGAGGCAGGGACATCAGATACATTTAAGAAGTATGTGGACAGGTATATGGATGACAAGAGTTTAGAGGGATATGGGCCAAATGTTGGGAAATGGGATTGGCTTGAATATACATCTTGGTCGGCATGGACACATATGGGCTAAAGGGTCTTTTTTCGTGCTGTACAACTCTATGCAGAAGCTCTTTCAGTCTGTTTTTATGTGTTTGCTATTTTAATCACATTCCCTTATCTTTTTCATCCCTACAATAATTTAATCATCCTTTGATGGCTTCCAAAAATTTTCCAGTCCTCTAGTCTACCACTAATCTTTGCAACAACGTGTGCTTTTCCTTCAATTTGATACCATGCATAATTTCTTTAGTTAACCATGGCTGATGCATCCTTCTCATAGTCTTTCTTTCACACTGGAATATACCTTTGCTGAAATTTATGAATTAGGATCTTAAATGTCTGCTACAGCCAATCTACCATCTTATCTTTGATCTGCTTTCTCAGTCCACATCAGCCAGTTCTGTCCCCATACCAGTGTAAATACCTTCATTTAAGTTTAGGACACTAGTTTCAGACCCAAGTTTCTCACCCTCAAACTGAATTTGAAATTCTACCATGCTATGATTGCTCTTCCTTTACTGTGAACTCACTAATTAATTCTGCCTCATAACACAATGCCAGATCTACAATAGGTTGCACTCTGGTTGCTTCCTCAGTGTATTGGTCTAAGGAACCATCCTGGACCCACTCTATGAACTTAAAGCTACCTTTGCCAATTTGATTTGTTCAGTCTATGTGATGATTACAAGCCCCCATTATGTTCTGACATATATACTCTGTCCTACAGTATGGGTACTGTCAGGGAGTTCACAATGGGGACTCCTTACCCTTAATTTTTGTCTCTTTTCACTCAAATTGATCTCTTCCTTTATTAAGAGATCTACCCCACCTCCTTTTCCTTTCTGCCTCTCCTTCTGAAATGCCACCCACACTTAATAATTCAGAAACAGCTTTTTCCCCTCCACCATCAGATTTCTGAACGGTCCATGAACCCTTGATCACTACCTCATTATTCTTTTTTTCCACTGTTTATTTGTTTTTGTAATTTATAGTAATTTTATGTCTTTGTACTGTACTGCTGCCACGAAACAACAATTTTCATTACATATAAGTCAGTAATAATAAATCTGATTCTGAGTAGTCAGTTCTCAGTCTTGGTCATCTTACAATTGCATCTCTCTAATGGTTATCAGATCATACAAGTTTATTTCCATTATAGCAACACCTACAGGAACACTGACAGGTTATATTCCAGGAATTGACCTAAACATTGTTGTTTCTCTTCCCATCATGCTTTGAGGGAATCGAGCTGTTGAATGCTTTGATTGCAGGCTGTGAGCTATGAGAAATAGAACAGCAATAGTCAACAAATACGGCCACCTGGGCTGTTTGTGCATCTAAAAAGCCAGCCTTCGCAATCCAATGTACGAAAGGACTCTGGATATCTGTGTTCTGTCATCAGAGCTTCTAGAATATTGATGTGAATCGGCTTCTTTCAACAAAGCTATTTGAAATCTCAAGGCTGTCATATCTCTTCAAATGTTCTCACCTTGTAAACATATAATTCCATCAAACTCAAAATACTGGAATAAAATAACTATTGAAGTTGTAGTTGATCAGCGGCTATGTGATTTAAAATTATAAAGTCACAACATTATAACATGGTACTGGCATCTGGAGTCTAGAGGGGGGAACCAGTCATCTCCTTGAGTAGTTCCACAGTGGGACATGGAGAGTTACAACTGGGGAAATTCCCCAGGAATAGGTTGTTCATGGAATCATTGATGGATTGAATATGCTAATGGTTGTGAGTATAGCATGGTCTGGCTCATGGCAAAATGGACAGAGAGTCAGGAAAGGGCTTCTGGTGCCAGCTGTTGCATTAAAATTGTTATAATCTCTCAACCTCACATAGAGGCAACTACTGCGGCGTAAGGAATTCTGGTTTGTTGTTACTGACTCCAAGTCAGCAATGCTGCACAGCTGGCCATAATCACATTACTGGTCTGTTGTATTCTTAAAAGGAAGGGGAGCATTTCAATGCAACTGTACTTGTGCCATCAACTCAGCTAGCTTGTGTGCATTCAAATAAAGAGCCTTTAATTTTATCTGATCACTTTCCCTTATACACTTGACACCATTTCCAGATGCTTGGCTATTGTATGCCCTGCTCCTTTCTGATACCCCCTCTTGCTGCCCTGCACTTGTCTCCCTGAATACCCCATTGGCTGAAACCCTATCATAGCTTTTCACCCTTTTGACCCTACCCTCAGGTTCCAATACCCTGTGAAGCTAGTTTAAGAGTTGTGGATATAATGTGCATATTTAGAGTCAAAATAAAGATCAACAATGACCAAATTAAATGGCAGAATTGTCCAGAGAGGCTGAATTGTCCATTTGTTCCTAAAACTGCCTCATTGCCATAGTGGGGTCAAGAACTCAGGGATAAAACTTCGCATGCTCCACTCTGACTGGTATGGCCTGTTGGATATAAACATAAGAGCAAACTCATTTACTGCAGGCTATAGAAATTACGCTCCAAGGAATGTCTTTTGTGCGCTATGCAAAGGTAGATTCCCTTCCTTGGCTGGCTTATCATTATAGCTCCTTCAGTTCATACCTCAGTGGAAAGATAACAAGCTACATTAAGTATACTCGTTCAGAGAGGCTATATGTTGCACTTTACATATTATGTCAATGAGTATTTAATGAGAAACCAAGGCAAAGGAACAAAGCAATAAGGCAGCATACAGGGGTCAAAGAGAAGCTGGAGTGATAAATGCAACAGTCTGTTACAGAGTTACCAAGCAGGGAAACACCATTGACATTAACCTCATTCCCCTCAACTCCCCCCCCCCCCCCCCCCATTTTAGCCTCTCACCTGCACACTTGGGGTCAGCTAACCCTTCAGCCCTGTGTTGATTAAGTATGTACTGTAAGTTCTAAACTTTTTTATTTCCTTTTTTGGGGTTTAAAGCATCACTGGCAAGGCCGGATCACACTGCTCATCCATAATCACCCTTGGGTCTGCTTCTTGAACCACAGTCAGTGTGGTGAATGTTGTCGGACATGGAATTCCAGGATCTGGACCCAAACTTGGAGGATCAGAGACAGATTTTCAAGTCAGATTGGTGTGTAACATTCTCCAATCTATCTAAGCCAACTCTCACTTCATGCCAGTGTATCTGCCACAGCGGATTCCTCCACTCTGCCTACTCATCATCCATTCCCTTCTTGCCTGTGCAGTCTTTCCTAGTGGTGTGACCACCTCACTGAATGTGCTGTCCATGTACATCGCAGCATCGTGGATGATCTACATTGAATCTGCCTGCAGCTCCTGCTCTGTAATGTGGTCAGCCAGTGGCTCCAGAAAGGTACATCAGCATACATGATTGCCAGGGACAACAGAAGTGTCCCTGACTACCCAATTGTGCAGGATGAGTGCTCCATGAGTCTGAACCGCCCTACCATGAATTCCACTTGCATTAAACTTCTTAATCAACTCCCTATACACTCACAACTGTGCAGCCAGATTCTGCTCTAACTCCATCTACAAATTTGCAGATGATACCACTATAGTGGGCCAAATCTCAGAATACTACGAGTTGGAGTATAGGAAGGAGATAGAGAGCCTAGCGGCACGGTGTCATGACAATAACCTTTCCTTCAAAGTCCTTGACTTTGGAAGAGGGGGTGGTACACGTTCCTTTTTACATCAATGGCGCTGAGGCGGAGAGCTTCAAGTTCCAAGGAATGAACATTATCAATAGCCTGTCCTGGTCGAACCACATAGACGCTCTGGCTAAGAAAATGCATCAGTGCCTCAGGAGGCTAAGGAAATTCAGAATATATCCATTTAACCCTCACCAATTTTTATAGAATGCATCCTATCCCGATGCATCTTGGCTTGGTACAGCAACTGCTCCATCCGAGACCGCAAGAAACTGCAGAGGGTTGTGGACGCAGCTCAGCACATCACTAAAACCAGCCTTCCCTCCATGGACTCTGCCTACACTTTCCAGAACCTCAGGAAAGCAGCCATCATAATCAAAGATACCTCCCACCCTGAACATTCTCCCTTCATCCCCCTCCAGTAGAATAGAAGATACAAAAGCCTGAAAGCACATACCACCAAGCTCAAGGATATGTGAAAGGAACTCTTGTACAAAAGATGGATTCTTGACCTCACAATCTACCTCATTATGGCCTTGTATCTTATTGTCTGCCTGCACTGAACTTTCTCTGTAACTGTAACATTATATTCTGCATCCTATTATTGTTTCTCACTTGTATTACCTCAATGTACTGATGTGATGAAATGATCTGTATGGATGGTATGCTAAACCATGTTTTTCATTGTTCCTCGGTATATGTGACAATAATAAACCAATTACTCTAATGAAAGCAAATTGATCACACTAGAAACCTTATTCCACTCCAAATACTAATTACAATGTAAAGCTTTTACCTTTATTTTGTCCAATGAATTATAATAGCAAAACATGGTAGAAATACCCACTTGAATCTAATTACCAATCACACTCCACACATCTGTGGAGTGCGCGTTGTACTTAATATCTGTGGATTTCTGTTCCTGCGTTGTATTTGAAATATAAATGACAAAAAAAATTCATCATCTACCTACTCGTGCCAAAAATGCATACTCCTGATAGTTTTCTTCAATAATAAATCCCAGAACAAACAAGAAGGCAAAGTATTTGAGCAATAGTAATAAACTATGAGATACATTTAATTAGTGACTCAACAGAGCCCAAGCTTTTCCTGATAGCAATCATTGTATAATCAGCACAGTTTTTGATACAGAATAACACAAAATAACTTCAAAATACAGATGTAGGCAAGGATGGAACAGTGATTGCCTGCAGTAAACTGGGAAAGTTGGCTCTCAGATGACAGGAGATCAGTGCACTGTTTTCAAAACAGATGCAGAACCAGTTTATATTCCTAGAGGGCAACAACTTCTCAACAAAAAAGACCCATGAAAGATTCAAAAAGGACCACATCAAATGAAAGAATATGCACACAAAAAGTTTTGATCCGGGTGATCGGGTGAGAAAGAACAGCAAGAGATGATAGAGCAGCAAGTGCCACAAAAAGTGAACTTGGAAAGAATCTTGTGGGTGGCACACTGGCATAGCTAGTAGAGCCACTGCCTCTAGCACCAGTGATTTGGGTTCAATCCTGACTTCCAATGCTATCTGTGTGGAGATTGCACGTTCTCCCTGTGACTGCATGAGTTTCCTTCCGCTGTTCCAGTTTCCTCCCACATTCCAAAGGTGTGCAGGTTGGTGGGTTGACTGCTGTTAACTGCCTCTAGTGTGTAGGTGAGGAGTAGAATCTTGGGGGGAGTCGATGGGACTGTAAGGGGAATAAAATGGGATTAGACTCAGTGGGCCGAAGGGCCTGCTTCCATGCTGTACAATTCTATGTCTCTATAAACCTTTCCCCCAACAGCCACTTGAAGATCGCCACCCCAAAGATTTTCCTTTCTACTGCTCCCCTGATTACCGTCTCCTTTCCTCCATGATCAACGATACGTGATGTTGTCCTTTATTACAAAAGGATTTGAGTACAGGTGTAAGAATGCCTTACTGCATTTATATAGGGCCTTGGTGGGACTGCTCTGGAGTTTGATATATAGTTTTTGTCTCCTCACTTTAAAAGGGCAAAAGCTAATGCAGTGAAGATCCACTAGATTGGTTGGAGTGTTTGCCATTTGGGCAGACATTGAGTGGGCTAGATCTGTACCCATAGAGTTTTGAAGAATGAGAGGAGATATCACTGAAATGTACAAATTTCGTACAGAGCTTGACAGACGTTTTCCTGGCTAAGGTGTTTACAAATAGGGTCATGCTCTCAGAATAAGAGATGGGCCATTTCGGACTGAGATGAAGAGACATTTCTTCACACAAAATGTGGTGAATGTTTGATTTTTTTTACTCTGAAGGAAAGTGAAGGTTCAGATGTTGAGTTCATTCAAAGCAGAGATCAGCAGATTTCTGGATATCAAGGGAAACAAAGAATATGGGGATAGTGCAGGGAAGTGGCATTGAAGTGAATGATCAGCCATGGTTTTGATGAATGGCAGGGCAGGCTCAAAGGCCCAGCCGGCCTACTCCTACTCATAAGCTTTACATTCTTATCTCCCCCATCTTCAGTCCACCAGATGTCCTACCCACTTCACAGCAACCTCAACTCTCAACTAGTACATGGCGGAAAGGGGAACAAAGGTCTTGGATCTAAATTCAGCAAGACCTCCGTGCTCATATGTATTTCTGGATTTCTCATCTCTGTGTTCTTTCTCACCCTCATCCCCCTCTCCCTCCCTTTAAACGTCAACATCTGAAAGCGAACATCATAACCAAGGGGAAACATCTTTCCACAGTGTGTTGGCAGCAGGGAATGTTTTGTCATAGGCACTGACTGAGCCAAAATTTGTGGTACATTTTAAGTGAAATGGATAAATATTTCGAAGGACAAAGGTGGTATGTGCGCATAGGCTGAGTGATTGCCAGTTGGATCTGTTCGAGACTATTGTGCCAAGACCTAACTTAGATATGATGGGTTGAATGAATTTATACTGTGTTGTGGAAGTTCTTTGGATTGTTTCTTTGCCCTAATTAACAGTTGTGTTTTTCCTGGTTTACGTTCATGTTTCTTGTCCATTTTCTGTGCAGGTGTCCTGTGATCTTTGGAGTTCGAAATCTTTGGAGTAACAATAATTGGGTCCATGGAGAAGTGTATCCTGGGAGCTGGGAATCCTTAGAATATCAGCCATTGGAGTAGTGATCTTTAGAGATGGGAATCTTGGAGTGGAGATTGTTACAGTATCTCGATTTATGATCTATCACCAATGACCTTATTTGCTTTCTTGTTCATAGGAAGATTGATTGGCCTTGTGGTGTTGGATAAGTTACTTTTTAATAAATTTCCTCTAAATGGACTAGCGAAGGCAGATACTGCAGTTCAGGTCAATATTACATGGTGTCTCTTAGTATAAGTGTGAGTCACTGGTGTGGAGTCTATGAAATCACGTATGGTCTATGACTTACTACCTATTATTTGTATTGATGATGGCCAATGTATCAGTCACTTTCAATGTGCAGGGTCAATACTTCATATTATTTTTAATCAATGGGGCATCAAGCTCTTCCACTGATCATGAGTCAGTTCTCTAACGTTTTGGAAAAGCTAGGACCTAACGTTATTGAAACCACTCAACAGGAGACAGAAAACAGTTAGTCTTTAGTCACACTGTATGTTCGTAAAGTTTCCCCTTGTCTTTTCTGGTAAATTCTGACACATTCTCAGAGAACAGATTTATGCTGGCACTCTGCAAAGCAGCCAGGGGGATTTCATCTCCAGCAGTCTTTATCAGAAACATTTAAAAAGTAGTCAGGCTGTTCAGAGCTGGGGTAAGACTTTTTAATAGGTCAGGAAACTATTAATTGTCTGGTGTCATGTTATATAACAGCTTTTTCTTATTTATGATATAAAGCTGAATATCTCCTTTACAATTGATTTAATACCTAAATAATACAGTAAACCACCCAATAATCCAGCCCTTTCGGGTCTTTAGTGATGCCAGACTGGTAGATTAACACTGTAATACATTTTCCAGTGAATCAGGTGAGTGTAAAAGGAGCTTAGGAAACAGGGGCCTTGGTAAATTTAAAGGGATAGGGGGAATGCAGCCCTGGTGAGTTTAAAAGGAGGGTGGGAAGGGGATTTGAATTTAAAGGGAGTGTGTGATTGCAACAGGGAAGCCAGATGCTGAACCATTGGGTTTTCTAAAATATCACACAGTGAATTATTGGAATTTCACAGGTTATTTTTTTAATGCATGGTTGTGGTTACTCTTTGAATCCTGCATTACACAGTGTGGCTTTCGGGTACTGGGATTAGAAAATACGTATTACATTTTGGGTTTTTGTTTTAAATACTTTCTCAGGTTTGGAAGCAGATTTTATGACCATTGCGACCTGGAGTGCATCATTTAATACAAACAAGCAGCAGAGAATGAAGCCATTTGAACCAAACTGCCTTGGCCAGCTCTCTGATAGAGCTCTAATTAGTGCCACTCCTCTGTGCTTTGCCTCTAGCTCTGTCATTCTCCCTTCTGGACCAACACATATCTTACTAAGAGTGTGTCTTGGGCAGTTTAATTCTGAACCCTTATCCCATGTGTTGGGTGCTGAGAAGATTAACCTACCTCAGGTTTCTCATTCCAGACATGCTATTCCCTCTCAGATCCAACCAGCCAGCAGCTTACTTATATAACATAGGTGGGTATGGAAGAGTTAATTGTGCATAACACATATGTTCTGTACTCTTGTCACTAATGGTGGTTTCATCCTTTGTTGCTGATGTCCCTTGTGTGTAGGTATTAACTGGGTGCTGTTCAATGGGAAGTCCACGATCTTGCTCAGTAAATGTGCACGATCCATTTCCAATTCTAGTGGTAGGCAGCAGTGACCCCTAACTTGTTGTAATGAAAGGTCATCAACCTGAACTGCTAACTCTGTTTCTTCCTCCACAGATGCTGCCTGACTTGCTCTCTCCAATATTTTCTGGTTTTGTTTCAGTTTTTCACTCTGCAGGTAGATACCAGTGTCCTGCCCTTACTGGAACTGCCTGACATAAGAATGCTGCTGGGTCCCATAGCCCTCATTGAATCCAGTGTTCTTGGCCCTTCATTAATACCATGCGCAGTGAAGCAAATTGGCTGAAGGTTGGCCTCTGTCATCGTGGATGCATGAAGAGAATGAGCCGGGTCATCAAGCTGATTTTCTGACTAAAAATGTTTGTAAACTCTTCCTCATCTTTGACACATGCTGAGTACCGTTGTCACCGAGGGTCAGGATGTTAGTGTCATAGAGCTAGAGAGTTCAACGGCATGGAAACAGGTCCCTTTGGCCCAATGAATCCATGCCAAAATTCAAACAGTCTTCCAGCACTAACCCATGTTATTCTTTCCACACTCCCATCAACTGCCCCCACATTCCACTGCCAACTTACACACTAGTGCAAATTTAATTAATTACCTACCAATCTGCACATCTTTGGGATGTGGGAGGAAGCTGGAGCAACCAGAGGAGACCAACACAATCACAGGGAGAACTTGCAAACTCCACACAGACAGCACTGGAGGTCAGAACTGAATCCAGGTTGCTAGAGCTGTGAAGAAGTGGCTCTACCAGTTGTGCCACTGTAGCCCATTCTCAGATCGCCTTCCATAAGTTAGCTGTTAATTGTCTACCACCACTCATGACTGGGTAGTAGTGAAGAGGATTGATCTGATCTATCGATTGTGGATTGCATATCTCTGTTAACTATATGCTATTTTCACTGTTTAGCATGCATTTGGACTCCTGCCTGCAGTACCATTCCATGGATATTGACTCCTTAGTGAAGTACTGGTCAATGGTATTGGCTCCTGAGTGCAGCATGGTTTAATGGGGATTGGCTGTACTGTTACAACATGCTCAAGAGATCACTCATGTGTTAATATAGACAGTGAAGGTGAAACTCGATGTGAGGGATGCAAGATACATGGTGTTGCTTAAACTTCCCATTCACATTGGCCCACCCACATAACCTTGTTAAAAGGAACAAACAAGAGCTTAGTTCTTAACAACTTTAACGTAGTGTCTCAAGTCAAGTTGTTGAGTTTATTGTCATGTGCACAAGTGCAGTGGGGTACAGGAAGAATGAAAAACTTGCCTGCAGCTGCATCACAGGCACGTAGGTACAGACTACACACAGAATATAAATTATACATCAATTTATACGAGAGTAAAGAGAGAGAGAGAAAAAAACTGTGCAATAACAAGGCCTTACTGCAAAAAAAATCCAGATACAATCAGAGACATAATTCCCTGAAAGTAGCGTCACAGGTAGACAGGGTTATAAAGAAGGCTTTTGGCATCCTGGCATTCATAAATCAAAGTATTGTGTATAGGAGTTGGGAC
>JARFYF010000094.1:54764582-54776373 GCA_030265395.1 Rhina ancylostomus | reverse complement strand
GAGGCAAGATTCCTTCCAGTTGCTGCCTGTGTTTGTCCTGAGGAAGTATCCTGACTCCAGTCTTGTATTGGTGTGCCACATTTGGGTTCTCTATAAGCTTGTTCTTTGATCAACATTGTGACAGTTTCAGGGGAGGGAGGGTTTGGAAAACCAGGCTGCTGTGAGAGAAAATAAGAACTGTCATTATCTGAGCAGAGAGGATGATGGTCATTCTGGGGACACATTTTGTACAGTGTTGTCCTGTTGTTGGGGAATGAGGATGAGCAGGCCAGCCATATCATCTTTAACAGAAGTGCACTGAATCAGTCATCCAGCACAGAAACAGGTCCTTCAGCCCACCTAGTCCACTCTGACCATCTGCAACCCATTTACACTAATCCCACTCTGATCTCATTTTATTCTCCCTACATTCCCATTGACTTCCTCCCAGGAGGACGTTGCCAAGGGGTTTCTCGTGAAGTCAGGAGCATAGCCTTGGAGCAGAGGAGCAATACAAAATTACAAGTGGCACAGATAGGGTGGATAGGCGGGAGCTTTTCTCCTCAGCAGATATCTAAAACTGGAAGGGCAAGAGGTTTAGAGGGATGGGAGGAAGAACCTTTTCACCAAGAGGATGGTTTCAATCTGGAACACACTGCCTGAATGGGAGGTGGAGGCAGGTTCTATCAATGCCTCAGAAGTATCTGGACAAGCACTTGAATCACTGAAGCACAGTCGGTTGTGAACCAAGTGCTGGTAAATAGGATTAGTATGGGTGGGAACTTGATGGTCAGCTTGGACATGGTGGGCTGAAAGGTCTGTTTCTGTGCTCCACTGTCTGTAACTGTGGGTTGTCCTTTACAGCCCTGCATGTATTGTTCAGAGTGTTATCAAATTGTTTACTTGGGTATCCCTGGGACACAAGTCCATCCAGCCTCAGAAATAGAAGTGTTCAAGGTGGGAGGTGTTCGGATATGCTTCTCTTGGTACTTGGAAGCTGTCGTATGATAGCCTTTCCCAGGTTGATCTACATTTTGTTGAGTTTTGTAGCAAGAGCGTATGGTTCAGTGTTAGCCCTGAGATCACCCAGGGCTTCAGATATTCGAGGATCTGCTCTCTTCAAGTGCCGTTCAGGTGTGGCATCATTTCCCTCTTTCACAGACTGAAGGCACAGATTTTGGTTTGTCAGGCTCCCACTGAGTCAGCACTGACCATCAAACACTCATTCACACTAATCTTTATTTTTTTTTCTTCCTAAGTTCACATCAACTTCCCCCCAGATTCTACCACTCACCAACATACTAAGGACAATTAACCTAACAACTCACACATCTTTGGGATGTTGGAGGAAACCAGAGCACCTGGGGGAAACCCACATGGTTACAGCAAGAAGATGCAAACTCCACACACAGTGTCCACAGAGGTCAGGATTGAATCTGGCGCTGTGGGTCAGCAGTTCTACCAGCTGTGTCACCGTGGCATGCATGTGCTGGCAGGTTTAGTAACTAACTAACTTGGACTGAAACCTGCAAGGTCTTCGAAAGAGTTAATATCCAGCCATGTTGATATGTATGGCAGGAAAAGATGTTAAGATTCAGATTAGTTTCAGGTTAGTTTGTTATCATATACACCAGGATGCAATGAAATTCCATGCTTGCATGAAGCTCAGAGTTAACAGTATACATGGTAATAATAAATACAACAATAAATACAGTGACAAGTGCAAAATAGCAGAATGGTGCAAAGATTGTAGTAAGTTAAGTCCAGGTTTTTTTTTGCTGGTAAAACATCTTGCCTTGGTTTGGATACAATCCTACCTTGCTCCAGCATTGTTAAGCAGCACTCTGCCATTGAGTAAGTCAAGGAGCCATTACCTCAGGAAGATCTCCTCCCAGATGGTGACACAAACCTCAAACTTTCTTGGGACAGGGCTGATCGTGAGGGAAGTAGTGATCAGGAGAAGATCAGCACGGGGTGATGGGGGAGAGAGACCTTGAAGGGGGTGATTGGGAGAGAAGTGGCTGATCAGGAAATTAGAGGACATACCAACTGAAACAATCCATGGTTAGGTCAGTTTAGTTTTTAATTGACTTTTCATTTTGGTGGCAGCCTGAAACCTTTCCTTTAAGGACATCTAACTTTCTATTTGCATGTACAAAAAGCCTGTGCCTTTAGGCAGTCAAGGTAGCCATGAAGGGTGCTGAGAGTCTGTCATCCGAGACAAAATATGTACACAGTGATCACCTTTACCTCCGTGCTGATGATACAAGCTCACTGCACTAGCCCCTCCCCTCATACCAGTAAGTATTTCACCTTCAGGCACTCAGTGGTCAGAAGTTAAATAAAATGATGCCGGGCTGACTTTGAAGTTATTGGAATGGGTCTGAAAGAGGAGAGGCTCACTCTGTCTCTCAGGGCACTGCAAGGTTGATGAAGCACATGTGGAGAATGAGGGAAGAGAATAGGCAACCCTGTGTAATGTGTTTGGATCAGGCTGCACTGAGATGGATGATATCAGCCACCTTGCTTTCAATATTTTCCAACAGGAGAACAAAAGAAAGCAGTCAAGGTGTGAATTACTCAGCATGATACCTTACAGGAGAGAAACCATGTATCAAATGGTGAAGGTAAGGGATATAAATGAATTAGGCGATCCATCCATTTTACGATCTGTTAACATGCTAGTGGAAGGATAGGTTGTGATGTGATCAAAATTCTGCCTATCTCTACTTAACCCAAAGCCCTGTCCCTGCATTGGCCTTTGGTGAAACCCATCCCGGTTCCCTGGAGCTGAATGTTGGATCTGATGAGCAGATTTGTGGAACAAAGATGAAGAAGGGAAGGATCATTGGTTAAGGAGTAGTGCCCTACCTAAGATAATGGATGAACTTCAGAAAGACTGCAGCTGGGCTGTGAACAACATAGACAAAATTGGAGGAAGTCTTTTGTATTAGGAGTGGTACTTTTGTTAGTAATGTGTGCATCTGGTAGGTAGAAGGGGAACAAACAGTGTTAACTACATGAACACATATACCTTCCTGATACATTTTATCCTTACTGCTGATGGTGAGGTCTGGTGACAGCCATTTGCTGTTTGGTCCCTATTTGTCAGCCATCGTTCTCCTGCAAGAACTGGGGTGTGACCAGGGAGGGATGCCCCAGGAGCAGGGGAAGACTCAGCCCTAACTCTTGACCTGGTCTAGTCTGGGTGGCCGATGGTCAACATGGACTCAGTGGGTTGAAGGGCCTGTTTCTGTGCAGAATCTCCCCATGTCTGTAACAGTAGAAGTGCAGGGCTTTTTAAATGTGGCTACAAGAGCAGGTCAGAGGTTAGGAACCCTGCGGCGAGTAACTCACCTCCTAACTCCCCAAAGCCCACCATCCACAAGGCTCAAGTTAGGAATATGATGGAATACTGTCTACTTGCGTAGGTGAGTGAAGCTTCAACAACACTCAGGGAGCTCGACGACACTGTACAGGACACAGCAGCCCACTTAATAGGCACCCCGTCCACAACTATTCACTCACTATACCACTGACACACAGTAGCAACAGTTTGTACCACCTACAGGATGCACTGCAGTTACCCACCAAGATGCCTTAGATGGCACCTTCCAAACCCACCAACTCTAGAAGGACAAGGATAGCAAAAGCACAGGAATACCATTGCCTGGAAGTTGTCCTCCAAGCCACACACCATCCTGACTTAGAAATGTATCATCGTTCCTTCACTGTCACTGGGTCAAAGTCCTGGAACTGCAGGACTAAGAGCATTGTTGGTACACCCACACCCCGAGGATCTTAATGGTTCGAGAAGGCAGCTCGTCACTACCTTCTCAAGGGCAACTACATGCTGGTTCAGCCTGTGACGCCCACATCCCTTCAATGAATAAAACAAAATTCAGTGGGACGTGTAGGTCTTTGGACACAAATCTCCAGGCCAATGATACAACATGCACAGGTATTTCACCTTCAGGCAACCAGTTGACAGAAATTGAACTAAATGACACTGGCTGACTTACAAGTTATGGAAAGGGGCTGACAGAAGAAAGGGTCCCTCTGTCTCAAGGCAACATCGTGTGGATGAAGAGCAGCACCAAGCTCTTAATATTAACATTCGTGTTCAATAAGCAATGATAAAAGTTTGGTGCAAGAGGATTTGAGTACAAGGGTAGTGATGTTTTGCTCTAATTATATAGGTTCCTAGTGAGTACACCTGGAATATTTGTATTCTTCTTGTTCCTGTGTAGATTGATGGATTTTTAGATAGTTAGTGATCAGGGGATATGGGGTTAGTGCAGGAAAGTGGTGCTGAGGTAGAAGGTTGGCCTTCATTGTCACAAATGGTGGAGCAGGCACAAGGAGACCAGTGTCTGACCCATCTTTTCTCTTCTATTCTTACACCCTGGAAGCAATGCCATCAGCCCAATGATTCTCATCAAGGAACGTCTCCCAAGACCTCTGCAGGCTGTCAATCATGGGGAACCCTTTTCCCCCTCCAGTCACTGCACCAGGACTCTGAAATACTCTCCCCTTCTTCTGCCACATGGTCTCTCCCTCTCTGTCCTACCAGACTGAACACCTAGAAAGAAGAAAGCCAGTAGGGAAGGGAATTGGTGGGGCAGTACTTGGCATGAGAGCCCTCATCAAGCCATCATTGTTGGGTCTAGTGTTGCACAATCTGCAAAGTTATAATTTAGGGAGTCTCTTGCTTATGATGAGAAACTGTTTACATAGTAGGGATGTAAAAGGTTGCATCTCAGCCTGGTATGACAACCACTCTACTCATGACTGACATAATCTGCAGAGAGTGGTAAACACTGCCCAGTCCATCACAGGCTCATCCAGTCCATCTTTATGGTGCATTGTGCCAGGAAGGCTAACAGTATCATCAAGTATGCCTGCCACCCTGGCCATTCCCTTTCCTCTCTTCTACCTTCTGGGTGAAGATGCAGGAGCTTGAAAGCCCAGACATCCAGATTTAAGAATAACATCTTCTCCACTGCTACCAGACTTCTGAACCAATCACTTCTTTCACATCCTTTCCCAGTGCTGCTGCCATGTTCTCAGACTCCTAACTTTACCCCTCGGTTATTCTGTTTTTGTCACTACTTTTAGTATTTTTGCACAAATACTTTTAGTATCTTTACACTACAGATTGCACTACAATCTTTGCACGAATCTGCTGTATTGTGCTCATTGTTGTATTTATTATTGCAATGTACACTGTTTACTATGTGAGCTTCATGCAAACAATATATGACAATAAACTGATCTGATCTATCTAACAACAACAGCAAAAAAACAATGGGGGATGTGTGGGGAACTAGTTGTGATTGGGGATGCATTGCCTGAGCAGATTTAATCAAAGTATTTATTAATTGTGACATTCAATGGGCTGGAGAAGATACAACTCATAAGTTGCATGGCAGTCTTTTGTTCACCAAACAAAGAAGTTTACCCAAGCAACTGAGTCATTAATATGTAGAGGATACTGAAACTTCTCTCAATAAAAGAAGGCTAAGTTTCCAACAAACATACAGTGACTGGCAGAAAGCTCCATTAGGTGTATGTATTCAATCTCCACCACCACTTCCTGTGTGGTCACCAAGCTTGATTGACAGGAAAATCATCCAGTCATCACCATGTATCCTCCCTTTGGCATTGTCACTATATTCAGTCATTACATGTACTTGTGCAAGTTTCTTGAATCTAGAAAATGGGTCAATTGGTGCCTGTTTCTTAGATACAAAAATTGCTCTTCTCGACAGGAGATTGTGCTAGTGAGCATTTCCTGATGCAATCATACTACGGCAAAATTGGACCAGGTGCTCCGGTGTGCAATCTGTGCTCGAGTCTTTGACATTTTCCCGAGATCATTTGTGTACATGACAACATCATCATTTGCTCAATAGCCGTTTCTGGCCTTCCTGACATGGGTTCATGGAACTGTCTCAGCAAACCTACAAGTACACCTCACTTTTTAAAGGGTCACTCTACCAACCAGGAGAATTGATCGGGCAGCCAGAATCTACTCAAGCAACTTCCAAAGTTCACTGGGAGGGGGTAGTGGCATGCTTGGTATGGTAACTGCTCTGCCCAAGACCGCAAGAAATTGTAGAGAGTTGTGAACACAGTGCAGCCCGTCACAAAAACCAGTCTATCTTCCATTGACTCTGTCTACACTTCCCATTGCATCAGAAAAGCAACCAACATAATCAAAGACCTCTTCCACCCCAGACATTCTTTCTTCTCCTTCCTTCCATTGGGCAGAAGATACAAAAGCTTGAAAACATGCACTACCAGGCTCAACAGCAGCTTTTATCCCATTGTTATCAGATCCTTGAATGGATCTCTTGTATGATGAAGGTGAACTTATGACCTCTCAATCTATCTTTTCACAGCCTTTGCACTATATATGTCTCCCTGCACTGAACTTTATCTGCAACTGTAACACTATATTCTGCATTCTGTTATTGTTTTTCCCTTTTGTACTACCTTGATGTACTTATATGTGGAATGATTTGTCTGGATGGCATGCAAACAAAGGCTTTCACTTGTATCTTGGTGCATGGGCAATAATAAACCAATTACCAACTAGTAATTACTGCAATTACCAACTACCAAGTGCTACAACCAAGAGTATTTAGATGCTGAGATAATCAATCCATAAGTGGTGACACCTGAAGTACGGCTGCAGCCATGGCTGGTCATACAGGGTGAGTCAGGGATCTTGGGGCAGGAGGCATGGATGTGCCCATCAGTGGAGTGCCAAGACCCAGTCAGTCCCAGAGATACATCACCCGACTTGGACCCATCCAACGGATGGAGTTTTCACAGCTGAGGTTCTCCAAGGCTGTCGTCCCTGAGATATCTGATATTTTGCATGAAGACCTTGGGCCTTGCTCTTGTGCCTGCATTGCTCTCTCTATGCAGGTCATGGTCATGCTGATTCTCAACTTCCTCACCTTCTTTCTGAGTGGCCGCAGTATCCCATTTTGATGCTCAGCACAGCATTAGAGAAGTCACCTGTTGACTTCTCAAGGTCCTGTTGTGGCGAGGTTTTTATTGTGATTGGAAGCCTGTGATTAATGGTGTACCACAGGGATCTGGACTGGGACGATTTGTATTATACCTTAATGACTTGGATATGAATGTCAGAGGCATGACAAGCAAGTTTGCAGATGACGTGACTGTTGGTGGTGCTGTTGATAGTGAAGAGGAGAGTTGTAAGCTCCAGGAAGATATTGATCAGTTGGTAAAATGGGCAGAGTAAAGGCAGATGGAATTTAATCTTGGGAAGTGCAAGGGTGGTGACTTTGGGCAAACTATTAGTGTAAGACATATGTAATAAATGGTAGAGTCCTTTGGAGTATGAAGGAACAGAGGACATTGGTGTACATTACAAGGATCCCTGAAAGTGTCAGCACAGGTAAATAAGGTGGTAGGTGGGACTCATAATATAAGAGCATAGAGCTTAAGGTACAACTTGCTGCCTAACCTGCTGAGTGATTCCAGCCTTTTCTGTTTTATTTCAGATTTCCAGCACCTGGATTTTTGATGATATTCAATATCGGAGCAATCTCCTTGAAGGTGGCAAAACGTAGAGCGTAGACATTTTTGATAAAGCAATAGCCCATAAACCTTGCTCCCTTTTTCTGGCATCATTTTCCCTCCACTCTTTCTAACACTGATAAATGTCAAACAATATAGACGTTGGACTTCGACCTGTGTTCTCATTTTGGACAAATGTTTTCATTGAAAACTGTCCCTTGAATTGCGTAAGGGTTTATAATGAGGAAAATAACCAAGGATTTGGAAGTTATTCCTTACACTCTTTCAGTGGGCCTGGGGATGTATTGACCATCTCATGAATCACTTCTGTTAAATTAATAATTAGACCCTAATCTGGATAGGCTGAGACTGCTTTCCCTGGAGTGAAGGATACTGAGGAGGTGACCTGATAAAGGTTTATAAAACCATGAGGGGAATAGATAAGGTGGATGGTCATAGTCTTTTTCCCAATGTAGGAGAGTCTAAAACTAGAGGCCATGGGTTTATAGTGAGAGGGGAAAGATTTAAAAGAGATCTGAAGGGCAACTTTTTCACACAGAGGGTGGTGGCTATTTGGAATGAGCTACAAGAAGTGGTAGAGGTGGGTATAAATATAAGATTTAAAAGATGTTTGGATCAGTGCATGGATTGGAAAGATTCAGAGGGATGTGGGCCAAATACAGGCAAATGAGACTAGCTCAGGAAGATACCTTAGTTGGCATGGATGAATTGGCTGAAGGGCCCAATTCTGTGGTCTATAGCTCTAACTTGTGAGAAAAAATGTTTTTATACAAAATAGTTTGTTATTTTAATTCTAAATAAATGAGAAAAGACTTGAAAATTTGTCAGCACACGAATGTGAACAGGAATGGGATCAGCACATTAATTTTGCTACCCCTGAAGAAAGTTGAGACCATTGTCTTCAGGAGGAGATTACCTTGAGCTTTTAGGGCAGCAAGAAGGCCATCAGGATGTAACAGCAGAGAGGAGAGTCATGGTACATTCAGCACAGAAAGTATACAGTGCAGTACAGATAATAGCACTGCAAGATCAGGAATTAGATGAAGTCTGAAAAACCTAAAGCAGAGCAGAAAGATTGTGGGTAAATGGGAGAATATGCAATGTTCTGGAACTGTAGGCATGTGTGATTCTGTTATTATGGCCCTTAACTGAGATCTAACTTAAATGCTGACTAGAGTGGGAACTAAATTTTATTCATTACAATATATTCAGGAGGCATAGGGAAAAGAAAACTACAGAGGGGGAAGAGGCAGCATTGATAAATGTGATGTAACAGTTCTTCAGGGGAGTACATTATGATTTCAAAGATGCATCAGTCGGGTTGAAGCTAAGGTAAAAGAAGAGTTGTTGCATTGTTGGGTTTTTAATATAGAATGACAATAGAGAGGAGAAGGATCAAATAGGGATTCAAATTGCTGAGAAGCGTGAAATGACTGAAGTAATAGGACTGGAGATCAATTATTTCAAGAGAGTCAGGCTCAGGGTGAGGTGGGGAGTGGAGTGTGCTGATGTGGAGAATAGAGTGAAACAAAAATAACAATATCTTAAAATATACACGGGGACCATGTTAAATACATGGATAATCCAAATACATTGCTCATCCACTGAGGAAGAAACAATATAGGTGGAACATCTGTGCAACAGATCAAAATTTATGATTAAATTTAATGTGGTTATGGAAAAGGTCCAAGAAAACCAAAGTTAAAGCTAACTAAATCAGAAAATGCTTATATGGGTGAGTTTAGAAGAGGAACATCACAGGTAGAGGAAAGCAAGATAGGTCTGATAAACAATAGTGGATCTCAAAGACATAGATAATTTCACCTGCAAATTTATCCCCAGATGATAGCTTTAAACAGGTATATGGTTGTAATACTGCACGGTGATTTCTCTCTGAGCTTTGTCTGGCCATTTCAGGTAGTGGAGACTGCATGTAATGTACATTTCCACAGGTCTCCTCTATGGATTAGAGTCTGCGAATGCGCAGGCTTCCTGACAGGATGATGAAGGATGGTCTCTTGGAAACATCTGCTAGTCAAAGCAAATGCAAACGAAAATGTTCAGCTGTCTGATATGGAGTGTAAACACTGTCTTTAGAATCCTTCTAATTTGCTAGGACACAGTATGTCAGGATGCAAGGGTCAGTGAAACATGAGTGTATGTGGGAAGAGAGGGTAGAAGCTTTGGCAAGCCCACTAATTTTACTTACAGCCAGGCAACCACATTGTATTGGCTGTGCAACTAGACCAGATAAACACTGTTTTTTCAGACGGTACAAACATCTTGTGCATTTAAGGCTACCAAACAATTAGCCAAGCTGAATCACATTAGGTCCTGGTGTCCAATATATTGAAGTTTCTGCAATATGTGAGGTCTTTTTTTAGATGAGTTGACTCTGATGATAATGTTGGAAGACTGCAACTTGGTTGAGCATCTGACATGACTGCATACTTAGGGACCTGTGTCCCCAATCTGTAGAATTCTGTGCTATACTTTATGCATTTTCAAAGGACTGGTTGCATCGTGCTCTGGTATGGCAATTAGAATGCACAGGAATGTAAGAAGCTGCAGAGAGTAGTGGACTCAGCCCAGTACATCACAGGTACATCCCTCCCCACAATTGGTGGTATCTATAGGAGGCGCTGCCTTAAGAAGGCAACAACTATCATCAAAGATCCCCAACATCCGGGCCATGCCATTTTCTCGCAGCCACTATTGGGCAGGAGGTACAGAAGCCTGAAGTCCCACAGCACCAGGTCAAGAACAGCTACTTCCCTTCAACCATTCGGTTCTTGAACCAACCTGCACAACCCTAATCACTACCTCAATATAACACTATGACCACTTTGACCACTTTGCACTACAATGAACTTTGTTAATTTTTGTTCTAATTGTGTTCTTTCTTGTATAATTTATGTGTAGTTTATGATTTTCTTGTGAATGTTGTGTCTCTAATGTTATGTGCCTGTGATGCTGTTGTGAATAAGTTTGTCATTGCACCTGTGCATACATGTACTTGTGCATATGACAATGAACTCGACTTTGACTTTCAATTTTGACTTTAGGAATAGACGAGGTCTTTTGGTCCATCATGTTCATGCAAGCTTAGTAAGAGCTTTCAAAGTAGTCCTCTCCTGTTCCCTCTTGACATCCCTACTGATGACTGACCAATGAATCTGATGATATTTATAGACTGAATTTCACCTACAATCATTGAATTGATAGGTTGAATTTCACTCATAATCATTGCCCTTCACAGGTGCATTATCATCAAAGGCAGTTTCTGAGAAATTCCCTAAACTGGTGGCACAACCAGTCAAGCTGCTGCCTCACAGCACCAGAGACCTGGGTTCGATCCTGACCTTGGGTGCTGCCTGTGTGGAGCTTGCACGTTCTCCCTGAGATTGTGTGGGTTTCTTCCAGTGCTCTGGTTTCCTCCCACATCCCAAAGATGTGATGGTTGGTAGGTTACTTGGTCACTGCAAATTGCCCCTCGTGTGTGGGTGAGTAGCAGAATCTTGGGGGGGAGTTGATGAGAATGTGGGGAGAATAAAATGGGATGAACGTAGGATTGGTGTCACTGGGTGGCTGATGCTTGCCATGAACTTGATGGGTCGAAAGGCCAGTTTTGGTGCTGTATCTCTCTATGACTCTCTGGTTCTAAAATGGAGATGGTGCTTAGGAGCAGAAAAGTTTCATAAGAGAGTTCTGAAAGAACTTTGGGCCTCAGCAGGCAGCAAAGGAGTAAATAACTGGGGATGTGTACAATGCCAGAAATGGAGGAGATCTGAAATCCTTTAAACTCAGATAAAAAATTACAGAGGCATACAGCATGGAAACAAGCCCTTCAGCCCAACTGATCCATGCCGACCAAAATGCCCATCTAAGTTAGTCCCATTTGCCTGTGTTTGGCCCATAACCTTCTAAACCTTTCCAATTTGTCCAACTGTCTTTTAAGTGTTGTTATTGTACCTTATAGAAGTGTTTTAAATTATGAGAGGCATTGATAGGGTGGATGGTAACAGTCTACTACAATGTACCTGCCTCAACCACTTCCTCTGGCAGCTCATTCTATATACTGACCACTCTCTGGGTGAAAAGGTTGCCCCTCAGCTTCCTATTAAATCTTCCCCCTTTCACCTTAAACCTATGCCCTCTCGTTCTTGATTCCCTAACCCTAGGAAAAAGAATGAGTGCCTTCATCTTGTCTATGTCCCCCATGACTTTATACACCTCT
>JARFYF010000094.1:54726191-54738839 GCA_030265395.1 Rhina ancylostomus | reverse complement strand
TTCTACATCATCCACCCTTCCTGCAGCTGTAATAGTATCCCTGACCAGTAACACCACCCTCCCCTCACCCCATCCCTTTTAAAACCCTGAAATCCAGGAATATTCAATACCTGTTCCTGCCCTGGTGACAGCCAAGTCTCTGCAAGAGCCACAATATCATAGTCCCATGTACTTATCCAAGCCCTCAGTTCATCCCCTTTATTCCTGATACTTCCTGCATTTAAGTAAATGTACTTTAGCCCATCCACCTTTCTACTTTTATACCCTGCACTCTGCTTCTCCTTCCTCAAAGCCTCTGTACATGTTAGATCTGACTTTACTCCATCCACTTCTTCCTCTGACCTACCCCTATGGTTCCCATCCCCCTCGCAAACTAATTTAATCTCTCCTGAACCACCCTAGCAAACCTGCCTGCAAGGATATTGGTCCCCCTCGAATTCAGGTATAACCCGTCCTCTGTCCAGGTCCCACCTTCCCCACAAGAGATCCCAATGATCCAAAAATCTAAAACCTTGTCCCCTGCACCAATTCCTCAGCCATGCATTCGTCTGCCATCTCCTCCTATTCCTGCCTTCACTTTCACGTGGCACTGGCAGCAATCCAGAGATCGCTACCCTTGAGGTCCTGTTCTTCAGCCTTCTGCCTAGCTCCCTAAACTTGCTCTGCAGGACCTCATCCCTTTTCCTACCTGTTTTGTTGGTACCAACATGTACCATGACCTCTGCCTGCTTTCCCTCCCTCTCAAGATCTGGAAACCTGTCTGGTTCACTCATGCTCTTCAGGGCAGGAATTCTTTACCTAGTTTGGCCAATAGGTGACTCCAGACCCATAGTATTTACAAGCAGGCCATTCAGTCTGCTGGGAATTTGAGAAATACTTACCTAACCTATTCCCACCTTCCAGGTCCATGTCCCTGCAGGTTACAACTTCTCAAGTACAGACCCAAGTGTTTACATGTGGGGAGGGGTTTCTGCCTCCGCCAGCCTTTCAGACAGAGTTCCAGACCCTCACTGCGCCCTGGGCAAGTCTTTTCCTCATCTCTGCTCCCATCTGTTTACCAATTATTTTGGATCTACACTCTTCAGAGTTATAGTCATAACCCCAGTTCAGGCAGCTAGGAATGAATAATAAAGAAATGCACCAACAATTCAGCCACATAGACACTATGGCCAAGAAAGCACACCAGCACCGCTACTTCCTCAGAAAACTAAGAAAATTCTGCATGCCCCTGATGACCCTCACCAATTTTTACAGATGCATGAGAAAGCATCCTATCCAGATGCATCACAGCTTGTTATGGCAACTGCTCTGATTACAAGAAATTGTAGAGAATTTTGAACATAGTCCAGTCCATCATATGGAACAGCTTCTCCTCCAGTGATCCTGTCTGCACTTCCACTGCCTTGGGAAAGCAGCTAGCACAATCAACCACCCTTCCTACCTGGACATTTTCTCTTCTCCCCTATCCCATCAGGCAGGAGATAAAGGCTTGAAAGCATTTACCACCAGACTGAAGAACAACTTTCAACCCACTGTTATAAGATTCTTGAACAGACTTCTCATACAAGAAAGATGAACTCATGATCTCCCAATCTACCTCATCATGGCCCTTGCAATGTCTACCTGCACTTTCTCTGTAACTGTAATACTATTTTCTTTTAACTACTTCAATGTACTTGTCTGTGGAATGATCTTTCTGGATGGCACAGGAAAGAAAACATTTCACTGGAGCTCAGTACATGTGACAATAAACAATCTTACCTGTGGAGAGGATATTTAACATTCCTCTTTGGAAGTGATCAAATTCTGAAACAAGGACATTTATGCTCACAGTTTAAAGTCCCATTGGACATCCAGCAATGCTATACTCATTCAATACCACACTGAAGTGTCAACCTGAATTATGAGCTCCAATCTCTGGTGTGGGACATGAACACACAATCTTCTGATTTGGAGTAGAGCCAGGACTCATCACTTATGTCTTTGGAAATAATATAAAACTGGTCAACTAATTTTCTGTCACAATGTTGAGCAAGGAGCAAGCTCACAGAGAACCCAAATGCGGCACACTGATACAAGACTGGAGTCAGGATACTTCCTCAAGACAAACAAAGGCAGCAACTGGAAGGAATCTTGCCTCAGAGATCTGAAGAGGAATCCCAACACGAACTAGATCTTCAAAAAAGAACAGAGAACACAGGACTGCTCTGGACTCCACCACTCTAAGCAACTAGGAGCCAAAGTATACCCAAAGGTAGAACAGTACTCTGGCAAACAGTGCTTGAGAAACACAGGTACTTATGCTCGGACCCTGATGGGGCTCAGGTGTGTGTCGTTAGGTAATCAGTCCAGCATGGAATCCATGTGCTGCATAACTCCTCATTAAAGGAGCCAAATTGAGGGCCAGAACTCAGAACCATGACAGGCTCAGATTCCGGAAAAGCTTGAGTATCTGCAGGGGATGCAAACCATGTCTGCGAGCCGTTTTTCAGAATGATTCTCAGCTTTGCCGGGAAGTGCTTTTAACCTTGATTAAAAAGCTCCGACATGACCTTTTTAAATTTCACACGTTCATTCATAACTTTGGTTGAGAAAACTTCAACGATTCTAATCTTGTAATCTTGCTAGTTAATCGTTCCTCTTCGGCGGGATTCACGATTCAAAAGCTCTTTGATTTGAATGTCATGCGGCGAGATAATGACTGACCTGGATTTGCCTTCTGTCATAAATTTGTTCACCGATGACCTAAGTGCTCCATCAATCTTAGGTGCAGTTTTTAAAATAGAAGGGAACAATTCAACCAGAAGGTTTGCAAAGAATTCAGTAGGTTGATTGCCTTCGACAAGCTCTCTGAGACCGAGAATTCTAATGTTCCTTCTGGTCCTGTTTTCTAAGTTAGTAATCTTCTGCTTTAGCTTTCCATAAGCTTTAGATTGTTTTTTCACAAATCGTTTCTCACACAGAAGCGAGAGAGATGCTTCATGTTGTTTAATCCGTTCGTCAGGATCACGTACGGTTTCTTGGAAAGAATCTAATTTAGAATTAATCTGCTGAAGTTGCTTGTAAAATTGTTCAGATTTCTCGGAGGAATCATCCATATGTTTTCGAAGCAATTGTAAAATAGATTCCAGAGATGCAGGAGGTTCGTCTTCTTTCGTCATTTTAGTACCTTCGGCAGCCCTTGGAGCCACGGTGAAGTAAAGTTGCACTTCGAGAGAGAGGGTTTCAAACCGGGTTGAGCTCCGGCACGTAGTTGTTCCTCCATTGACGACCAGCAGACTTCTTCACCACCTTAAATGTCTGCACTTCAGTGCAACCCAAATCTGTCCAACCTCTACTATAGCACGTGCCCTCTCATCCAGGCAGCATCCGAGTAAACCTCTTCTGCGTCCTCTCTAAAGCCTCCATGTCCTTCCTAGAATGGAGTGACCAGCATTGAATGCAATATTCCAGACGTGCCTGGTCAGAGTTTGGGAAAGCTGCAACATAACTTCCTGACTTTTGAACTCACTGCCTCGACCAATAAAAGTAGTACACGATTCGCCTTCTTCACCACCCAATCAACCCGTGCAGCCACTTTCAGGAAGAACCTCGCTCACTCATCCTCACCTTGGTCCATCCACAACACTTCCCTTGTTCAGCTCACCCCACAACATTCTGTCACCACTCACGCCTCTCTCCACGGACCTTTCTGATCCATCCCACTCCCCTCGGACCCTCCAGGTCCGTCCCATTCTCCTCGGACCCTCCTGGTCCGTCCCACTCCCCTCGGACCTTGCTGTTCCATCTCACTCCGCTCGGACCTTCCTGTTCCGTCCCACTCCCCTCGGACCTTCCTGTTCCGTCCCACTCCCCTCCGACCTTCCTTTTATGTCAACTCCCCTCAGACCTTCCTGGTCCGCTCTTCTCTCGGAAATGCTCGCACTGCCCTCTCCTGTCAGACCCTCCCGAGCAGATCCATTCCCCCCACCCCACAGAACCTTTACCCCATCCCAGTTTCTATGCACCGGTCTGCCTTTCTGTCCCCTCAGAACCTCCAGGCCCCCTCACTGCACCCTCCTACCCACCTACTCTCACTCACTCCCACACGTTCGTCGATTCTGGTTGAATCTCGTAAATGGAAATATTGGAGAAAAGCCCATTTTAGCAATCCCCAGGACCGGTACCTGAGCTTGTAGTTGGTGCCGGGACCATGCACAAACTCTCCCTGGGTTCTAGTGTTGTTTTCATACGTACCTGAGTTGATGCAGATGCTGGATCTGCCATGAATAGATACACGCGGTGAGTGCAGCAGAGGAAACGATTGACCGGCTGGTTGGGAGGGAAATAAACTCCAGAAAATGACTGAAAGTAAAACTTCAGATGCTGGCGATCGAAACCTAGAAGTGAAAATTCTGGGGATATACATCAGATCCGGCTGCATATGTGGGAAAATTCACCGAGTGAACATTGCAGCTTGGTGACCCTTTGTCACAACTGACTGACATCAAACGAACACATTCTGCGTTGTCAATGTGTCATCAGTCTCCAATGACACCCACTCCGAGTCATTGCATTACCCTCACACTTTCCTCAGTACCTCCATGTCACTCCCGTACACCAGAGATGGACAACACTGATCGCAACGTCAGGAAAGGTCGAGGGGGAAGGCAGACATCACAGTCTTTCCCTGTGGATGTTTCACTTGAAAACAAGTGTACTGTTTTGGATACCGTTTGGGGGGCAGGGAAGAGGTTGACTGTTCAGGAGAAGGTAGCAGTAGCCGGGTCTGTGACACCGGGGCTGCCTCTGAGGCTCAGCGCGGAAGGATGAAGGAGGACAGGACTGTACTGATTGGAGACTGAATAGTTATCGCGGCAGACAGGACATTCTGTGGCCACGAAAGTGGCTCCACAATGTGTTGCCTCCTTGTTGCCAGGGTCCTGGATGTCTCCGAGTGATTGCAAAACATTCTCAAGGGGGAGGGGAACAGCCAGAAGTCTTTGTGCAGATTGGCAGAAATGTCATGGCTTGAGGTCCTGCAGAGTGAATATCGGGAGTTGGGAAAGAGGTTGAAAAGCAGGACGTCGAGCATCGTAATCTCGAGATTACTCCCTGCGCCCTCTGCTTGTGAGGGTAAGAATAGGAGCATATGGCAGATGAATGTATGGATGAAGTGTTGGTGCATGGGGCAGGGATTCAGATTTTTGGACCACTGGGATATCTTCGCGGGGAAGGAGACCTGCACAAGAGAGACAGGCTGCACTGAACTGGAGTGTGGGGGGAGGGGGGGAAGGTGTCAATATCCTGGCAGGAAGATTTTCCAGTTCTCCTGGGGAGGTGTAAACCAGATTGTTAATAAGGTTGTATCCATCGCAGCGTTAAGGAAAGTAGGAGGCTTGAAGTCGATACAGAATTCATTGACATTCACTTCCTTAAGACAGGCAGCAACATGGTTGGAGCAGGGAAAAACTATTGGATTAAATTGTATTTATTTCAATGCAAGCGATCTGACAGGTGAAGCAGATTAACTCGGGACATGGATAGCTATGTACAGCCATTACGGAAAGATGGCTGAGGGAGGACATGCCTGACAGGTAAATGTTCCAGTGTACAGGTGCTATAGGCAGGATAGAGGTGGAAGAAAGAGAGGAGGTGGAGTTGCATTTCTGATTAAACACGGGGTGATGAGAGATATTGAGACTCAGTTCAGGAAAAAGGAGGTGGCATGGGTCAGGTACAGGCAGCAGGGATCAAGTGAATGCGTGGAGTACAAGGTACACAGGAGCGTACTTAGGGAAATCAGAAGGACAAAAGGGGGTCCTGAGATAGTTTGGGCAGAGTAGCTTATTGTAGACAACGTGAATAGCACTGCTTTTTCAATAGTCTTCATTATCTCTTCATCACTCTCCCCATCCCACCAACACTACCGCCTCCTCATTCCATCCGTTCTCCTCAGGGAGATTTGTGAAGACCTTTAGTTCTGTAATGCCCCGAAGGGAGGAAATCTTCCATCCCACAGCCGAACTCCAGTTGCACACTGTCACGGATAGTAACAGATCACGAAGAATAAGCAGCTGATCATAGATAATTCATGCTGGCCACAAAACTTCTGTACCGGTTTCCCAGAAGTCTCAATTCCTCAATCTTCCAAACATGTATCAATCTCCACTTCAAATATCGCTGATGACCTGTCCTCCGCCACCCGAGTGGACAAAAGATTCTGAAGATTCATTACCACCTGAGAAGAAGTTTCTACAAACAGTTTTAACTACCAGGTCCATTTTTTTTGGAACTATGACCAATGTTGGAGACTCTTCCATGGGTGGGAATATCTCAGCATCGACCCTATCGTGTCCTGTTAGGGCCTCACATGTTTGAATAACGTTCCCTCTTGCTTCTGAACTGGAAGGAATACAGAATCAAACTGTTTGGCCTCTTTTCAAAGGACAATCCTGTCATCCCAGCTATAGCCCAGAGAATCTCCTTCAGAATTTGGACAGTGGAGCTCCTGCCTCACAGCTCCAGCTACCTGGATTCAATCCTGGTTTCTGATGATGTCTGCTACGAAGATGCGCATTCTTCCTTTGACCACGTGTGTTTCATCTGGTTTCTCTGGTTTCCTGGCACATCCCAAAATGTTTGGTCACTTGTTTCATTGGCCCCTGGCAGAGGGGAAGAGGGATTGTCCGTTTCAGCTCAGGGTGAGAGGGAGGAGGGGATGGCTCATTCTGGGGTGGAAGATCTCGGTACAAGGGGAAGAAAGTGGGTGCTTGCTCAGTCCCCAGGGAGGGAGGGTGGGACGGCTCAGTCCTGTGGAGGGGGAGGAGGGGTTGGCTTCGTCCCAGGAGAGCTGTGGGTGGGCAGCTGATATCATGGCTGGAAGCAATTTTCCACTCACTGTGGACAGAACATTCAGCCCACAAGAGGGGGTGGGTGAGGATGGCTCAGCTTGGTGCTCAGTGACCATGTGGCTCTGACCATGGAGGTCTCACAAGTCAGTCACAGGGTGGGAGCCTGTGTCATAGATCAGACCAGGGAAATGAGGTTCTGGAATGGCTGCTCAGACCTGGGACATGCGGAACTGAATGAGGTGATCACTGACCACGGGAGGGGCAGCGGGCTTGGATATTATGTGTAACACACAATAAAACATTGTGTGTTTTATCATTTGGGGTGTCCCATAATTTCCCAACAACACTCAACACGTTACTAGGGAATGGTGACCTAACTGTTCAATAAACCTTGTCACAGCAGGCTGTCGGCTTCAGCCTGTAACAAAGTCACCGCCGCAGTTTTTGATCTTGGTCTCCTGGTTGCTGCGGCCGTTGTATCCAGACCAGGTGAAACAGACGGTCCTGGTCACCTCCCCATCTCCCACACTTGGATGGGAACCTAGAATGAGGTTTATAAACGATGTAAAATGTACAGAGACCCACAGTGGAGCGGGGAATGTGAATCTGGAACCATTGCATTTCAGTGGGTCACAACACACAGTCCAGTCCAGCCTCAGTCAGCGGTGAGCTGCTGCCCTCACCCTCCCCACTCCAAAGTCCCCGCAGCAGCATCTGGTTCCCGAGGGCAGCTCCTGTCGGAGAGGCCTGTGGGTCCCCTGCCTTTGGACATGAAACACATGCCCTGCCCACCATGTGCTTTGACACCAGTGAAACCAAGCGCATGCTGACCCACTGGTAAATATCTCGAAGGTCTTCAGAGACATTTACAAGCCTTGAAAATATTCCAAACGGTGACAATCACTGTGTTAAACATAAATATGATCAGGCCTTACGGAAAATGAAAGTTAAAATAATTGTAAGATGAAAACCAAGAAGCAGCTTTAAATTTCAACATTAAATACATTTGTTCAAAGTTATATTCATTCATGAATGAACTCGTGAACCATGGGCGCCCTGAGACGTGCACATCTTCCTGGCAGCTGCTCCTCCACTGAAATAAGTGGAGCTACTGAAACGGCCCTGGGTCCAGTCTTGAGCGTGATCTGCAGGCGGATCCAGAGGCCACCTCCCAGGGAATTCCAGGAAGGTGACGTTCCCCTGTCAGACTCTATGAGGATCCAGGGCTGCAGCGTGGTTTGAGTGATTGTGGGGAACATCTCTCAGGGAGATTGGACCCTGTGTCCGTAAGAGGGGACCTCTGAAGAGATGAGTCATGAGTGTGATCTTCCCAGTCAGATAACCAAACGGTACTGTTGTAAACTCTGACCCGACCGTTTAACCGGCCTGGACGCGACGGAGCAGTGATGTGTTGGAACAGCCGTCTCAGGGATCCTCCATCCACTCTAGCTGAAAAATAAAACAACCGACGAAGCACACACTGAACTGAGGGGTTTCTGTCACTGACAGACAGACCAGAAATTAGGGTCCATTCACATTGCACAATATTCCTCCAATCACAGGTACCCCCCTGTGCTCTTTGTTCCTTTCTATCTGGCATCAGAACCTAATATTCTATAAATGGACCTTGAGCATCCCTCTTCCATATTAATTCAACCACTGTGACTGATGATCCCAGTCTCCCTGTACCCACTCCCTGTTCCATCACTGTGACTGACGATACCAGTCTCCCTGTACCCACTCCCTGTCCCACGACTGTGACTGATGATCCCAGTCTCCCTGTACCCACTCCCTGTTCCATCACTCTGACTACGATACCAGTCTCCCTGTACCCACTGCCTGTCCCACCACTGTGACTGATGGTCCCAGTCTCCCTGTACCCACTGCCTGTCCCACCACTGTGACTGATGTTTCCAGTCTCCCTGTACCCACTCACTGTCCCACCACTGTGACTGATGATCCCAGTTTCCCTGTACCCACTCGCTGTCCCATCACTGTGACTGATGATCCCAGTCTCCCTGTTCCCACTCCCTGTCCTCCAGGACTGACCACTGCAAAGTGGGAGTTTCAGCCCTGACAACCGGCAGCCTCACCAATGACTACCGGAAGAGACATCCCTGAACTGCAGGGGTCTCACCTGCGACCACCGGTAATCTGACGCCTGTCCACAGCGTGTGTCACCCCTGATCTCCGGGTTTCTGACTCCTGGCGATCGGACGTGTCACCCCCTGACCAACGGGAGTCTCACTTCTGACCACTGGGAGTCTCAGCCCACACCACTGAGAGACTCAACACAGAAGCCCTGCAGACCGGAATCCCCAACACTGACACCCGGTGGTGTCAACCCGCACCACCCGGAGTGTCAGACCTGACCACCGGGAGACTCACCCGTGATCTCCGGGAGTGTGTCATCTGATCACTGGGAGACTCACCCCTGACCTCCTTAATCTGACCTCTGAATACAGGGAGTATCACCCCTGACCACCTGGAGTCTAACCCCTGACGACCGGGAGTCTGAACCCTGACCACCGCGAGTCTCACCACTGACTCCAGGGAGTCTGACCGCTGACCACCGGCAGTGTCCGCGCTGACCAACGGCAATCTGACCCCTGTCCACCCTGTCAGCCCTCACTACCGAGAGAGTCATCCCTGACCAACGGGAGTCTGACCCCTGAACGTCGGGAGTGTCACCACTGAACAACGGGTTCTGTCATCCATGTCCACTGGAAGGCTCACCCCTGACTACTGGCAGCCTGACCACTGGCCACCGGGAGTCCGACCCCTGACCACAGACAGTGTCGCCAATATGACACCGGGAGTGTCATCTTGATCACCGGGAGTCTGACCACTGACCACCGGAGTCTGACCCAGGACAAGCGGGAGTCTCACCCCTGAAGACGGGGAGTCTCAACACTGAAGACCTGGAGACCCACCCCTGACCACCGGGAATCTGACCCCTGATCACCGGGAGACTCCCTTACGACCACCGGTAGTCTGACCCTTGAACAACAGGAGTCTGACTCCTGACCACCCGGTCACTGACACCTGAGCGCCGTGAGTCTCAACACTAACCACCTGGAGTCTGAGCGCTGACTGCGGGGAGTGCCACGATAACCACCAGCAGTCTGACCCCTGACCACCGTGTGTGTCACGCCTGACCAACGGGAGTCTGATACCTGACCGCCTGCAGTGTAATGCCTGACCGCCGGGAGTCCCACTTCTGACAACCGGGACTCTCAGCCCTGACTATATGGAGAATCATCCCTGACCTCCGAGAACCTGAACCCTCACCACCGGGAGCCTCACCCCTGACCACAGGCTGCTTCACCCCTAACCACCAGGAATCTGATACCTGACATCTGGATTCTCAATCCTGACCACCGAGAGCGTCACCCCTCACCACGAGGAGACTCACCTGTGACCGGGAGTCTGACCACTGAGCTCCTTGAGCGTCACCCCTGACCGCCGGGTATCTGACACCTGACCGCCGGGAGGGTCACCTCTGACCACAGGGAGTGTCATAACTGACGACCGGAAGTCTGACCCCTGACCACACCGAATCCCATCCCGACCAACGGGTGTTTCACCGCTGACCACGAGGAGTATGACCCATGACTGCCGAGAGTCCTACCTTTGTGCACAGGGAGACCCAGCCCTGACCAATAGTCTGACACCTGACCACCGGGAGTGCCAAGCCTTAACATGTGACCTCTGACCAGAGGAAGTTTCTACCCTGACCACAGAGAGTCTGACACCTGACCACTGGCAGTTGACCCCTGACCACCAGGAGTTTCAACATTGACCACCGGGAGCACCACTGACCAACGGGTCTGTCACCCTTGACCAATGGATTCTGACCACTCACCACTGGAGACTCACACTGTTCACCAGTAGGCGGACCGCTGACGACCGGGAGTGTCACCGCTGTCCACAGCGAGTCTGACCCTGGACCACCGGGACTCTCACCACTGACCAGCGGGTCTGTCACCCCTGACCACCCGGTGGCTGTCCACTGACCACCGGTAGCTTCACTCCTGGCCGCTGGGGTCTGAACTCACACCAGCGGGACTCTCACCACCATCACAGTAACCGGCACAGTTGACCACCGGGAGACTGACCTCCGGGAGGGTCACCCTTGACCACCGGGAATCCGAACCCTGACCACCGGGAGCGTCACAACCGGCCACGGGGATTCTGACCCCTGACCACCGGGAGTGTCGCCACTGACCACTGGGTGTCTGAACCCTGACCTCCTGCAGCGCCAGCCCTGACAAACGGAAATCTGACCCCTGACCGTTGTGAGGGTCACCCCTGAGCACCGGGAGAGTCACCACTGACACCGGAAGTCTGACCCCTCACAACCAGCAGTGTCACCCCTGACAACCGGAGTCTCACATGTGGCCACCGGGAGTGTCCAGCCTGACCACCGCGAGTCTCACCCCTGACCAACGGGTGTTTCATCCCTGATCACCGTGAGTGTCACACCTGACCACCGGGAACCTGACAACTGACTTCATAATGAAAAAGGAGAAAGGGAAAGGGAAGGGTCAGAGTCAGGTATTAGAGAGTACCCCGGTGGCTGTCCCCCTTGTCAATGGGTACTCCTGCTTGAGTGCCGTTGAGGGAGACAGCCTAGCTGGGGGGAGCAGCAGTGGCGGTGTCTCTGGCACAGAACCCGGCCCTGTGGCTCAGATGAGAAGGGAAGGAGCGAGAAGGGCACTATGATAGGGGGATCTATCGTGAGGTGGGCACACAAGCGATTCTGTGGACGCAGGAACGAAACTCGGAAGGTAGTTTTCCTCCCGGTTGTCAGGGTCTGAGATGTTTCCCAGCGCGTCCAAGATATCCTGAAGGGGGAGGGAGAACAGCCAGAGGTCGTGGTACATATTGGTACAGTAACAACAGAAACACACCGCGACATGTAGAAGTGTTAAAAACTACTTTATTAATAACTACTTATGATAATAAGTAAAATAAAAGTAAAAGTGTTAGAATGTTAGAAGTAAAAATGTTAAACCTTGAACATTACCCCAAAAACCTAACTAAACTTGTCGTGTGTGTGTGGCAAATTCTCAAACTCTACATCCAGGAATGGTCCTTGAAGTTCAGTTCAGCAAGCCATAAAGTGAAACATGAGTGAAAGCTTCTTCAACAACCACCGTTGTCTGGCGATAAAACGTCGATGTGGAGAGAAAATACAGAGTAATTACGGAATCCAAATGTTCCACGATGGAACCCAAACGACTCCTCGGTGTTTACTCAGCAGTGATGACTCCACTGCACCTTCCTCACCCCGAAAGGCTTTTGAATGTTCCATTCTGGAACTCAAATGACACCTCAATGTCTACTCGGTAGTGACTTCCTAACCCCAAAAACATCCGAAACGTGGCCGTCCACCCCAAATACCTGTTTTCTTCTACTGGTCAACAACCAGGTGCACTCCACATCTTCATCTCGACGTGTCTGCCATATCTGGAGCAACCGTGCCGTGGTCGTCCACACCCACTACCTGTTTTCCTCCACAGGTTGACGACAAAGTGAACTCCACTGGATTACTCTCAACAATCCATTCATGGATTGCAGTGACAGTCACAGTTATTATTTCTCATCCATCGATAGAGAAAACAAACAGGCTGGTCTCTCCCTCTCTCTCTCTCTCTCTTTCTCTCTCTCTCTCTCTCTTTGTTCTTCTCTCTCTCCTTCAGACTGACTCCGACTGGTTGTCTCAACAACAACGCCATGACGTTCTTTATCTTCTGTTGACGTAAGCACGCCACACACACACACACACACACACACACACACACACACACAC
>JARFYF010000094.1:54712115-54726091 GCA_030265395.1 Rhina ancylostomus | reverse complement strand
CCGCGAGGTAATGATGCAGCTCTACAAAACTCTGGTTAGACCACACTTGGAGTACTGTGTCCAGTTCTGGTCGCCTCCTAATAGGAAGGATGTGGAAGCGTTGGAAAGGGTGCAGAGGTGATTCACCAGGATGCTGCCTAGATTGGAGAGTATGGATTATGAGCAGAGACTGAGGGAGCTAAGGCTTTACTCTTTGAAGAGAAGGAGGATGAGAGGAGATTTGATAGAGGTATACAAACTAATAAGAGGGATTGATAGAGTAGACAGCCAGCTCCTCTTTCCCAGGACACCAATGCTCAATACCAGAGGGCATGGCTTTAATGTAATGGGTGGAAGGTTCAAGGGAGGTATCAGAGGAAGGCTTTTCACCCAGTGAGTGATTGGTACTTGGAATGTGGTGGTGAGGTAGTGGCGGAGCCAGACAAGTTGATCAAATTCAAGAGCTTGTTAGATAAGCATATGGAGGAATTTAAAATAAAGGGATATGTGGGAGGAAAGGGTTAGATAGTCTTAGGTGTTGTTTAAAGGTTGGCACAACATTGTGGGCCAAAGGGCCAGTATTGTTCTATGGTTCTAAGCCAATTGTGTATCCAATTAGCTAGCTCTTCCTGGATCCCATGCAATCTAACTTTCCATAGCAGATTACCATGTAGAACCTTATCAAAGGCCATACTGAAGTCCACGTACACTACTTCCTCCGCTGTGCACTCATTGAACTTCTTCGAAACTCTCAGTCAAATTCCTGAGATATGATCTCCCACACACAAAGCTCTGATATGTCTGGGAACTTCTGGCTCTGTGGATAAGATGCAAAAGAGTGTGATTCTGGAAACATGAAACATTTTTAAGAGACCCAGTAGGTGTATGGAGGATGTTTCTCCTGGATGGGGTGTCAAGAACTACAAAATCAAAATGAGTAGCCAGTCATTCAGATGTGGAGGAGTTTCTTCAGCCACAGAGTTGTGACTCTTTGGAATTCTCCACCAAGAGAAGTGTGGAGACTCAGTCACTGAATGTTTTTAAGACAGAGATAAATGGATTTTTAGATATTAAAGGACATAGGACAGTGCAGAAAATTAGCACTGAGGTAGGTCATTGATGATTCTTTTAAGTAGTGAAATGGACACAAGGGCCTGAATGGCTGTTCCTGCTCCTATCTCTACTGCTCTCACGTTTAATTATTTACTTTATCTTAATTATTTTAGTCCTTTAACACATTTTAATGAATTTTATTCTTTTTATTAAATGTTTTACAATTCTAATCATTTAAAGCAGTCATCAGGTTTTAAATATCTTTTGATTTAAAGCCATTTAAAAACTGTCAAAAGCCTGGACAAATGGCAGTGTTTTCAGGGCCAGGGCCTCAGTGTTTCCAGGAGAGGGTCCTCAGTGGTGTGAGGGGTGGGGTCACAGTACTCTCAGGGGTGAGGCCACGGGGGTGATAGAGGTGGGGCCACGGGGGTGATAGAGGTGGGGCCACTGTTGTATCAGGGATGAAACCTCATTAGTGCACTAGCTCAGACCTGGTCACTGTTGAAGCCTCTCTACACCTAGCTGGATGCTGGGGTGCTTACCTCAATAGGCCCTCCACATCTGACTGGGTGAGGGCCATGGGCAGTGAGCTGATTGGTTTCAAGAAACAACCCGAGAGAATGAGATGGAAAGGGCATTCCTAGGTTTAGGCCATGGATTGCGACAGGTGGATGCCAATGGTGTCCAAGGAAATCAGGGATTATTGGAAGAACTGGAAGAGCACAGAGGATTGTAGGGATGGAGGAGATGATAGGAAAAGGGAGAGAGGCCATGCACAGAGGAGAGAAGGTGACTGAGAAATGAAATTGGTACTGCGCTGAATGTAGGTGTGTGAGCAGAAGGGTTATGGTGCGTCAGAAACTGGCATGGTTTTGGATTCTGGTCTGGAAGAGTCAATTTTACAGCACAGTGGGAGGCAATTTGCAAGAGAGGCAGTGGGGGCGGTAAGAAGGGAGAGATAGAGAAGGAGGAAGAGGCGATGCTGGAAGGAGGAGGAGTAAGAAGTGGAGGAAATGAGGGCAAAATGACGCAGGAGGTTGTAGAAATGGTAGAGGAGGAATGAAAGTAGGAGAATAAAATGAGTGAGTAATAGGGACTGCAACGGAGAAGGTGGAGGGGAGATGGAGGAAAGAGTGGGTGGCACATTAGCACATCTAGTAGAGCTGCTACATCACAGCTCCAGCAGTCTTGACGTCGGGTGCTGTCTGTGTGGAGTTTACACGCTCTCCCTGTGACCATATAGGTTTTCTGTCGGTGTTCCAGTATATTTTTTATACATCTCAAAGACATGTGAGTTGGGAGGTTAATTGACCACCATAAACTGCTTTTAGTGTGTAGGTAAGTGGTAGAATTTGGGGTGAGTTGGTGGGAATGAGGGGAGAATAAAATGGGGTTAGTAATGGATTGGTGTGAATGGATGATTGGTGCAGACTTGTTGAGCTGAAGGCCTTGTTTCTAGCCATATAGAATATAGAACAGAACTGTACAAAACAGGAATAGGCCCTTTGGCCCATGATGTCCCTTCTGACTGCACCTGGTCCACATTCCTCTATTCTTTGCATATTCATGTGCCTACCTAAGAGCCACTTAAATGCCTCTGTTGTATCCACCAACACCCCTGGCAGCATGTTCCAGGCACCCATCATTCTATGTGTAAAACAAAACTTGCCCTGTACATCCCCTTTGAACCTTCCGCTCTCACTTTAAATACATGCTCTCTAGTATTAGACATTCCGACTTCAGAGAAAGATATCTGCTTTCTACCCTATCTATGCCTCTCAAAATTTTATAAAATCTATAAATTTTATAACTCTCTGACTATGAATGGGAAAAGAAAAATGAAAAGAATGAAAAAGAGGAAGATGTAGAGGAGGTGAAAGGGAAGTGGGAATTGTTATGATCTTCAGTGACAAGCAACATATAGTTTCAAGAAAGAGAAATTAAAATATACTGGTGTTAAACCAACAATGCACGGTCACACGTGGTTATCAGTTCCATTCTTGTTCAGATAATCCCCACAAACAAAGCACCAAACCTCAGAAAAAAATCCTCCCTAAATTGGTATTTTTTCCAAAAGGGGAGAAACAAAATTCATGCTCAATTATCAGTGTAATAAATTAGATTCAGACTCTTCCCCACTTCCCATGATTTATGAGCCAGGCAATTCCCCATTAAATTATTAAACTTTTGGTGCTTTTGATGATAAAAAACAGTTATGTCTTGATAAATGACAGCCAAATGATAATAGTCACCAGCAAAAGCCATTACCTCTGCCTTATCTTTTATTATGACTAATGCACTGATGTACGGATTGCCTGAGCCTTCTCACTGTGGAAGGAAATACAGCAGATTTTTCTTAAGTGCATCTGTCAGCACAGTGAATGTGAAAAGCAGAACATTCCGGAAAACACAATTGATTTTTAGCCAGTAAATCATATCCTTTGAAAACGCAAAGGCCTTTCCTTCTCGTTCCCTGCTTCTGCTAATTCCTGCGTGCCCTTGGCACATATACATAAGTGTTTATTGGAATGTGCTGATATTGTCTGCTCAGCTAATGCCCAATGCACGGTGAAGCAATTTATGCACATAATCCAAACTAAACATTGGAGAGAGCAAACACAAGTTTGTGGAGTACCTGATTTCAGTCCACAGGAGTGACCCTGAGCTCCCAGTTACCTGCCACTTTAATTCCCCATTCCATTCCCACTCTGTCATCTCTGTGGCCTCCCGCACTGTTACAACAATGTCAGCTTGAGGAACAACACCTCATCTTCTGTCTGGGCACATTGCAGCTTGGAGTTCAGGTAACTAACTCTTTCTTTCGACCTGAATCATAACTGGTCATTCTTGTTTGTCGCCATTTTGGTTCAGTTTTTCTTCTATTTCTACAGTTTGTTCTTCTGGAATGTCCAACAGCCTCACCACTTACAATACATTAAACAGACTTAAAAGTTTAATGTGCAGCTAACTGCCTACTTCAACCCACCTGGTCTCACTGTATCAGAGATATTCCACCAACTTTTTCTCCTACTGAAAACTAACTTGTTTTTCTCTCTTTCCCAGTTCTGACAAAGTTTCTTGGGCCTCAAACTGTTTCTCTTTCCACAGATGCTGCCTGACTTGCTGAGTGTTTCCAGCACTTTCTTCTTTTGTTATAAAATATGTATGAAGTACCTAAAATTATGAGAGGTGTAGATAGGGGAAATAGAGTCTTTTCCCCAGGGTGGAAATGTCAAATACTAGAGGACGTAGGTTTAAGGTGAGAGGAGGAAAGTTTAAAGGAGGTTTACAGGTCAAGTTTTATTTACACGGAGAGTTGTAGGTGCCTGGAACACACTGCCAAGGAAGATGGTGGAAGCGGATGTGATAGCAATATTTAAGAGGCATCTAGACAGGCTCATGAGCAGGAAGGGAATAGATGGATGTGGACTGTGTACAGGCAGATGGGATAAATTAGATTGGCATCCAGTCAGCAAGGACATTGTGGGCCAAAGGGCCTGTTCCTATGCTGTACTATTCTATGTTCTATATTACGTCATTGTTTCCCTGTTTCTTTTTCCCACCTTTCTCTATCCCTTGACTAAAGGTAATATCTGTTGCCCTTGACTCAAGGGTATCCTCAATCCTAAATTATTAGGTTTAAGGTTCAAGTCCTCCTTCAAAGATTGGACACTGTAATCCAAGCTGGCATTCTTGGTGAAGCACTGCTGGAGTGCTGCACTGTAGAAGGTGGGTGTCTGAAATGGAATAGCAACTCAAGAGGCAATAGGCAGTGTGTAGCAGCCTGGTGAATGCCCTACACAAGAGAAATTCTGGGACTCTGTGCGAGTTCCAAGATATTGTGTGTTACTGAAGAGGCCTTGGTCAAACCTTGAGCTCTTGTGGATTGGATTTGGAAATCAGCACAGGGTTCAAACCCCAGGGATGGTGGATGGTGGAGGTGGGAGAAAGAGCATCAGCTACTGAGGGTCGATGGGCAATTGAGCCAAGGATTAAGCTGGAGACACAAGAGAGACTGCAGACATTCGGATCTGGAACAACACACAAAGTGCTGGAGGAACTCAGCAGGTCAGGCATCATCTATGGACGGAAATGGACAGTTGCTGTTGTAGGTCAAGACCCTTAATCTAGAGAGAATCTGGACCTGATGAAGTTTCTCGACCCGAAACATTGACTGTCCATTTCCCTCCATGGATGCTGCCTGACCTGTTGAGTTCTTCCCAGCGCTTTAAGGATGAGCCTGGGATTTGGTAGGGGGTGTGGGGATCCAGTCAGCCCAAGAGGTTGTGGGTTTGAATGGGAGGTCAGGCAGCACGTTAATGGTTGGGAAGTGTGGGAAAGGTGCCCGGGGGGCTGATCATTTATCTGTTGGGTCGTGGGGTGGTGGTCAGGTGAACATTATAAACTGAAGTTGTCACAACTGGAAACGCGCAGGGAGTGGGAGGTGAGGTGGTTGCTTTCTGCAACTAATGTATTATAGAGGATCAAAGAAAGGCAAATAGGGCAGCATAGGACAATCTCAAAGGAAGATAAGTATGGTACTCAGGAGTAGAGTGAGAGAGACAATTGTTGAAGAATTTGGATGTGAGCGCATGAAAAGGCACATATCAGGATTGAGATGGAATACTCCACTTACCTGAATGAGTGCAGCCCCAACAATTACCATGAAGCTCAGCACCATCCAGGACAAAGCAGCCAGCTTGACTGGCACCCCATCCACCACTCTCATTCCTTCCATCACTGGTGTGAAGTGGCTGCAGTGTGTACCATCTGCAGAATGCACTGCTGTTCCTTGCCCAGGATCCTCCAATAGCATCTTCCAAACCCATATCCTCTACCACCAAATAAAGAACATGTGCAGCAGGTACACCATCATCTGTACCTGCCCCTTGCCCCTCACACACTGCCCTGACATGGAAATGTATTACTAGCCCTTCATCTTTGCTGGGTTTAAACACTGGAACTCCATACCCAACAGGACTGTGGGAGCACTTGCACCAGAAAGACTGCAGCAGCTCACCACCACCTTCTCAAGGGGCATGAGGGATGGGCAATAAATGCCGACCTTGCTGGTAATGTCCAGATCCTGGAAAAGACCCAGATCCTGGAAAAAGAAGTAAACAAAGAAAAATTCAGAGGATTGGGAAAGAAAGTAGACCTGATGGTGAAGAGAAAGAATGAGAGGGATTAGGAATTGGATTCAAGGGCCTAGGGGCACCAAACAAAATATGCACACGGGTTTGGTCAAAATACTGGACCAAGGCTTTGAAACATGCAGGAGGGAGTGGGAACAATGCATGGAAAAGAAAGTCAGATTTAAAGTCAAGGATCTAAAGGCTGATGGAGGTCATTCATCCTATTGATCAACTGAGGCCAAGTTGCCAGGAGGCAGATTCCAGTGACGCTGAAGGTTGCTGTTCCAAAAAGCCATTACTCCAGCTGTCAAACAGGGAATCAAGAATATTGGCTTATTATTGTCACATATACCGAGATACATTGAAAAGCTTTTGTTTACATATCATTCTGACTGATCATTTCATACAGAAGTACATTGAGGTAGTAAAAAGAAAGCAGAATATACTGTGGCAGTTACAGGGAAAGTGCAATGCAGATAGATGAATGAAGAGCAAGGGCCACAATGAGGTAAGGTGAGAGATCAAGAATTCATCTTAGAGTATGAGAGGTCTGTTCAAGAGTCTTATAATGACTGGGATGGGAGAGGTCCTTGATTATGTTGGCTGCTTTCCTGAGGAAGGGGGAAATGTAAACAAAGTCAATGGAAGGGAGGTTGATTTGTGTGATGGATTGGGCTGCATTCACAACTCTGAAATTCCTTGAGGTCTTGGGCAGAGCAGTTGCCTCCCATGGTGTGATACACCCAGAGAGGATGCCTTCTATGGTGTATCTGTAAAAATTGTGTCATCAGGGACTTGCCAAGTTTCCTTAGCCTTCTGAGGAAGTAGAAGTGTTGTAACTTAATCAGAACAAATGCTACGGTTTCATGGTTAATAATGTACTGGCATTATTGATGAAAAAATGATGAGCCCAGTCTATTAGATGACAGAAGAAATTGATTGAATTCCCCAGCTCTCAAAGAGCAAGAAGGTTAAAAGTTGCTGTTCCAAGTGCTGTTTTGTAACTCCAGGTATGTCTGGAATGCTGGGATAGTCAGGTTATAAGGCATCCTGTGACCGTGGAGCACAATTTTCAGAGGTAACCAGATGAGCAAGGACCTCAAGGCCTCAGTGGGTGTCTAGGATCAAACTTGATTGTAAGAGAAATCTTCACCTGGCAGTTAGCAGACATAAGATCTGATGATTACTAGCCCGTGCTGAAGCTGAATAAAGCAGCCACAGTTGTAACTCCTTCCAAGCACGCACACTGCTGCTAACATCCCAGTCAGGAACATCCATTTAAATCTTTGCCATTCCTGGACTGGCTCATGTTGAACCACTGATGACCTGGTTCCTGCTGAGACTGTACTTATCCAGGCCTATACTTATCCATCTAGTTTTAAGCAGCAATTTTCCTCTTCCCAAAGCAGAATGATTACCTCTGCTCCATCCCAATGAGTCATCTCTGGTCACTCCTTCTCTCATCTATAAGATGTCCCACAGTCATATCGCCTGACAACAGTTAGATTCCATTCATGCACAATGTCATCCTCCATCACTTTTCCTCATCCCTGTCTGATCAAATTTGCCAGTCCTCTTGTTGCTGGATGGGCAGACATTTCTTCCAGCTAAATATTAGGGAGATGAAACCATTGTCTTTGATCCTGGTCACAATCTCTATGATCAACTCAGTTCCTCTCTTTGCATCGTCTGAGACTAAACCAGACTACGTAACCATTTTTCACCCCTTGAGGTGCTCCTGATAACATAACCATGTTGCAACTAAGATCACTTATTGCTGCCTCCATAAAATTGTCCAACACTGATCCTACATAAGTGCATCTGCTGTTGAAGAGCTCTTTGACATCTTTGTTACCTCAAGACTTGATTTGTCTATTGTACCGCTGCCTATTCTGCCTCTTGTAAACTTGAGAGCATCCAAAACACAACCACCTGTGTCCTACCTCACACTGTACTTTACGTCCTCAGTGCTTGGTTACTTGCATTGGAGGCAAGGATAAGTACAATAAAATATCAAACAGGAAGGCCAGAAGTAGCCATTCCAGCCTGCTCTGCCATTCAGTAGCATGAAGACAGAATTTGAACCTCATGCCCACTTTCTTATCCAGTGTCCACATTCTCTGATTCCCCAAAGGATCCAAAAGTTTAGATCCAAACATCAAAGCAGATCAAAAGATTGGGCAGAATATAAAACATGGTAATGAATGACTAAAAGGCTAATAAGGAAACATTAGAGCATGAAATAAAGCTAGCCAGAAATGTAGAAACAGACAGTGGTAGTTTCTATGGATATTTAAAAAATAGTTTTCAGAGGGATTGTTGGTTCTACAGAAAATGAGTCTGGGGATTTATTAATGATAAACAAGAAGCTCACAGCTGAATTAATCAGATATTTTGCATCAACCTTCATTTAGAGGATGCAAGGAACATGCCAGAGATAGTTGTAAATTGTAAATTGGGAATTGGAAGTGAGTATCCTCACTTCTCCTCTGAAAACTGTTTTAGTGTTTATATTCTGATAAAATATTTCTGGATTCCCTTTTATCTTTGCAACTAGTCTTATCTTTTGCTCTCTTCACCTCCTTTTATATTTCCTCTCTGAAATTCCTTTAATCAGATGTTCACAACCCAACACTTTTCATAGCTCTTTGTTCTATTTTGCTTTCTACTTTATCTTTGTGCAGGAAACTCTAGCTTTACTTTACTCAGTGGAAGTGATGGAAGAAGGAATTTTCCTGCTTTATCCAGTTGTCCATGACTAATAAGGAGGAGAAAGGTATGAAGATGCTGTTGCATCTGGTGGCTCACCAAGTCACAGAGTGCTATAGAAGGATCAGGACCACAAATGAGATGCTAGAAGAGGTTTTCAAAGCCTTTGAGAATCATCGCGACCTTCCACAGAGGCATGGTAGACTGGGATTTCAGAGAGAAATTGCTGGAAACTCTCAGCAAGTCAGGCAGCACCTGTGGGAGAGAGAAATTGTGTTAAAATTTCAGGTTGAAGTCTTTTCAAGGTTTCAAGTGTCTGTTGTATGGAAAGACTTTTGATGCATATTACGCTGAACTGAAGTTGCTGGGTTACAAGTTGTACACTTCAGAGATCTGGGCAATCTGTTGATCTAAGACAAGATTGTATGTGGAAACAGGCCTTCTGTCATACCATTTCTGCACTGATCGTCAACCATCCATTTACACTAAACCTACACTAATGATATTTTTAGTCCCACCCCCCCCAATCAACTCATCCCAGATTCTACCACTCACTTACGCACCAGGGACAATTCACACTGACTACTTAACTTTCCAATTCTATGTTTCTAGAACCTGGGAGGAAACCCATACAATCAAAGGGTGAATTCCAAGTTTAGACATGATATAGTTTGAGAAAACCATTGATGCCAGTTCTGTCCTCAGCAAGAAGCAGCTGTTGGATGAATTTGCAGATGTGTTTGAAGGAACTGGAAGGCTGGAGGAAAAATACCATCCAGAGCTGGATGAGAGGGAGCAGCTGGTGATACATCCTCCAAGATGTGTTCCTGCAGTTCTCAAAGGAAAGTCTGACAGAGCCAGAGAGTGTCACACCTGGAGAACTCCTACCCCCTTGGGTATGGAACTCAGTGTGTATAGATCTGAGGATCTGTTTGGATCCACAAGATCTGCATAAAGAGCTGAAGAGGAACCATTATCTGAAGAGGACAATTGAAGATATCCTGAAGATCTGAGCAGAGCAAAACTCTTCACAGTGCTCAGTGAAAAGAAATGGATTTTGTCACATTGAAGTCAACAACCTTCAACACTCTTCTGGGACAGATGGATGTCTGAGGTGACTTCTGAGATCAGCATCCTTCATCGAGTGTTTTAGCCAAGGCTGTCTCAGGTGCCTGAAGGACTTTCTGGTGTAAGTATCTCAGTGATGATATTCTTGTCTTTGGAGAAGGACTGACTGTTGCAGGAACAGAGATAGGCCATGACAGAAGGACAAGAACCTAAAGAACAGATGTACAGAGAAGCAGCTGGGCTGTGAAATGCAGAAATTAAAGTTTGACTTGCAGACAGCTTCCATCATGGTCACCACAGAGGAGCTCAAACCAGATCCAGCCAAGGTGGCGGGAGTGATGGAAATGCCAAGCCTGACAGATGTTAATGGAAGGAGGGCGAACATGCACCAGTCTACATTGATGGATCGGCGGTGCAGAGAGTTAGCAGCTTTAAATTCCTGGGCGTTAACATATTGGAAGTCCTGTTCCGGGCCCAGCCCGTAGATGCAATCACAAGGAAGGCGCACCAGCGTCTTTACTTTCTTAGGAGGTCAAAGAGTATTGGTTTACTTTTGGGTATACTTTGGCTCCTAGTTGCTTAGAGCACTCTTCTCTAGAGCAGTCCTGTGTTCTCTATTCCTTTTTGAAGGTCCAGTTCATGTTGGGATTCCTCTTTAGATCTCTGAGGCAAGATTTCTTCCAGTTGCTGCCTGTGTTTGTCCTGAGGAAGTATCCTCACTCCAGTCTTGTACCAGTGTGCTGCATTTGGGTTCTCTGTGAGCTTGCTCTTGATCAACATTGTGACAGTTATGGATTTTGGAAGGGCCATCATGTTTGAGGATTCTGGAGAAGAACAATTGATTGTGGATGGGGTGAAAATTTTCAAAAAGAGAAGGATCAAAACTCAGCTTCTTTATGTTGCATGATGAGGATTTGTATTTAAGAGCAAAAGAAAGTATCTCAGAAAAGAGAACCATAGACAATAGTCTGAAATAATTTGGAAGGTTCCTTTTGGTGTCTTGACTTCCTAAGGGACAGAACTGTGAAACAAATAGTTACTGTATATAAACAATGTGACAGTGTTTTGGTATAAAAGTGACTCAGAAATTATTATTGAATGTCCTGATATTCTTTCCCTTGGCTTAGTAGACAGGCTGAATTTTTAAACATTTTAATTGACTTTTGATCTTCACAGAGGAGGAACCATCTGCCTTCCTATAAGTCACAGTGGATGCCCTTCGGATAACTCCTGATATAAGTACCAGTGGAATTCCAGTGCGAAAGGACTGAAGTAGAAAGCCTCATTTCTCATTCATCTTGTCAATTCCTTAGAATCAGTTGTGTCTCAATAAGACTATCTTGCATTCTTCTGAACTCCAGTGAGCAGAGACCAATCTTCCTGAATTTCTCTTCATTGGATAATACCTTCAGCCCAAGAATCAACTTAGTGAACCTATACTCCACTGATACCAAGTCAAATGTTCCCTTCCTTAGATATAGGAGAGTAAAATGACGCAGAATGCTCCAGATGAGGAATAAACAAATTCTTGTATAGTCTCAGCAAGACTTCCCTATTCTTATACTCCCAAATATCTTACAATTAAGGTCAACTCTCTGTTCACCTTCCTAGCTGCTTGGTGTTCCTGTGCATTTGTCTTTCATGGATGAGAATACTGAAATTCCTTTGTCTAGCTTTCACAATTTCAAAAGGTAATTTCCTACCAAAGTTGCATTTTCCACCTTTCAACTTCATCTGCTACCTTCTTATATACTTATTTAAGCTGACTATCTGTGCCCAAATTGGTATTGGTATCGGTTTATTATTGTCACTTGTACCGAGGTACGAGTGACACTCATACCGATTGTACAGGTCAATTCCTTACACAGTGCTGTTACATTGAGTTAGTACAGAGTGCATTGAGGTAGTACAGGTAAAAACAATAACAGTACAAAGTAAAGTGCCACAGCTACAGAGAGAGTGCAGTGCAATAAGGTGCAAGGTCACAACAAGGTAGATCGTGAGATCAGAGTCCATCTCATCGTATAAGGGAACTGTTCAATAGTCTTATCGCAGTGGGATAGAAGCTGTCCTTAAGCCTGGTGGTATGTGCCCTCAGACTCCTGTATCTAATTCACTAATAGTTCATTTCTTAGGCCATTATCCCTCTCTCAGACATGAAGAAGGTGAAATTGGATGTACTCCAAAAAGAAGAGAAGGAATCATGGCAAGCGGTTAACTTACAGATGTTTAGTTTGCTGCCTTGGCTCTACCTGCTGCTTTACATGATTGCTCCCTGTTACTGGTGTTGCCACATTTTTGCCAAGTGCCTATCAATCCTTAAAGGTAATATGTACCTCTTCAGTGAAAGATGCATTGTGACAGCAAGAAACAACAGAAGTCAGTGTAAAGCTGAATTTGTGCTGTGGCATGCATTGAAGAATGTTGAACATGAGAGAGAGGGTTCACCAAATGTTTTTGACAATCCCCTGAAGGTGCTACGTGTGGAATGAAGGAGAAGCATCTGGGTGTTGTCCTCAAAGGCTTTTAGAATGTTGATGTGAATTGCCTTATCTCAACAAAGGTGTTTGAATATTCAAAGTTGATCTTGTTACGAAATGTAAATGCATAATTTTATGGAACTATTTGTTCACACCCAAAATATTGAGATAAAGTAACCCATTTTACACTATTGACATTAAATCTGAGCATCTATTTTAGTTTCTGTAACTAAAAGTATAAAAACTTGATGTATTTGAGTTTTGGGGATTCTTCCACCTTGCACTGAATGAGGACCTGTTACACCTATCGCTCTAGAAACTGAGTGGCTCTCCACCATAACATTTTCATTCTCTACATTAGCATTGGTATTGGTTTATTATTGTCACTTGTACCAAGGTACAGTGAAAATCTTGTCTTGCATACCGATCGTACAGGTTAATTCATTACACAGTGCAGTTATATTGGGTTGGTACAGAGTGCATTGAGGTAGTACAGAGTGCATGAGTGTATCATCCCAAGGGCCACTTAAGTGGCAATGGTGCGATGGCTTTAAAAAAAATAACAACACTACTGAATGTAATTATCATGAATGTAAACATATTGCATTTTCCACTGAATTACAACAACTCTTGCACATAGACTGTCCACATAACTATAAGTTAAGGATAGATTCAATTATCAGGAGAAAATGTTAATTAATAAATACAAAGGACAAAGAGGTAATTTCACTACTTTAGGTCTTGCAGTATAGATATCTCTATTTTCAAGATCTGAACAATACATTTCCCAATACAAATTTATTAGCATTTCCTTGGAAGAGAGTCTTTGTGATTTTGTTGATCAATTATTGCCAGAACTTAAATTCATTCTCAATTAATTCCAATAATCCTGATTTAATTTTACAAATGTCACCTTGGGCCTGGGCTTACTGTGTGAGTCAGAAATTGACGTGACATTTGAAATGAAGTCTCAAATGAGCAATAAATAATGAAGATTCAAGGATGTGCGAAACACTCAAACTGATTGTTAATGTGAATTCATATATGTAATGAAAGCATAGACCGACCAGTAAAGGCAAAGTTCATTCTCAGAATGGAGAGGGAAGAACTATAAGAATAATTTCCACTCCGTGTGACCCATAGGCATAACACAGACAAGCTAGAGTGTTGCTGTAGAGTCCCAATCTTTCTTGATTTGAAGCATTTTTAGATTAAAATGTTGCTGAAACTTCATTGAATCCCTCTGCATTATATTCAGAATTGTACTGTATTTTATATATATACATGCATGCGCGCACACACACACACACACACACACACACACACACACACACACACACACACACACACACACACACGGAAGAAGACCATTTAGCTCATCAAGTCCATGCCGGTTCCCAGAGCAATCTCGTCAATCCCATTCGCCTATTTATCTCCCTTTAATTTATTCTCTCTCACAACCCCATAAACTCCACCCTGATCCTCCTACCACCTGCCCACACCGCAGGTCATTTACAAGGACCAATGACCCGACCAATCAGCATATCTTTGG
>JARFYF010000094.1:54417344-54429609 GCA_030265395.1 Rhina ancylostomus | reverse complement strand
GTGGTGACTTACCTTTCACAAACCGGCTCCCACGATTGCAAGCGTCGTTGGAGGCCCCGACAGAAGATGGCGCGGGGCACTCCTTCTTTGTTGGGCTAGTGGAGCCTGCGTGCAGGAAGGTCGCGTGACCTGTGCGTGACGTCAGCACGGGAACTGTGTTTATTAAAGGGGCAGTGCACCCCAGTCGTTCATTCGACTCTTGGACTCCGAGCAAGTGTCTCGTGTCTTTATTCAGTGCAGCTAGCCGCTACAGTATATAAAAGAGAGTGGTCCATGTGAACATAGAAAATGAGGTTGGGAAAATAGTTATGGGCAGCAAGGAAATGACGAAGGACTTAAATAGATATTTGGCTTTGTAACATGTTAAATGCTGTAAAATAGCAAATACTATGAAAATCCCATTAATATTGAATAAAGCTTGGGAGGAATTAAATAGCATCACTATCGTGGAGAAATAGTCCCAGGCAAACTAATGGGCCGTATCTAGGCTGCTAAACAGGTGGCCATTTCTGTAGTGGATGCATCGCTTGCAATCTTCCACAAAACCAGAGGACTGGAGAACTGTCAATTCAACAGAAAGGGAGACAAAAGCAGGTAGCTGGAGTTAGAATCAATGAATTAATTCCACAGATCCCTGAATGCAGGAGAGGTGGATAAGATGGTTACGGTGTACAGAATACTTACCCTCACTGAGTTAGTATGGCTCAATAGTTAGAACATAGAACAACTATGGCACAATTCAGGCCCTTCGATCCACAAAGCTGTGCTGAACATGTCCCTACCCTAAAACGCTGATTGCCTGCTTCTCTCCACAGATGCTGCCTGGCCTATATATGTACACATATACATTGTTAAATCTAACTGTTAGATGTCATTAACCACACATAGAAAATGTCAAATTGCACTGTACGAGCTATGGCCTTTGAAAGGCAAGTTGGTCCAATTGGCAAAGTTAAGGTGAAGTGAAGACTGTGCAGGAGCTCTCACTGCCTCAATCACTTGGTTGATCGCAGCTTTCCTGAAATTAATTTGCCAATCTCAATCTCCAAAGGTCCCAACTTATCTTAGTCACCTTCTTCCTTTTAAAAATTCCTTTAAAAATTCTTCTATAAAAATTCTTACAAGTTTTCTTGCAAAATCAATTTTCTCCTTTCCTGAGTTCTTTAGTGTTTTGTTGCTGGTTATCTGAAGGATGATTATTTGAAGATGGCAGATAGAAGATTTGGGCCACATTCAATGACAGAATGGCATGTGTTAAGTAAGGCAAAGTCTGAACTTTTCAACATTGGATGAAAAGATTTGAGCTGGCATGTTGGCTGCATTGAAATTATCGTGCATTTCAGGGTATTCCTGGTTACCTGCAAATAAATGTCATATGTCAGACACTGCAAATATTCTGAAGAGTTATGTCAAACTGTGGATTCATATATTAAGCTATAAATAAACAGTGCATTGAAGGAAAATCAAAAAACTACAGATGCTGGAAATCTGCAACAAAAAACAGAAAATACTAGAAACATTCAGCAAGTTAACAGCATCTTTGCACAGAGATGTAAAGTTAACATTTCAGGTTGAAGACCATTGTCAGAACGGGATCTAATCCAGGGTTTTCAACACGACTCATTAACTCTGTTCCTTTTTCCACAGAGGTTGTTTACCTGCAGGGTTTTTCTGTTTTATTGGTGTATTGAAGGCCAGCCAATTTCACTAATGTCAACTCCAATGAACTTCTATCTGCATTGTTTTTGACAGTTCTTCTTCTGGTTGTCCCATGAATTTAGTGCATGTTGATTATGTTGATGAGTCACAGATACATTACAATACATCCGAGTAAGGAGGACAGATTCTAAGGAAGAGATAATGGAATACGGCTATCCAACAAAGTTAACGAGAGTATTAAGTTGAAAGAGAAATCGTACAAGGAAACAGAAGTTAGTTATAGATCTGAAGATTGGGATAAATGCAGAATCCAGAAAGGAGGATATTATAAATAACAGAAAATAAACTGAGGACAAACTAGTGACGAATATAATAACAAGAGTTATTTGAAGTATATAGAAGAGAGTGGTCCATGTGAGTATAGAAAATGAGGTTGGGAAAACAGTTATGGGCAGCAAGGAAATGGCAAAGGAGTTAAATAGATATTTGGCTTTGTAACATGTTAAATGATATAAAATAGTAAATACTATGAAAATCCCATTAATAGTGAATAAAGCTTGGGAGGATTTAAATATCACCACCATCGCGGAGAGATATACCAGCAAACTAATGGGTCTAATACTGAGAAGTCCCTGATGGCCTGTAACTAGGGTGCTAAACGAAGTGGCCATTTCTGTAGCGGATGCATCGCTTGCAATCTTCCACAAATCCTTATGTTCTGGAGAAGAACCAGAGGACTGGAGAACTGCCAATGCAACAGCCAATTCAACAGAAAGGGAGACAAAAGCAGGTAGCTGGAGGTGGATAAACCTCATCTGTTGTTGGAAAAAAATGGTAGAATCGATGAATTAAGGATGTAATGACAGCACAGTGGAAAAACTATAATTTAATCAAGCAAAGTCAGCATGGTTCCATGAAGGGGAAATAATTTCTGACAAATTTATTTAGGATTATTGAGGAATTCTCAACAAGGGAGCACGGAGTAGAACCAGAAGGTGTGTTGAATTTGGACTTCAAGGATGCATTCAACAAGGTGCCTTATGTAAAGTTTAGTCACAAGATAAAACCCCAAGGTGTTGGAGGCAACGTAATGGCACGGATAGAGGATTGTTAACAGGCAGGAAGCAACCAGTGGAGAGAAGGGGGTCACTTTCAGGTTGGCATTCTGTGTCAAATGGGGTACCACGATGGTCAGGGCTGGGACCACAACTGCTTACGACATATATAAGGGACATGGAGAAAACAGCTGAATATACAGTAACCAAATTGGCAAAGAACTAAAAATAGATAGGAGGCAAGTTGTGATGAGGATACAAAAGTTTACAGAGAGATATTGACAGGTTAAGTGAGTGGGTGAAAAGTTGGCAATGGAGTCTAATTGGGAAAATGTGAAGTTGTTCAGTTTGGAAGTTGGATGAAAAGAAAAGGGTATTATCTAAATGAAGAAAGACTGCAGAAAGTTGCAGCATAAAGGGATTCAGGGATCCTTGTGCAGAAAATACTGTAAACCAGCATGCAAGTGCAGCTGGTAATAAGGAAGGCTCATGAAATGATGGCCCTTATTCCAAGGGTTAGAATATAAATGTAAGGGAATCTTTTTGTAAATGTACAAGGCACTAGTGAGAGCACATCTAGAATACTGTGAAGATTTTGTCCTTCTCTTTAAGAAAATATATTGTTTTATTGGAGGCACTTCAAAGAAGGTTCACTTGTTCGAACCCAGGTATGGAGGAATGGTCCTATTGGGAAAGGTTAAACAGATTGGAACTCTGCTTGCTGGAGTTTAGCAGAATGACAGACAATCTAACTGAAACATAACTTATCAGGGACAAACAGGGTAAATTCGAACAGGACGATTCCTCTGACATGAGAGTCCAGAACCGGAGGGCATGGTCTCAGAAAAGAGGGAGCCCATTTGAAACTAAGATGAAGAAGTGTTTTTTCTTTAAGTGAGTCTTCGGAACTGCTTGCCAAAGAGCTGTGGGAGCAGAATTCTTGGTTACTTTCAAGACTGAGAGAGATAGATTTCCAATCAGTAAAGAAATCGAGGATTATTAGGAAAGGCAGGAAAAAAGACGAGGAATGTTGGATCAGTCATAATCCTACTGAAGGAGCAGAATGGCCTCCTGTTCCTCCTTCTGATAGTCTTTATCAAAGTAGAATCCAAAGAGATCGCCTGTTCCAGCTGGTTACATCAGTTTTGCTGTGGGATAAACTGATTTCTGATGAACTTTGGCTCCCTCTTCCTGAATCAGAAGGTATATAAAGAAATGATACAATACAGTTCCCAGTGACTTCTATGAAATAATAATACAGATTAGGAGATTGAAGATCAACATAGCCTAACGTTATAAATGATTTGGAATTGAACGTGAACCGATTTACACGAGCTGATTAGTAAGAAGCAATGGCAAGCTCCGTTAAGACCATTAAGCTATTGGTCATGTGACATCTGCACTTATAACGCCTGGTAATTAGCAGTAAATTTTATAGATCAATGCCCAGGGGCAGAAGATAACAAGAAAACTGAAGAGGACCGCCACACTTCCACGCAGACATCTAGAAATAGAATACATATAATTACATGAAGCTGAAGAAAAATGATAATGCAGGCATGAACGATTAATGAAACATGCAAAAATGCTCAGTTTAAAATGGATAGATTTTAGCAAAACCTTTGAAGTGCCTAAATGCCATGGTTCCCAGAGGAACCGGCAGATTGGATTCAAAATTAACTCAGTGGCAGTAAGCAAAGAGTAATGAGTGACACATGGTCATGTTTCTGAAAGGATGTTTTCAATCGGGTTCCACAGGGCTCGGGGGGCATTTTAAGGAAATTTGCAAATGATACAAAAATTAACTCTAGGTTAACAGTGAGGAAGAAAGCTTCAGAATGCTGGTGGATATTGAACGATTTGGTTAGCTGGACAGAAACATATGCCCTCTTGTATTAGATATTGTGACCCTGGGTAAAAGATGTTGCCTTTCCTATCACTTACAAACTTCTATCAGGTCTCCCCTCAGCCTCCACCACTCCAGAGAAAACAACCTCTCCCCATAGTACATGCTCTCTCATTCAGGCAACATCCTGGCAAATCTCTTCTGCAACCTCTCCAAAGCCTTCACATCCTTCCTATAATGGGGTGACCAGAATTGAATGCAATACTCCAGATGTGGCCTAACCAGAGTCTTATGAAGCTGCAACATAACTTTCTGACTCTTGAACTCAATGCCTCAACTAATAAAGGCCAGCATGCTGTATGCCTTCTTTACCACCCCATCGACCTGTGCGGCCACTTTCGAGGAGCTATGGACTTGGACCCCAAGTTCCCTCTGTACATCAACATTGTTAAGAGCCCTGCCCTTAACTGTGTACTGTCGTTTAACATTTGATCTCCCAAGGTGCAACACCTCACACTTGTCTGGATTAAACTCCATTTGCCATTCCTCTTACTAGAGGTCATAGATTTAGGGTGAGAGGGGAAAGATTTAAAAGAAACTTGAGGGGCAACACCTTCACTCAGAGGGTGATGGGTATACAGAATGAGCTGCTGGAGGAAGTGGTTGAAGCAGGTATAATAACAACATTTAAAGGGTACGTGAACAGGCAAATGGGACTAGCTTTGATGGGCATTTTTGTTGGCATGGGCAAGTTGGGCTGAAGGGCCCATTTCCGTGCTGTTTAACTCTATCAACAGAATAGATCTTACAACAGAAAAATATTATCAAATCAAATGCCCCTGACTGAGTGTGCAGGTCAACATGATTGCAGCCACAGAATAGCTTGGAAGTGACTGCAGTCTTTGTATCCTTATTTTGCTGAAGATTTAATTCATTTAAGGGTACAGCTTCAAGGAGGACAATGGTTTCCAAGGCAATGGCAACACTATGAACACAATTACTGAGTCCCTACTGAAATCAGTTATTTCTGAAAATTCAATTTGTTTTGCAGTCATCATTTACGGAGAAACAAAAGGCGTTCTGTTTTTTCACTAAAAGAAGAATTCTATAGCTGAATGCCCACTTGTATCTGTGGCTTGGAATCAGAAAATGAGTCACCAAACTCATTAAATTATGAATATTACCAAACCAGGGAAGGCCCATAAATGGGAAAAGGCAACACAATTTTATACCTATTGGAATCAATGCCCTAGTTGTGTGATGTTAAATTCCATGCAATTGTGTAGAAAAAAAATGACAGACAAAACTAGACTAGAATGCCTGCTGTATAAGGCACACATGCTTCATGAAATAACTTGGACTTACCAAACTGATTAGGTCTCTTAGTAAACGCTTACCATATCCAAGTAATGTGAAGCACGAATCAGTGTGGTAAATGAGATGTCAAGCACGCTGCAGGGAAGAGATATGAGAAAATGTCATGCAAGGGCAATGAAAGCTAACAGTAAGGGTTTTTACAGATATATTAAGAGGACCAAGCTGCATGAGACAACTCACCCATGTGATATTGTAACTGAAAATAAAGAAATGGTAGACTTGCTAACTAATTGCTATATAATGATCTGCATAGTCAAGGATGAGGAGAGAGTGCCAGGGATGTGGTAATAAAAATTAATTGAGAGAAACTGGATTTATTATGAAAAAATGGTAAAGGATAATATGATTAGACTAAAGATTGGCAAATTTCCAGGATATGATGTCATTCATCCGTAGTATGAACGAGATAAGGAAACTTGGGATGCTTTATTCATGATAGTCCAAAATGCTCTGGAGTTGAAAATTGACAATGTTACTCTATTAATTGAGATAGATTGGGGGAAAAAAAACCAAGAAAAAAGCAGGCTTCTTGGTCTCAAATCTGATGCGAAGATCTTTTTAATTTACTTATTCACAGGATATGGATGTTGCTGATAAGGCCTAAGTTTATTCTCCTATAGATAACCTTGAAAAAGTGGTTCTGGCTCACCTTAATGAACTGCTGGGTCTGGGTGTTGAAAGTCGTGCCACAGTGTTGTTAATTAGGGAGCCCCTGCATTTTAGTCTTCCTCAATTCTCCAGATTACCTCCCAGAAAGAAAAGCCAGATGTTTGACATCAGCTGTACCACAATCACTGGAATCCATTATTAAGCAAGCGATGCAAAGACACATGAAATCATATTATGATCAGCTGAAGTTTCACTAATGAGAGAAGAGAAATAATGAGGCTGAGTTGTCCTTAGAGTCATAGAGCCATGCAGCATGGACACAGGCCCTTCGGCCCAAATCCTCCATGCCAACTGTGTCGCCCACCAAGCTACTACCATCTGCCCATGTTTGGCCTATAGCCCTTTAAACCTCTCCTATCCATGTACTTACCTAGACGGTGTGGTAATGTGCCTGCCTCAGCCACTATTTCTGGCAGCTTATTCCAAAAGTGGGAGAGGACTTGGTCTAGTCCACTTCCTACCTTCACTTCCCATGTTATGGAGTCATTGGGTGATGCAGTATGGAAACAGGCTCTTTTGGGACTTTTTTCCTAGTGGTGACAGGTGACCTTATAGTGGTTTATAAAATCATGAGGGGCATAGATAAGATGGGTGGTCACAAGTCTTTTTCCAGGGTAGGGAAGTCTATAACTAGAGGAAATTCATTTAAGGTGAGAGGGGAAAGATTTAAAAAGGCCTAAGGGGCAAGTTGTGGAAGGAGCAGCCAGAGGAAGTTGTAGAGGCGGGTACAATTACAACGTTTAGAAGACATTTAGATGAGTATGTGGATAGAAAAGGATTAAGGGATATGGGTCAAATGCAGGCAAATGGGATTAGTACCTTGCTTGGCATGGACGAGTTGGGCCAAAGGGTCTTTTTACCATGTTGTATAATTCCATGGCTGCACTTCACCACCTCCTTGGCTCATTTTAGTCTCTTCCTTCCCCCAGGGTGACTATTTGAGCTGAAAGCATTGCTGGAGGGGTGCTGCACTCTTGGGAGTATTCACCAGAGGTGATTGTATGCACACTTGAAGTATAATTTGAAAAATAGCACACCAGACCAGACTATGCTCCTGGCCAACATTCATTCATTGCTGGTGCCAATAAAACAATAGATTATTTATCCTATGGCTGCTTGTGGGACTTGCTGTGTATGAAATGGGTGCTATGATTTCTACATTGCAGTGACTGAGTGTTGTCCTGTTCAATAAACCATTAAGTTTCTCCATAAAACCTAACACAGGAATTGGGACTACATTTGCCATCAGGTGAACCAGTAAATAAAACCAATAATGCTTCGTTTTGCTCCACATCACAGGAGTGCTGAAAGATTTCAGAGAGATAAATATACTCTACTCAGAATCAGAGTAAAAGTTGGCTGCTCTGGACACCTGGCGTGAGTTTAGAATTCATCAACAGCCCTGCACAAGAGGTAGCAAAGTGGAGGCCTTGCAATTTCCAGCTGTTGAGTGCAATTAGACTTGCTTTGGGCTGTAATTACACTGCATTCGGAAAACAAACAGCCGCATACAAATGATACTGTGGGAGGCAGAGCACTGCCAGAGAAACAGTACTGTTAAAGGCCCCAGACCCAAACCCCTTGCCCTGCTGTGCATTGACTGCTCTCTCTGAAATCAGTATGCTTGAAGACAAAAGAGATATTTCCCTTCAAAAAGCTCTGGCACAGAATTACTAACTCTGTGTGTGTTCACCCTGGAGTCTGCAGGAATTGAACATAGATCATATAGTCAGTTGTACACAGGGAAACAGGCCCTTCAGCAACACACCCCCTCCCCCCCCACCCCAAGTCCATGCTGTCTGTCAATTTTTTTAATTCTCTACACATTCCCATCAACTCTCCCAGGTTCTACCACTTACCTACATGCAAGAGGCAATTCACAGCAGACAATTCACCTGCCAATCTGCATATATTTGGGATGTGGGAAGAAATCAGAGCACCCAGGGGAAACCCACACAGTCGTCAGGAGAATATGCAAACTCCTCACAGGTAGCACCTGAGGTCAGGACTATCTCTGGGAAAATCCTGTGAACAGCACTTTTGGGACAAAATGTCTTAGGATCTTTAATAAATATTCTTCTTCATTTTCTTTTAATCTTCTTGTTTATCAATTCCACTAATATTCATTGATAAGTAAGGACAGTCAAGAATCCAGTAAGCAGAACACTATTGGTCGAGGAGGTCCTTGGGGTGTGAAGATGAATGTGTCAGGTAGCCAATGGTGGGAGAGGAGGGAAGTCATGTGATAAAACCTCCAGGAAACAATCAGCCAGAGTTACTTGGGTGGGTCAAGGGTTATTGATCAACTTAATATGGGGACCAGCCACAAACAGCAGAACAGGAACTGGTTCAGAGTTCAGTCAGGGTCAAGAGAGAAGGTTACAACCAGCCTTGTTGGCTTAGGGAAGAGAAAAATAGAATAGCTTTATTACTGGTGGCTGTAGGAGTTGGTTGTATGCCTCATATATCTGACTCAGGAGCCTGTGGATTTATATTCCATTTGCCCCTGGATGGACACTGTGGCTGGATTGTTGGAAGTGTGGTCATGACCTAGAACCACAGATCCCAAGCTCTTGTTGTGGTAAGTATAAAAGGAGTGAGTAAGGGAGAACTTGGGCTTCCAAGATTGGCCAACATTGTTGCCAACATCAAAAAAACAAATGGAGACACAGGAGACTGGAGATGCTGGAATCTGGAGCAAAGAACAGAGCTGGGACAGGATAAGTGAAAACAACATTCCCTATCCCCTTCCCCTCCCCTACTGTTCACATCTGCCCCCCTCCCTCCCTTATCTGGTTCCACTCTTCAGCTTCCTATCTTATCAGATTCCATCACACACTTTGTTGTTTCCATCTATCACCTCCAAGCCTCTGTCACTGTCTCCACCTGTCACTCCCCCACCTGGCTCCATTGGTCCATCAACCCCTCCTCACCTGGATCCACCTATTGCTTACCAGTTTTTGCCTCACCCTTCCCTTTCCTTTCACCAGCTATCTCCCCTCTGCACTCTCAGTCCAGATGAAAAGTCTCAACCTGAAACACCAACTGTTCATTTCCCTCCACGGATGCTGCCTGATGCATTGAGTTCCTCTAGCAGCTTGTTTCTCGACCAAGAAAAAAGTGGCTGCTTTGTGTGTGATGCCTTTTTATGAGATGTTACTGGTAGTTCCAGCACTTAGAAACTGAGGAGGCTGTTATGAGTCAACCACATTGTGGTTCTGGAGTCACACACGAGCCAGGCTGGGTGAGGAAGGCTGGCTTCCTTCTCTGAAGGCCTTTCGTGATCCAGATGGACTTTTACATTAATTCTATGTAAATTTCATGGTTACTGTTCACTAAGTTAATTCCTGGAACAAGAAAGATCTCCTGTCACAAACAGCTAAAGGAAATAGATCTATATTCTTTGGAATTTAGAATTATGAAGGGTGATCTTATTGAAGTATGCTAGATTCTAAGGAGGATGTGACAGGATAGATGTTGAGATGTTTCCACCAGTGGGAGAATTTCAAATGAGGGAACATAGTTACGAGATTAGAGGGCAGTCGTTTAAAACTGAGTGGTATAGGAACTTCTTCTCATGGAGGGTGGTGAATCCGTGGAATTCTCTGCCCTGGAGCATTTTGAGGGCTAGAACATTGGGGTTATTTAAAGAAGAAGTCAAAAAATGTTTGGGAGTTCAGGGAATTGACGGCCATGAGAAACTGGTACAGAAGAGGAGTTGAGGCCTGGGGCAGATCGGCAATGATTTGATTCATTGGTGGGGCAGGCTTGAGATGCTGAGTCACCTACTCCTGCTCCTGTGTTCTTATTAACATTTTTTATTAAACTGTTTGAACTCTGCAGCTGACGCTGTGGGATTTGAACTCAAATCACCAAACTAATGGTACAGAAGTCTGCCTGCTAGTCCAGCAACTTAACCACTGTAGTACAACAGCAAAGGCACTTCTATTGTGACCACTCTAGCAGTAATCAGTAGACATGAAATGCTCTTGGATTTCCTGAGGAGATTCTAAGGCATTTATAGGGATGAAAGTTCCTCCTCCACTTTCTTCTTGCTGGACAATTCATGTGGCATGCGCAAGCAAGATAGGGCTTCCCTCAGTGGAATAGCCTACCAACTCAAGGGGTGGCACAGTAGCACAGCTAGTAGAACCACTGCCTCACAGCTCCAGAGACCTAGATTCAATCCTGACCTCTGGTGATGCCTATGTGGAGTTTGCACCATCTCCCTGTGACCATATGGGTACTCTGGTTTCCTCCCACATCCTATGGATGTGCAGGTTGGTAGGTTAATTGACTGCTGTAAATTGCTTCTAGTGTGTAGATGGGTGTCAAATCTGGGGGGAACTGATGGGAATGGCAGGATAGAATAAAAATGGGATGAGTGAAAATGGGTGCTTGATGGTTGGCATGGACTCAGTGAGCTGAAGGGACAGTTTCTGTCCTCTCTGACTTTACAACCGGTCCTCCTGGCTTATTACACAGGAAAGACAGTCCTTTGGACAGAGTGTTGATGGGTCTCTGTGTCCAAGAAGCTTTGAGGCTGAAATTAAACCAAGGTTCTACAGATTACTGCTATTTTCCTGAGTGGACTTGTACTTCCTCACTTGCACACACACACCACACACACACACCACACACTTAAATGCTGTATGAATTGAGACAACTCAGATAATAAATCTTATTGAATTCTCTTGCACTGCATCTGAAAGGAAGAAAGCCTTTGAGATAACACTTAAAGGTTAAAAGACTGAAGGAATTGAGATATATGGGGTTAATGCTGGAAAGTAGTTCTGAGGTAAATGATCACCTGAGATCTCCTTGAATTGTAGAATAAGCTTGAATGTTTGAATGGCCAACTGCTGCTACTATTTCTTATGGTTTTATGATCTATCCATGGATGTCCTTGAGCTAGTTGCCAATTCTCAATGTTGCTGTATCAACCAAAGCTCAACCATCTACAACAATAGAAAGAGCTTTCCCACCCTCTGATAATGAGATGAACATCAGGCCATGTACTCCAATCGTAATGTTTTCACTGGAAAAACATCCATTCAGCCCCAGTATATTCTCCTCCTTTCAATAAGATCTTCTATTTCACCATCACTTATACAACCCTTGATTCCCTCAGTATTCAATGATCTATTGATCTTTCATCTCAATGACTGAGCTCTGCTCAATGAGATTCCTTGACAGATCAAGACAGTCCATCTGAAATAGGTTTCTCCATCTGCAATATTCTATTCTTATCCATGCCATTGCCTGGAATCTGAACCATGTGTGCAGATGGTTGGGCCAACCCTGACTTGAACCAGAGTTGATTGAGAATACTGCACACATTGACACATAGGTTTCTTTGTGGGGTCCTTGGATTGTTTTTCCAACAGTTCCTGCAGGTCTCACAATCATCAGTGTGGAGTTTATTCTCATTGCACATTTCTCCACTGCCCTGTCTTATCATCTCACCCTATGCTAAATCCAAGCACAAAATGCAGGGAACCACAGCATCATAGAATAGCTCACGCAATGGTAATAGAACCACAGAACAAGAGAACCATAGAACAATACAGCACAATACAGGACTTCGGCCCACAATGTTGTGCCGACCTTTAAACCTCACCTAAGACTGTCTAACCCCTTCCTCCCACATATCCCTCTA
>JARFYF010000094.1:54016024-54026549 GCA_030265395.1 Rhina ancylostomus | reverse complement strand
TTAAATTTTATTTACAGCATGGTAACAGGCCCTTCCAGCCCAACAAGTCTGCACCGCCATTTTAAACACATGTTAACACATCTTTGGAATGTGGAAGGAAACCGGAGCACCCAGAGGAAACCCACGCAGACATGGGAGAACATACGAACTCCATACAGACAGCGACGGGAATCGAACCCCAATCACTGGAGCTGTAATAGCGTCGTGCTAACCGCTATGCTACCACGCCACCTAGACAACCGCAAGACATATATCAGGTTACAGCTTATCGATTACAGCTCAGTGTTCAACACCATCATTCCTTCAGTACTAATAACCAAGCTTTAAAACCTGGGCCTCTGTATCTCCCTCTGCAACTGGATCCTCGACCTCCTTATTGGGAGTCAGTGCAGATCGGTAATAACATCTGCCCCTCACTGACAATCAACACGGGCGCACCTCAAGGATGCATGCTCAGCCCACTGCTACACTTTCTCTACACTCATGACTGTGTGGCTAGACACAGCTCAAACACCACCTATAAATTCGCTGATGACCTCACTGTTGCTGGTAGAATCTCAGATGGCAACAAGGTGTACAGGAGTGAGACAATTTGGCTGGTTGAATCATGTCACAACAACAACCTTGCACTCAATGTCAGGAAGACCAAGGAACTTGATTGTGGAGTTCGGGAAGGGGAAGTTGGGAGAACACACACCAGTCCTCATTGAGTGGTCAGCGGTGGAAAGGGTGAACAGTTTCAAGTTCCTGGGCGTTCACATCTCAGAGGATCTATCCTGGGCCCAAAACATTGATACAATTATGAAGAAGGTACACTAGCACTGGTTTCCCACTATTGCCCTTGCTCAACCCTAAAGCTGGATGAAGCCACAGGTACAGTCAGGAACCTTACGTGTATAGATATATGTGCTGAACCAGCATGAGGAGAAAGAACAATGCTTAGTTCCTTCCACAGTTTAGGAGACAGTGTATCTTCAACCAGAAACACGTGAGGACTGTTCACCAGCTTCACAGCTTAAATGGCCAGATAGTGCCTGAAAAGTTACTGTCTTATAGACTCCTGTTTCTCTAAATGAATGAGATAAACAGAGAGAGACATAGAGATGTGGATCACATTGTTACAGACTGGCTTTATTCCCTTCCAGCTTTTGTTTCAATTAACTTCTTTGCAAAAATGTAAATATAAAGTGATTTTCCAGTTATTGGTTCCTGCCTTCAATAGAGACTCACAAATTCTCTTTTTGAAAGTGCAGATGAATATTGCTCAGTGCTGTGTTTTGATAACACAGTTACAACACTCCACATCCCCCAATATAATCTATAGTACATTAGGAATGTATATTACAGCACTGGATCTCTGCTGCCATGCGTCTGCTTTTGGTATCCAGCATGCGATTAAACTGAAGTGATAAGGAAACAATAACAGGATGTGCGAGCGAACATAACACAGCAACGAGACAACTGCAGCTCTCAGCATAAAAGAGCAACCATTATCAAATGGAAATAATTAGATCTTCACTGAGAGCAGTTTGAAGGTGAAAGGTCTGGTTCAGATGGATTTCCACTGCACTAAAAGAGGTTGAAACTCATTGTAAAGGATTCCATTATTTGGCCACAAGATCCTTGAATCATACAGCACAGAAGGGGGCCAGTTGTCCCACAATGCTGTACTGGTTCATGGAATGAGCTACTCAGTTACTATCTTTTTCCATATCTCAAAGTTGTTTAAAACAAAAATAATCCTCATCTCCCCTCTTGTTCCTTTGAAGGTCATCTTAAATTAGTTCCTCATCCTCCTGTCATTTTTTATTTGCTCTAAACACTGTAATTATGAACATCTCCATCAAATCTCCCCATGCCCTACAAAGTATACCTCCACATTATTATGTTTACTTGTGGTACCATTACAGCTGATCATCTCTGTACACATTCCCTCGGGCCTTGATATCCTTCTTAAAGCACATTTCCCAAAATGTCCATTATTTAGCAGGCTTATCCACTGACTCCCTACTGACATTAATTTGATGCTCAAATGGTAATGGAGATCAGGAAAGTCCTGTGAATGGTGCCTATCCACCGTATCAGCTTTACAGTTGATCTATCATTGCAATTGCAATATCATTGCAATTCCCATTTTTGCACTGAGGGGTTGTAATTTCTTACACAGAAGGCAATTTTAATTTGGATTATAGTGCAAAGAGTTCTTGCATTGAAATGATGGCAGAGTGTAAAATGGACTCAGCTTGGCCACAATGAATCAATAAACAGAATTATTCATCCCCGGCTCAATGGTAGATCGTACACAATAAATATTATTGGGGAAGTGACCATTAAATTTGCATAGCCTCTGCAGAAACGATCATTGGAGCAACATATCAGCAGAAGACCAGCACTGACTCTACTCGGAGTGCACAATCCCATCCAGCACAGAGGATTATTGTCATTGAACAAATCTATGAATTCATGATGCCTCTACACTATACAGCTACCTTCTTAGAAAGATGCTCTTCATTTGTACAAGCCCAGTAGGACCTCTCAAACAAACGCAAACAATCTCCAGTCCCTACTTAGGAAAAGAGCAGAGGCGTTCTTAAGGTCCTTGGCAGATGTTGAATCCTCAGCTGGTATTAACCAAAACAGATCTGGTCATTATCACTTTGTCATTTCGTTCTGCATTTCCCAGCTATGGTTTACCCTGTGCCATCATTTTACTGAGTGGTCATCAGTATGGAAACTGGAAGATATCATCCAATTGAAGAGCACACTGCAGGTACATTACTCAGTGATCACTGTGAGCTGGTTAATGTTTTGTTGGTAGGTTGGTGACTGGTAAATTCAGAACCCTCGCCCTCACCATGGTGCAGGACTGATTGGCCTCTTGTGCTCCTGGTAAGTACCTTTATGTGCTCCATTAATGGGGAATGCACAAGGAAATCAGATAAGCCTGGCTCTGGGGTGGGTCCAGGAGTTTGCTGTGGAATGAAGCCTTTGCCTGGGGTAGGGTGGTTGGAGATTGGGGCAGATCAATGAATAGAGGGGACAGGGAACCTCAGATGTGGTGTTAGTGTCACAGTCATAGAGGATGGAAACAAGCTCTTCAGCACAATGAGACCATGCCGACCATCAAGAACCCATTTACACTAATCCCATTTTATTCTCCTCACATTCTAACCAACTCCCTCTAGGTTCCACCACTCACCTACTCACTAGGGGCAATTTACAGCGGCCAGTTAACCAATCAACCTCTTTGGGATGTGGGAGGAAACTGGAGCACCCAGGTGATCCCATGGAGTCACAGGGAGAACAAGCAAACTCTGCCCAGACAGAGGTCAGCATCAAAACCATGTCGGTGGAGCTTTGAGGCAATGGCTCTACTAACTGTGCCATTGTGCTGCCCCAGATTGCTGACTGGACAGGCATACATTGGTAACCGAGGTGGAGTTTAGTATCACTCGTCATAGAGGACTTTGGTAGTCAGGGAATATTTGGGGTGGATATGATGGTGATCAGGTGAGGGGAGCGGTGGTCAGAGTTGAGTCAATGAGGCACAAGTTTTGGGGTTGAGTCAGTACAGTTTGAGATGGTGAGTGGCTGGTTAGCTCAAGTTTGCAGACCACAGGGTGGGAGAGAGGTCAGGGAAGAGTCTTAGTCTTGATGGGCATGTAGGTGTCATTTGGGATTGGGGGCTGGTTTGGAGAAACCAAAGAAGATCTGATAAGTACTTAAATTAAAACAGAATCACCTGAGTCAGATACTCTTTTAAAAGAAACACAAAATCAGTCTTAACAAATGTTGAGAATCCTCTTCAGAAAGGATTGAAAGTTACAGAAGTGGTGTCCAGACATGCATGAGGGATGCCAAAGTGTTTGTACAGAATCTCTGTGCATTAGAACCTCACACACACGCAAGTTTCATGGACCCCATCTTCAGCAATGTTTCATATAGCATCATGTAAAAGAAAATGTCATGCAATGCAGTTCAGTTTCTAAGCCAGATGTTTACAATGCCTGGGTGTCATAAAGATGCAACTAATTTGCTAATGCCTTTCAATAAAGGAACATGTCCCTCTGCCAAATGGAGTAGGTTAGAACATGACAGATTTGCACATTCTGGAGTTGACTATTATGGGTACATTTTGACCACAATTGTAGGAAAGAGATAGCAAATCAAAAGCTGACTCTTTCACTCGCATTGAATTCAATGCAAGTAAAAATGGAGAATTGTTAAACAGGTTATGATTTAACGTCATTCAGTTAATCCGTTTCTCTCTCTACAGATGCTGCCTGACCTACTGACTATCTCTAGATTTCAGATTTCTAGCATTTGTAGTTTTTTGTTTAACAATAATTAATGAATGTCACTCATCTTGCATTATTCAAAGTCAAAGTCTATTCTCTAAATTCTCCAGAATATGCTAGGATGGGCTTCAAGTGGTTGAAGTTATTACCCACATGTTGAAAATTTGTTGACTCTCAGGCATGTCATTTTTTTAAATTAAGTTTTAAATTTTTAAAAAATTTTATTTACAGCGTGGTAACAGGTCCTTCCAGCCCCACAAGTCCATGCCGCCCATTTTAAACCCCAAATTAACCTACCCCTACATCTTTGGAATGTGAGAGGAAACTGGAGCACCCGGAGGAAACCCATGCAGACACGGGAGAGCATACAATCTCCTTACAGGCAGCGGCAGGAATCGAACCCGGGTCGCTGGTGCTGTAATAGCATCATGCTAACCACTACGCTACCGTGCCACCCCACATTCAATTTTATAGTGAAGCTCTTGTAATGAGATTTTTTCTGAAGATACTGGGCTGAAAGTTCAGTCACACAACTCTGACATAAGAAGTGGGCTTATGATGAGGAACATCAGGTTAAATTGGGAGCATTGCTGGTATAGAGGTACATCCCATTAGGGGCTGGCTCCAGAGATACGCTTGCTCTGATACACTGTCACAATTGCAAGAACTTGCAACCCATCAACTCGGAAGACTGGGATGAAACCAACAACACCAGTTTCAGTGACGCAACACCCAATGAAAACTGCCAACACCTGTTAAACTCGCAAATTGTTCTCTTTCTTTTTGTGACTTTCACAGATATTATTATAATGACCTGAATAGTCTTTTCAGCAATTTATAGATAGGTATTTTCCAAAATTTGTGAATTACTTTTCTGCACAATGAATGTGTCAGGGGAGTGCAGAACTTATTCTCTTCCCTGCAGCCATCTCTGTCACCCTCACAATATTCCATCCACTGTTGATTGCTCTTCATTTCAGACACAACAGATTGCTCTCGTGAGTTTCACAGAGTTGCAGCAACATATGGCACTGATGGAGCCGCAATAAAACATCTCTGGCTCTGTTCTGATCTGTGGTGCTCTGTATGTAGCTGTATTTCATATAGGTAGCTCTGCTCTACCAGATGAGGGATATCATTTCTGGGGAAAGAGACACTTTTTGCCATTTTGGACACCCGAGGGGATGAAAATCAATTCCGGCCATGATATAAAATGGTCAGTAAGCATATGGTCCACCCATTACACATCCTGTTTGATTATTGTTTCTATTGCATTAAATGGAAAGGCAATTGAGCAGAGTGTATAACAGTTCCTGATCCACTACCATATATCTTGCAACCACCACCTGGTTATGCTTCAACTTACAGTCTCCCAGATCAAGTGCGGCAGTGTTTGGCAGAGAACTCCTTTTACTAAGTCCAAGCAGAGGTATAAATATTCTGTTTTTGTGTCCTCAGTAAAAAGTCTCATCCAGCTGGATCTACCAAACATACCAGGCATTTGCACTCAATAACAAGTGCCATAAGAGAATGATACACAACACAAGGTTGTCTAGCTAGTTCCTTCCGGCCTGGCATACAGCTTCCAACACAGCCACAAGGGCCAATTGGTTGTACTGTACAAGCTGTGTAAGCATTTGTATTTCATGGTTTAGCTAGCAAAAGGGGGTTTCTTTCACTGACAGGATTGCCTGTTTTTCCTTGAAACTTGCACCTATTTTTCAACATTGACAACACAATTCATGCTCAAACTTTCTTCCATCAGACAGAGCAGTCAATCAGGAGAGCATCGCACTCTCCATCTCTGGAAAGTAAGTCAGCTGCCAAATAAAAACTTTACAATGCTCATTTTACATCACTTCAGGGTTGTTTGACTCAAGCAGGGACTTAGAGCAGGGAGACTCACGCCAGTGTTGAAGAAAGCTTCCGCAGAAGATGGTTTGGAGATCATAGCAAAATGCTCTGATTATGATATGGAAACTGATGCTAGTGATTAGACCAGAGGCCTTGATAGCAGTAAGTTCCAAAGGTTTTGTTGATCATATATGCTGAGATGAGGATGGGTTTAAAGTCATTACCTGCAGAGAAAGGGAGCGTATGTGTTTTAACTCTGGTCTCAGGAGCCTTGGAAGAGAGTAACATAATTAAGATTTCTGTAATTTATGTTTTCATCACAAAAATTGATACTTTCTTCTTCCTGTAATAAGACTTTAATTGGAAAAGCAGTGTATATTTTGAAATAAATGACAAGATGCTGGTTGAATCAAAAATCCAGACTACTATCGAGTCTCCAGGACTGATAAGGGCTGTAAAATCATTTCAACCAAATTATTCTGTCAAACTTGTGAAAACACCGGTCATAATTCCCTGCATTTTAAATAAGGAAATCATTAGTGGCTTGTTGCTACTTGGCAGCTTGAACAGAAACTAGACTATTAATAAACTCTAGCACTTGTGTCTTTGTATATGTGACAAAAAACATTATCTGGCTATGTATGGCTGAAATGAAACATGTTTCATGAGACTGTTCCTCAGAAATGATTCAGACTGTTAACATGGCCTTTCTCACAAAAAAAATTGTACACTCCTATCATAAAATATATTGGATTGATTAATAAACGATTATTTTTCCCTACAAATTAAATCCTTAATTAACATGACAAGCAGGGATAATTGGCCAATTATCTTACAAGGATCACAAGTCTGAACTCTGGTTTCAGCTGTCATTAACTCGTTTAACTGACCTTGTCTGGGCATGGGATGACTGTGGCAAGCTGAGACGAAAGGGTTAATCATATTGCATAGGATCACTGCCCAATCACAATGGCCCAATGACTGCCCACACATCACGTTGTCACCCCAAAAAAATCATTGATGAAGTGATGACACATTTCACTCAGAACCACAAGTAATGGATATAATTTTAATTTGATATTGGTAAATTTACTAAATGAGTCAGATTTTAAACAATCATTTAATGATCAGCGGATCTGAAAGTGTTCTCAGGTTCCAGCTCCCACAGTTCAAACACTTCTTCAGAATATAGATATTTGCAGTTGTTTTAGCAAAGTAACTGGTGATGTTCCAACATTAATGAAAAATGAATCCAAAAAATTCAAACTATTTCTCACCATGTTTGCAAATTATTCTCATAGGGATTTCAAATGCAGTAGGCGTTAAGTGACTTAAAATGTTTAGCAAGATACTCTAACAATAAGATGAATTGAAATAGGAGCTGATTAGCCCTCTTGCCTTTGTTAGTCCCATTGATTTTTTATAATTATGAACTCTGTTCAAAAGATGGCAATATCAGGATGAAGTTGCTTCAGAAACAATAGACCAACCTTGATCAATGGCTGAGTTGCTGAAAGGGCCCGGACTCACTACTTATTGACTGAGTTCATCCAAATGTTCCTTTTCATTTGTCCTTCTAATCATTCAGCTCAGAAAGAAGCCAATTGGCCCATTGTATCTGTGGTGTCTCTTCAAAAGAGCCACCAAATAAGACCTACTCTTTCCCCTACTGCTAACAAGAAAGGTGGTAGCTTCAGAACAGTCACCTTTCCTACACACTATCAACATTTCCTTTCGACTGAAGTTAAAATAGCCGATGTGAACTCAAAGCTTTTCCACCAGGCGAGTTAAAATAATAGCTGCAGACTCATTGGTCTTTACAGCTTTGTCTTCCTAACACTTACAGAGCCATAGACTCAGTTTGTTTAAGGTGGTGACTGTACTCAGCTTCGGTTTGGGTGAAACTTGGAGGAAACTGAACAGGAATATTGATCCTTTGGGATGACCTCTCCTTGTAAAAGCTACACCGTTGAGACCTGGGACTTGTTGCTGGTAAACTTGAGGGAGAGGCCCTCATGATAAAATTTCATAGAATATGAGGCCCCAAAATTGCCCAGAAACAGAAAATAAATCAAAGGAAACTCCAGCCATGTAGTCAATCCACTGTTCATATTTTATCTGCTCTTGTATCCTCTTGAGTATTTTCCCCACTTGAGAGGTCCAAAAGGAAGCAACTGAGACAGTGGAATTGTTCTAAATAGTTAATAAGTATCATAGCTACACTTGGATGAACAAACCCCATTAACCCAAACTTGTCACTTCATAACGACTCTGCATATTGAAATCACTGCTTTGTGATGCGTGGTTTTATTCCCAAGAAATGTTCCTGTTACATTTCATGCACCAGGTACAAAATTCATTACAGCCTGTCAACTGCCTGTTAATATAACTCATTATACTTCCTCTCTTACACAATCGCAATTCCATGAACAATCATTGATCTTCACTTAATAAGTAGAAATTGTAGGGTAGATATTTCAACCCTTTGCACCTATTGCTCCAGCAAGAACGAGGTGTGAAACACTTAGGAAAGTGAAAGTAGAACTTGCCTGGAGACACAAGAGGCTGCAGATGCTGGGATCTGGAGCAAAAAAACAAACTGCTGGAGGAACTATCAGGTCAGGCAGCATCTGTGGAGGCAAAGGGATGGCCAATGGTTCGGGTCATGACACTGCATCATGACTCCAGATGCAGAACTTGCCTGAATTGTCAGGAGTGCAGTTTTCCCTTCCGAGGATTGTAGGGCTTGCATTTAAACAGCACCACCTACAATACAAATCCCAGTTTTTGGCCAAGGTGTGCTTCAGCGCCAGAAAGGTCCATTAAGGTGGCATGACACATGGGATTAATATCAGTTTTGTGCAATTTTATCACACACAAGTCTCAAGGTATCACACACAGAATGGTCCTAACACTAGGAACTTTGCACTCAGACACTTCTTTCACTGATTCCACTGTTGCATAGTACCCCAATGTCCAGCTGAATGAGAAACTCAGGTAGCGCAGTGGTACAGCTACTAAGCTGTTGCCTCATGGCTCCAGAGATCCAGGTAGAGTATTGACCTCCAGTGCTGTCTGGGTGGAGCTTGCATGTTTTTCCAATGTGAGTTTCCTCTGAGTGCTTCAGTTTTCTCCCATGTCCCTAAAATGCGTAGGTTGGTCGGTTAGCTAACCACTGTAAATTGCATCTAGTGTGTAGATGAGTGGTGAATCTGAGGGGAGTTGATAGGAATGTGGGGAGAATAAAATAGGTTAGGGTAGAATCGTATAAATGGGTGGTTGATGGTCAGTATAGACTTGGTGGGCCGAAGGGCCTGTTTCTGCACTGAATGACTCCAAGTTCTCCAAGAATCTATAAGATGAGACCTATGTTTAATAGCAAAGTCACACAAAATGCTGGAAGAACTCAACAGGTCAGGCAGCATCTATGGAGGGAAACAAACAGTTGATATTTCAGGATGAGAACCTTCATCAGTCCTGATGAAGGGTTGCGATCGGAAACGTCAATTGTTTATTTGCCTCCACAGATGCTGCCTGGCCTACTGAGTTCCTCCAGCATTTTGTGTATGTTGCTCCAGATTCTAGCATCTGCAGAATCTCTTGTGTCTCAATTTAACAGCAAAGTGCCACTTCAGACAGTGCTGGACTCTCTCAAAAATTCATGAACTCAAAGGATCATGACAATTCTTTGAGTTGTCATGCAAAGAATGACAACTCAACTCCAGAACTTTCAGGAGTAATTGCTTTATGAGAACAGCCTCAGTGAATTCCAAAGCTTAAAATTCTCCTCGTTGGATAGGAAGCTAGTCAGAATTATTCCCAAGTTTTACTTTCATGCAGGAAAAGGTGAGCAATGTAGCAGAAAGGACACCTCACTGTTCAAACCATAATTACCCTCCAGATGTGAACATTAAACTAATCATGAAGGATCTTCAGTGTTAGTGCACTGGAGGATGTTTAGACCAGCTCAGGCTTTGCTTTGATTGTAGCTGCCTGGCTGATCATCAATAATCATCCCTGGAGGAACATCCACTGGATTTAGAAACAGTCTCTCCCAGCTCCATTGTTTAACGGCTCCGGTTTTTCACATCAGGAGCCTTTGTAGAAGGTTTGCTGATTACATCCTTCTCTGGGGTTAACATCCCCTTAGTCTCACAGGGGCATTCCAAAGGGAATTCAAACAATGTTGCTGGAATCCAGTTGTGGAAACCCATCAGGTCACAGGCAGAACATGCAAACTCCACGCAAACAGAACCAGAGGTCAGGATTGCTGGAGTTGTCAGGAGGCAGCACAAACTGTCGCAATCGACCGTGTAACCAAGATGATGGTGAACATCCTTCAGTTTCAGGTCCACGACTGAATGAGACATTGC
>JARFYF010000094.1:53772034-53782792 GCA_030265395.1 Rhina ancylostomus | reverse complement strand
TAAAAGGAGGTTGCACTGTAATGAGACACCACTTTGGGGGCCCTGGAAAGAATTAATCCTTTCTGTTTTCATGAGAGGACAAAATGACCCCTGGCCCCTTTTAATCGACTTTTGTAGGACAGAAGTGGCTGGGGGTGGGAAGTCTATGACATTAAAGAGACAAACTATGGTTATAAATACCAATAGCGAGAGAGAAATTGACAGTAACTTGCCTCTGATCTTCTCTGTGGCTTACCTGTTTATTGCCTTTTCCTGCCTTAATTGTTTTGATAGTTTGATAGCATAGTAAAAAAAAATTCAGACTTCATCACCTTATCCAAATCAGTTTAAGGAGAAGTTGGAATTATTTTGATATTAGTTCCTAGACTTGCAGGAGGATGTTACAAAGATAGGGAAATGTACATGGCTGGATGCATCGAGATTTGGGAATTTTATGCTTATAACATGAAGACATTGATATGGAAACTGTACTTGATACTTTGAGTTGTTAGCTAAAGACTGATCCCTCAAAGCAGTTAAACCCAGAAATGTGAGATTTTGTTTGCAGAGGAAGACACATTTTAGCACTGCTTCCAGACACAACCTCCTTTATTTTGAATCTCTTTGTCTTGCTTCCAACTGAGGTACCTTGCTGTGTTATAGGAAGCAGTTCATCTTATAGAGAAAAAGATTTCTCAACAGCTTGGCCTAAAGGTGATTAAGCAGAAGGGTTAAGGAAGAGAGGGGATTGGAACAGAGTCAAGGGGATAAAGGGATTTGGGCAGCCAGTGTGGGTATAAATAACTAGGTTTGTGAGGAAGTTGATCTAGCATCTGAACATCAACACAGACCAATTGGATTGAAGGCACTGCTTCTGACCTGCAGATTTCTTGTATTTCAATATAAGTACATTTGTCAATGTCACTCCCATGTTGCATTGGCATTTTACACAAACACATCTAGAGTGCAGAACTTGTCTTCAGGTGGTCCCAGAGCATTCTACAGTTACTTCAGTACTCTTGAAATGTAGTCACTAATGTCTGAAATCATGGTAGCCCATTTACTTCCCACAAAAGGCAAAATGAGATGAATATTGAAATAATTATTTCTTTAGTGGTTCTAGTTGAGGAAGAAATATTGACCAGGATACTGGGGAGATCTCCCCTCATCACCTCCATTTCTAGTCACAGACTCTGTTATGATAAGGAAGGCAAAAAGACTGTCATGAAATGTATTAGCGACTCAGATCTTTGAAGGGAGTCTTGAACCATTACATTCTGACTCCAGAGGTAGGTGTGCTTTCAGCAGAGTATTGGCTGACAACCTTCTGCAGGCCAAAGTGGGTGCAAAGTTAATTAAGACACTGTGAGGTTCATAGAGTCTGATATTTCAGGGTTTTAACTCTTCAAAACTGCACCAATTCTTCCCTTGTGGCATCTGCATATCCCTCATAAAGTACAGTCCCATTACTATCATTTAAAAGACAATTCAAGAGACTGCAGATGCTGGAATCTGGTGCAACAAACAAACAACTTAGCAAATCGGTCCAGATGAAGGGTCTCGACCCAAAATGGTGGCACTCCACTTTCCTCCACAGATGCCCCCTGACCCACTGAGTTCCTCCAGCATTTTGTCTGTTGCCCTGGAGAAAGATTTCATTCTTTTTGCCCCCAAGTCCACCAAATAGAAAATCTAGGGATGGGGGTGAAAGTTTGCCCCCAAGGAGTGAAAATGTTCGTCTCAAAACTGCATCGATATGAAAAAGAGGAGAATCTGACCACTACAAATGGCAAAATCAAAGGGGCAAAGTGGTAGCGTGATCAGTCCATGTGAGAGAAGATGATCGAAGCCTACACTGCGGTGATGGTGGCCATGGTCTTGAGGCTGGCTGGGTTCCGGATCATTTTGTCCAAGGTGTTGACATTCTGGGCGAACTTCGGTCTGGAATTACGGTCTTTCTGCCAACAGTCCAGCATGAGCTGATGCAAGGCAGCTGGGCAGTCCATGGGTGGCGGAAGGCGATAGTCCTGCTCAATGGCATTGATGACCTGAAAATACATACAACAACAGTGGATTATCGAACAGTCTTAAAACAAATTCAAGTAGGAAGCTTTCTTAACTGTTGGTGAATGAGATGTTACTGAGCCGCTGAGAATGAGTCACAGAGTTAAATAGCACAGAAACATGCCCTTTGGCCCAACTCATCCATGCTGACCAAGGTGTCAATCTGAGCTCATCCTATTTGCCTGCATTTGTCTCATTACCCTCTGAAACTTTTCTATCCATGTGTAATGCATGGAGGATCTGTCAACAAAGGTCCTTCTTGCAACCAGTCAACTCCATCTTGCTTGATTGCAAGTTCTGGTGGTGAGGCATTCTGCCAAATTACTTTGGTAGCAGGATACAGTATATCTTTCTCCTAAAGGGCCTCCAGGGTGCTACATGCAGACTTACAGTCATTAATATTATTTTGCACCACAATTTCCTGTTCATAATTTGCAGCACGTTTTTTTGAAATGTCATAGATAATCCCACACATTGCAATGAGTACATGGTACAGTGCTGCAGCTGGTAGAGCTGTTGCCTCACAGCTCCAGTGACCCAGGGTTGATCCTGACCCCTGATGCCATCGGTGTGTGGAATTTTTTACGTCCACCCTGAGACTTCATGGGTTTCCTCTGGGTGCTCTGATTTCCTCCAACATCCCAAAGGTGTGTTGGTTGATAAGTTAATTGGCTGCTTGGTGGGAGTATGGAATAGGCCGCCATGTGATGTAGTAAATGCAGGCTCACTCTTGAGTTTTAAGAATAAATTGGATAGATACATGGACGGGAGAGGTCTGGATGGTTGTGGACTGGCTGCCGGTAAATGGGACTAGTGGATTAACATTTGGGCACAGACTAGAAGGGCTGAATGGCCTGTTTTCTGTGCTGTAATGTTCTATGTTTCTATGGTTCTAAATTGCCCCGAGTATGTAGGTGGGTGGTAGTATCTGGGGGGCAGTCGATGGAAATGTGGGGAGAATAAAATGGTAGAATTGGTGTAAATGGGTGCTTGATGGTCAGCACAGACTTAAAAGGCTGAAGGGCCAGTTTCCGTGGTGCATGATTCTATAACTCTATAAGTGGATATTAGCTCTGTAAGTGGAAATGCACAGCAACTCTGAAATCGTTGAAACAGCAAATGTACAAAGTCACTGTGTGGCACACCAGAAACAGCAGCTTCAGAGAGAGTTAAACAATCCGACAGTGGAAGGTTGGATGCTAATTCCTGTTGCACTGCTATGTTCAGAGAACAGATGCTTGGCAATTAACCCATGAGGCTCCATGAATTGCCAGGATCCTTGGAACCAATTCCCAGATGAAGGGGTGACTTCCTGGATAGGTAAACTAACACGCCAAATGAGCTGCCTCATCCCCATAGATCTTGAACAGGAAAGGAAGGTGAAGTACATTAGGAAGTAATGGTGATATGAAGCGAAAACTGGACTTTTATGTAAATTGCTGCAGAAGGAAGGACTGAAGGAATTAATGAAGGGTAAGCTACAGCAGAAGATAACCTGAGAATTTTGATTTGAGCAACATCCCAAGACTGTCCACTTCCCTTTGCTGATACTGGCCTGACTCAGCTCAGCTGCTTTTGGAGAACTTCATCTGTGCATTCTCTCCAAGCAACTATTCCAATCTTCTTTTGGCTAGTTGTTCACCGTCCACTTGGGATAAACTTAAACTTGAGCAAAACTCATACTCTGACCCAAATCATCCCACTCAGCCACTGCTCCTGACCTACACTGCCATTCTTAAATTCTCATCTTCATATTTAATCCCACCATGACCCTGCCCCATTCCATTTTTCCAGCAATACACCCTTCCAATATTTTCACTCTGCTGGCCTTTGTATCTTCAGTGTTACTCCTTACTGTTGCTAGCCTGTCTTTCAGCCTTGTGCACCCTAAACTTCAGAATTCCTTTCCACAGGACTTCATAAAACTTCCCTCTTTGGCGAAGTATTTGATTATGTCTTAGCACTTCTTATTTTGTTTTAGTATCATTTGTTTCACCTGATAATACCCCTCTGAAGTTGCTTGGAGTACTTGACTGTGTTGAAAGCTTTGGCTCAATGTAATATGCTGTGCAACAGAGAGGTGGAAAAGCATGCGTAATGGGGCCTAGAAAGAACACGGATGCAAAGATTAAGAGCTCCACCTTCTTGCAAAAGATTCCTTTATGTGCCATTTTCTTTCTGACATTACTCTATTTTTGTGAGAACAGCTAATGCAAGGATATTATGCAAATATTTCAGCAAGAGAAAATAAATGCTCTAATGGTAGATTGTATTGATAGGTGAATTGCCAAAATAGGTAAACTGATAGGAGTTAATTATTGACATATGCAATTGTTCATTGACCTTAAACAGCCTTAACGTCCTTGTGTTTCTTCATGTTGATTAAAAAGAAGCATTTGTTTGAGGGATACAACCTCCTGGCGTGACTGGAAGAGTGGAGCTGATTTCCATATTCAGTCAAAGCATCTGACCTCTGAGGCTGTCAGACTCAATAATTCCTTCTCACCAGTTCTCCGGAGGCCCTCATCAAAACCAAGTGTTGGAACAAAAATAAGTGGTAAAAAAAATGAAGTAACCTTACTAATGCGAGGAATAATTATTTTTAAATAGATTATTTCTTGGCAGAACTGTTGGTGAATTGTACTTGAGGGGGTGATTTTATTCAAAGGTTTTATGTGTGTTTGATCTATGACCAGGAGTTCTGTGAATTTAACATTTGAACTACATTAACACTCGCTGGTTGATAGATGTCAAAAATTCTTTCCAGCTGAAAATAACCACTTTTATTTTTTTTTGTCAGCCAGAGACATTCTGTTGTGTGTTAGGCAGTGCTGGTGACGAACATTTAGCACAAACTGACAGCCAAGGATATCAGAAGGTGTCTTGTATGAGATGATTCAATTCTCATGTGCTAATCAAGAACTAAACTGCAGGACTGGGAGATAATATTTACCACTGATTGCGGATGTGTGGGAAACTGGTTTGGGCACTCATCCCTCTGGAAGCTCAGGGAGGCAGTTCCCAGAATGGGTCTCCCTTACATTCCCACTCCAATTTCTGCATGTGTGAGATACAATATAGTATCATCCACTTTGCAACACTTAGTTTGGTGCATTGTTGGGGACTAAGTTGTCCGAGGTACAATCATCACTGGACACCTTAGGGACAATCATGTTTTAGGAACACAGTGTTGAATGAGGATACCATTAAAGCCAGTCCTTCACTTATCTCTGATCCTTCTAGTAACACAGTCTCAACATTCCAGTCCAGTGATCACCTCTTGACCACATGGGATTCGTTCTGACTTCCCAACTCTTCGAACCCCCAAAGGTTTCAACTGCCAACTAAAGCTCCCAATACCCCCAATATCCCAAACCTCTTCCAGCATGTATTCTTTCCCTGATCCTTTGAATGGACCCAGCTACTGACCCAGTGATGGACCATAGAAACCTTGAAGAACACTACCTAATTCTGACAAGATCACCACTCCTGACCCCGATCCTAATACTCAGTGAAGGTTCCCCCATGATCCTGATGCTCTGTGATGCTCCACTCCCCAAGCACCCAATTATTGGTGAATACCCCATCACGGTCCCTGATTTTGAGTGATGTCCCACCTGAATCCCAGTCGTTGGTGAAGATTTCCTCTGAATTCCACATCTACCTTGTAGATTCTCCCTGGCCCAGCATCTTGCAAAATATCCCTAATGCTTGGCAAAAATCCCCAAAGGACCACCTCTTCATCAGGTAGGCAAGCCAACACTTGGCTTGATCCTTACTTTCCAGCTGCCAGCTCCCTTTCCCATCCATACCTAGCCTTAGCCCTCTGTGGCACACTTTCCAGTGTGGAAGCTGGATACCCCTCTGAAAGGCATCAAAGGTCTGGATCTACTGAAATCAGACTTTGAAAAGGGTTGGCATCCCTTCATGAAGCTCACCTACCTCATCAATTTGGGTGTAAAAGCCATTCTGTTCGATAAAGGTATTAAGGAATGGGAACGAAAGTAACTTAATGGAGTGTTGCTACAGATCAGCCCTGGGTGAAATGAATGGGAAAGCAGGCTCAATTAATTCAGATATCCCTCTCCTTGACTTCCCTACCAGAGCAAGTTGATTTGGTTTTCAGGATCTTAGGGGGAATTGATAGGTTTGGCAGAGAGAATGTGCGTGGCGTGTAAAACTATGGGATAGCGTCTAAAGATAAAGGGCCAGAATTTTCAGGCATGAAGGAAGCATTTCTGCATGTAGGGATAAGATAACATAAGATATCTTTATTAGTCACATGTACATCGAAACACATAGTGAAATGCATCTTTTGCGCGTAATGTTCTGGGGCAGCCTGCAATTGACGCCATGCTTCCGGTGCCAACATAGCATGCTCACAGCTCCAAAACTGTACGTCTTTGGAATGTGGGAGGAAACTGGAGCACCCAGAGGAAACCCACACAGATACAGGGAGAACGTACAGACTCCTTACAGACACCAGCCACAATTGAATCCGGGTTGCTGGCACTGTAATAGTGTTACGTTTACTGCTACGCTACTGTAAAATTTGGAACTTCCTTTTGCAAATGGAATTGACGTTTGGCTAATTGTTAAATTCAAATTGATTGATTTTTGCTATCCAGAGGCATCTAAAATCTATGGAAGTACATGGAGTTAAGTTGTTGATCAGGCAAGATCTCACTGAGTAGTGAACAAACAAATCTTTTACCTTTGCTGTTTTAACTCAAGGAATGTAAAACAAGTTCAAACAGTCTCTACACCAAATGTAATCCTTTAAACCCCAATTTTACTCCTGCAATGCAGAATCTAGCTGAATATAGTTCTCCAGAGAGGATGTAACCAATGAGAGGAAACAATTCATTTGTCTCTGTGTGATTGTGCATGTTTGTAACCCTCTTCATCAAAGGAAGCAGAGTCTCAGAATATTTGTGGAGGGTGTTTAAAGACCAACTGCACTGAGTACAGGACAGGCATGTTCCAGTAAGAAGGAAGGACAAGGATGGCAAGGTAGGGAACCTTGGATGTTGAGAGAGATGATGAACTTAGTCAAAAAGGAAGAGGAAGCGTATGTAAGGTTTTGGAAGCTAAAATCAAAAGGAGCCCTTGAGGATTATAAAGAAGCTGGAAAAGAACTTGAGGGCAATTAGGAGTCAGGAGGGGCCATGAAAAGTTCTTGGCAAGTAGGATTAAAGAGAATCCTGAGGCATTCTATACATACCTCAAAAGCAAGAGGATAACCAGGGACATGGTAGGACCATCAAGGATAAAGGAGGGAACATGTGCTTAGAGGCAGAGGATGTGGGCGAGGTCCTAAATGAGTACGTTGCATCAGTACTTACCAAGGAGAAGGATGTGAAGGATAGTGAGATCATTGTGGAGCGTGCTAATATGTTGGTGTATTTTGAGACAAAGAAGGAGGTAGTCTTGGGTCTCTTAAAGGTGGACAAATCCCTAAGGCCTAATGGGATATACCCCAGGTTACTGAGAGAGGCAAGAGATGAGATTTCTGAGGCCTAGACCAAGATCTTCATATCCTCTCTAGCCACAGGTGAGGTCCCAGGGGACTGGTGAGTAACTAATATTCTGTTATTCAAGAAAAGATATAGAGGTAATCCTGGAAACTGTAGACCAGTAAGTCTCATGTCAGTGGTGGGGAAGCTATTGGAGAGGATTCTTAGGGATAGGATTTATGACCATTTGGAAAACCAAGGTCGAATTAGGGACAGTCAGCATGGCTTTGTGCAAGGCAAGTCCTGTCTAACGAACTTGACTGAGATTTCTGAGGAGGTGACGAAGGTGATTGATGAAGATAGAACTGTCGATGTTGTCTACATAGATTTTAGTAAGGCGTTTGACAAGGTTCCTCATGGAAGGCCCATCCAGGAGATTAAGATGCATGGAATCCATTGTGACTTGGCCATTTGGATTCAGAATTGGCATGCCGAAAGAAGACAGAGGGGAGTGGTCAATGGGAGTTATTCTGGCTGGAGGTCTGTGAGTAGTGGTGTTCTGCAGGGATCTGTACTGGGACCTCTGCTATTTGTGACATAGATAAATGACCTGGATGAAAATGTGGATGGATGGGATAGTAAGTTTGCAGATGATACAAAGATTGGTGGTGTTGTGGATAGTGAAGAACAATGCCAAAGGATAGAGCGGGATATTGATCAGTTGCAAATATGGGCGGAGAAATGGCAGATGGAGTTTAATCCAGTCAAATATGAGGTGTTGCACTTTGGGAGATCAAATGTGAAAGGACAGTACACTGTTAATAGCAAAATCCTTAACAATGTTCATGTACAGAGGGATCCTGGAGTCTAAGTCTATACGTAAATCCCTGAAGGTGGTTGCATAGGTTGATAGGGTGGTAAAGAAGGCGTATGGCATGCTTACCTTTATTAGTTGAGACACTGAGTTCAAGAGTTAGGAAGTTATGTTACAGCTTTATGAAACTCTAGTTAGGCCACATTTTGGAGTATTGCATTCAATTATGGTTGCCCCATTCTTGGAAGGATATGGAGGGTCTGGAGAGGGTACAGAAGTGGTTTTATCTTATCTTAACCCTCAGAATCCTCTAGAGTAACTTACCTACCACAGATGTTAGACTTACTGGTCTTTGGTTCCCAGGGTTTTCTTTGCAGTTCTTCTTAAATAAAGATACAACATTCACTACTCTCTCGTCTACCAGAACTTCACCTGTGGCTAACAATGATACAAATCTGTCAGCCAAGGCTCCTGCATTCATCCCTTTGCTCATCAAGAATTGATCCACCTCTGCCAAAGAAATGTTCAAGGACATCGTTTCCACCACCCTTTGGGGACGAGAATTCCAAAGTCTCTTGAACCTCAGAAATCTTTGCTGGATTTCTGTTTGAAATTGTTGAGCCCATACTTTAAACAGGTCAGTATGAAGCAAGTTATGTATTTGATTCCTCTTTGTGGATGCTTTGATGGGGACCTCCTGGGGCAAGAGTACAGTTTCTCAAATGCCAGCCGAAGTTGTCAGTGTCCTAAAGGAGAAGAAGTGGAAGGATGTGATCAGGAGAACTCGGTCCCTGTGGGTTTACCTGGATCCACATGCCTGCATTCAGTTCACTGGGGACCAGTGCACCCAGAGCTCTCCAAGGTGATAGTGATAGAAACCCATGAGTTGTGCAATCAAAACTCCAGTCATGTAACCATCTTAGCCCTTGGAATATTCTGGGCAGTGACAGCTGTCACCTCCTGCCTCCTGTGAGCTGGTGTATTGGGAATACCACTTCATCTCCTTACCCTGGGTGTGTGGCACTGTGAGGATTAGGAATTAGAAGGGGCACTCACTCTGGGGACCTGGGGGAATCCAGGACTCTGCAAGAATCACGAGTTTCTACTTCTTGACCTTCATCTTTGATCATGGGATGAAAATACCCCGTGGTCGGTACTTTATTTGAAGTGAGCTCACGTAACTCCTTCATCCTCAGGCAATGAAGGAACCCCTGCCTTATGGAGGGGGTGGGGGGTGTGCGCCATCTTTTCTCTTGCTGCCTCCCAACCCCAACCTGAGTGGTCTGCATTGGGGGTTGGGGACAGGGTAAGGTTCTCTGCCTCATCCATTAAATGTGGAGGCTCCTGTCACTAATCCCATTCCTGGAGTCCATCCCAGATCCACTGCAGCCAATAGAATTGCACAACAGCTTCCAGCATCAGTAAAAATTAGGAGACGGCTCCCCTTTAAGAGTGGGAGACCCTGACGTAAGTTTACATGGGTCACTTTATTCGGGGTACAATAATCATAAGGGAACAGCCACTTTTTGTATAGTAACAGGGAAATCAGAACTGCTTGTTTTAAATACATGTAGATTGCCGAACAAGGAGCATGGCGGAAATCCTCTCTCTGACGGGACAAGGACGAAAAGGAGCTGGACCCTGTTTCATGAGCTTTCCAGCCCCTCGTTTGTTCTCTCCCATATTGGGAGGGCACGTTTAACATCCACTTGATGAATACAGATTTACTTACCTGCATTAATGCAGCCTACATTTATCCCCTATCTAGCTATCACTAGAAGAGATTTACTGATCATTGATCTTGCTGTTCACGGTTGACTGCTGCACTTATGACTTTACAACAGTCAGCACACCCATAGGAAGGGCCTGTGGGATGCCTTCCTCAGATTTAGCTGCACACAGAATTCTTCCCCAACTTGTGTTTGTTCCATGAAAATATGCAAACCATGATAATAATCTACAGGTCTCCAGCAGAATTAATCTCAGTGAAGGCCGATGACAAACAAGGCTGCATCATTGCCCCAATCATTTTCTCAGTCTTTCTCAGTACAATGTCAGATTTTACCTCCAACAAACTTCCCACAGGAGGGGAGCTAATCTTCAGAACTATTGAAAAGCTGTTGAACCTACAGTGAACTAATTCCAGAACCAAGGTCATCTAAGGATCTGGCCTCCACCACCCTTGGGGGCAGATTTTAAATGTGTCTGAGTAGCAGTTCCAAATTAACCACAGAGATAAAGGCAAGGGACGGTGCAGAACAGATTCACAAGGACATTGCCTGCAAGGCTTGAATTATGAGGAGAGGTTGGATAGGCTGGGACTGTTTTCCTTGGTGTGTAGGAGTCTGAGGGGTGACCTTATGGAGGCTTATAAAATCATGAGGAGCATAGATAAGATGCATGGTCACAGTCTTTTTCCTGAGGGTAGCAGAGCCTAAAACAAAA
>JARFYF010000094.1:53678269-53688639 GCA_030265395.1 Rhina ancylostomus | reverse complement strand
CCCAAAACTTTAGAATTCCCTCTCTGGCTCCACCTCTCTTGTCCACCTTGAAAACCAAACACATTTTCAAAGCTTTTGGTCTTGTATATGGCCTGCTATCACAGCTCGGGGCATTTTGCTGTGTGAAAGCTGCGATTTGTATTGTGTTAATGCAAAATCTGCGCTGTGGATAGCACAATGGCACCCTGCATCCTGTGTGTACTGCTTTAGGAGCTGTTTCCCTGATACATGAGCAGGGGAAGCTCAGAGACATACTTGCTTTCCAAAGACAGTTGACATTTGGGCTCAGAACTCGACTTAACAGTTAAAGCTAGAAGTGTGATTAATGTATTCAGGAGGCACTTTTGGCACACTGAGAAAAATAAAAATTTGGAACGTTTTCCCAAAAGAAGCTATGGTGCTTTGGAAAACTGAACTTCAATAGGTTCAAAAGTTCATTAGATTTTGGAGCAAAAATGAGCTGCTGGAAGAACTCAGTGGGTCAGGCAATAGAGGGAGAAATGGGCAGTCGAAGTTTCAGGTTGAGACCCTTCATCTGAACTTGTGAAGAGTTGTGTTTTGCATCAGATTCCAGCATCTCTTGTGTCTTCATTAGACTTTGGTTGAGTCATAAAGTAATGCAGCATAGAAACAGGCCCTTTGGCGCATCCTATCCATACCAGTCATCAAGTACCTATCTACACCAATCCCACTTACCAACACTTAGTCTGAAACCATCTATGCATTGGCAATTCAAGTGCTCATTGAGATATTTCTGCAATGTTGTGAGAGTACCTGCCTTCATCATCCACTCAGATGGTGTGTGCCACATCCCAACCACCCTCTGGGTGCAAAGTTCATCCTCTGATTCCCTCTAAACTTCTTATCCCTTACCATAAACCCGGGCCCTTCAATTTCAGATGACCCTGCTCTGCAGAAAAGTTTTCTACCACCCACCCTATCTATGCCCCCATTATTTTATATACCTTTATAAGGTCCTCCCTCATTATAAGAACATAGAGACCAGAAGCAGCAATAACCCATTCAACCCTCATGCCTGCTCCCACATTCAATAAGATCATGGTTGATACTTTATCTCAGTGCGATTTTCCTGCATTAGTCACGTATCCCATACTTCCATCAATTTGACTGTAGTCCAGATGAAGGGTCTCGACCTGAAACGTCATCGATTTCCCTCTATAGAAGCTGCATGACCCACTGAGTTCCTCCAGTGTTCTGTACGTTGGTCCAAATTCCAGCATCTGTGATCTATTCTGTCTCCAAAAATCTATTGACTTTTGACTTGAATATATTGAGCAACTGAGCCTCAACAGCCCTCTAGAGTGGAGAATTCCAAAGGTTCACCATCTATGTTGTGAAGAAGTTTCTTCTCATCTCAGCCCTGCATGACCAACCTCTCAGTTTGAATGTGTGACTCACTGATCTAAACACCCACTCCAGGGGGAAACATTATCTGTGCATCTCCCCTGTCAAGCTCTGTAAGGATTTTATATGTTTCACCTTTCATGCTCCTGAACTCCCAACATTATAGGCTCTGTCTGCTTTATCTCTCCCCCATGACAAACCCCATCTGGTGAGCATTCACTTCAGTCCTATTGTTTCTTTCTTTAGGCCGAAAGACCAGACCTATGTACAATATTCTGGATGAGATCTCAGTGGGATTCTGCATAACTAGAGCTGGATGTCTCTACTCTTATACTGAAATACTCTTGCAATACTCTAGCCTCATTTTAGCACAGGACGTTGGTGAAACTGCTTTCGGAATATTGAGTTCAGTTTTTGTCACCAAGTTATAGGAGAGATGCCATTAAGCTGGAAAGAGTGCAGAGGAGATTTACAGTGATGTTGCCGAGATCTGAGGGACTGAGTTATGGAGAGAGGTTGAGACTTTTTTCACTGGTGCATAGGAAAATGAGGGATGATCTTACAGAGGCGTATAAAATTATGAGGGGCATAGACAGGGTGAATGAGCACAGTCTTTTTCCCAGGGCTGGAGAATCAAGAGCTAGAGGGCATGGATTTAGGGTGAGTGGGGAGATAGGAACTTGAGGGGCAACTTTTTTTTTTACACAGAGGGTGGTGATTATGTGGAATGAGCTGCTTGAGAAGTGGTGGAGGCAGGCACATTAACAAAACATAAAAGGCATTTGGATAGGTACATGGATAGGAAAGGTTTATGGGCCAAGCACAGACAAATGGGACTAGCTTGGATGGGCATCTTGGTCAAAATGGATCAGTTGGGCCGAAGGGCCTGTTCTGTGCTGTATGACTCCATGACAAAAGCCAACACACTGTTTGCCTCTCTAATTGCTTGTTGAATCTGAATACTAACACTGCTAATCTCTTTACCATTTAAAAAAAATATTTTGGCTTTCTGCTTTTCCCAGCTGCAGAAAATCTCAGCAGGAACTCCATACAGCTCACAAAATGGAGCTTCTTTCAAACAGAGTCTCCTGGTGGCCATCAGCCTCTCATTCTCTGCAATTCACAAGAACACAAGTAAATAGGAGCAGGAGTAGGCCAGTTGGTCCCTCAAGCCTGTCCCACCATTCACTGTGATCATGGCTGTTCTGCCCCAGGCCTCAACTGCTCTGCTGTGCCAGTTCCCCACAGCCCTCAATTCCCTGATCATTCAAAAATGTATCTGCCTCATCTTTAAATACCTCTGACGATCTAGCTTCCATAACCCTATGGGGGTAGAGAATTCCAGAGATTCATCATCCTCAGAGAGCAATAGTTTCTATGAATCTCCACTTTGAATGACTGGCCACTTACAGGCTCATAGGCTTCAAGAAATTGGTGCACAAGGCCCCAAATCTGGGCTACTTTTGGCCTCCCCCTCCGACTGCTTCAATCACAATCAGTGTCCCCACCCACCTATCACTCAAAAATGGCTGAACTGACATTTTATATCATATATGACATAGTTTTACAAGCTCTGATACATTTTTTCTCTTGACTAAGTTGATTAGTCACCTCCAATATTGTGGCTCTCAAACTGAGTGGACTGACACTTGTATCGCTCATTTTGGACTGAAATCAAGGTCTGGTCGATCGAAGGATTTTCAAAGAAGTTAATTTGTGAGAAATAAGTGTCAGTGACAGGTCTGATCCCAACTGTGCTAATGTTGGTAAGGAACTGGTTAGACTGAGTATAGCACGTTGAGTAGGATACTGGAAGTAGAGCAGTGCATGAACATTAGTTAACCAGTTGGGTTATACTCCATGATGTCTGTAGTGTGGTAAAACTCCAATAATTCAGTGTGTTTTGGATTTTGGTGGTGACTGATGAGTATATTTTCTAGACTAAAAAGCCAACTGCTGGACAACCTCAGTGGGTCAGCACCTGTGGAGTGAAAGGGAGAGTGAACATTTTGGGTTGAGACCCTGCACCATGATTGGGCTGCAGATGCTGGAATATGGAGCAAAGTCCTCCAGCATGTTCCTCCAGCAGTTTGTTTCTCGTTCCACATTCCAACATCTGCAGTCTCTTTCATCTCAGATTTTCTAGACTAATGGATGTAATTTCTTTTGCTACTTTTAATTATCTTTTTACTTGGTGTCAGAAAATTTTAGAAAAAAAAATTCCAGTGAATTAAAGGGAGCATGGAATCCAGGGCCCTGATGAGCAGGAAGTGAGTGCAGGACTGTGGCCCCAGGGAGCGTGAAGGGAATGCAGTAATCATCACTTGCTGAGCCAGGCGCCGAACCGCTAGGATTTCAGAATAGTCATATAGCAGATTATTGAAATTTTAATGTAATGACTCCCTGTCCACATGTTAGTGAGTTTAGAAATAGGAAGATAGGAGAGATGAATGTGTGGCTAAAGACCTGGTGCAGGAGGAAAGTTTTTGGATCACTGGGATCTTTTCTGGGGCAGGGGTGACCTATACATAAAGGATGGGTTGCACTTGAACTGGAGAGGGACCAATATCCTTGCAGGGAGGTTTGCTGGTGTAACTCAGGAGGGTTTCAACCAGTGAGGCAGGGATTGGGACCCAGTATGACAGTGCAGAGAGGGTGACTCATGTGGAACACTAGAACAGGTAGGTCCAGTGGGAAGAGCAGAGACAGGAGGGGAAGTGTGAGAGGGCCGGGAGGCAGATGAGCTGAGAGCGTGGATCTGCACTTGGGATTATGATGTTGCTGCAGTCAAGGAAATGTGGTTGAGGGAAGGGCAGGTCTGACAGCTTGATGTTCTGGGGTATAGTGGTTTTGAGTGTGACAGAGGGTGTGTAAAATGGGAGGGTGTACAGCACTGCTGATTAGGGAGAGCATTGTGGCAGTACTCAGGGAGGAAATCCTGGAGGGATCGACCAATGAGGCTGGATGGGTAGAAACAACATTTAAAAAAAACATTTGGATAATGACAAGGACAGGAAAAGTTTAGAGGGATATGGTCAAATGTGGGCAAACAGAACTAGCTTCGGTGGGCACCTTGGTCAACATGGGCCGAAGAGCCTGTTTCCATGCTGTATTTCTTGATGACTGTATAACATAGCCATAAGACAGAGGTGATTACTTCGATGGAGTTATACTAAAGGGCCCTTTTCTGTGCCATACGATTCCTTGATTCTATAAAGTGCAGCATCACTGAATGACATATTAAAGTCATTATTCTAGTTGCTGGGTATCACTGGCATGGCCACATTTATTGTGGATTCTATGTTAGCCTTGGAAAGGAGTTGGTGATCCATTTTTCTGAACCAGTTTAGTCCTTCTGGTGAGTGTGGTCCCAAACTGTGGTTGAGGAGGAAAATCCAAGATGATGAAGAATCTATTACCGTCAAGTGTGTGCCTTGGATTGGAAACTTTTGTTTGTGGTGTCCCCATGTGCCTGCTGCCTTTATTATTCTCAGTCGTAAAGGTCATAGGATTGAGAGGTGGCCTCTCTGAGTGGCCTCAGTGAGTTGTTGCAGTGAAGGGAATGAATGTTTACAGTGGTGGAGAGGGTGCCAATCAAGCAGGCTGCTTTGTCCTGGATGGTGTTGAACTTCATGAGAAGTTGGATCTGCACTCCATCCAGGTAACTGGACAGCAGTCCATCACACTCCTGATTTCTGCATTGTACAAAGGTTTTGGCTTGTCGGGAGGTGAGTTACTGACTGCAGGACATCCAGCCTCTGACCTGCTCTTGTAGCCTCAATATTTATGTGCCTAGTCTGTGTGTGCCTTTGATCTTGTGTCAATTGTTATATACCTGCACGTATATATAACTCCAACCTGATGGTAACGCTCCCCTTTGTCTCTCTTTTGGTTTCCCTTATCCCACTGGCACCATCACCCCATCTCCTTTCCCTCTCCTGCCCTCTCAATCTGCCCATCACCCACACATTCCTCCCACCAGTTCCCCTCCTCACCTCCTTTATTCCAAGGCCCACTGTCCTCTCCAGTCAGAGTCCATCTTCTTCAGCCCTTTCTCACTTCCACCTTTCACCTGCCAGTTGCTTACATCATTCCCACTCTCTCCCCTCCCTCACCTGGATCTACCTATCACCCACCAGCTCTTGGTTCAACCCTTCCCCTCACCTCTTTATACTGGCTACCTCCCCTTTTTCTTTCTAGTCCTGATGAAGAATCACAGACTGAAATGTCAACAGTCCATTTCCCTCCATAGATGCTGCCTGACCCGCTGGACTCTGCCAGCTTTTCATGTGTTGCTCCAGATTTCCAGCATCTGCAGTCCCTTGTGTCTACATCTTTCAGAGCTCTCTATTCTTCCCACTCAGCATGTTGCTTCACAAAGAAGCCCACACACTACGCTCACCTCAGAGAAAGATCAAGAAAATAATTAAAAGGTGCCTGAAATATTGAGGTAGTGAAGTCACTGAATGGTTGTGTGCTTGTGGGTTTCAGGTGAGTCAGAGTAATTTCACTGTGCAGACAGTAAACACAAGCACATGACTTTAGGCTTGAACACAGGAGAATCAAAGGCTGATGTATGGGACCACTGGGTTAAGGCTCACAACTATCAAAGTTGGCAGCTGAGTTACATCAGGAGCCTTGGAGTCAATGATACAGAGCGGGAGCCCTTCACATTTTATGTTGATGTTCTACCAGATTAAAAAATGCTGCTGGAATTGAAGGAGAAGTTGAAAAGGTATTTGCTCAAAATTAACCCAGTAAACAAGGAATCTTACTGATCAAGAGCAGTGTGGATATATCACCCCTTCAGCAGAACCTCAGCACCATGCAAGGCAAAGGATGTTTAATTTGATGAGATGACAGAGAGACTGCAGAAACACTTTAAACCACTTCCCAGATTGAAGAAAGTTATAAATTCAAGACCAGAAACTAAAGGTCAGGTGAGCTGATTGGTGACTATATGCTTGCATTGAAGCATTAGTCACAGCTCGGAGACTTCCTGAAATGAACATCCTGGGGCAAGTTCACATCGCCAACTTTAAAAGGTTTAAAAGTCATGTAATCTCGATCTATATTATTGAAAATGCAAGGTTTAACCTCTGAGTTTGCATGTAAAGTAGATATTTTGATGGAGAACACCTTAGAATTTTTAGCCAGTATATTAGTATGCAACATTAGTATTAATGAAGTGTGTCGTTATACAGCAACAACTAAGTAGGCGCTTGGACATTAAGCACAAGCATGTGAGAGTCTGGTGTGGAACATGAGACTGGAGATCAGCTATTACAGGTACACCAATCTACAGCAGCAAAAATGATTCAACAGTGAAAGGAAAGGGCCTCAATATGCATGACAGAGTCAGGGTACCAAGCCAGAATATTGTCAATTCAAGGAGGTTCTCAGTCTAAGGGAAACAACAGAAAGGTCCAAAGGAAATGCTTGCTCAGTGCTGAAGCTGAAGAACAGTGTGAAGCAGGCAGTGAGAACAGCCAATCAGCCACTGGCAGCAAAAATGGAAAGGCAGCTGTGAGTCACAGGTTATGGTCAGTATGAACATTGGTACAGCTGCCAAATGTTTCATTGTGGACAGTGATATGGACATCAGAAGGTTCAGCATAGTGTCTTGCTGGAATGCCTCCTGGGTCACTCTCACACTTGGAATGGTGCTGTGGTCTGCCCCCTCAGTCTCTGTGGCTGGATCAGTGTATTTATATAACAGTGTCTGTTGTACCAAACTGTTTGGATGCTCACCCCATATCATGTTCTCATGTGGCCCACTGCTGCATCCTCGAAGCTGGCTTTGTGAGAACTACACACTCCAAAAATGCATCTGGATCCCAAATTGATCTGCACTGAAGATGGTGGCCAGGCGGTGCTGCTGCCTCACAGATCCAGGGTTTGATCCAGACCTCCAGCGCCATCCGTGCGGACTTTGCTGTTCTCCTTGTGACCATGTGGGTTTTCTCCGGGTGCTCCAGTTAACTCCCACATCACAAAGATGGGCTGCTGTTAATTACCTCTGGTGTCGCTGAGTAGCAAAAGAACCCAAGGACAGCTGATGGGGATGTGAGAGAAAACAAGGAGCAGCACAGTGGTGCAGCAGATAGTGCCACTGCCTCACAGCTCTATTGACCCAGGTTCGATCCAGACCTCTGGTGCTGGCTGTGTGGAGTTTGCATGTTCCCTGTAACTGTGTGGTTTCCTCCAGTGCTCTGGTTTCCTCCCACATCACAGAAATGTGCAGGTGTAAGCTGGCTGCTGTAAAATGCCACCAGTGTGTAGGTGAGTGGTATAATCTGGGGGGAGTTGATGGGAAGGTGGATTAGGGTAGGATTAGTGTATGGTTGGATTAATGATGGTTGGCACAGACTCGGTGGGCTGAAGGGCCTGTTCTCATGCTGTATCTCTCTGTGATTTTAATGGCTGACAAAGCTTTGTGGTCACTGACCTGCAAAGGAGAAGTGATGGAACACCAGAATCCCAAATATAATTGCCAATGTCCGGTTCTAACGCTGACTTTAGTTTCTCTCGCTCATTGCCAGTGTGCACATACTAAAGGGTATTCGTCTTTTCTGGTCACGTTCATCATAAGGCATCACTGCCCCAGCTACATAATGGAGACATCACATGAAAGCTTTAGCATGTGAGTGGTGTCAGGGTTCACCACAAGGAAGTCACTACGGAGACTCAGATAGAGCCATTTAGTCAGACAACATAGAAACAGGCCCCTGACCCACTGAATCCACACCAACATCAAACATCGATTTACACTAATCCCATGTTTTGATCTCCCCACATTCCCGTCGGTCACAGGGAGACTGTGCAAACTTCACACAAACAGCACTTGAGATTGCGATGGAACCTCAGATGCTGATGCTGTGAGACACAGGTCTACTAACTGTGCCACTGTGACACTTACAGAGGTCCTCCTATACCTTGTGCTGTCTTTATTCCACCATCCTTGTTCAGCATGATGAAGGGTGATCAGTGTTATGGTGAGGTCCAGCAGAAATCATGATTAGCACCATTCCAAGTGTGAGAGTGACCCAGGAGGCATTCCAGCAAGTCCACACAGATCCCTCGGGAAAGGTGTGGACACCTCACTGGTGTGGGTGCACAGCCAATCCAAGTGGAATGAGTCGAAGCATGTGGATTCCACACTACCATTGAATGCCAACAGAGGAACTCAGATCCAATTTTGCGACACTGTAGCACACTTTTTAACTGGTCCCAGTCTTTATTTCCAAATAATTTTAAGAACATTAAACTCTGAAGTTGGAATGGTGGAAATTCAATTCAGACTTATTGGCCTCAGGGTATGTGGTTCACTGACACAAGCACCACAGTCTTATACACTCAGCTCACTGAATGTCTATCTGTTTCTCACTTAAAAGGTACAGGAACTAGCAATTACTTCTTGCTGCAGACTATGTGCATAAGTTGACAGAAACTCAGCTCGACAACGGACTTTCTCTCAGCAGTTACCCCTTACTTTCCAAGGAGGAGAATGTGTGATTAAAACCAAACTGATATGATGGGATTTTTGCTTTTTTTTAATGAGAATTCTTCTCTGGCAGAAACACATTAATCAGACTGTGTCTCACATTTACCACTGAGGTCCCACGAGATGCAATTCAAGTTATTTCTGAAATTGTCAATTAAAGTTTCAATTCAATGTCAGTATCTGGTTGATCAGTGGCCTCAGTGAATACAAAGGAGTGCTCTTGTTTTTCTTCTTCTTTGCCTCTAAATGTCAGTAATTTTGTTGGAGAATGCTGGCAGGTGTGAGGTGTGTTTAATCACCGTGTCCAGCCCTGAAGGTCAGGCTAGATTTTGTCAGCATGAAATACCAGTGGTGCAAGCTGGTAAGATGAACAAGAGCACTAAAGACAAGGAAATGTATGAAACAAATGGCTCTGTCAGGGGTCTAATCATCATGTTGTCAAGCCTCAATCTTAGTATCTGAAGCCAATTGCCTGACATTTCCATCTGTGCATATGTACTACAGGTATACTGCATACAATCAGCAGTGATTACACAAGGACCACTGAGGCAAGCAAGATCTTTTATGACACACAGAAGGGTGCCTATTCAAAGGAAAAGTGCTGTGATAATATTCTTTAATTCTCTAATCCTTGCCATGCACTGAATCCTGCTTAATGTACAATTAACATGCACATAATCTTAAACAACAAAACCAGTGGCTACAGAGTAACATCCACAAGCTGCACTGCAGTAACTCGCCAAAGCTGCTCCCAAACTTGTGACCTCCAACATCACCATCTGCTGGTCCCCTTCTAGGTCGCGCATAGTCCTGAATATGGAAAATATCGGCAGTTGCCTGTCATCCCAGTAACACAATGGATCACAGTTTTGCTAGGATCCATCAACTTTCTGTTGGGGAGTCTACCTCACTGATCCTACAAGGGACACAGGTATAGGAACAGAAACCCCCTTCAATCCTGGAGGAAGTCTTGGTCTGCAGAATAAGGAACGGAATATTTTTAATAATGACAGGTCTAGGGCCAGAAACATTAACTGTTTCTCTCTCCACAGATGTGCCTGACCTGCTGAGTGCTTCCAGCATTTTCTGTTTTTGTATTATTTTGCATTATTTTAATTTAATGTTTTTAATTATTTGCAAGCATTTTAATGTGTTATTTGCAAAAATAATTCATATTATTTAGATTGTTTAATATTTTGTAAGTGTTTCAGGTCTGACACTGGACACAGCTCCAGCCGCAAGCTTTGCCTCTGTCAGGAGCTGTTGGGAGACAGGACCTTCTTGTTCGAGGCTTCCTCACCATCTGGACCTTGCTGCCCAATTCCAGGGTGTGGAGGGTTAGTGAGATTAGTGCACCCAAGTAAGCAAGCACAGGCAGGTGGGCTCCATAGGTGGACACTGTGGACTGGGTGAGAGAAGGTTGGTCTGATATGTTTAAAAGGTCTGATCGAAAGTGAGACGAAGAGTTAATGAAGACTAAAGAGTGCAGATGCTGGAATCT
>JARFYF010000094.1:53619633-53632970 GCA_030265395.1 Rhina ancylostomus | reverse complement strand
ATGCTAATCAACAGTGAGTGGACATTCTCAAAAGCTGAATTTGTCCACCTTGTTAACTTGAGAAAGGAGTGTTGATAGAAACACCCCCCTAATCCAACAACACTTCTAGTTCGACTGCCATCACCAGATAACACCAAGCAGCTGTGCTGAGATCTCAGAATCCAATTTCAATTGTCTCACCCCTGTACTTGACTCCCAGTGCTCAATCAGTGGTGTGAACATGCACTTGCTCATTTACAGAGGGATATTGCGTCAAGTGGAGTCAGAAACAAGGAATCCTTCTCATTAAGGAAACAACCTTTCTTTTCCCAGTAACAATCAGTTGACAAAAATTCCACCATACTACATTCTCTGCACACACCTCTACACATTCATTAGGTGCTTGCGTGAGTTAGGCAGTAAATTGGCTGGGTTTTGGGGTCAGATGAGGTTTATTAGGCTTGTGCGATGTGCGGTAAATCACACTTATCCCCTACCCTTGCAGCATGCCATTTGAAGTAAATAGAACCTCTGTCAAACAAAAACACAAGCTCAAAGATTATTCCACAGAACACAATCATTAAAACAACACTTCTAATGCTCTGAAAATTCTTCACACGTTGGGGGATGTGCAATTTAAGTATGGAGTGCCTTTCCTTTGGTTACTTTGTTCTGGTTCTAACCTGTGAGTTTATAGCACCTTAATGATGGTAAAACATCCTAAGGAGCTCCAATGTTAACTCACTTACTATGACACTTGAGACCATTCAGCCCTTTGGGTCCATGCCAGCTCCCAGCAAAACAACCCAACCAGTTGCATTCCCACTTTTATTTCCATGTAACCCTGTGATTTATCTCTGTCACATGCCCCTTTGATTCTTTTAGACACTTACCCACAATAAGAGGCAAATTACAGTATCTTATAAACATAAATGCACATCTATGGGATGTAGGAGGAAACTGGAGCAACTGGGGGAAGCCCATGCAGTCACGGAGAACGTGCAAACTCCACACAGACAGCAACCACGGTCAGAATCAAACTTGGGTTACTGGAGCTGTGAGGCACCAGTACAAACCATTGTGCTGCCCAAGGAGAGAGAGATAGGTAACCAAAACCTTGATTAAATAAAAAGGTTTTCAGGACTGAATTAAAAATGGAAGGAGGTGCAGAGGGTGCAGGAGGGAATCCCAGAACATATGGCCAAAAAATCTGGTGTCACCTAAATGTCAGCACAGTGGCACAGCTAGTAGAGCTGCTCTCTCTCAGCTCAGAATACCCAGATTCAATCCTGAACTTGAGTGCAGTTGCTGTAGAGTTTGAACATTCTCCCTGTGACCAAGCTGTTTCTTTGCCTATGTGTTACGGTTTCCTCCCACATCCAAAAGATGTGCACGTCAATAGGTTAATTGGGCATTGTAAATTGCTGCTGGTGTGTAGGTGGGTGGCAGGATGTGGGGGGAGTTTATGGGAATCTGGGAAGAATAAAATGAGAAAGTGCAGGATTATAAATTAGTGGTTGGTGATCACTGTGGACTCAGTGGGTCAAAGGGCCTGCTTCCATGCTGTAGGAACCTATTATAGATGAATTTGTAAAAAAAAAATCAGGATTGAGCATATCAAAATATTCATTAAACAAATTCCTTCATGTTCTGGAGGAGGTAACAGAGATATAGAGGGGCAAAATTTGAACAAATGGTTGACTACTTTATAACATAGTCGTTGCATCCAGAAACCAGCACAGGTCATCAGTTGGGGGGAATGGGGCTTGAAGTGAGGTTCAAGCCATTGAACCCATTGAAAGCAGGATGACGCAACATTTTTTTCTCTAAGAGGATTGTGAGTTGTGGAACTCTCTTCCTCAAAGGGCGGTAGAAGTGGAGTCTTTGAATATTTTTAAGACAGAGAGAGATGTATCCTTGATAAGCAAGGTAGTGCAATGTAGGTAGGGATCAGAAGTTGAGGTTTAGGGACCCAACAGCTTATTCCTGGTCCTAAGTCCTATGTTTGAATGGTCAGGTCAATAACTTCTCAGTTCAATGAAGTTTTGGAGATCGATGTTCTTCCCTTCTCTGTTCACAGGCTGAATCTGGAGGGCAAAGAGGATTTAGGGGCAAAAGTAAAATTTAGCTCGAGGAAAGAAATTACTCCAAAATCAGATACTCCAAAAAAACCTTACATCAGGAAAGGACAGCTACTCTTCTGCATATAAGATAAACCTGCTGGTAGTTTCAGGATTGGCAGCATAGAGAAACAGTTTGCACTGGGCGAGGTGTTGAGCAGAGTAATATCATGAGCAGTTTATTGAGTAGGGTCTTAAACAAAGCACTAGGCAAGATGTTGGCTGACCCACTGAGTAGAGTGTTAAGTAATGTGCAGAGTGGTATGTCCAACACATTAGCAGTGTTGACACCTGTCCTTGATGGGGAAGGAGGCTTGATAAAAATTGAGGAATAGTGAGAAGGGATCAATGGTGATAATTTGGCATGAGATATATGGTTAAGTTACTGGACCATTGATCTAATCACACTGAAGATTTTCAATAAAAATAATAGAGTTAATTTAAAGTAAAAATAAACTGCTCTCAGTAATGATCACCATGAAACTACTGGCTTGTTGTAAAAACCCACCTGTTCACTAATGGTCCTCAAAGGACCATTGGCTGATATGTGACTCCAGCCCCAGCAATGTGGTTGACACATAACTGCTTTCGAATCCAGTAAGCCACTCATTTCATGGGTCAATTACCAGGCTCAAGGACAGTTTGTATCCTGCTGTTATAAGACTATTAACAATTCCCTAGTATGATGAGGTGGACTCTTGACCTCACAATTATCTCGCTATGGCCTTGCGCCTTATTGCCTACCTGCACTGCACCTTTTCTTTAACTGTAAGACTTTATGGTGCATTCTGTTATTGTTTTCCCTTATACTACCTCAATATACTGATGTGATGAAATGATCTGCATGGATGGCATGCAAAACAAAGTTTTTCAATGCACCAAGGTACATGTGACAATAATAAGCTAATTTACCAATATAATTTACCAACTAGGAATGTTCAGGCCGAGCCAACAACACCCACAACCTGTGAACAAACCAAAATAAACATCATGGAGCCAAGAGTAGGGTCTGTTGGTCACTTACCAGCCTGATTGGTGGTCACATTGACTGACACATGCTGTGGCGAAAACATACTCTTGCCCGAGACTCCGTTGACAGCCTGAATCTCGAAGGTGTATGGCGTGTGTGCCCAGAGGCTGCTGATGAAGACTCTGGTTTCGGTCAGACCATACTGCCTCGGCACAAACTCCACATTCTCGTCGCACCGGGTGCACAACTTGCGGTTGTTGTGGCACTTCTTGCAAATGATGTTGTACATGACGTCATCACGTCCACCAACGTCACGCGGTGGGTGCCATTCCAGGATGATAGAGGTCTCGTTCACGCTGGAAATCACATTCCGTGGGCCTGAGGGAACACCTGCAAACAGACGACAGAGTGGCGTGAAGAGTTTACCCCAAAGACAAACAGAAAGCAGGCAGCACACAGCACAAATATGGTTTACATTCAGAGATCTCATGGAAAAAGTTACAACAAATGAGGTGGTCATTTGGCCCATGAGGCATGAGTTGGTGTGATTAATGTTATATCCTGGCTCTTTGTAATCCTGCGAATTCTGCTAAGGCCTGCCCAGATACTTTCTAAAATGGCTTCTTCAGGCACAGCGTTCCAGATCCTGTAAAATCTCAGAGAGAAAATATTTCTTCTTATCTCCGCTCCAGATGTGTTGTAAATGATCGTGAATAATCAACTCTAATTAATTGGACACTTAATAATGGGACTGGGCTTTTTCTTAAATTTACTTGAGCAAAACCTCTCATCATTTTATAAACATCTATTCTGTCAGCGCCTTGTTTCTATTCCACTAGGAATAGACAAGAACCTTCATCATAAAGGAAGACCCTCAATGCTGTTAACACCTGTTAAAGCTCAACTGTGTCCTTTCCAAGGCCTTTACAAGATTCCTGAAAGTGTTGTGCCTGCAGTACGCCATATCAAACTTCACCAGGGATCTACAAATTTCTAGCACGATCTTTTTGCTTTTGTGTTCGATGTATTGTAAGAACAGAACTCACTGAGCAGCTCCATAATTTTTCAGTGGTCTAACGGTATTGCAAGCTTGACTACAAGCAAGGTTAACTCTATGGCACTGGACTTCTGAACTACAGCTGAGTTATGGTTGGAACCTGTACACACAGAGATGCCGAACTGGACAGACCGAAGGTAAAACAGTCACACAGTGGTAAAGTAGCAAGACGAGTAATAACAGGCAGAGCGGGAAAACAAAAGAAACAAAGTCTGGGAGAAAACGTGAGTGTGAAAAGTGGGAAAATGGAGATAGTTGGAGATTGAGACTGAGAAACTAGTTAAAATGTAGAGTCGGGCAATCTATGTCAGTCAGAGAGATCAATAGTTTGATAAAAAGATGGACAGACAGGTAGACAATGGATGCATATGTCAAATGAAACACGTTAATAGAGGGACTGAGAATGAAAAATCAATAGATATGCAATACATAGAGGAATATGCAGATGGATAGGAAGATCAGTAGATGGATGGGAAGATGGAAAGGTTGATGGGATTTTAGACAGACAATACTCAGAGAGAAAGATAGGCACATGGGAGGTGGATGATAGACAGGCAGACAACAGATGGCTGGGGTGGGCAGACAAACAGAAAGATGCTGTGGAAAAGTAGGTTACTGCACTGATTATCAGCATTGCTGACTTCACTACTTCAGTGGAAGTGTTTAGTGAGGATTTTTAAGCAGTTTGAAACATCCATTAGAGAACAAGATAAACCCAGACAGAAGCCCACAGGGTCCACTGGTACTCCATGTGTAATTTCACACACCAATGGACTGAGATGACATCATAGACCACAAGAGTAAAGCCTGAGTGATTTATCAACACTGTCCTAACCCAAATACGTCTCTTGCAGTGAGGATGCTGTGGAGCGGTGCCAAGTTATGGCAATCTGTCACGGTGGGCAGATGGCTCCTTGCATCCAATCATGTGACTCTACAGGAAGCAACACAGGAGCTATTACGTGAGGGAGGGCAACAGACTAGAACCCAGAATAACAGAATTGAATGACACAGATTAATTTAAAGGAATCTGGTTAAATAGATAAGAGTGCAAGAGATGAGAGGGTATCTGAATAAGGTGGGGAGAGGCTCCATTGACACATAAATCCACATGGACTGGTTCAGTCAAACGGCCAGTCTTTTGTTGGTAATTCTATGCAATGGATACTTCAGCCAATCTGGGGACAGAATGACGCTGGTTACGTTCAGTGACTTTACTTTCTAGATTTGTGGTGATCTGTAGTTTATTGCCTCTGGTAAAACTGCAAATACATTCATTCCTAAAGAACCACTCATGAGTTCATCAGATAAGCTGCAGAGGAAATATACTCATTGGCACATACAGGGTCAAGATCTTCCCCGCGCCAGTGGCACAAGAATGTTTTGTGGAAAGAGGAACAGAACCAGGAAGACAGGCTAAAATGTAAGCTTCCTGAAACTTGAAGCTGTTCAGGCCTCTGAGAATCAGACCTGATTCTGACTTCTCAGCATGTGCTTTTCTCTGTGTGACTCACAGACCAGAGCTAATACTCGGTGACTGGCTCTGTATATCAGCAGTATGTATCTCAGGAATGACTTCTACAGGAACCCAACTAGTTGCCACTTCACCATGGATATCAGGAGGTACAAAAGCCTCTTTAATCACAAAAAGCTTTGCATGAGATGCTGAATAGATAATCATGAGAATGGCAACAATTACTCCCAGTCCTGAAGTAACCCTTCTTGAAAACTTTGACAACGCAAGTATCTTGAGTGCAAGTTTGTTCACTTGTACTTCAGATCACCTCTTGCATTACTATGGACTTGTCTCTTTGTGGGCTTTTCTGTACTAATTTCTTGTTTTGCAGTCTTTTTTTCTCTTCACTATCTTGGATAATTTATGTTTTGTTCGCCGTTTGAACCTATGTGCCTGTGATGCTGCTGCAAGCGGGTTTTCTTTTGTACCTGTACCTCACCGTACTTGTGCACGTGAAAATAAACTCGACTTGACTTGAGGTACACCAGCCTGTACAGGTGGTCAAAGACAAGATGCTCAGAGTTCTGGGATGAGAATCAGTGGTGGGTGGCTCCATGAGCTGAATTTATCTAAAACCCAGCTGCTTCAATGGCACTGGTGTGTGTGTGTGTGTGAGAGAGAGAGCGAGAGAGAGAGAGAGAGAGCGAGAGAGTGAGAGAGCGAGAGAGAGAATCCACATTTTGCCATCATTTACACAAATTCGTCTATGCTGCTGAAGCCCATGTAAAGTGCTGGCCACTCACACTGAAGCAGGTCTGAAATGGAAGCTTAAGGCCTACAGTGGCATTGGTTTAAGGAGTTAACCTTTCATGGCTAATGTGTCTGTCATGTTACATATAAATTATGCTGTTGGTACTTTCCTTATACTCATCACTAGGGTCATTCTCCTGCACGTGTCTCTGTTAGAACCCACCCACCACCAACAATCCCAGTCAAATGACTGACCTCCTCCAATATCTACATAGGTCAAATCTGCAGACTTCAAATCCAACCAACCCTCAGACCCCCAATGTTGTAGACTTCTATACTAGCACAATCCACCACACTTCACCCCAGACCGCCCCATGATCCTCAGCAAAATTCTGAGTGCTTTAGGCTGAGTTCCACTCTCAAGACATGTGGCATTGTGAGTGATAAACTCTTGTACCCTACATAGAATTGTACCCGACACAGAAGCTGCAAGCTCACTTCACACCACAATGGTAGCTGCCACATAATTTTGAACATATTCTTTTTCAATCCCTACCAATGGTAATTCAGGATATGGTTTAACTTCTGGCAATTCCCCTCAGCCAAGCTGAATGTTCACAAGACTTGATGGGACAAGACCATCAAGACAGGAGAAGGATACTGGTACCAACCCAGTGCCTTTCACCAGTACAGTGTAAAGACATAAATATTACTATAAATTACAAAGTAAATAAATAGTGCAAACAAAGGAATAATGAGGTAGTGTTCATGGGTTCATGGACCATTCAGAAATCGGATGGTGGAGGGGAAGATGCTGTTCTTGAATCATTAAGTATGGGTCTTCAGGCTCCTGTACCTCAGGAGAAAGGGAATAGGACATGGGTAGCTTTGTTAAGCAAGGAAGGTATCAGCACAGTGCCAAGTACATATAGATGCTGTGGATCATGATATGGAATTGTGCTTCCCAACACTGACATCTACCACAAAGTCAGCAGGAGCATGGGAATCCCCAGCTCCTGCACATTTCCCAACAAGTCACCCAGAGTCTGATTTGGAAATATATCACTGATCTTTCATCATCAGCAGGTCTAAAAATGCCTCTCCAACAACACTTTGGGAGGACTTTCACCAGAAGGATTGCAACGGTTTAAAAGTCAGCTTGCCAATACCTTCTCAAGGGCAATTAGAGTTGGGAAATAAATGCTGCCCTTCCTGAGATTAAATAGAGAAAATAAATGCTTGAGAGCCTCAGACAACACTCATAGTTACTGATTGCTTGACCCACAGACACCTGGTATCCAACCTCATCAACCAACGACCCATCCACAACAACTTTCATTCCCAAGGTCTCAAGCTGGGAACCCAATCCCTCACAACTGGGCCTCTATCTTTTGTGACCCTCCAGACTCATCCCAGTTCCCAAAGTTCCTGCCATCTTCCTTTGTGTACTCTGCATGGAAGCAAGGGTTTAAGGTCTGATGCCTCTGATCCTGTGCATTACTAAATCTTTAAGTGCCAGGCCCATGTCCAACTTGATTTTGATGGGCCACACAAAACCAAGTATTTCCACACACACCCCCACCCCTACCCCATCCCAACCACACTGTGGGCACTGATGTTATCTTGGCCACCTTTTTCTCAAAGCTCTCTTCCTTTTCCTTTAGCTGTGGGGTTTACTGAGGCCTGACAAACCCAGCTGGCCAGGGTGGGGCCTGGAGACAAGTGAACCATGGGGAACACAACCTCATTACAATTTATTGGGCCGGTCCATCTCCTGGCGGTAGGAGGCTCTTGCTCCTCCTCTTCCTCCTGTGCTTGCTCTAGATACCAGCTGTAGACTTGTCTCAATTTGAGAATTTGAAAATTTCTCCTTGCTGTGAGTGATTAAGGTTAAGAACCTCTCCCCACACATTAAATCCCACATATTTTAAAGCTACACACAACACCTCAAACACCATTATTCCAGTCTTGCTTCTAATCTGTAAATCCACACTCATTTAATCTTTGAATTACATTTTACCAACATTTAGTAGCTAAAAATACCCCTGTTAAATATGTCCACACTCGTCATATTCCATTTACTGAGTTATGAGTGAGCAACTTCACATCATAGAGATACAGTGCAGAAACAGGCCCTTCAGCCCACCAAGTCTTTAGCAACCCAAACACACTAATCCCATTTGTTTGTATTCTCCCCACATTCCCATCAACTTCCCCCAGATTCTACCACTCACCTACACACTAGGGGCAATTTGCAGTGGTCAACAAAGCGAACAACCCACATGTCCTTGGGATGCGGGAGGAAACTCTTGAGGTCACAGGGAGAATGTGGAAACTCTGCATAGACAGCACCAGAGTCAGAACTGAACCCAGGACTCTGGTGCTGTGAGGCAGTGTCTTATGTTACTATTGCTGCAGTGTAGAAGTGTTTGGTGCTTACATTGGTAGTGCAGAAGGTGGGAGGGCACTTAATCTCAGGAATCAGTGAATGAAGGTGGGATTCCACTTCCTGCCACACTTTTCCTTAGACCTCTCCAAACGGTCATAGAGTCATGGGAAGAGACCCTTTGGTCCAACTCATCCATGCTGACCATGGTGACCACCATATGCCTGCTTTTGATCCATATCCCTCTAAACCTTTCCTATCCATGTACTTATCCAAGTGGCTTTTGAATGTTGTTGTTGCATATGCCTCAACCACTTCCTCTGGCAGCTGGTTCCATATACTGATCATCCTCTGTGTGTAGAAGTTGCCCCTCAGGTCCCTTTTAAGTCCTTCCCCTCTCACCTGAAACCTATGCACTCTAGTTTTTAGTTGACCTTCTCCAGTTCAGCCTTTCGCAAAGTAACCTCACCTAAACCTCAGGTGCAAGCCCTACAACTGCACTTTCCCTCCCTAATGGAGGCAAGTCTTCCTGCAACAACGGGAGTTTGACAGGAGACCAGGAAAGGCATGACCTGGCCACAGTCAGCTTGGCAAAATTCAGTGTGAACCTATGGTCAGAGTAATGAATCTGGCTGCAATGAGACATAACTAGAAGAGTCAGTAAAACTGAAGATAAGGTGTTCTCATTGAGGCCTTATGTCAGGAAGCTGCTGGCAGAAGTCCCCAGCCTTGATCATCGGTTTATACAGGAGGAGGAGTAGGCCACTTGGTCTCTCAGGCTCGCTCTGCCATTCAAGAGATCACAGCTGATCTGATTGTGACCTCAACTCGGCATTCCTCTTGTAACCATTCACACCCCGGACATTCTCTATTCTCCTCACTCCCATCGAGCGGAAGATACAAAAGCTTGAAAACACATGACACCAGGCTCAAGGACAGCTTCTATCCCACTGTTACAAGACTCTTGAATGGATGTCTTGTATGATAAAGATGAGCTCTTGACTTCACAATCTACCTTGTTGTGGCCTTTGTACTTTGTCTGACTGCACGACACTTTCTCTGTAACAGTAACACTATATTCGGCATTCTGTTATAGCTTTTCCCTTGTACTACCTTGATATATTTATATTGATCTGTATGGATGGCATAAGAAACAAAGTTTGTTCACTGCATCTCCGTACGTGTGACAAGAACAAACCACTTATCAATTACCCCTTACGTATCGAGAATATATTCCTGTGTTAAATTATTCAAAGACTCTGCTTCCACTGCCCCTTGAGGAAGAGCATCCCGGATTCTCGACCCTTGTACTGAATTACTATTCACTTTATGTGATGTTTGGCAACCTACAGCTTCCTACAAATTAGGGAAGGAGGAATGAGCCCAATTTCCTGTTACACTATTGCTCAACCACTCATGTGGAAACAAATTCAGCTGTTACAGTAATTCAACAGGCCCATGATCACAAAGCATCACAGACCTCTTCACAAAAACTAGCTCTGTAGTGGTGCAACAGTCTGACAGATCTCACAGAAATAGCACAATCTCACATATTAGACCACCTGACCAAGTGTTGCAGGGATGTACTTATTTGCAGGTACAGGGAACCTAACATCAGCTTCAGGTATAGGTGAAGGGAGACTCATCTTTCTCATTTCCTGAAATTATTGACCGTGTTCTTCCATTTGACAGTCCAATGGCATGAACATTGAATTTTCCAATCTCAGGTAACTTGCTCCTTCTCCATCCCTTTCTCCTTCACATTCTGCTGATCAGGTGGATTCTTCCAGCAGCTCATTTCTTACTTCCAGCCAGAAGTGACTTCCTGTCCACAATATCGGGAACCTCAACTTGTGCCTCTAAAATTTCAAAAGCATTGTCCGAGAGTTGAAAAAAAGCTGCACCAGAGAAATACTTCTGAAATGTACTCAATCTCACTCCAAGAGGCTTACTAATGTGGTCAATTGTGCTACATAATAAGTTATTACTGAACGCACTATCGGACTAGATTGTCCTTCAAGTCTATATTTCCTTCCACTTGTATCTGTCAGCAGTTAACTGCTGGGAGTGATTGAACTGATGGCTCCGAAAGTGGTCTGATTTCATCAGAAAACTGAGGACCAGGATATAATATCAGCAATGTTGGATGATATTGAAATTCTGAGGTAATGTCTTTCTTTATTAAAATGACAGCATTTCAAAGAAAATAAATTGTTCTGGCAAGTATTAGTTCACAGACACGGATTATTTTTATTTCGGCCTTCTGTTCACTTCCATGATCAATTAGAAGTAGGATTAGTTTACAGACATTACAGGTTAATCTCTTAGAGTTTTCTCATATTGGGAAAGTAATCATCAGGGAATTTAAAAATACTGAATATATTTTAATATCTCCTCTCTCCCTTCCTGTTAATATTACAGACAGGAGGAGTAATGTGGATGAACAGCCAGTTAGTGTCCTCAATGCTGAGTCAGTCTGATAGATGAGGTGGTAAATCAGTGATTTTCGCACAAGGTTGTTATGCTTTGCTTAATAATTCTAGAGAATGGACATATTAATTTGCAAGTTGCTGCAATTATGCAAACTACAAGGATAATTTGTATGCTAGAGGCAGTTTCTGTGAGCTGGCTGCTGGTAGTGAGGGGGCAGCTAGGCCCCACTACCCATGTAATACCTGAGCTCAGAGTATGATCAATCACCCACTCACCATACCTTCTCCTGAGGAAACCCCAAGAGCAAGACACTTCCAGTTATTTAGAGCTTTCAAGTGTGTATCACTGGGCTTGAGGAGCCATTGACCAATGCCCACTGTCTCTCAGGAATGTTGACCCAATCACTTTTAGTTCCAGTTAAGTGTCTTCCTTACTAGCCTCAGATCACCACGTTCATTGAATGACAGTCCATCCCCCACACATCCATCTCAATCAATGTTGAATGGAACTACCAGTGTATAGCTATTTAATCAGCTCTAAATTCTAACTCAGTCTGTTCCTTCAAAAATCGGCACAGTATCAGAAGCTCCAATAACCCCAGTGGGGATTCTGGGGCAATGGGGGGGTGCAAGTTACTTTATTTTACTGGTTTTAAAACATTAGTACGTGAAAGTTAATATTTTTTAAGAAAAATGAATCTTTAATAGCTTTTTTATTTTTATTTCAATGTTAATAATTTTTAAATGACTTTTTAATGTCAGACATATTTCAAAAACTATTAAAAACCCCTCAAAGTTTCAAAAGCCGTCAGAGCCCGGGATCAGGCCTTTGTTGGTTATCGAATATTTTGGTAATCTTTGGTGCCCTTCAACCACTCAAGACCTTGCTGTTGGAGTCCAGGGCTGTTCTGGGCTAGTGAGAATGGCCCTCTGACCCAGACCAGAAAGGTACTGACAGTGGTATAGTCTTCCCTGCTGAGCCTGTCACACATCCTCAGTACTAGCAACACATTTCACAGACAAGGAAGTTTAATCTGACTTATAACTGCTACCTAACTGCCACATTAAGTCATCTGGTCTCACCCGATCAGAGATATTCCCTTTATTCTACCCATCCCTCCCTCCACCTTGCTACCTGAAACTAACTTGTTTTTCCTTGTACTAATGAAGGGTTCCAGACCCCAAACATTAACTGTTCCTCTTTTGGCAGATGCTGCCTAACCAATTACGTATTTCTAGCATTTTTTCTTTGTATTACTGGTGATAGAAGGCCAAGGGCATTGGCTCTGGGCAGGAGTTCAGTGCCAATAAGATCTCATATTCCTTTCTTTGCATCTTAACAAATGTTGCTAAGATTTCACTGCACAATTTCCAAACTGGTGATAACATTTCAGTTAATAAACTGAAGCAGCTGGTCTCAGCAACAATAGCCATAGAACTATTGTTGTAAAAACTGGTTCTCTGCTGTCCATTGAGGAGGAAGTCTCTGTTCTTAGCCAGTATGGCCAGACCCACAACAATGTCCTTCAAAATACCTTGGCATGCTGCCCAGTTCAACAGGCAATGAGAGATGGACAATAAATGATGGCCTTGCCAACAATGCCCAGCTCCTGAAAAATGAGTAAAGGAGAACAAACTTCCACTGCATGGTTAAAACAAAGATCAGAACTATTATTGGCAGTTTTCCAGGGTCAGTCTAGAATTTCCAGCAATTGCACATTGATTCCCTGGAGCAAATCGTGAGAAAAGGGAGCATTGAAAAGTACTGTACATTTCCTTGAACACATATGTATTGGCTATAAAAATCACTGAGTGAAGAGTCTTGTTATCCACTAAACACGCAAAGTCCATATACTGGAACACTGGACAACCAATGCAGGAAGAGGAGGGCAGGCAGCAGAATCCACATGATGGAACTGGAGCTTCTATCAAACTGGAGAGGGATGTAAAGAGGGAATGGTAGTTATGGGAGATAGAAAGCAACCTATCCGGATGTATCACGGCTTGGTATGGAAAGTGCTCTTCCCAAGACTGCAAAAAACTGCAGAGAGTTGTGGACCACGCAAACCAGCTTCCCCTCCATGGACTCTGTTTACACTTCTCATTGCCTCAGTAAAACAGTCAACATAATCAAAGACCCCACACACCCAGACATTCGCTCTTCTCCCCCCTCCCATTGGGCAGAAG
>JARFYF010000094.1:53569347-53580840 GCA_030265395.1 Rhina ancylostomus | reverse complement strand
ATTTAAAAAAGGACCCGAGAGGCAACTTTTTCACACAGAGGGTGGTGAGTATATGGAACGAGCTGCCAGAGGAGGCAGTTGAGGCAGGTACAATAGCATCATTTAAGAAGCACTTAGATAGGTACATGGAGGGCTGGGGCTTAAGAGGGATATGGGCCTAATGCAGGAAAATGGGACTAGCTGGGTGGGCACTGTGGTCGGCATGGATTGGTTGGGCCGTAGGGCCTGTGTTGCCCTATGACTCTGTGAATCTATGACATTTTGTGTGAAACATTACCAGAGGGTGACAGCACTCACCAGGGCGACCCTCCAGAGTGAGCAGACCTGTGCTCTCTGACCTGAAGCATGAGTGATGATGACTTAGCCAAGGTTCGTGAGGTGATAGCACCAGTCAAATGTGGCCACTAGAACAAGAATGCCCCAGAGAGACTTCTGCTTCTGAAACTGTCAACTCCGTTGAAACAACAGGATTCAGTGCTGATTCTGAGGGATCCCTGCTGTAAATTCTGCTAAAAGGCAAGTGTAATGCCAAGGGAAATTGCAAACCATGATTTCCAAAGAGTTTCAAATTTGACTTGCACAGAACTGAACTTCAGTTCTGCACTTTGCTTCAGGCCAAAGTTCTCCCTTGGTGTGTTCTACATACTACCTGATGAATGCATAGCACTTTGTTCATTGCCTAATTAAAAACTAAGTACATATAAAATAAGTTCTTAGCAAAATTTTACCTGGGGCAGTGGTAAGTGGCAGTGTAAGAAGCTGGGGACAGCACAGGGAAGACTAAGAGCTGAGAATCCACTTGCTTTCCTGGATTGAGAAGTACAGCAGGTATTGCGGTACTATAGCAGCTGCTATACACAGCTCAGCTCAACACTTTCTGAGCCCAACTTGCAAACAAAACCCACAAGGAGTTCTTGAACCGCTTAAGAAATTCAGCTGTGAATCAAAAACTGTATGTAATGCAAAATAACAGTATAAAAATGCAATTAAGAAAATACAGAATTTTGACCTGTTTATTAATTGAAATTTGTGGAAAATAACATTCATTTGCTGTCTACATTATTAAGATATCCAACATCAGAACACAATGTAGCGTAACATGACTAGTGGAGTTTATTTTGTAATGTGTTGATTTTTCATTAAAAACCATACTGAAAACCTTCCAGTTTTGCACTCTAAGTTACATCTAAACACCTCAAAGCTTTGAACACAGCTTAACCTGTGGCATCTATCTCTCCTCCATCAGCTTTTACTGAGTGATCTTTATCCTCCTCAGGTTTAATGCCAAGCACGATCATGTTATTTTAATATTCTGTGTGTGTGTCGTGTAAACATCATGGAGGCGGGGAACAGGATTGAGATCTGCTTTGATGATTGATTAACATATCCCAGCCAGAAATTAACACCTTCTGGATGCAAAAACAATACCATTTCAAGCACTCAGAGACATGAAAGGGAGGCTGTCATATACAAGCCCCTATGAAAGATCAGTAGAATTACTTGACATTAAATTCTAATATTAGTCAAACACATTCAGTATTATTTATTGGATGGAAGAAAACTGCATTGCACATTTTTTGTATTCACTCTAATTTATCAGGTTAAGCTAATTACAACCCACACAACTGTCACAGTCCTACCTCTATGTTTTTCACAATGCTTAAACAAATGGCCAAATTACTCAGAAAACTAACAAAACAATTCAACCACAACTGTGCAGAAATACCATCAAAATGTCATTCATGCAGTTGGCTACACAATCATTGAATGAGGGCAACAAAATCGCTTACAATTTCCTTTTGTATATAATATTAAACATTTCACATGATGATAATTTAGGAACTACTTTATAATTACATAATATTTCACAGTATTGCATGCACTAATGTATCTTCTGTGATTGAATGTTTAATAAGTTTGATTATGTCGCTCAATATATGTTCTGCAATATTACAACGTTCTCTGTTTTCAACATATTGCAAATCTGTAAAGAACAGAATTCCAAGTTAGTTGGGGTTCTGTGATACATATTGCTAAAATGGGCCTATTTTGATTCTGTGATCCTATCATACCTGTGCCAGAAATACAAAGCAACTGATGAAAATGCTTAACTTCTCCAGAAAAATTCTTGCTCCTCACAGACAGATGTTGGAAATTTGAAACACCTATCAATTGCAATCAAAATAAATATTTAATCAATTTCATTCTCCATCCCACTACTATTCTGACCTCTCTGTCTTTGGCCTACACTGTCGTAACAAAACCCAACTAGAGCCCAAGAAATGTCAGCTCATCCTCTGACTGGGCACCTCGCAGCTTTCAGGACTCATTAACAAACTTAACAACTTCAGAAACCCAGTTTGTGTTAGAAAAACAATCAACCTGAAACATTGACTCTTGTTTCTCTCCAACAATTCTGGTTGATCACCTGAGTATTCCCAACATTTCTGTTTTTATCTCAGATTTTGAGCATCTGCATTATTTTGCTTCTTCAGTATGGATCTCTTAGTCCCAGCATTCAGTTTACACCTGCTTCAGACAGATCAGATGCAATTATCAAGCATTTGCCAAGGGCACTATTGCTTCCTCCTGATCCTGAAGACCTATAGTCTTCAGTACCACCCAAACAAGGCACTCCAATGACTATTCTTTGGGACTTTAATCAAGGTGGGAGACATGGGCAGGTTTCCATGGAAACAGAGGATGTGCAGGAATGCCTTGGGAGCATGGAAACATGCTCTTTTTATGAGTGCTGACATTTTCCTATTATATTTGTATCTTATGGATCTAAAATCCTGAAAGAGTTGTTAGAACATTGGGCCATCTCAAAGAGTCATAGGGAGATACAGCACAGAAACAGGCCCTGCAGCTATTGTCTGCACTGACCACCGTCCACCCATTCACATTAATCTTGCACTAATTCCATTCTATTCTCCACAAATTCCCATCAACCTCCCCCAAATTCTACCTCACATCCACATGCTAGGGGGCAATTTACAGTGGGCAATTAACCTAATGACCTGCACATCTTTAGGATATGGGAGGAAACCTGAGCAATTGGAGGAACTCCACACAGCCACAGGGAATGAATTTCAGGGTAGTGTGGTAGCAGTGAAGGGACATTGTTCCATCTCCTGAGATGCTCTTTTTGCTTGATCTCACAGATCTGAAACACATTACTGTGCACACCCTCATGATACTGAAGGTCGCATTCCGAGGAAAACATCAGGATCGCGATTTTCCGCAACATAAACCCTTGACGAAAATGGAGAAAATTTGCTGTTTCTTTCACATTTTTGTGTTTATTTAGTTATCTTATCTCGCATAAATTCTGCATGAGTGAACTTTTATTCCATATATCAAATGTTTTGATAGTGATTTGTGAATTCCAGAAGGGCAACTTTCCATTACCCAAACTGCCATAATGTGGGGGTACACTGAAGATGCTTTAGGTTCTCTGCCAGACCTTTGCTTTCTGTGCCAGTCTCTGACTTGACTAAGTATCCATGTGCCCTTTACTCAGTGCAGTCTCAGCTGTCTTTCCATGGGGTCTTTCACTGGGACAACAATTTATAAGGTAGCAGGATACTCCAAAAAGCTTCATGGGATAATTATCAAACAAACTTTGACACCCAGCTCCTGAAAGAGATTAAGACAGGCAATCAAAAGTAGGTTAAAGAACAAAGTTTTAAGGAAGGTGCTGTAGAGGAGGAGCAAGGCCACAAGAGATCCATGAACACAGGAATGGGAATCACAGATCCCAGATATTGCCATACAAGAAGCTAGTGCAATGTAACAAACATTGATGGGGAACTAGGTTTTGATCTGAGTTGGAATACAGCCAATCAACTAATTCTAAGCATGCCTCATTTCCCCCACAGCCAGCTCCATCACGGACACAACCCTCCCTGCCATTGAGGACATCTTCAAGAGGGGCTGCCTCAAGAAACTGGCATCCATCATTAAGGACCCTCACCATCCGGGACATGCCCTCTTCTTGTTACTACCATTGGGGAGGAGGTACAGGAGCATGAAGACCCACACTCAGCGTTTCAGGAACAGCTTCTTCCCCTCCACCATCAGATTTCTGAATGGTCCATGAACACTACCTTGTTATTCCTCTTTTGTACTATTTCTTTATTTTTGTAAGTTTAAGTAATTTTAACCTCTTTATATCTTGCACTGTACTACTGCCGCAAAACAACAAATTTCATGACATATGTCAGTGCTAATAAACCTGATTCTGATTCCCTGAGATTTGTTATGAAGCTGAGAGATGAAAGAGCACTATTGAGAAGGCAAGAGAGTGGAGTGTCGTTACAGTACAGTGATTCAAGCCTTTCATTCCAGCTTCTTGACTGTTGAACAAATATGAATCTTTGCAGGCAAAAGCACAAGCTAAAAAGTCTGATCCATGTGCTGCACCATTTAGCATGATCTGGAATAATGCAGCTGGTAACCTTTGACACATGAAGAACTCGCATTTAATAGAAGACACAGGCCCCATAATCTTCCATTCCTACCCTTACTGGGAAACCAGTGGCCTGTGCAGCAGTTGGCAGGGCTGGGCTCCAGAAACAAATGCATTAGCAGTGAAAACAGAGTCACTGGTGATCTTTACCTTTTGGATTAACTAGCTCTCCCTTCTTAGCACAAAGGCACATCATGACTACAAAAAGTAGCCTGATGGAAGACTGAAGAATTTCCATTAATCACACAATAAGTGTTTACTTGCTTGCAGTACATGGTGAATCTCTATTCCAAGTCTGAGGGCTGATTGCTTTTTCTTGAATCTCTTATGCATGATTTTCCATAAACCAGCTTCATGAAGTCTTTTCAAATCTATCCATGTGCGCACTTCAGTGAGGGGTTGATGTTTGTTATTAAGCACGGATAGCTGCCTGCTTAAATTCAGTTTATTTTTATCTAGTTGCATTTAAAATTACACTGATCCATATAAATTAACTGCCCCAGGAGGCATTTCAACCTTCACAGCAGGATAGCAATGTGCAATCTGTCTGCACTGACCAGCTCAGATTTAATAACAACCAGGGATGCTGGCGGTGCACTGGCTGCTACAAGACTGGTACTCCAGAAGTATAGACTGACAATGCCAAATCATGAATTCAAAGCCCACCATGGAAGAAAAATTCAATTAATGATCTGCTGTTTAAACAAAGCTAGTCATTAGCAACAATAATTACAGACTCCCAGATTCTCTGTCCACCCAACTTGTCACTGCCCTTCAGAGAGGGAAACTCCCCATTGTTATCTGTCTGCCCTATACGTCACTCCAGATCCACAAATGTGGTTGATTCTGAAATGGTCCAACAAGCCATCAATTTCGAGGGCGATTGGAGATGGGCAGTAAATGCTGACCCTGTTAGCAACACCTAGCTCTTGCAAGACAAATAAGAAAAGTTGCAAGATTGTAAATTCACGGTCCACTTGAAAGCTTGAATACTTAATTGAGGGTGACGGGAAACATTCGGTTAAGGCCCCATCTATCCTCTCAAATAGACAAGGCACCACGCAACAGAGCAGAGTAATTCTCCCAAGCACCCTCACCAACATCTCTGATGAATCACTTATCTTAACAAAAATTGTGGGACTTCAACATTCACAAAATATTTGCTGGTTTTAAGTCTAAAACTGTAGTGAAGATTCTTCAAAAGTACTTCCTTGGCTATGAGCAGTCTTTGAGTGTTAGAACGTGAAACTCAGGCTGGAAACTCAAGAGTATACACCTATCCTGCTTTTAGCTTTTGTTTTAGAACGTGAAACTCAGGCTGGAAACTCAAGAGTATACACCTATCCTGCTTTTAGCTTTATGTACTGGAAGTTAATTTATAGCTGGAACTATAAGTGTTCACGACCATATCTGGGTTGATAACATTCTCACTTGGAACACTGTGGCTGAACTTAGTCTGCTGCTGGGCAGTCATGGGAAAACTAGTCTTTTCCTTCACCTCATCTCTGGTCAATCCCACACTTGCATTCTATTCTTCTACTCTACTCTTTCACTACACAAATCACATCACCCTGTCCCCACCCCAACCTCTACTCCCCTCCAATGTCACTCATAAATTCTGAGGCCACAATTCCCGATCCTCCATCAAGGCCCCTTTAGTCTTCCACATTCTCCAGCTCAGATTTTACCTGAGGTTCTTAAAGGATGACTCAGTTCTCAGCCTCACTCAACAGTGGCAAAGCTGCCTCACAGCTCCAGAGACCCAGGTTCAATTCTGACCTTCGTCTGTGTGGAGTTTGCACATTCTCCCTGTGACCATGTGGGTTTCCTCCAGTGGCTCCTGTTTCCTCCCACATCCCAGAAATATGTTGCTTGGTAGATTAATTTCCACTGTAAATTGTCCCAAGTATATAAGTGTGGTAGAATCTGGAGGGAATTGATGGGAATGCAGGGAGAATAAAATGGGACGAGTGTAGGTTGAGTGTAAACAGGTACTTCATGGTCAGCATGGACTCAGTGGGCCAAAGGATCTGTTTCCATGCTGTGTGATTCTATGATTCTAAATCTTTCATGCACTAGTATTCACAGTAACGCAAATCAACATTAACAACTTCACTATGTAGGCCATTTTAGTACAAATTGTAATCCTACTGCTTCAGGACCAACCAGTCTGTACAGCTCTATCCACTAGGTTACCAAGCAACCACTTGATAATACCACTTAGATTAGATTTACTTGTGCATCTGAAAGACAACAGATCCTTTGAGTTTACCATAAACTAAAATTGATGCACCACTTTTAAAGTTGTTGCTCATTACGGGCTACAGGATGCACATAAAAACCAGTAATTCCTTACCAGAGAGCAATGAATTCTTGACCTGTGTAAAGTGATATGGCAAAGTGTTTAAAGAGCTCAATGCTGCCTACACCATTTCTCTGTGTCTTATTTCAGTGCCTCACTGAGTTGAGTTAACCTTTCCTGGTGCTTGGAGAATTTCTGGATCTTGTAAATTAAACATAAAACATACTTCCAAGGCAGTACTGAGATTTGGATTGTTCTATGCAAGGAACTTAGGACAGTGTGTTAGTACTAACACACAGTTAATAATAACCCGGGCTGACTGGACTGTAGAGGGATAGTTATTGAGTGTAATTTCAACTTAATGCAGTGTCTGATTCTGGGTTGGGCAGAATGCCTAAACATTTCCACAATGCAAACAAAAAGCAACTGCCAGAGACAGTATTTGTATATGACTGGTGCAATGGGATGAAACACATTATGGTGATTTAGGTGTTAATTCTTAACAGCCTAAAGACATCAATAAAAAAGAGAGAACTTTGTTAAATCTTGAATGATTATGGTGCCAACCATTCTGAAATAGAAGCTTGCTTTCCCCAAGTGTTTTGGGGATGAGGCCAATAACACTGAAGCTTTGAATAAGTTGACATCATCTGGAAATCCAGACTTTGGACCTACACAGTACTCTCAGCTCCATCATCTTATCATATGAACAGGTGGCATCTTAAATTGAAGAAAAACTGAAACATTTTTATTTCACCACCAGTAACTTCAAAGCACAGCTGGTAGCAATCATGGTAACATTCTGGGTGAAACCACCTATGTGCTGAGTCATTGCAGGAAAAGCTCACTGAGGATCAGCCCCTGTTCATAACTGCACATTTCTGAAATCCAACTCTTGCCCCTTGCGTTGGCAGAATTTTCAATGTCCTATCAATGCTGTGCATTCTTCAGAAAGTGCAGCACTGTGGCACCGCTGGTAGAGCTGCTGTCTCACAGCTCCAGTGACTCAGGTTCCATCCTGACCTCCAGTCTTCCCTTGTGGAGTTTGCATATTCTCCCTCTGACCACATGAATTTCTTTCCAAAGACCCGTGGGTTGGTAGGGTAAATGGCCACTATAAATATCATCTTGTGTCTAGATGAGTGGTAAAATCTAGGGGCAGTTGATCAGAGTAAAATAGGGAATGGGAGGACAGAATGGGATTGGCATGGATTTGTTTCCATTCTATATCTCTCAATGACTTTCTACAAAACCTCATGTTCTGGAACTGTCTCTATAAACCTCACTACCCTACACTCCATGAAGCTCTACAAAACATGTCTCTTCAACCATGATTTTTGTTATTTATCTTAACATCCTCTTATGTGGTTTGATAACTCTCCTTGGAACCTTTCAATACATTAGAGGCACTATATAAATACAAGTTGCTGCTGGTGTTCCAGAGGACCTGTGAGGTAATTGGATTTCTGCATTCACAGTCTCACTAATGTGTTACTTCAGCTTTATTGAATGCATTCTGCAGTCAAAGCACTTTACCATTACACAGCAAACATTAAGTGGAGATTCCCAGCAATGTGTTGATATTTATAGAGTCGGCTCTTCATATTTACACAGAGTCTGTATTTTCTGCTACAGAATAATGAAAGCTCTCTACCAATTTCTGAAGACACATGCGCGCGTGCGCACACACACATACACACACACAAACTCATTTCCACTCCAGCTCTGTGAGGCCAATTTAGGACCCTCAGACTCTGCCACAAATGGGACAAGGGTTGGTATTTTGGGGTATTATGTGATCCTTCTGCTATTTGTGAATATCCCAGACAAAGAGACTCAAGCCTCTCACTGCCTTCTGAAATGCTCCTTTCCCATTCTAAGTGGTCATGGGCCAGGGATTCCCATGGGTCAGTGAGGATGTTACATTAGTTTACGAAGAGATTTTGAGAACATGCTTCCTCTGACCTCCTGGTGATCTCTTGCTGCAGGGCAGAGTGCCTGACTGGGGTCTGGTGTCAATGTGACCACTCACCAGAGCTGGTTGAATGTGATGAAAGACTGGACACTGGTTAAAGGAGGTGGGTGATATATCTATCCTGGCAATAGATCTGAAGGATTGGTGGACATAGAGTTTGTTGTCTCTTGCTAGTGCTTTGAAGGTACCTGCTGTAAGGGGTCCATATCTCAAAAATATACGAGAAGGCATGGATCACTGCTATCCATGGATAGATAGTGAGAGTGCTGGGCTTTTGAACACTCCATTAGTCTGTCAGCAGAGGCTGTGCTGGTGTACTGGAGGCTGGAATCTTGGTCCAGTCACATAGACGCTGTGGGCCAAGAAAGCACATCAGCACCTCTACTTCCTCATAAGGCTAAGGAAATTGTGCAATTTTTACTGATGCACCAGAGAAAGCATCCTATCCGGATGCATCACAGCTAGGTATGGCAACTGCTCCGCACAAGACTGCAAGAAACCCAGAGAGTTGTGGAAATGAAAACCAGCCTCCCCTCCATGGACTCTGTCTACACTTCCCACTGCCTTGGGAAAGCAGCCAAAAAATTAAATACCCCTCCCACCCCAGTCATTCTCTCTTCTTCCTCCTTCCACCAGGCTTGAGAACGGACACCATCAGGTTCAAGACAGTTTCTGCCCTGCTGCTAAAAGACTCTTGAACAGACCTCTTATATGATTACATGAACTCCTGATCTCACAATCTACCTCGTTACGGCCCTTGCACCTTATTTGTCTATCTCCACTGCATTTTCTCTGTAACTGTAACAGTTTCTTCCGCATTCTGTCATGGTTTCCCTTTTCTACTGCCTTGTTGTACTTACGTATGGAATGGTCTGTCTGGATAGCATGCAAATAAAGCCTTTCACTATATCTCAGTACATACAACAATAATAAAACCAATTACCAATCATTAATACATTGATTAATACAAGCTTCATTGATACATGGCTCCTGAGATATGGAAAGAGGTCCACATTTTCCAGGGTCTTGCAGTATAGGCAGGGGATAAGGGGGTTTGCATGTTTGTGGTGCAACAGGTTGGTAGAGGGCCATTGTGTGTTGGGTATTTAGTTTAAGATCCTTTGTTTCACATACAGCAGTAAAGAAAGCAACAATGACTTGGAGCTTGGCTCTGAGTTTGCACATATGCTAAAATTATGCAGCTCATTGACTGTGGTTTGTATAAACATGATTCTGAGTAGAAGAAATGCAGGTTAAATAATGTATATAGATTACTGCACTCTACAGAGTGATATAGCATGGAAAGGAGCCCTTCGGCCTATCAAGTCCATGCTGGCTATCAAGCCTCTATTATTACCCTAATCTTACCCTGACATTTTATTCCCCACACATTCCTCTGCCCCCAGATTCTACCCCTCACCTACACATCAGGAGCAATTTACAGTACCAAACTAACCTAACACTTGCACATCTTTGGGATGTGGGGGGAAACCAGAGCACCCAGAGGAAACCCACATGGTTACAAGGAGAATGTGCAAATTCCACACAGACAGCACCCGACATCAGTATTGAACCTGGATCACTGGAGCTGTGAGGCAATGGGTCTACCAGTTGTGCCAGAAGTTTGTGAGGTATAATATTGCAGTAAAGAAGGCTGGTGTATTGGCACATTCTTGCTTAGCACCAGTCTGCATCGGTTTGTGCTGAGCCTGTTGTTTAGGAATGCAGTGTGCATGCCATTCTGTTACAGACAAAGAATAGTGATGAACTTCTGAGGGCATACAGATTTGTGAAGGATTTCCCTTTACCCCTCAATTGGTGAAGGCCAAGGTTTTTTTGATGTTGAAAAATGCCATGTATGGTGATTGATGCTGTTGCCTTCATTACTCTTGGAGTTATCATATAGGGCAGATCAGGCCTGTTGTACCTCTATGTGGACAGAGGTCACACCGTCACCCTGGGAACAACTCCTTGGTCAATGGTTGGAGGTGACTGAGTAGGACTGATTTAGGGCAGCACTGCCTCACAGTGCCAGCAATTCAGGTTTGATCCTGATCTCCAGTGCCATTTGTGTGGAGTTTGCATGTTCTCTCTGTGACTGCATTGGGTTCTCCTGGGTGCTCCATGTTCCTCCCACATCCCAAAAGGTTGGTAGGTTAATTGGCCACTGTAAATTGCCCCCAAGTGTACAGACGGGTAATAGAAACTGAAGAGTTGATGGGAATGTGGGAGCATAAAATGGGATTAGTGTAAAGTGGCCGCTTCACAGTTGGCATAGATTCAGTGCGTTGAAGGGCCTGTTTCCTGCTAGATGACTTTATGACTTTATGACCCTTTGACCCCAACAAGGACTTTCCTTGTGGCAGACGGCAGGGAGACCTTCTTCATTTACAATTGTTCTTGTCTCCTTTCTTAAAGGCAGCTGGTGACAATTCCACTCGTTCTGAGATTGACACTCACCAGATGAAGGTTGGAGAGTTGTGAATTCACACTACAAAGTAGAGCATGCTGAATGAAGCAGGTGCTGTTTGGAATGTGGTAAAGAATGAAATGTCCCAGTGTTCCCCAATGGTGCTATGGCAAGGTCAGGTTTTAACTCCCATCACCATTGCCCTTGAGGAAGTGACACTGGGCATCTTTAGAACATAGAACATTTCAGCGCAGTACAGGTCCTTTGGCCCATGATGCTGTGCCGACATTTTATTCTGCTCTAATCTCTATCTAACCCTTCCCTCCCATCTAGCC
>JARFYF010000094.1:53394931-53405066 GCA_030265395.1 Rhina ancylostomus | reverse complement strand
GTATTAGCTCTACCTCGGGGTGGGGGGTGGGGAATTCAACTGCTCTTTAAAGTAGTAGAATAGCTGCATTCATTAAGATAATCAGCTGGGCCTCGGTTTAATGTTTCATCCTTCAAGTGACCCCAAATTCTACCACTCACCAACACTCTACGGGCAATTTATAGTGGCCAATTAATGTACCAACTCAAAATTCTTTGGGATGTGGGAGGAAACTGGAGTACCCAGGTAAACCCTACACAGTCACAGGGAGAACATGCAAACTCCACACAGACAGCACTGGAGGTCAGGACTGAACCCAGGTCACTGGAACTGTGAGGCAGCAGCTCTACCACCTGCACCACTGTGCCATCCCGCTGACCTGCTGAGTGTTTCGATCATTTTCTGTTTTTATTTCAGGTTTCTGTCATCTGTGATTTTTGGCTTTTGGAGTCTTCACTTGCCAGTTGGTATTTGAGGCAGATAGGCTATAGAGCATGAGGAATAATAGTGGAACAGAGAAGACACTGAAGTATGTCCTTATGAATAGAAATCATTTTCCAGGATCATTCATCTGCAAACATCCATTCACTCCACTTCCGACTTGATAGAATGTTTTGTGTGAAGGGAGGGATGAATTTGTACAAGTTCTGTAGATTTGTGTGATTAGTGCAGTGCAGTGACAGAAGATCTTTGATTTGTTCATAACTGGCTGCTGTTTTTAACCATCAACTGATTGAGCATTTATCAGCAATTAATAGAGAATAACAGAGTCAGAAAGAAGTTCTGCTGGTGCTGTGTGTGGTACTTTGTGCAGGAGACTTCAGACCTACCTGCGAACTGAAATTTATTCCACTAACACCTTGCAAAATACAGAGCACAGTTATCATAGGACAGCTTTCTAAAGATCCTTACAGTTCACAGAGGCTGAGGGGAGACCTCATAGAAGTTTATAAAATTATGAGCGGCATAGATAGGGTAGATAGTCTTTTTCTCAGGGTAGAAATGTCAAATACTGGAGGGCATAGCCTTAAGGTGAGAGCAGGAAAGATTAAAGGAGATGTGTGGGGTAAGTTTGTTTTGCACAGGACATGGAGATGCCCGGAACGTGCTGCCAGGATGGTGATGGAAGCAGATATGATATTGGCATTTAAGAAACATTTAGACAGGAACATGAACATGCAGAGAATGGAGGGATATGGATCATGTGCAGGCAGGTAGATTTAGTTTTATTTGGCATCTTGGTTGGCACATCATGGGCTGAAGGGTCTGTTCCTGTGCTGTACTGATTGGAGTCACAGAGTCATAGAGTCATAAGCCCAGATGCAGGCCTTTCAGCCCAACTGGTCCATGCCAACCAAGATCATAGCTAGCCCTATTTGCCAACGTTTCACCCATATCCCTCTAAACCTTTCTTATCCATGTACCTATCCAACTGTTGTGCAAATGTTGTTATTGTACCTGCCTCAACCACTTCCTCAATTGCAATGAGGGAAATATCAGCATGCAGACAAAAAGATTATAGGAGGGAGGTTCGGTTGAAGAGCTAGGATCTCAAGAGAAGCTTAAGGCCAGAGAGGGCGACAGAAGGATTTACAGAGAAAATTCTTGAGCAGGCTTCTCAAATCACTGATGGCATGGTGCCGATACTGAAAGAAGAGTAACATACCAAAGACCATTCAAACAAAGGAGAGGTTGTAGGGTCTGGATTGTTATAGGTCAGTGACCTACAGTGTCACAAAAATCCTTTGTTATGGGTAGCCTGCTGTACAGTTGAGAATTTTCACCAGAAAGCACCGGGGGAACAAGGAACTGATGTAAGCCATGTTGAGCAGAGATTAGCTACCAGTTTCTCATTACCACTTGTCAGCTTCCAAATCACCATGGCTATCTTGATACTGGATAACATGAACATTTACTGCTTAACAGAGGCTTGAATGAGGGTACATTGTTACAAGATTAAGGGCTGTCATTTAAAATGGAGGTGCATCAAAATTTCTTCTCACAGGAGGTGGTAAATCTCTGGAATTCTCTGCACAAGAAATATTTTAGGTGGAGATAGAGGAATTTTGAAAGATCGGGGAACTGAGGGCTCTGGGGAACTGGCACAGAGAAGGAATTGAAGCCTGGGCTAGATCAACATCTGGGCTAGATTCAAGCCTGGTCACTGACCTATAACAATCCAGACCCTACAACCTCTCCCTTGTTTGAATGGTCTTTGGTATGTTACTCTTCATTCAGTATTGGCACCATGCCATCAGTGATTTGAGAAGCCTGCTCAAGAATTGATCAACCATGCTCGTATTCAATGGTGGGGCAGGCTTGGGGGGCCTGATGGTCTACCCCTGTTTCTGTTTTTGTGAATTCTGTGACATGTTACAAAGGACCTTCAGGTTGCAGTACCTGTGACAGGAAGTGTGTGGAATATAATTTCCACAGATGAAAACATTAACATACAGCTCTGGGAAGAGGTCAAAAACACAGCAGCCGATTACTTGCCCAATGTAGACCTGCCCAACTCGTCCGTGCCGATCAAGTTGCCTTTCTGAGTGTCGTTTCCATTATAAGTGACCAATCCTTACCATCTATCACACAGTCTCAATAAAGTAGGACTTTATCCCCACCAACTTTTGTAGCATGTTTGATGAAAGCAAGGGGGAAATGGTGAGAGGATGAACACTAATAATGACCTCTTGGACTAAGAGTTCTTTTCCTGTGTTGTAATTCCATGTAACTGAAGATGTGAGGGTAAAGAACAGTTGGGAATTAATGACAGGAAGAAGTTTTATACTGCACCCACACAAGGAGTAAAATTCTCTTCCTCAAACTTTTCACCAAGTAAGCTTCAAGAAGTTAAAGTAAGGGTGGCTGACTTGATTTGCAGATGACAGAAGAAGTTGTTAAGTGTTCAGCCTATAGATGCAGTAGAGTGCAGATCCACTGGCCTGAATCAAATACACCACTGTATTTGTTTTCAATAGATAAGGAGGAAGTGTTATTGCTATTCACCTTATGCACGATTGTGAGGCCACAGATACAAGTCCAGCAGTGACAATGTAAGCAGGCATTTTTTTTCAAGATCTAACCATTGCTGACTACACCAGCATTTATTGTCCATCTTCAACTTGAGAAAATGGTGGGAAACTGCTTCCTTGAACCGCTGCAGTCCTTCTTGTGAAGATACTGCCACAGTGCTGCTGGGAGTGGGACCACTAGAATTTAGACCCAGCAATTAAGGACCAGTATATTTGTATATTTTTATATATATTTATAATATTGGTATATTTCCAAACCAAGGTAATGTGCGACATGGAGGGGAATCTGCAGATGGTGATGTTTTCATGTGCCTACTGCCTTTGTCCTTCTTATTGTGGTTCATTGTGCCTTGTAGGTATTAGAAAGGATGCAGGGTGAATCACTTGATGCAGAATACCAAAGCCCTGACCTGTCTTTGTAACCATGATATTTATTTCCATTTGAGTCCCTGTTCAGTGGTGACCCCAGGGGAGTAGATGGTAATCAGAAGGAGGTTTCCTTGTCCATATCTGACCTGATGCCCTGAGATATCATGGAGTCTGGAGATGATATTGAGGACTCTAGGGTTATTTCCTCCCACCTGTACACCACAGTGCCACCACATCCGGTGGGTCTGTCCCACTGATGGGACAGGATGTACCGAGGGATGTGACGGAGGGGTCTGGCACATTGTCTGTAAGGTCTGGTTCTATGAGTATAGCCATGTCAGGCTGTGGCTTGACCCAGCTGTGGGACAGTTCTCCAAATTCAGACAGCAGCCCCTGAATGTTTGTGAAGAGGATCTTGAAAACCCAACTGGTCAGGGAGAGACTGTCACATTGGAAATCAGTGTCTGAGTCAGCCATCTGTCCCAGTTTATTCCCTCTCTGTTTAAACACTGCAGTAATAGTACAACTATTACTGACTGATAGCCATACAGCACAGAAACAGGACCTTTGGCTCAACTCGTCCAAGCTGACCAAGTTGCTTACTTGAGCTAGTGCCATTTACCTACGTTTGGCCCATATCCCTCCCTTCCTTTCCTCTCAATGAACCTGTCCAAAAGTCTTTTAAACATTGAAATTGTACCCATCTCTCCCACTTCCTCTGGCAGCTTGTTCAATATATTCACCACCCTCAACGTGAAAAACTTGCCCGGTTAAGTCTTTCCCCTCTCACCTTAACACTGTGCCCTCGAGTTTTAGATTGCCCTACCCTAGGAAAAGGACTGTAACCACTTCAAGAGCACTTCAGAGGGCATTTAAGAGCCACAACATTGACAGGTCCAGAATCACATATTGGACAAAATGGGTAAGAATGGCAGATTTCCACCCCTGTCGGGCACTGGTGAACAAATGGGTTTTTAACCACAATCTGGTGATTTGTGGTCATCATTATCAACACCACTTCTTGTTCAGTTACAAATGCAAGATGATTAACAAGTTAAATTCCACAGCTGCTGTGGTGGGATTTGAACTCAGCCTCTGTATTGTCAGTCTAGGTTCCTGTGCAAGAACGAGACAGCTGGGCACCAAACTTCAGAGAGCCGCTCACTCTCAGCACTCTGGACAACAAAGTACAACTGTGTGTTTGGCAAGAGCAAAACTGTGTTTGTTGGCACATAAGGATGAATTCCGAGACCTCCTGGGAACACACACCAAAGGCTGGTGGAATAGCTGTCAGAAATTCTTTGGGTTGTTTTGTGAATAGCTGCACTCTGTTCCACACAATCCCAAATAGAGGCAGCCCTGAGTTCCAGCCCAACATCATCAGAACTACCCCACAGCTTGTTGGGCCAATGCATATTAAACACAATGTACAATATCAGTTGTGTGAAAGAGGTTAAGAAGCAAAGAATGGCCACTTCTCTCTCCTTTGTGAGTCATTGGAGAGGAGGTTAACTCTTTTACAATGAAAAGAATTTTCATCCCATTCCCTAACAGTTTGTTTAGACTCTTTCCACTCAGTCAGTCCCAGCCACCCCGTCAAACATCACTCCCACTGCGGACAAATCCAGAAATACAATGCAAATGATTTTATGATTGCCCCAATATCAGTTACTGTTGTAGTTGGATGGAGATGTAAGGACTAGTGGGGGAGCAAAATAAGACTGAGCAAATGATGCTATCTAATAACAGGCTTGCCCTTGGCCACGCAAGATTAATATTTGCTGCACTTTAAAGAACAGCAATGTTAGAGAATGCAAAAATGCAAAACAAAATATATTGCACGTTACAATTTACTCAAATCTACATCATTTTATTTGCTCAATTCTTACTTCTGCTGATTCCACCTAATCTTCATTATTCATCAGTTAACAACAACACTATGAGACATTAGCAACAACATCAGTCAGATGTAGCTGTTAAAATTAGGGCCATTTCCCAACTCTTTTCATGTGCCTTCAGAATGAAGTTTCTCTCACCAGCACCATTTGCTGTGATTTCTCATCCTGGCATGGCGTGTGGATTAGGGGCAGTGTTTCAGAATTAACAAGTTATCATAATGTAATAGCTTCACAAAATCTCCCAACCCATGCAGCTGGAGTCAGAAGAGCAATATAGCCCAGATACAGGCCATTCAGCCCAACAAGTCCATGCTGACCACATTGTCCACATAGATAGTCCCAATTCCCTGCGTTCAGCCCATATCCCTCCAGGCTCTATCCCCTCCATGTATCTATCCAAGTCCTTTTAAAATGATGCCATTGTATCTGCCTCAACCATTTCCTCTGGTAGCTCGTTTCATATACTCGCCACCCTCTGCATGAAAAAGTTGCCCCTCAGGCCCCTTTTAAATTTTTCCCCTCTCACCATAAATTTATGCTCCCTAGTTTTGGACTCCCCTACCCTGGGGAAAAAAGACTGTTATCGTCCACCTTATCTATGCCTCTAATAAATTTTAAACAGTTCTATAAGATCGCCCCTCATTCTGCCACATTCCAAGGAATAAAGACCAAGCCTGGCCAACCTCTCCCTATAACCCGGGTCCTCTGGCTCTGGCAACATCCTCATAAGCCTTTTCTGCACTCTTTCCAGTTTAGCCATGTCTTTCCTATAACAGGGTGACCAAACCTGTACACAGTACTCCAAGTGCAGCCTCACCAACAACTTATACAACTGCAAAATAATGTCCCTACTCCTATACTCAGTGCCCTGACTGATGAAGGCCAGCATGCTAAGTGCCTTTTTCACCACTATGTCTATCTGTGATGCCACTTACACCTATGCCTAGGTCCCTCTGTTCCATTATGCTCCCTAGTGCTTTACCATTTGTAGGTGCCCTACCAGTTATAGAGTCTTGGAATCACAGAACAAATACATGCCTTTCAGCCCAACGAGTCCATGCCAACTATGGCGCCCACCCATCAAGCCCCAATTTCCTGCATTCGGCCCATACCCCTCTGAGCCTCACCCTCTGTGTACTTATCCAAGTGCTTCTTAAATGATACTGTTGTAGCTGCCTCAATCACGTCCTCCGACAGCTCATTCCATAAACTCATCACCGTGTGTGTGAAAAAGTTGCCCCTCAGGTCCATATTAAAACTTTCCCCTCTCATCCTAAATCTATGCCCCCTCAAGTTCTGAAAATTGTAAGCACTCTGCTGCCTGACCACATTATTCAAGCTATGTAGCTGAAAATTTTATTTATATAAATGTATAATTACAAAGAGGATGAAGGAATGCATTAGGTTACTCTGCTGTTCAATGCTCAAGTTACACAATACTTAAAACTGTGCCAAAAAACAACTGAACTCCAAATCTATGATACTTTTTTAAAACCCTAAATTGGAGACTTTGATGAACACAATATACTGTAGGTATCAGTCTTTTCATTGAATTCTTCTGAATAACCAGAAACACACTTTGGTAGCCATCGACTTGTAGACACAGATATGCAAACTGAGCTTTCTGTAAACAGCTTTGTGTATTCTTCTGTCTCTGACACAAAAACAATGCATATTTTTTTAAAGACAAACAAAACTCCATTCTGACTTCATATTACACTCACAAGCAGATTTTCATGCAGAAGAGATGTGGAGGCTGAAGTTCAAGGGCATTAAAAAGCAGAAGAAAACCATAAACCATAAAGATGATTAAAATTTGAGGCAGGACCCAATAGTACTTGTTTGTCTTGTCCTTATTTTCCAAATGCAGGGAGCACATTAAGAGACACTTCTGGTACCTTTCCCCTTCCTGCTAGGCTGTCACTCTAACACAGCACCCTCTCCCACCCAATGACCAGATCTCCACCGCTAACAGGATTTCAGGGATTTAGAGTCACACAGCATGGAAACAGGCCCTTCAGCCCAACTCATCCATGCTGACCAAGATGCCTATCTATGCTAGTCCCATTTGCCCACGCTTGGCCCATATCCCTCTAAACTTCCCCTATCCATGGAGCTGTCCAAGTATCTTTTAAATGTTGTTATTGTATCTGCCTCAACTACTTCTGGCAGCTCTTTCCACACATGCACCACCCTCTGCGTGATGAAGTTCTGGTCTATTTTAATCAATGATTTGAGGCAAGGCAGGTCATAGAATAAGGAAAAACATTTTGGATATTACAGTGGGAATTCAGTTCCCAAGTGGATTAAGAACACTGATTCACATACTTTTTTGCCAAGTTTCCAGTGCCCCAAGGGCTAATGATCTAATCATCATTATGTTAAAAAGATGTTTGTTTTTGCTCACTCTCTCCCTTATTAGATCTGTGTGTGTTCTCTCTTTGCTTTGTCATCTTTCAACACATTCCGTGCGTTCCTCTGCCTGGCTCACTCCTTTCCCTCATTCCATCTGCCAGATCTTGCTTGCTGTGCAGCCTCTGTTCTCTCTGACGGCCCCACTGGTGCCACAAAATAAAGTCCGCTCGTTAGAGATGTTAGACAAAGTACGCAGTTGCCAAACAGTTTCTTTCAGAAGTTAATAGGAAAGAACTTTTACAGCTTAACTCAGTCTTGCAACTTACATTTCCTTATTTGGAAGCTACTTAACAAGTGCCACAGCCTGGTAACTCCAGTGGAGTTCTCACACACCTGATGAAGAGTTGTTGGCCTGACACTCTAGCTCTATTTCTCTCTCCACAGATGCTGCCTGACCTGCTGAGTGTTTCCAGCATCTTCTGCTTTTACTTCAGACTTCCAGAATCTGGAATGTTTGGTACTTTCAGGTCACGCAAATCCCTGCCTCACTGTGCTGTTCATATTAAAATTCATTAAGGCTGAGTTTCAACTGGCATCCTCGATTTAAAGATAGCAAATGTTACAGAAATCTTCATGGCGGCCAGTTGTCATCTCTGCCTCCTCCATCTTTCCAAGGACACAAGGAAATTTGTCCTCGATCCACCCAATGGTCTCCAGAGCTGCTGAGAGGAGGGATGAAGTTCCTCCTGCAACTGATGTCACAAGATGGGTTGTTGTCTTGTGCTCCTTGGCATCTGGCTCGCTGGGGAGGCATTTGGTATTCCACTCACCTGGGCTACTGTTCCTGCACTGCTCGAGCACTCGCAAGGATTGCAGTGTCAGTGCGCTGGGACCTGAACACCAGCTCCCACCACCAACCCCCCACAACCTCTCTCCCCAGCCAGCAGTGCACAAATCAGACAGAAGCTGGGAGCACAGGCAGCTGTATCCATCACCACCCAGCTCACATCCCACTGCTTCTAAATGGGAGGAATCCACAACAGCAAGAATGTTCCAGTTTTGCAATTTAGTGTCTGGGCCAAATATGGTGTCCATTTTGCTTGCCCAAGACTGGTGGAATCTAATATCGTGACAAAAACAGGTCAATCATTTTCCACCTTCTGCTTGAGTTGACCCAAGTGATTGAACTGGATTTCCATCTCATTGCTTTGGACAACACAGAAACTCAAAAAGTTTAAGAGTGATATTGGAAAGTACATGTCTCAATGGGTTCTTCACCTCCAACAAAGCCCGTTGCAGAGTCACAGATGAGACGAGCTCAACGTGTACATCATTTATTCATAACCTGGCTCTGGAATTTTCCACAAAACAATCTTGCAGCCCAGATAGCAGTGAGTCAGTCTTTAAAGGGTTAACAGCTTAAAGCAACAATTACTCTTCACAGCAATAAATACAGGATTAAAATACTCCATCAAAGCTGTGTTAAATATTCCATAACCTTAGTGCTGCAAAGCAAATTGAGCTGTTGGGTTAGGTTAATATTATGAGATGTTACTATCAGGACAAGAGCACAATTAAGACACAGCATTCATCTCTGCAAAGATCAGAGCAAGCACTAACACTCCCCGGACTCTCAAACAAAATTGAGAAAAGGTTTTCATGGACCCTGTGATTATTTAATTCCCAAGCTGATGGACCTAGTTCAGGCCTGCCAATTCTTGAGCTGAATACTAGAACTGGATCTGGGCATTCCAGCCAAATTAAAGCCTTGATTTTATCTTCTTTATAAATGCACCTGGGTACTGCAAAGAATGCAATAATGATAGTGCAAAGTAATATTAGGCAAGGTGTAAAACCAGGTTCAGTTTCTTCAGGGCCCTTATGGGTGGGTTAAGCTGAAACAACCTCAATGTTATGTGCTGATGGTGAACCACAGCTGTGTTCAAATTGTTTAAACATCTTGTATGTCTGATTGCCCATCATCAATCCCTCAAGAGATCAAATGACGTTCAGAAAAAGGCTTCCCTACTTTAAACATGTCTGATAAATAAAGCAGTTCACTGCTAATTAACATCAGGATGTGATTTAACAGCCAAATCATCTCTTAGCGATCCACATAGAGTCATACAGCATGGATACAGGCCCTTCAGCCCAACTCATCCATACCGACTATGGTGTCCAGTGAGCTAGTCCTATCTGCCTGCATTTGGCCCATAGCCCTTTCAACCTCTCCTATATATGTACTTAACTCAATGGTTTTTAAATGTTGCTAATGTGCCCATCTCATTCACTATTTTTGGCAGCTCATTCCAGATACACACTACCCTTTGCGTGAAGAAGCTGCCCCTGATGTCCCTTTTAAGTCTCTCACCTCTGATCTTAAACCTATGCCCTCTTGTTATTAGCTCCCCCTCCCTGGGAAAAAGACCATGTGCTTATTCCCTGTCTCTGCGCTCATGATTTTACATACCGGTCACCCCTCAAACTCCTACATTCCAGGGA
>JARFYF010000094.1:52932538-52945057 GCA_030265395.1 Rhina ancylostomus | reverse complement strand
TCCCATTATTATTGTTCTGCAGAATCAATCCTTATTTTTGGATTGAGGATGAAACCAGAATCACAATAGATTAACCTTCTCTGAACCAGAATCAATAGGAAAGAGGATCATCAAAGCTTAACTTCACTCAATACCATCCAACTTATTTTAAAAGATTAAAAGCTCTGTCACTTTACAGGTTTTTTTGGGATTGAAATTACATTGTTCTTCCCCCTTTCACTGTCTTTGCTGCATCTCACTCAGTCCACAGTATGTACTTCCTTGGTGTTAGCTGTGGCTCAGTGCTTAGCATTTTCACTTCATAATCACAAAAGTTGTGGGTTCAAGGCCTATTCCTGAGATCTGGGCACAAATTCTGGGTTGAAACCCAGTGCAGTACTGAGAGAGTGTTACGTTATCAGAGATGCCATCCCTCTGGATGGGATGTTAAACTGAGCACCCCTTTGCTCTCTCAGGTTTATGACTGTTTGGAAGGGAATTATCTCAGCTAATATATAACCCTCAACTAATATTAATAGCAAAATTGTATAATATCTTGGTTCCTGATATTCTTACTTCAGTGTGAGTAGACTTGATCATTTGCAGGAGCAGTAAGTTAAACAAATGACTTTGAACGCAGTGAGGCACAATTGCCATACGAGTAAGCTAATATCAGGACAGTCAACAGAATTTATACGGAAGTACATCTGGCAGCATAGAGTTTTATATTGAAGGATGCTGTTCATGGACTAAATGAGAGCATCCGGCAGCTGTTGCTTCCTAACAAAAGATGTGCAGCTCTACTGTGGTTTACTTTTCAGGGTTTCAGTTTCCAGGATTTGCACTGGTAATGAATTTGCTTAATTATCTTGGTTCTGTTGCATGACATCATCCCGAATGCTGCTTTTGAATAAAGTCACAGACTCACAAGGAAGCAGTTTTAACCTACCCATGGTATCTAGACCCAGTCTGAACCCTTTTCCATCAGTGGTGGCTCATGTAACACACATGCCTTCATGGACCAGTGAAAGTATAGACATTGACCTGTACACATAGATATCTGCACACTTGCATGTGTATTAGGTGTGTGTGTGTGTATATGTATATACAGCACACATGCAGACACACACACGCAGACACACACACACACACACACACACACACACACACACACGCAGACACACACACACACACACACACACACACACACACACACACACACACACAGAGTCTTCCTCACTGTCTGACACCATCCATTCTGTGACTGAGAGTTTCCTCTCCACTGCTGCACCTCTGCCACCCTCCCACACATGAAACTCCCTCTAAGAATTTCTGCCCACACTCCCAGCCACACACTGGGCCCCATTCCCAATGCACCCCATGCCCACATCTCTCCCCGTTCCCAGCCGGACTCTGTTCACACACCTGCCTCCATTCCCTCTGCACACCTGGCCGTTCCAATCCATGGGTTTCCGCCACACCTGGCTCTTTTCCCAGCCAGACTCCACACACCTGGTAAATTTCTCCAGATGTACGGTGGAGAGAATTCTGACTGTTTCCATTACCTCCTGGTACGGAGACTCCAAAGCATCGGATCGCAAGAGGCTGCAGAGGGTTGTAGACTCAGACAGATCCATCACGGGCTCAATCTAACCCCTCCCCCAATCGAGGTCATCATCAAGAGGTGGTGCCTCAAGAAGTTGGCATCCACCACCAAGGACCCTCTACATCCAGGACTTACCCTCTTCTCATTACTACCATCAGGGAGGAGGTACAGAACCTGAAGATCCACACTCAATGATTCAGTAACAGCTTCTTCCCGTCCGCCCTCAGATTTCTGAACTGTCCATGAGCCCATGAACACAACCTCGTATTTCCTTTTTTTGCACTATTTACTTAGTTTTGTAATTTATAGTAATTTTCATCTTTGCACTGTACTGCAGCCGCAAAACAACAAATTTCAATTTACGGTATGGGAGAAACAAACAACTACTTTCTGTTTCAGGGTGATTGGCAAAGAACCAGGACGCACTATTTGCAGAATGAATCTATTAAATGGGTTATTCCGTCAGTCGCCTCTCTCCGAACGAGATACTGTGGGATGGAAGGCAATTGTGCTCCCGGTCTTACACGGATTTGGACTGGGGTCACTGGGGTGAACACGACCTCAGCTTTCGACGCAGCCCGTGAATCGGGGGTTGGCTCATCCGAAGGGGGTGGGTGGGGCTGATGGTGGCGTAAACAGCCTGTCACCGAGAAAGGTGTGAGTTAATAAGTCAGTGTCCCTTCTGGCAGTATCTGGGGAACCCATAAAGGCCCGTGTCTGCCTCTGCCTCAAGTCGGTGGGCTAGGAATCCCAGCTCCTTCGGTTTATGACCCTCATTAACTGAGAGGGTAATGTGAGGGGACATCAAGCCTGACTGATTCCACAATCATTCGGCACTTGAACTAAAAGTGCTGTTCCCTCCTTACCCATTCAATGAGACCGTGGCTATAGACAGTTTAAAATCGTGCTGGGCGATACGAGAAGCTTCGAGGGTCGAGGTATTAGCCCCCGTATCTATCATAAAGTGGATGGGTTTTCCCTCAACTGATAAACTGACAATAGGTTCATTTACCGAGTTATCAGTGAGGGCAGGGAACGTGGAACGTCTCCTTCCCCCAGCTAGTTAGGTGGAAAATTGTTTGCTAGTCGGAAAAGATTGTTGTTTACTGGGGGTCCAGCCTACCGTTGGGGCTAGTGGGGCAGTCCCACTGCCAATGGTCAGGTGCCCCGCAGAGGTAGCATCCTGTCGACCTGGAGCTCGCTGGTGTGGGTTGTTGGGGTCCCCTGGGTCCTGGGTAATTATGGGGTACGGTGGTGCGCATCGGGGGGTCCTTCCAATGGGGGTCTTGAGCCATTCGGGTGTATTGGATACCCTTTACCTCACTCAGCATAGGTGGTTGGCCGGAATCTTTATGGTCGTCATTATCAGTCGTAGAATCGGAGTCATAATCGGTGTCTGACGATCTGAAGATCGACTGAAGGTCTGTCCCCTACCAAAAGTTCCGTCTCTTGTCTGCGGCCTTAGAGCCATTTGTATGCGGGCTTTCTCTCTGTCTAAGCTGCTTCCTACTTCGGCACGCAATAGGGCCATGGAATTGTCTTTGGGACAGGAGTTGGACAGCAGTCATTGGTGGTGAGAGTGGGACGGTTTGCGGACTAGTCGCATAACATGGGGGCGGCAGTGAAATTGGGGGGTGGGTAGATAGGGACTTGGTGGACATTCCCATCCTCCTCATTTTCATCCATATCATTACTTTGGAACAACAGGGGCACGCCAGACAGGCCGGGAGGAACTTCCACATTATCCTTATTTTTTTCCATTTTTATTCCTACGTTTTTCCTTACTTTTCTGATCAACCCTTTCACTCTCCCTTCTGTTTCTCTCAGCATCGTGGTCTCTGCACCGAGACGTCAGAACTCCCCAACTCTTGGGGTTTCCATTCTCATCACACACACTAATCCCCGTTCTACGTGTATTATGTTCCCAACTACTCTGCTACATCTATTTGTTAGGTCTCCGGCCGTTTTTTCTCCAAGTCGACATTAACATTTTCCATTTTTCACCTGTATTGCGCTCCCAAATCGCCCTTTCTGTCTTCAGGCACTTATCCACATCCCAAGTTCCCCCGAATGGTCCTATTTCATTTCCCAATTTTTTTATTGAAGCATGCCATCAATTTACAGAAGTTATTCTCATTTTTCAGATCGTCTTTACATAACTCAGATAGTGGGGCATTGGACCAAGGCTAAGCGAGAGTTTGTGCCGTTTTTTCCCGACTTTACGGTACAAATCGCTGTATCTATAAGATCGGTCTCTTTCCTTCACCCACTTCAGGTTCCTGACCTTTCCATGGGGGATTTCCCCTCTTCAGAACCGGTCTAAGGCAGGGTGGTAGTATCCAAGATCTGATCTCAAACCTGGAGCTCAAAACCTTGAAATTCACAAACCTTAAACTCAAACCTGGGGACACAGACCCCGAACCTGAAATTAACGGGGGACTCGAATCCCGAACCTGAAACTAACTGGGGACGCGAACCCCGAACCTCTCTTCCTGCTGCAAAGCTATGCTCCTTCAGATGTCCGCTTCACATGCACGTCTTCATGCATCAAACCAATTCTGTATTTCACTCCACTCCCTCCCCACGTGCACCACTAGTAATCTGTTTGTTTAATCTACAGGTAGTTTAAGATACCCCACAATTTTTCTCTTTCACCAAGAACACCAATACGACTGAGCCATGAACTCTTGCCTCCACTGATATGATCTAAAATCTTTCATATTGCATTCTTCATAAATTCACTTTCATCACCTCACTGCAGCCAATACATTGAATCACAGATTCTCCAGTTCAAATACCCATCCCGCACTTACGAACTTGTGGATCCTCAGTTCCACTATTTCAATATTCTTGTGCTGTTTTCTTAACACTCCACGTCCTTTTTCAACTCCTTAATGTTAATTTGGTTTAAAATTTTGATTGAAGCTGTTCATACAAGTGCCAAAAGAAAAGAAATTGCTTCCATTATAGTTGGTCATATGGCACTCAGACAGGTTCACAAGTACCCCATCAGAGGATATTCGACAAGCGAAGAGATCGATCAGGTGTCCGTCTCCCTGAGAGGGATCAAGGTGAATCTTAGCCTGTGGACCATCTCACGTAGTCGTTATCCCCGTCGATCGCTCAGGCCGCTTCCGAAACCTCATCTTGGGCTCCTGTCTGGCTCGCCAATGTGTTGTCCCGATTTTAAGTTCCCACTTCTGTCTGCTGCAAAGTAACACAGTGCCACCAGGTTGATTCAGTTTAAATGCGTTTATTAGCAGTACACTGCGAGGGAGGGGTCTCCTCAGCACTCTGAGAGTCGCTTCCCGAGGTCTCCACAGTCCAAAGGAGCAGACACTGATTGATACAGATATTGTCACACACACTGAACGAATTGGCTCCACGAGTTCCGGTCAGGCCACAGAGATCCAAAAGCAGACATCACACCCATTGTCCAATAAAACTGATTTACAATCAAGAAATTCAAAGACAGTTATCATCCTCATTGTTTAAAACAAACTTCCTCCAGTCTGTTTATTACACCCACCACCCTTATTGTCCAATATATTAGCCCAACACCAAGGGTCCGAACACAGCAATTATCAGCTAGACGAGTTAGTAGGTTGCCTGCTCTTGCTCGCAAGTTATTTTTCCATCAGTTATATGTATAGTCCCAGTTTCTTAACCCTTTACTTCCTCAACCCAATCTACCAGATGCACCTAGGGGAGGTTGAAGGACTTCTGGGTTGGCCGGAAGCACTAGGTCTCTGAGGAAGTCCTGAGTCTGCCGATGGCTGGGGGGACGGTCAGTCGCTGGCGTGCATGTGTACCCAGCGGGCGGCCCTCCGCCTCCGGGCGCTGCAGAGTTACCTGTACACTGAGCACACCCCGCAGTGGCACGATCTGGCCACATATTTTCTCCGCCGGGGACACTGCCTCCGGGAAGGGGTGTATCTCCCGGCGGCAGTCGCCGGCCGTGCCACTCTACGGGTGCCCTCCGGGTTCTACCGGGATCTGAGGCAGGTGTTGGGCGCGATCTTGCGTTGAGCACGCGGCTGCTCCAACTCCTGTCGCAGCGAGCGCGGGAGGGGTGTGTCCAGGCCACGCCGGCCCCTGCCCTGCCAGAGTTGCTGGTCAGGCCCAGGTTCCGGTTATTCTCATGGGATGCGATGCGGCACAACCTAAGCCACCTGGAGGACACACCGACGATGCTGTTCCGCGAGGTGCCGAGGCGGTTCTTGTACGGGCTGCTCCAACACACCTTTCATTTCCTCGTCCTGGTCTGCTGGCCAGACACACCGTGGTGGACTGTCTTGCTGGTGAGCAGTGAGGGGGGTCCCCAGTGGAGGTTTTTATACGTGGAAGTCATAGGGGTCTGGGGTGGAGGGTGTTGCACCCGGCAGTACCATGCAACTGTTTTCTGAGCTGGTTCACCGTCACCCCAGCCGTCTGTCACTTCTGCGGACAGGAGGAGATGATGTACCACGGCTTTGTGGAGTGCGAGACGTTACAGCCCGTCTCTGCGTATCTGAAGGGGCTGCTGCTCAAGTTCTGGCTGCATTTCAGCCCGACGCTGTTGATCTACGGTCACCTGGTGCAGTGCTGAGTATGGCACGCGGAGGATCTCCTGGTGGGTCTTCTGCTGGGCCTGGCCAAGCTGGCCATCCACGGACGCAGCGGCAGGCGGCCGAGTGTTCCGGCCGGTCCGCCTGCCTGCCTGTCTTCTGTGAGTGTGCGGGTGTCTTTGAAGAGGGAGTACGTGTCTCCGCGGGCAGCCTGGTTGAGTTCCGCGCTCGTTGGTATCGCGTGTGTTGTGGACGGTACAAATGCGATTCTTATTTAAAGTGTCGAGTGTTGCGTTACCGGGTGCAGTCTTCCGTGCGTTTCATTCACATTTGTTTGCACTAGCGACTGTAGTTCTGTTGTTGCTTAGTTTCTTTTCTGCATCAGATGTAGTGTATTGACACTGGTTGTTCTTTTTGTCGAGCTTTTAGCTAATAAACGTTTACATTAAAAAAGCGGAACGGCAACCGCAGAGAGTTGTGGCCCTGTGGCCGATTCCCAGGGAGAGGAATTGGAGCTGCCACTGAGACCTGTGGATCACCCCGCTCCGGGAAAAATGGAGCTAGTCCATCCTCCTACCACCACCAGCACGGGGTTGGTGGGTTAATCGGCCCCAGTGTGTGGGTGGGAGGTAGAATCTGGGAGGTGTTGATGACAATATAGGGGAATGAAATAAGATCGGTGTAAATGGGTCAGCACAACTTGGTGGGCCGAAGGTCTTGTTTCCTGTCCGGAAACAGCACGTCAACAGAGGTGTACCTCAATGCTGCGTGCTTAGACCCTGCTCTACCCCCTACACAGACGACTGTGTGACTCAGCACAGCTCCAATACTATCTACAAATTTGCCGAAGACACTAATGTTGTTGGATGAATCACAGGCGGTGACGTGTCAGTGTACAGGAGCGAGATCAGTCACCTGGTTGAGTGGTGCCGCAACAACCTCTCGCTCAATGTCAGTAAAACTTAGGAGCTGATTGTTGACTTCAGGAAGGGGAAGGATGGTGAACATGTGCCAGTCCACATTGGTGGATCAGCGGTGGAGAGATTCAGCAGTTATAAATTCCTGGGCATTAAAATATCGCACCACCTGTCCCGGGCCTAGCACATATATGTAATTACAATGAAGGGGCGCCAGCATCTTTCTCAGGAGGTTAAGGAGGTTCAGCTGGTTACTGAACACTCTAACAAACTTCTACAGATATACTGTTGGAAGTATCCTGACTGGTTGCATCATGGTCTGGTACAGCAATTCATATGTGCGGAAACACAAGAAACATAAGATTTCTGTATTAGTCACATGTACATTGAAGCATCTTTGCATAGAATGTTCTGGGGCAACCCACAACTGTTACCATGCTTCTGGTGCCAACACAGCATGCCCACAATTTCACAACCTGTCCGTCTTTGGAATGTGGAAGGAAACCGGAGCACCCAGAGGAAACCCAAGCAGTTCTGGAGAGAACGTAAAACTCCTTACAGATCGTGGACAGAATTGAACCCGGGTTGCTAGAACTATAATAGCATTATGCTAACCGCTACGCTACCATGAAGCTGCAGGGAGTAGTGGACTCAGCCCAATACATCACAGGCACATCCCTCCAAACCATTGGTAGGACCTACAGGACGTGCTGCCTCAAGAAGGCAACGTCCATCAAAGATCCTCCCACCATCCAGGCCATGCCATCTTGTTACAGCTTCCATGGGGCAGGAGGCACGGAAGCCTGAAGTCCCACACCAGCAGCTTCAGGAACAGAAACACCCCTTCAACCATTCGGTTTATGAACTACCAGACAACCTTGACTCACTGCAATTCACCTGCTGCCAAAGCAGGTCAATGACAGACGCCATCTCCCTGGCCCTACCCTCATCTCTGGAGCATCTAACACCAGTGTTAGACTATTGTTTGTTGACTACAGCTCCACCTTCAATATATAATTCCAAACAAATTTATCTCCAAACTTCTAGACCTGGAACTCAACAGCTCCCTTGGCACCTGGATCCTTGACTTCCTGACCAAGAGACTGCAATCAGTGAAGATAGGCAGCAACAACTTCACAACTATTATTTTCAATAGTGGTGCCCCTCAAGGTGGCATCCTCAGTCCCCTACTCTACTCCCAATACACTCATGACCGTGTGGTCAGATTCTGCTCTAACTCCTTCTAGAAGTTTGCGGATTATACCACTGTAGTGAGTTTTATCTCAAATAACAATGGGTCAGAGTACAGGAAGGAGATAGAGAACCGAGTGACATGGTGTCATGAGAACAACCTTTCCTCAATATCGGCAAAACAAAAGAGCTGGTCATTGACTTCAGGAAGGGGGGCGATGCACATACTCCTGTCTATATCAACGGTGCTGAGGTGAAGAGGTTTGAGAGCTTCAAGCTCCTTGCAGTGAACATCCTTCCTTCCAGTTACTGCCTGCGTTTGTCCTGAGGAAGTATCCTGACTCCAGTCTTGTATCAGTGTGCCGCATTTGGGTTCTCTGTGAGTTTTCTCTCGATCAACATTGTGACAGTCCTTGAGCTTACTGATTCGTGTTTTCAAACTTTTGTGACCTTCTTTGTGATAGAAGGGGGAGAGGAAAGAATACTCGTGGTGAGTAGGGTCTCTGATTATGCTTGCTGCTCTACCGAGGCAGTGAGAAGTATATGGAGGGGAGGATGGTTTCCGTAATGTGCTGAGTTGTGCCCACAAACTCTCTGCAATTTCTTGCTGTATGGGGAAGAGCAGTTATCATACCAAGCCGTGATATATTCGGATAGGATACTTTCTATGGTGTATCTATAAAAATTGGTGAGAGTCAAAGGCCACATGCCGAAATTCGTTAGCCTTCTGAAGAAGTAGAGGCGCCGATTTGCTTTCTTGGCCACAGCGTCCATGCGTTTGGACTAGGACAAGCTATTGACGATGCCTACATCTAGGAACTACGAAAGATTGCATTAATTATTTCAACAAAAAAAACCAAGAGAAGACGAGAAACAACGGAAATACAGACTGTAGTATTAAAAAAAGAAACTATGGATTTGATCACTTGTTTATTGACATCTCAAGAATAATTGTGGATCTTTATGAAGAGTACGTCCTAAAGTTTAATTGAATCACTTTCGGTCGCATTGATTGTAGGGAATACAGTCATTAATGCATTTGCAATTAAATCACAGACAGTGCACAGTCTACACGACGCCAAAGTGGGGCGCCCAACAGTACATCCTCGGCTACAGTTCCTGCTCTACTGAACACAATCGCTTTTCTACATGTTTCCCCTCTCTGACTACAACCTCTCACGCCAAAGGATGCGCAGATACATGGCGTTCATTGATTTTTTTTTTTCTCATTCATCCTCCAGATGCTGATATTGATGAGGAAGGTCAAGTGCAGGTCTCCTACTTTCAGATTTGGGTGAATTGATAATGGGCACACAGAATGACACGGCAATTAAACAAATACCTCGGTTCTGTCTTCAAGGGGGGGGGGACACGCGGAACTGTCCAGAGATATTGGCCACCAGATGAAGATGAGAGACTACAATAAAATACTATTGGTAAGAAAGTAGTGCTGGAGGTATGAGAGCACTGTAAATCTATAATTCCCTAGGGTCTGATAATTTTCATCCCAGATCGTAAAAGAAGTAGCCATTCAAATAGTAAGTGAATTGTTTGTTATTGTTCAGAATTCACGTACAGTAGTGGAGGCCAGATCATTGAGGGCATTCAAGGAGGAGATAGACAGATTTCTAATTAGTCAAGGTATCAAGGGTTATGGGGATAAGGCAGGAAATTGGGGATTTTTTTTCTCTTCTTACCTCCCTCCCCCCAATCCCCGGCCCTTCTCCCTCTTATTTCCATTTCCATGGAGCAGGCTCGATGGGCCGAATGGCCTTATTCTGCTCCCTTATCTTGTGATCCTGTGATCTATGGATTATGGAATAGTCACTACAGTTTGCAGGGCGGCAAATGTACCCCCACTATTTTAAAAGAGGAAGAAAGAAAACGGGTTAACTCAACAATAGGACTGGATAATTTCATAGTTAGCAATACCAAGACACTTGGAAAATATTGACAGGATTAAACAAAAGCAACATGGATTTCTGAAAGTGAACTCAGATTTACCCAATTTATTTGGATTTATCTGAAGAATTAACAGTTTCTCTGTCCAAAGGGAAATCATGGATATATTTCAGTTTGATTTCCAGAAAGCATTTGATGATGCACGGTTTGTAGGATATTGCTACAAGTAAACGGTTATGGTGCAGGAGTTGACTTACTGGTGTGGATTAAAAATTAGCCACTTTAACAGATGATCGGCATACTTGGGTCTTTTCAACTGGGTACGTTGTAAACAAATAAGGGAAGTGTGGTAAGTATCAGTGCTGGTTCGTCAGCTTTTTCCAGTTTCTAGAAATTACTCGAATGAAAGCACCAAAGGTGTGGCTGCTAAATTTCCTGAAGAAAGAAACTTTGTTGGCAAAGTAAGTTGTGAAGAATTCCTAGGAAGGCTTCAACGTATTATAGATAGGATACATGATTGGGCAAAAAGACAATCGACAACTGGAAAATCAAAAATTTGCAGAGGCTGGAAATGCAAAATAAATGCATAAAATTCTGTAAACACTCATCATGTGACAGCATCTGTGGAAGGAGAAACAGTTTCAATGTTTGAGGTCGTAGACCCTTCATGAAAACTGCTGGAAGTTTCTTGCATTTTCTGGTGTTATTACTGGAAATACAATATAACACTGGAAACTGTGAGTTTTTTCTGCTTTGGCATGGAAAATAAGAACATAATAATATTTTCTAAATAGTGAGTGATTGCAGGACTCTGGGATTCGGGGAGACGGAGGTGTCAGAAGTGAAAAGATGCAGGAAACGCCCTGGAGATACGACTCCTAAACAGTAGGTGAACCATCCATCACTGCAGGGTGGAGTGTAGAAAGCATTATCATGTCACCTCTTGTGCCCGAGAGACAGGTTTTGTATCGTTAATCGCAGGAGCGCTCTGTCCTTTCTGAAGTGCCAGCTCCATTGAGAGCAAAAGTGGCTTCACGTCAAAATGACTCCGATTTTTGTTGAAATATCGAGCTCCTGAAGCGGTGGGGAGTTTTAAAATGGCAATAAAACGAGTAATGAAATGTACTTGCACGAATCTGTCTTTTAGAGCACAGTCCGTTTTGGAGATGGGAAATCACCCCCATACACCCCGCCACTTCGTGATGAACTCTGGAAGCCGCAGCTTTCATTGGCCAACCTCGATGTAACCGGAAATTTCCTGGGGTTTCGGTGCCCTTTCTACCGGAAGGAATCTCGTCACAGAACGTAGCCCCAAATTAAACAAGCAATGTAAGGATGATTGCAAGTAAAGTCTATTCAAGGCTTGGTGGGTCGCCATTGATACAGAGGATAAGGGATGCTGATGAGATGGAGATGAAGGGAAGGCAAAGAAGAAAGACAGAGCAAAAACAGACGGACAGAGAAAAGTAGGAAATAAAAGGAGAAGACAAAGGAATAACGTGTAAGAGAAGAGAAAAAAAACAACAGAGCATCGTAATGTTATACGTAATGCTGCTGCCTCACAGCTGCAGCGACCCGACCTGATGCACATTCTGAATGGAGTTTACACATACTCTCTGTGACCACGTGATTTTGCCCCGGGTGCGCCGATTTTCTCCCACATCCGAAAGATATGGTGGTTGGCAGGTGAAGTGGTTACTGCAAATTACCTCGTGTAAGCGGGCGATAGTTGAATCGGGGTGCAGTCAATGGGCAAATGAGAGGGGATGGGTAGGAAAGAAATTAATGGAGAAATGAGATTGAGTGGATTGCTCTAAATGCCGGCGTTGTACAAATGGTAAGAATGGCCTCTTTCTATATCCCAAGAAGGCACAAGGCATCCGTGAAACAAGGCTGCATTTTTTCATTAATATCCGTGCTTTTAGGAACTCCGAACAGCATTATAGCCAGAGAACTATTTTTGAAGTGTAATCGCCATGAAACGGGGAAAAGGAGATCGTCAGTCTGAGCTGAGTAAGATGCTGTGTAGAAGAATATGATAAACGAGACGACAATCTGCCTGTTGTGCTGCTGTTGATTATGAGATGAATATGAAAGCAGTTTATGGGGAAACTTCATCCATTGCAAGCTATGATTATCAACGTCGTGACGTGCAGGACAGCTGAGCTGCTCGCCATAACATCTAATGAAAAAAGCTGGCACAACTTTTGTTTCAGGCTAGAGAGGAAAGAGGGGAACAGAGCCTTTTCGGTCAGAGGAAGGGTGCTCACTGCCCTCTGATTCATTCGAAATGGGACGTTTTTAGTCAAGGCTGGGGCCAGGATGAGCGTTAAAGCGAACGGTGCAAACGTGTTAATTGCGCTCGCTGCTTTGCGAT
>JARFYF010000094.1:52680139-52693227 GCA_030265395.1 Rhina ancylostomus | reverse complement strand
GTCTTATCACAGTGGGATAGAAGCTGGCCTTGCGCCTGGTGGTATGTATCTCAGGTGCTTGATGTCCAGCCTGATGGGGGCTTCATCCTGTCTATGTCTCAGACTCTGAGTGGTGACAGTTCTTTGGCAGCTCTGCTGTAATGGTGTGTCCACCTCCAGTTCTCTTCCTACTTTGCTCAGCTGATTTCCCTCATCTGGAAACAACATCTGCTGTCACTAGCAGAGAGTTGCTTGTGTTGAGGCATCTTCAATATCAGTCATGTCTACCTTCATCAGTCCCACTTGCTGTACTGTAACACTTCCAAGTGATAGGTTTGATGTGCTTCTGGTTCACCACAATGAACTCCAAGTCATAACTCTCTGGATTCCTTAGGTTCACCACCATCACTGAGCAGCCTTCAGTGAGTCTCACACTACTGGTATTAAATGCACTGCCTTGAACTAGATGGCTTGCTTCGGGAGCACATAACACCTTGATCCCAAGCCAAGTTGAAATGTCACAGGTTACCCTTGTCCCTACACCTTGGTGTTGCTACACCTACTGGGTGCTCATTCCTCTGAATTGCCTTCATTTGGCACCAGCCTCATTGTGTTCAACTGTTACTCTGAATCTAACCTTGTTGCTATCTCTACATTGCTTCTCTGCTCCACATGGTATGTACTCTTTCCCGTGCATGGATCTTTCTTTCTCAGCCACTTGTGCTACTGTCCATAGCACTTGCAATGTCTATTCTAAGCCACCTTAGTTATATTGGATGACTTAATGAAAATGTATCATTCTGAAGTTTTCACCCTGTTTCTGAGACTGAATGAGTTTCATTCCTGATTTCCAGCTGTTGTTTACCTTTGCGGTTGGCCTATGGATCTCTGCCTGAGGTGGCAGTTTCCTTTGACCACTGAGTCTGTATTGGTTCTCAGGCTTCACCGAGGGTATGCACCTTCACCCTCAGTGTGTTCCACTCATTACCCACTCCCTCTGCCCTCCTGGCTTTAAGAATGTGCTGCACCCCCACACTCAAGAGCAGTGGCCTGGAGCACTGCCTAGAGTTCTCCCGCCCACCTTTGATCTGCCCCATGGGGCCCACAATGAAGGGATTTACTGAGCCTGCAGTCCACAGCTCCAACTCCAGGGTTTGGTTTCCACTGCTTATTGTTGAACCATTTTTTTTGAAACTTAGAATTTTCACAGGTGGTCCATATAAGAGCCCAAAAAATAGGGTTATTTTCCCTTTCTTCACCGCAATATTTTCTTTACCCCAGACCTTGGATACAGTTGCAAGTTCAACCTTAGAAGAATAATGACAGGATAAAGGAGTGTGAAACAAGGGTGTTTGCTTGATTCTAACATAAGCCATTACAGAAATCAAACTGGTGAATCTCTGTAATTTCAGTAAGAAATGTTTATGTTTCCACTCAACCCTCCTGTAACAAACCATCTGCCTTCCTAATTGTTTGCTGGACTTCTGTGTTAACTTTTGCTGGTTGGTGTATAGGGGTAATTTGGAATTTAGTCCCTCTGAACATCAACACCTTTCAGTTTATCTGCTTTTCTATTTTTCTCATTTCAGTTTGGATGTCCTCACATTTTAACATTATATTCTTCTGCCATTTCCTTATCCATTAACTTTATAGTTTCAAGAGGCTGGATAAACTTGGGTTGTTTTCCTGGAGCAGCAGAGGCTGAAGGAAGACCTGATAGAAATTTGTAAGATTATGAGAAACATAGATAGTGTAGATAGTTGGAGTCTTTTACCCAGGGTGAAAATATCAAATACTGGAAGGCATAGGTTTAAGGTGAGAGGGGGCAAGTTTAAAGGGGATGTGCAGGGCAAGTATTTTGTACAGAGTGGTGGGTGCCTGGAATGGGCCGCCGGGCCAGTGGTGGAGGGAGATACAACAGTGGCATTTAAGACAGGCACATGAACATCCAGGGAATGGAGGGATATGGATCATGTGCAGGCAGGTAGGTTTAGTTGAATTTGGCATCGTGGGCAGAACAGACATCATAGGTCGAAGGGCCTGTTCCTGAGGTGCCTGTGGTTCTATGTTCTATATCTTCTGAAACATCCCTGCATCTTCTTCACCACCCACATTGTCTCCCAGCTTTGTATTACCAGTAAATTTGAATTTATTGTACTTGATCATTTCATCCAAATCTGTGCTATAGATTGTGATCAGCTGGGGCCCAAACACCAATTCCCACTGCACCCTGTTAGCCACAGCCACCCAATTGGATTCATTTACGTATTATAGAGCATAGTACAGTACAGCTCAGTACAGTCCCTTCAGCCCACAATGTTGTGCTGACCTATATAAACGTACTCCATGATCAATCCAATCATTCCCTCCTACACAGCCCATAAACCTCCATTTTTCTTACTTGGGGACTTGTTGTGCAAGTTATATATAACTCACCATGATGGAAGAAACTCAGATTTAATCTTTGCACCTGGCCTCACATCAACTCATGACCAGCTTGCACCAAATTATGTTTACAACAGAAATAGCCCTCTATTAAACACAAGTAAACCTGCTGCTCAGCAGAGACCTGAGCTCCATAATCACACTTGCTGTCTGAAAATGATGGTGCTCTCCAGATCAGAGAACTGTTCTAGAGCAAAATTACAAGTGGTTCATTGGCTAATGAGAAGCAAAACATATCAAACAAATATTAATGAAGTGCATTCTAAGATTGAAGACAGAAGAGACTGCAGATGCTGGAATTTGAAGCAACAAATTGGAAACATCAACAATTCCTCTCCCTCCCCTTACAGATGTTGCTTGTCTGCTGAGTTCCTCCAGCAGATTGCTCATTGCATTCTAAGATTTTTGGAAACATGTATCAAGGAGCAATGCATTGGTAGCTTGCATTCTTGCTTTCTTACTTACTATGACATAAAAGGAGGATATTCAGCCCGTTGGATCCATGCTAGCTCCCAGCAGAGCAATCCCATCAGTCCTATCCCCCTGCTTCTTATTTTCTCTACCCCTGCAACTTATTTTCCCTCACATGTCCATCCCCTTTCAGTTTTCTGACACCCGCCTACACTGGGATAATTTACAGTATATAATTAATCTATCGGCACATCTCTGGAAGGTGAGAGGAAACCAGTGTCCCTGGAGGACACCCAGGCATCCAAGGAAAGAGCATGCAAACTTCACATGGATGGCACTCAAGGTAAGGATCAAACCAGGGTTTTTGGAGTTTCCAAGTGATATCAGAATGCATTATTACAAGGATAAAAAGTGTTTGTGCTTATTGGGGTAAAAGCTTAGAAGGTGTCAACTTTGACTCACTGGGTGGTGGGGGGTTAATCTCTCGCCCAACCCCAAGTCAGAAGTTTATGAGTTCAAGCTCCAATCTAGAGACATAAGCGCTTACAGGCTGAAAATATACAACAATTGGGGAGTGATGCACTGTCAGTGATCACCTTCCAGGAGAGATGTGAAATCAAAGCCCTGTTCACCTTCTCAGGTGGAAGTAAAAGATCCATCAAAGTGCAAGGCAGTCACTCTCCCATCCTGGTCAACATTTACTGGGGGAAGGGATGATTTCACTCAGAGCCTGCTTGCTCTGTTTCCTGCATTACTGAGAAATTACAGCATGAAACAGGAGCTTGGGACCAACAGGTGGAATCCAAGCCCACATGAGGCTCCTCCCAAAATCTGTCAACACGTCCTTCCATTCCTTCCTCCCCAGGGTGCTAGAGTGTGAAAGGAGCAATATAAAGGTTTTATACCCTGGAATATTCCTTTCTTTAGTCATGAGTTTAAGGATGTAAAGATACTCCCACTTTTTATGTTCAGTATCGACAGTCTCTAAAAGGTAATGATACTCAGTGGATGTCTAAGGGAAGATCTCTCTGTTCAGTCATAAGGCTCCAAAATTTCACCCTGCGTTGCCTTTTGCGAATGACATTAAAATTTCCTGCTGAGTATCAGGGAGTTTTGAACAATCTGCCCCTGCTGACTGGGGATTGGTCTGGGCTTTCCGATCTTTCCTGATCCTCCTTAGGGACTTGATCCTTCATAACTCCCATTCCAATTTCATTCATCCCAGGGAGACTTTTAGTCCATCAACTACTCAGTTTAATAACTATTACCTGAAATTATTTTATTGACAAACTAGAATATTTACCTTAGTTCCAAGGAACCATTGTTGCATCGATCATACTCATAATTCTTCCCAGGCCAGGTCAGGCACTGGGCTGATGTAACACCTTCCTGTACAGGTAATCTCTCCTACTGTTATTCTCTGTGTTGAGCCAGGCTCATTCAGGTTTGGAAACCAGTGAAGCTTCACAGAACCCCCTACTCACAATACATTTAAAAAGTTTATCAAAACTTAATGAATGCCAACACAGCAATCAACATGACATAAGAGGTCATATGAAATTCTGAAGATATGGTACAAAATATCACACAGTTACACTTTAGTATAACCTGGATATTTAGCACCTCACACTGCTTTACCCCTTAACCACCCCCCGGTTTTCCTCTCTTTGCCTATGGTTTGTTAACTCCGCAGTTCTCTTGCAGGCGACCCTTTGACTATAAACGTTCCTATTCTCTAATTCCAGATGATTTTAGACAGGACTCACCACAGCAAATACTCAGGATGTTCTGTCTATGACTCCTTGCAGGTTGACCTTTGTTCCTCTGAGCTATCTTTGCATATATCACACCCATGATAATTTAATTGAAACAGCCATCCCTTTTAATTGTACCATCTCTATGCTTTTGTCTGATATTCCAATGTTTGATGTCCACTATTAGCACAAACAGAATGCTTTGATGTAGGAATGTTTTAACTTATCAGCAGTTATAAACTTAAGGATAATTGCCTTGATATTGACACTTGCCAACACCAGTCGAGGACAGAGCCAGACACACTGCAGCCATCTTGTTACTTAGGCAATGACATGTTACTTTGGTGACAGGGGCCTGGGAGAATAGCTTGCGTTTGCATAAACAGCTACTTTAGGACTTGTTTCAGCTTACAAACTGTAAAGTTCAGCACTGACACCGGGTACCCTGCAACACTTCAGGACAGGAACTTCAGTCAATTTCTTGATCAACTTTTGTTTCTTGCTAAAGGAATCTGACTGCACCTGAAAAATAAAGAATTGAACTTGCACTTACATAGTGCCTTACTTCAATTATCTTTCAAATATCATTACTGTTACTAAGGAGAATCAGCTGTCAGTTTGTGCACAGTCTGATCTGATCTCATGAAGAGGAAAGAAAATGAAGGACTAATACTGGTTAAGGAATCACAGGAAGAATTCTATTCCTCTTTTTTGATATCTACAGTGTGATCTTTTATGTCCTCTAAGAGAGCAGGTAAGGCTTCTGTTTAGTTTAACATCTGAAACACTGCAGTAAAGCAGCACTCCCTCAGTGATGGGCCAACATTAGGCAATCACTCGACAGTGGTGTTTGAGCACACAACTTTTGACGCAAAGGTGAGTTTGCTACCAGCAATGACACAAGCCAGAGGGATCAGCTTTCCATCATCTGTTGGACTAAGTCTTCAAGAATGTCAGCCCATTTGTTCAGGCATGGGAACATCAAGTGGTGTGTGGTTCTAAATGTACCACCAACAGCACTCAAACAAATGGGTGCAAGGGAAATAAAACCGAACACGGCAGTGCAGCGAAGAATGCTCTTCTGAGGTTGCGCATTGTAAAAGGAAGATTTCCCAGACGTTGCTCTGAGAGGTAGCCACACAGCCTTAGTTCACTCACTGGAGAAGGGACAGTCAAGAAGGATGATGTATGTGACTACCAATGAGGCCAGCATGATCTTATTGAATGGCAGAGCAGGTTTGAGGGGATAAGTGGCATTTGCCTGTTCATATGAGGCAGCCACAAGGATCAAGAAGGAGGAGCCTCAGACCTTGAACTTGTCCAATAGGTATGAAATCCTTGCAGCCAGTATGGATGAGAGCAGAGTACAGGGAGGACAAACAGACTGACCACACAACCATGGTACAGGGAACGATACAGGTTAAAGGAGTGGAAGGAAATCATGGAATCATAGAAAGTACAGCGCAATACAGACCCTTCAGCCCACAATGTTGTGCCAACCTTTAAACCTTACCTAAGACTATCTAACGCCTTCCTCCCACATATCCCTCTTATTTTAAATTCTTCCATATGCTTATCTAGCAACCTCTTGAACTTGACCAATGTACCTGCCTCCAACATCGCCCCAGGCAGCATATTCCATGCCCCAACCATTATCTGGGTAAAATCCTCCCTCCCCTGATATCTCCCTTAAACTTCTCACCCATTACTTTAAAGCCATGCCCTCTTGTACTGAGCATTGGTGTCCTCAGAAAGAGGTGCTGACTGTCTACTCTATCTATTCCTCTTAATATGTTGTATACCTCTATCATGTCTCCTCTCATCCTCCTTCTCTCCAAAGAGTAAAGCCCTAGTTCCCTTAGTTTCTCCTCATAATACATACTCTCTAAATCAGGCAGCATCCTGGTAAATCTCTTCTGCACCTTTTCCAACTCTTCCACATCCTTCCTATAATGAGGCGACCAGAACTGGACACAGTACTCCAAGTGTGGTCTAACCAGAGTTTTGTAGAGCTGCATCATTACCTCGTGGCTCTTAAGCTCGATCCCCTGACTTATGAATGCCAACATCCCATAAGCTTTTTAACTACCCTATCTACCTGTGAGGCAACTTTCAGGGATCTGTGGATATGAACCCCCTGATCCCTCTGCTCCTCCACACTACCCAGAATCCTGCCATTAATTTTGTACTCTGCCTTGGAGTTTGTCCTTCCGAAGTGTATCACCTCACACTTCTCCAGATTGAACTCCATCTGCCACTTCTCAGCCCAGCTCTGCATCCTATCAATGGCCCTCTGCAATCTTCAACAATCCTCTACACTATCCACAACACCAGCAACCTTTGTTGTCTGCAGACTTGCCAACCCACCCTTCTGCCCCTTCATCCAAGTCATTACATGCACATACCTGACTTGGTTTATGTTCTGTTTGCAGCTATGTCCTCTATTGTGACTTGTTTTGCTATTGGTAGGGTCTAATCCAGTATTTCCTCAGTTGTCTAACATTCTAATTTCTCCTTGTGAAATAAGTCTATTTTTGTTTTATTCCTGTTAATTATTTTGTAATATTACCATGAAAATATCTTGGTTATAAATTCAATATTTTTAATTGTTTATGAACAGTGGAAAATTCCATCAGCTAAGGTTTTGCAGAATGCTAAATTTGCTTGCTCATTGTACATTTTATTGCTACTAATTTTTTAAAATGTTTTAAATTTAACAATTTAAGGAGCTGGTTATTAAATTGTTCTTTTGATACTTGACAAAGGGTACCTAATTACATTGATTTATGAAATGCCATTGGATACCAACATAAAATTGATATATTTTGGAGGTGATTAATGGGAGGCAAAGTTGTTTGTTGATATGGATAGTATCAGATCTAATTGGCAATTTGTGCTAATATAAGAGGATTGATATTGTTACAAATATTCTTATTGCAAAATCAGAACTTTTTGCTTCCCTCTAGGAAGAATTCTTTGACAAAACTCCATACACTATAATGTTCGGACCAGACAAATGTGGAGAAGACTACAAATTGCACTTTATTTTTAGACACAAGAACCCAATAACTGGAGGGTATGAAGAAAAGCATGCTAAACGCCCTGATATAGATCTAAAGAAGTTCTACACAGACAAGATCACACATTTGTATACTTTAGGTACTATATACATTCTAACAACTTTGATTATCTGTACTCTTCTTCTTTCCATGTTTGTATTTACCTGTCTGTGTCCAAAAGTTAGGAAATTAAATAGAATGTTCATGCTGATGCATCTGTGGGGTGGGAGAAGAAAAACAAGTTTAGTTAGTTAATGATAGTGCCCTACAATCCATGAATAAAGTATTGCCCAGTATCACTTTTAATTTTGTTTGCATTGTCTTTTATGTATCCATTCATAAGTCCAAATATGCAAAATGGCTTTGACTAGGCAAATGTCTAGGATGTTGGCTTCTCATGTGAATTGTTGAAACATCTTTTTAACAAAAGTTATCCATTTTTTTTTAGCATTAGTTGCTATGTATATATTGTTTAAAATGTGACAAAAATGTGATAATAAAGATGCATCAAGTATTTTGGAGGGCAATTGTTCATGTTATGACAAAATTGTAATTTTATTCATTGGCCCTTCCATACTGACCAAGGCCTTCTCCATTTACGAAACCATATACAAGCATTCTAGTTGGAACTTATTTTAAAGATGTTAATCTGGAAATTGGGTGGCAGAACAGTGCACAACACACTTTATGGAAACAAAATGACTAAAAATTGGACGTGGTGCATGTGCCTTGAACTCCACTGTCTTCCATTACACGTGAATGCATGATGGACTCTGGACGTACTCGGCCACATCCAACAAAATGCAATGCAATTCTGAAATTTTAAGTTGTGCATGCGGAAGCTACGCCCATGAAACCTGCTTTGTATGCACAGAGGACCTCCCCATGTGGATCGCAGAGCAGTGCACCTATATAGTCCCAAAGTAATTTTAATTACCTGGCCCTCCTTTAGCTGCCTGATTATCATAGACAGCTGCCAGTGAATTGACTATTCACCTATCTAACTACCACCTGCCAATTCTCAGGAATGCAGCCCTCTTCCTGAACCCAGAGTTGGATTGCAAGTAGGGCTGTAAAGTTCAGTTCTTCCCCCACCCACCTTCAGTACGACCTGGCTCCACATGCGGCCAGTCTCAAGAACCCCCCCCCCCCCCCCCCCAGGAAGTGGGTGAGGAATATCTCTTACTTGACACTGAGCTTTCCTTTTAAGGCTGTCTGAGGCAAGTCTGAATTGTCTGGCAGAAGATCCGTGAACAAAATATCTAACCTTTGCAATTGCCAATCAAGTACAATGAACTCATTGTACTCCACCTACTTACTGGATGACTTTTAAAATTTTATATTTTGCCTAGACTGTGTAGCACACCTTCCAGTGAAATACAGCAAGCCCTCCATAATCTTTGTTTCAATTGCATACATCTTGCAGGTGGATAGGATTAAAAGGTGGACATCTACTGAAAACTGGAGAAATGCAAAAAATGTAACATCTCTGATATTTTTCCCCACCCCCATATGTGTTCATTATGTGCATAATGCAACCATGTAGTGAGCTTCTGCTGTCAGTTGATAATCAAGAGCCCATTATTACACTGGAGGGGAAAGCATAAATTGAAGATGAAATTTTTTTTTAAACTGTCATCATGGTCAAATTAGGAGATGAGTATTGTAGCAAATAGTGCACATCATTTGAAAATTGCCTTCCTTTTGAGTATTGTACCTACTTGCTTCTGTCATTAATTTTCAAAAGTGTAAATATGTTCTTGACTGAGCAAGTATTCCCAAACTTTTTTTGGCTCGAGTTAGGAAGTAAAATGTTCAGGGATTGTTGTTTAAGGTGCTCTATCTTTGAATTAACATCAGTTTTTATTTTGTTTTAGTGCTGAATCCAGATAACACCTTTGAGATGTTGATTGACCAAACTGTTGTTAGCAAGGGAAATTTGCTGGAGGACATGACTCCACCTATTAATCCTCCGAAAGAAATAGATGACCCTGATGATAGGAAGCCAGAAGACTGGGATGAAAACCCAAAGATTCCTGATCCTGATGCACACAAGCCTGAAGACTGGTGAGTACAGTCTTCTGGGCAATTTCTTTAATGCTTTAGTTTCACGTTTGATGTTTTTAATTTGGAATGCATGGCATCATAAACTTTCTGTATTTTTTATCAATTTGCACTTGGATTTTATATTACATAATTTTGAATACTTCTACAGTTACAACTTCAAAATAAAGGATCTTCTTTCAGGGATGAAGATGCACCAGCAAAGATAATTGATCCAAATGCTGTTAAACCAGAGGGATGGCTTCATGATGAAGCAGAATACATTGCTGATCCCAGTGCAGAGAAACCAGAGGACTGGTAATTTTTTTTTTCAAGCATTTGATTAGAGTTATTTGTTCTGAAGTTTAATGTCCTATATAAATGGCATTCTGCAAAGTTACTTAAGCACGTATTTAAGAGACTCTTATTTAGAGGAGCGGAGTTGATGACATAATAATGCTCTTTTTTTTTCATCCAGAAATATAAGTCCAGTTTTTTCTTTTTGAAATTTTTTTTGATTTATTACTTATTCTTTTTGATTTGGGGTTTATTTTATACAATAAATCTTTTTCTTTCCCTTTTTGATTTTTTTTGTATTAGTATTATATTTGCTTAGTAAGAGACCATGAGGTCTAGATATATAATCATAAAGAATAAAAAATTAATGTCATGATTGTCCTCCTGATCTTTGTCACATGTATAATCATTGATGTTATAGATTAATCTCTATTAATTTGAAAATTAATTTTAAAAAATTAAGAAAGAAAGAGACTCTTAGACACATGAATGATAGAAAAATAGGGGGCTATGTGGGAGGGAAGAGTTAGATAGATTTTAGAGCAGGATAAAATGTCGGCACAACATTGTGGGCCAAAGGGCCTGTACTATGCTGTAGTGTTCTATGTTCTATTTCCAATGTCTGCTCATCAGGCATTGTGTGTGTTGTGGGGGAGAGGAGAGTTGACATCTACACATTTCTGTATTCTGTTTGGTTAAAATTGCTAATACACTTAAGCATGTTTGTGGAAATGTGGGTAGAACTGTTTGTTTTGTGTAAACACTTATTTAATGTCTGCCATGAAAATAGTGATACAAATCTTAAATGTAATCTATACCCAACTATTAAAAACAGAAAATGAAGGAAACACTCGACAGGATCAGCAGCATCTGTGAAAAGGGGAAACTGCTGCTTGATTTGCTGAATATTTCCTTCAACTTGTTTTCTCTTTCCTAATTCTGACATGGGGTCTTTACCCCAAAATGTTCTGTTTTGCTTTCTACAGTTGTTGCCTGACGTGCTGAGCATTTCCAACACCTTTTTTTTAATTTCAGATTTCTAGTGTCTACAGCTTTGTGATTTCCAACCATTAGACATACAAATTGCATGGATGAATGCTAACTGTGTTTGAGTACTAGGGAAGTATACAGAAGGTGGTTTCTGATTATAGCGTTTGACATTACTATTTTTCTTTTCAGGCACTAAAACTGCATTTATATTGCAGCACAATTGTTTGATTGCTAGTGTGCATCATAAATCCAGGTAGAAATAAGTGGTTTCAAGTAAAAATCTTGAGTGACCCAATCTTTAGGGATTTAGATATATATTTTGCAGGGTAGGATGTCCCAATGCTTGGTAAGATGTTAGTGGCTGGGAATTGACATCTGAACATCACAGTTCAAAAGTGTTTTGTGCAGTCCAAGATTTTTGTGTCTTGAAGTTGGCAAAAGTAAAATAACATGGGACCATAGTTGTATGTTTGCATCACCAAATACATCCTTTCCTTTTCCAGGGATGAAGAAATGGATGGTGAGTGGGAAGCTCCTCAGATTCCTAATCCGAAGTGTGAAGCAGCACCTGGATGTGGAGTTTGGGAACCACCCATGATGAGCAATCCTAACTACAAAGGGAAATGGAAACCACCTATGATTGACAATCCCAACTACCAGGTATGGGCGGCGGGGGCAGTGGAAATAAAGTCGTTCAGCACTGCAGAAGGCATGCATAACCATAACTCAAGTTTTAACATTTGAAGTAAAAGTAAAAGAGGCATTCATTTTGACAAGCTGAATGGTGTCAAAAGCAAGGAATTGGAGCAGTGTTAAATTAGGGATTGATAAATGTTCATGAATGATTAGATTAAGATGGGGTGGGGTAATTGCACCCTATTGTTCAATTCACTGCTCTGTTTACAAGCTTGTACAATAACGTGGTTTGTTCTGTGAGATTGACTAGATATTTGAAAGAGACCAATTCAGTTTCTATTTTCCCCGTTTATTTGTATTCTATGGCAAAAACCTTATTCAGATCACTCCTCATTTTAATTGGATAATCAGTGTAAACACTAGCATGAAATCTGAGGTGCTAGGTTAAGTAGCACTTAATGCTTTTTTTTTAAAAAAAGCATTGTGGAATACAGGTTTGTATACTTTTCTATTTTCACAGCCTGCTAGGAAGCACACCATCGGGCAGAAGACTTTTTTAATATTAATATTAACCAAGTGGTTAAAGAGTCTGCTATTGGCTCAATGGGAGCACATTTGTTTAGTTTTTGACACTTCTGCATTTCAGTGTATTTTGAATAAAGCATGATAATCTGATTTCCATTAATACAAAAGTGGTTGTCTAACTGAAATCTTAGGTATAGAGTTTTAAGTATATGTTGACGCAAAATTGATAATCCTGTTGAGAATCAGATAAGGATTTTGGAAATATTTGAAGTCACAGTGCCCTGCCCTCACATGGGCCACCTCATTTATTTTCAGTTTTGTATTAACAGATTGAGCCTGGTATATTAGGAAACAAAGTCTCAAAACAATGTTTGATAAGCCTGTTCTTTCTCTTGGGTATTAAATACATTTTTAGTGTCTTAAGCAAATACTGAGACACAACTTTGCATTAAAACTGAATACAAATGTTAATGTCATCTCATTTACCTGCACTTCCCACAGTGTAACAATTCATTAACACTGAGCAGTTGATGTACAGTTGTCTTCAAAGTTCACATCTGCTTCAGTGATTATTTATTTTTCTTATTTGGATCCTAGAGCTTAATGGCCTACATTTTTAAACCTGCTACCATTCTCCTTGACTCTTAACTCCCAATCAGTAATGGTTGGGTGAGGAAATAAAATTGAGAAACTGACATTTAAGGTTGATGCTGGATCTTGGCAAGGCTCCTGTCAAAGCTAGGCATGTATCTTCTCTATAATTGGCATTTGGATGTAATATTGGAATTGATGCAGGGGAAGTCCTGGTTAGCAGCACAAATGAATTGGGAAGAGGAAATATGATTTGGAAACCATCCTTTGAATTCTGTATGGTTGAGCAAATGTGTTAGTGTGTCCCTTGGGCTCCTTTCTTAAAGGCTTTTAAGTACTCTAATTTTCCTGTGATTTG
>JARFYF010000094.1:52451671-52461871 GCA_030265395.1 Rhina ancylostomus | reverse complement strand
GGATAACCAGGATGCTGACTGGATTAGAGAGCATGTGATATAAGGAGAGGTTGGACAAACTTGGGTTGTTTTCTCTGGAGCGGTGGAGGTGGACGGAAGATCATAGAAGTTTATAAGATTATGAGAGGCACAGATAGACTAGACAGCCAGTATCTTTTTCCCAGGGTTGAAACGTCTAATACCAGAGAACATACATTTAAGGTGAGAGGGGAACTTTCAAAGGAAATGTGTGGGGCAAGTTCTTTACACAGAGCGTTGTGGGTGCCTGGAATGTGCTGCCTGGGATGGTAGTGGAGGCAAGTACAATAGGGGCGTTTAGGAGGGTCTTAGATAGGCACATGAGTGTGCAGAAAATGTAAAGATGAATATTTAGGCAGAAGGGGTTAGTGTAGTTGGGTATTTGATTACTAATATATTTAGATCGGCACAACATTGTGGCTGATGGGCCTGTTCTGTGCTGTACTGTTCTCTGTTCTAGATACATGTAGCAGCACAAAGGTACAGAGGCGTTAGATTGGTAAGGATGGTGAAATGTTGCTGCTTGAGGAAGTGCCGGATCAGTAATATTCTGAGAAAAATAGAAACTGGTGTTTTCTGAGAAGAGCACAATGATGGTGTAAAGTAGACATTGAGGATGCATTGGAGCATTTGAAGTATGAACAGACATGGGCATTCACCCACACATGGAACATGTGCAGCTGTTCCTCAAAGCAAGCAACGTGGTCAAGGTCCAAGGAAAGGACACAGAGCAGAGGAATGTAATACAAAGAAAAATGATACTGTTGCTGACAGTAGGTTGAGGGCAAATGAAATGATGAATATTTTGGCACCTTAAACTACTGCTGAAGCATCACATGAGGGCATTGTGCAGACTTAAGGGAGATTTAATCTGACACTGTTGGAAATTGAAAGAATTCAGGTGAAGTAATTTAATGCAGGGTTCCTAGTAATTGAAGAAGAATGCAGAATTGCCATGAGAATGGAGGTGGTGGTTGAGAATGAGACAGTATCTTATGTGCATGAAGGTTAGGTTCCCAAATTCAGTATTGGCACTTCGATGGCCTTCAAGAAAGAGTCATATGGACTTTGCTAGCAGATTAATCAGGTAATCAGCCAGTCATTTAACCCCTCAGGATGTAGAGGCTACGTGTCACATGGGTGGAAGGCCATACCACAGATGATATGAAAGCCACTTTGCCTTGAAATACTTCCTTAATATGACTTGACGCTACAGTTGCCAAAGAATAGGGCACATTGTAGAAGTGTACATGTCCTTTAAAATGCAGAAAGCCAAAAGAGATGGTAGTCACCATATGTGGCGGGAAGGAAAATCTATAGAATGAATCCACTGTATATACAGTGAAGTTCAATTAAAAAGCTGGAAATAGAATATTTATTCGTATTAATAGCACAGATAAGAATGATAAAGATGATCCATTTAAGGTCACCACATTGATTGAGGAAGCAATTGTAGATATGTGTATAGCTCCATTTTGTGATGGAACAGTGTATGTACTGGAACATTTCCACCACTTACAGCTGAGGCAGACCAAAATACAGGAAGTCCCCGACTTACAAACGCCTGTACTTACGAACTGACCTTCGTGGCCAAGTGCGCATGTGTGGCCGGGGAACCCCAGGCCAAGTGCGCATGCTCGGACACTGTTCCGAGTTACATACAAAATCGGGTTATGAACAGTTTCAAAAACGGAACTCTTTTGTAACATGGGTACTTCCTGTAGTGTTGGACAGTTATTCAAAGGGAGTATTTGAGACATGAATGAGATGGGTTGCTGGGTATCTGGCAGGTTATGTCAAACGATCTTGACTTGTTGTGGGATACAAACATACTGGCAACTATGGGAGTAGATGAGATTGAGTCTCTTGGACTGAAAGACTGCTTTGGAAAGGAAGGAGAACCAAAAGCCAATCACACTCGGTACACTGGGCCAGAACAATCAGACTTTTAGTCTTGGGCAGCACCAGGAAGTCTCCAGTTAATGTGCATTGCAGTGCAAGGAATACTGCAGCAGTGCAAATGGGCTTATTGTAGAAACCAGTGAATTGATAGTTCCAGTGCAGTATCCAAGGACAGTGTAGAGATGAAGAACCTTATTTTAGAGTGAGGTGTTCTCAGCGATCAAGGGAGTTGCTGGAATTAGAAGTACTGTTTGGAGCTCCAGGACCAGACAACAAAGAATAAAAATGAATGCCTCAAAAGCAGGCTAGATGAGTTGTCACTTTTCATTTATCGTGGTGATGCTGCCATGACTTAGTTAAGCCAAATTCTATTTGAAGAAGAGAAAAAGATTGAGACTTTGCAGAGCAGCATCTTGGTGAGTGAAAGATGTTTTTGGGAAATATGGCTGATGAATTAATGTTCTTGAAAGAAGAAACACTTTTACTCTGCAACAAGCTTGAGCAAAGCAATTCTTTGGGGTGAAAATAAATAATGGAGTTGCAGCAGATGGAGTCCATAAAGAACGTTCAGGCTGTAATATGAACTAGAGAGAAATTGATGGCACATGTGACATAGAGGACACAAGAGAATAGTTGCAGAATGCTGTTTTGTCAATAATTTTCCACATAAACATGCTTGTTAACCTCAAAGGATGCTGAACCATTAGAAATCCAGGCTCTCAAGTTGGCTTAGGATCCTGGATGTTGCACGGATTGAATTTGACAGTGAAGTGGCTGCAGAATCAGCATTGGAATGAAACTGAGGTGGATAGTATATGCAAAACGAAGGTTACAATAAGGACAGTATATGCAAAACTAAGGATACAAGGTTTGAAGATGCTTATTATGTATGAGCTGGCAAGTTTTGACTGAGTGGAGAATGGATATGAAAGTGCAAGCACGAATTGGGAGAAGAAACTGAAAGGGTTAAGGTTGAGAGTGGTCTAAAACCAACCAAGACTTCAGGAATGGAACAGTACAGTAGAGACAAAAAGGGGGGTGTCAATTCTAAAGCCTATGTGCTAAAGAGGCAAATGATAGGCTGATGGAAACAAAAGTGTGTGGGGAGAAAAGGAAATGTTAAAGAGAGTGTGCACGTTAACTCCCATCATTCATATTAGCAATCACATACAGTATGTCTGATCAGTGTGCTTGGGGAATTTTAGATTAAGAGCACTAAGTCCATAAAGAAGCGAAAAGCAAAATTATGGACTGATGGTTTCATGCATAAACTGGAAGATCAAGACAGAGGCAACCAGTGGGTCATTAGTTCTCAGTTATATAGCCTAGCACAATGGGATTGTAGGTGGAGTATTTTGGTTGAGGCCAAGGAATATGTCTCAAAAGGAACAGTGTCAGTTCAAAAGGGAAAGGAAAGGACAGAAGCACAATTTAGGAACTGATCTTGAAGGAGGAAAGTCAGGTTGCAAGACAATGTGAAGTCTAAAGCTAGACAATGGCGAATTGTCAGAAACGAGCAAAATAAAGACTGTTACTGTTAACTTCATCATAGCCATTGGTATGTCAAAATATATAGTATACTTGTTCCAGTTGTAGTTATTGTCATTAGTTTTGCATGATAGTGTACATATACTGGTTCATTCAGGTGATGTCAAGAAGATGATGATCCAGATCACATTATAATGTATACAAAGTCATGAATATAATAATGCAAAGATTACAATGAAAAATGCCAGACCAAAAGTATACGTGACCAAACTCCGAGACAAGGGAATCAACACCTCCCTTTGTAACTGGATCCTTGACTCCTTGACCAACAGACCGCAATCAGTAAGGACAGGTAGCAACACCTTCACCTCGATTATTCTCAACACTGGTGTCCCACAAGGCTGTGTCCTCAGCCCCCTACTCTACCCCTATAGACTCATGAATGCATGGCCAGATTCTGCTCTAACTCCATCTACAACTTTGCAGATGATACCACAGTATAGTGGGCTGTATCTCAAATAATGTGGGTAAGAGTACAGGAAGGAGATAGAGAGCTGCGTGATATGGTGTCATGACAACTTTTCCCTCAATGTCAGCAAAACAAAAGAGCTGGTCGTTGACTTTAGGAACAGGGGCAGTGCACATGCACCTGTCTACATCAACAGTGCTGAGGTCGAGAGAGTTGAGAGCTTCAAGTTCCTCAGAGTGAACATCACCAATAGCCTGCCCCGGTCCAACTATGCAGATGCAATGGCCAAGAAAGTGCACCAGTGCCTCTACTTCCTCAGAAGGCTAAAGAAATTTGGTATGTCCCCTTGACACTCAACAACTTTTATTGATGCACCATAGAAAGCATCAAATCCAGATGCATCAGGGATTGGTATGGCAACTGCTCTGCCTGGGACAGCAAGAAATTGCAGAGAGTTGTGGACACAGCCCAACACATTACAGAAACCAGCCTCCCCTCCATGGACTCTGGCTATACTTCTCGCTGCCTCAGTAAAGCAGCCAGCATAGTCAAATACCCCACCCACCTGAGATATCCTTTCTTCTCCCTTCTCCCATCAGGCAGAAGATACAAAAGCCTGAAAGCATGTACCACAGGCTCAAGGACAGCTTCTATCCCACTGTTAAAAGACTACTGAAGGGTTCCCTCGTATGATAAGATAGAGTCTTGACCTCACAATCTGCCTCGTTATGACCTTGCACCTTATCATCTACCTGCACTGCACTTTCTCTGCAGCTGTGACACTTTACTCTGCATTCTGTATTATTTTAACTAGTACTACCTCAATGAACTGTGTAATGAATTGGTCTGTATGAATGGCACGCAAGACAACTTTTTCACTCCACTTCGGTGACAGTAATAAACCAATTCCAATTACTGAGACTGGCTCTGAGACCCAGAAGAAAAGGTTTAGTCAGACAGGGCGACAGTGATAGGAGACTCGATAGTGAGAGGGGCAGACAGGAGATTCTGTGGCCACAGAAGAGATGCCAGGATGGTGTGTTGCCTCCTGGCTGCCAGGGTCAAGGATGTCTCTGAGCGGCTTCAGAAAATTCTCCATCGGGAGGGCATATAGCCAGAGGTTGCTGCACCTGTTGGTACAAATGACAAAGGGAGAACAAGGGATCAGGTCCTGCAGAATGAGCATAGGGAATGAGGTAAGAAGTTAAGAAGCAGGACCTTGAGGTTAGTGATCTCCAGATTATTCCTGGTGTCACGTGCTAACGAAGTCAGAAATAGAAGGATAGGCCTGATGAATTTGTGGCTTAGGAGACGATAGAGGGCACAGGGGGCAGGGATTCAGGTTCTTGGACTGTTGTGGTCTCTTCTAGTGACTGATACAAGAGGGAGAGATTGCACTTGAAACAGAGAGGGACCAATATCCTTGCAGGGAAATTTGCTGGTGCAACATGGGAGGGTTTAAATTAGATTGACAGAGGGGTAGGACTCTGAGCAGGAGCAAATCATGGGATAAAGCAGTGAGAGCAAGATTGGTGATCAGGATAGCCAGGGGCACAGTAAAGGCAAGGAAAAGAATATCCAGTTAAACTGCACTTGTTTCAAGGTTTAATAGGTAAGGCGGAAGAACTCAGAGTGTGGATTAACATTGAGGACTGGGATGTTACAGCCATAACAGAAACATGGCTGAGGGAAAGGGAGGACTGGCGCTCAATATTCTAGGATACAGATGCCATAGGAGTGACAGCAGTGCAGGTAAGTGAGGAGGGGGTGTTGCCTTTTTGAAAAGGGGGGACACAACAGCAGTACTTGGAGATGACATTTTTGGGGGCTCGTCCTGTGAGGTCATATGGTTCAAACTTAGAAACAAGAAGGGGAGGATCGCTATAGAGGGCTGTATTATAGACCCCCCAGTAGCGAGTGGGAACTTGAGGAGAATATGTGTAAAGAAATTGCTCATGGCTGTAAGAATAATGGGGCTGTACTTGTGGGAGATTTTAATTTCCCCAGTATTGGCTGGGCTACCTAGAGTGTATTTGTTTGGATGGGGTGGAATTTGTGAAATGTGTCCAGGAAAATTTCCTGAGTCAATATAGAGAGGGCCCTTCTTGGGAGGGTGCAATACTGGACCTCCTCTTATGGAACCAGGTGGGGCAAGTAACTGAAGTGTCAATCAGGGAGCACTTTGGCTCTAGTGACCATAATTCTATTAGTTTAAGACAGTGATCACAGGTTAGGGTCCTAAACTGGAGCAGGGCTAATTTTGGGAGAATAGGCAGGATCGAGCGGAGGTCGATTTGGTGAGCCTGTCTGACGGGAAAGGAACGAATAGCAAGTGGGAGGTTTTTAAGAGTGAGATATCAAGAGTCCAGGAGCAGCATGTTCCTGTTAGGGTGAAGGTTAAACTTGGCAAGTTTAGGGAACCTTGGTTGTTGGATGACGAGGGATATTGAGGCTCTGGTCAAGAAAGAGAAGGAAGCATACATTGGATTTAGATGTTTGGGGACAAGCAAATCCCTTGACAGCAATTAAAAGATTAAGAATATTCTTCAGAGGGAAATCAACAAGGCAAAGAGTGGGTATGAGATGGATCTGGCAGGTGAGGTTAAGGAAAATACCAAGAGGTTCTATAGTTATATCAAGAGTAAAAGGGTGGCCAGGGAAAGAGTTGGTCCCCTTCGAGATCAGCAGGGCCACCTATGTCCTGAGCCCCAGGAGATGGGAAGGATAATGAGTATTTTTCCCTGGTGTTTACTGAGGAGAAAATCATGGTTGCTCAAGAGAGAAGGGAGACTCCCGGAGATGTTTTGGAGGAAATCCATATTGCCAGGAAGGAGGTATTTGCAGCCTTATAGCACATTAAAGTGAGTAAATGCCCAGGGCCTTACCCAAGTGCATCATCAGACTCTGTGGGAAGCTAGAGAAGAAATTGCAGAGGCCCTTGCAGGGATATTTTGCTTATTGTTAGCAAATGGTGAAGTTCCCATGGACTGAAAGGTGGCTAATGTCATTCCATTATTTAAGAAGGTGAGCAAGGACAAGCCAGGGAACTACAGGCCAGTCAGCTTGACATCAATAGTGAGGAAGTTACTGGAGGGAATTCTGAGGGACAGGATCTAGCAGCATTTTGATAGACAGAGTCTGATCAGGGAGTGCCAGCATGGCTTTACATGTGGAAAGTTGAGCTTGACAAAACTTTTAGAGGTTTTGGAAGCGGTAACCAAAAGGGTAGATGAGGGTATGGCAGTGGATGTTGTCTATCTGGACTTTAGCAAAGCCTTTGACAAGGTCCCGCAGAGTAGGCTGGTCTGTAAGGTTAGGTCTCATGGAATCCAGGGAGAGCTGGTCAGGTGGATTCAAAATTGACTTGGAGGTAGGAAGCAGAGGGTGGTGGTTGAAGGTTGTTTCTCGGAATGGAGGCCAGTGGATATGGATGTGCCTCAGGGATCAGTGTTGGGACCCTTGTTATTGGTTATTTATATAAATGATTTGGCTGTGAATGCACAAGGCTTTATTGGTATGTTTGCAGATGACACGAATTTAGGAGGTGTTGTTGATAGTGATAAAGATTGTTGCATATTACAGGGGGATCTCGATCAGTTAGGGAAGTGGGCTGAAGGGTGGCAAATGGATTTCAATACACTTAAGTGTGAGGTGATGCATTTTGGAAAGTCAAACCAGCCTAGGACTTCTACTATGATTGGTAGGGCACCAGGGAGAGCAATGGAACAGAGGGACCTAGGAGTACAATTACATAGTTGAAAGCGGTGTCACAGGTAGACAGGGTGTTGAAAGAGGCATTTAGTATGCTGGCCTTCACCAGTGAGGGCACTAAGTCTAGGAGTTGGGACATTACGTTGCAGTTATATAAGTCATTGGTGAGGCCACACTTGGAGTGCTGTGTAGAGTTTTGGTCACCCTATTATAGGAAAGATGTGATTAAACTGAAAAGAGAGGAGAAACATTTATGAGGATGTTGCCATGACTAGAGGGCCTGAGTTATGGGGAGAAATTGGCCAGGCTAGGTCTTTATTCCTTGGAATGTAGGAGAATGATGGGTGATCTTATAGAAACGTCTAAAGTTATGAGAGGACAGTAACAATCCTTTCACCAGCATAGGGGAGTCCAGAACTAGGGGGTATAGATTTGGCGTAAGAGGGGAAAGATTTAAAAGGGACCAGAATGGCAACATTTTCACGTACTGGGTGGTGAGCATATTAAATGAGCTGCCAGGGGAAGTGGTTGAGACAGGTACAATAGTAACATTTATGAAGCACTTGGATAGGTACATGGAGGGGTAGTGCTTGGAGAGATGTTGGCTGAAATGCAGGAAATTAGGACTAGTTGGGTTGGCACCGTGGTCATCATGGACTCAATAGGCTGAAGGGCCTGTATCCATTGCTGTATTGGTCTATGACTTTATTACAGGCACCTACTTCTGCCGTAGGTAGATCTTGCCTGCCCAAGATGAGCACAACATTGAAATAAAATTACAGTAGCACAAAGGAAAATGACAATCTGTCATCGCCATTCCAAGGTATCACTGCAGGAGTTCCTTGGGGCAGTGTGACCTTGTCCACGTCCCAACGGTTATCAGCTGCCTCACCAATTACCTTCCTTCCCTTGTATACAACCTTCGGGGATCTTTGGGCTTTTACACCAAAGTTCCACTGTTCCTCAGCACTCCCTGGGGTTCTATCATTCATTATGTTGTCCTACCCATATTATTCCTCCCAAAGTGCATTGCCTCACATTTATCAGGATTAAATTCCATCTGCCAGTTCTCTGCCATCTGGATGATAGCTGACAATTGCACAATGTTCAGTTCCATTCCCAACTCCTCAGTAAATAAAGCATCCCATGCCAGAATGCAGCAAGGTTTGGACAACATTCAGCAGAAAAATAGCACTTAATATATCGTGCCACAAAAATGACCATTTCCAACAAGAAAGAGTCTAATCACTTATCCTTGTTATTCAATGGCATTCCCACTGCCGAGTCCCCCAACATCAACAACTTGGCGGTCACCATTGACCAGAAACTCAACTGAGGAAACATATAAATACCCTGTTTACAAAAGCAGGTCAGAGACTAGGTATCCTTCAGTGAGTGACTCATCTCCTGACAACTCAAAAGCATTTCTATCCTCTTCACGGCACGTCAGAACCATGAAGGAATATTGTCCACGTGCCTGTAATGAATGCTTTCCAACAACTCTCAAGAAGCTCAATACCATCCAATCCATTTGATTAGCACCTCATTAATCAATCTCAGCATCACCCCCTCCACCACTGGTACACAGTCTGCAATGTGAACCACCTACAAAATACACTGTGGTTTCTTGTCCAGGTCACGAGGAGCTTTGAAAGAGATGATTGGAACATAGAACATTACAGCACAGTATAGGCTCTTCTGCCCACAATATTGTGCTGACATTTTATCCTGCTCTAAGATCTATCCAACCCTTCCTTCCCACGTAGCCTCCATTTCTCTGTTATTCATCTGTCTATCTAAGTGTCCCTTAAATATCCCTAATGTATCTGCCCCCACAAACTCTGCCAGCAGTGCATTCCATGCACCCACCACTCTCTGTGTAAAAACCTGACCTCTGACATCCACTTTATATCTCCCTCCAATCACCTTGAAATTATGCCCCCTCATATTAGCCATTTTCACCCTGGGAAAAAGTCTCTGACTGTCCACTTGATCTATACCTCTTATCATCTTGTACACCCCAATCAAGTCACCTCTCATCCTCCTCCTCTCCAAAGGGAAAAGCCCTAGCTCACTCAACCTGTCCTCAGAAGACATGCTCTCCAATCCAGACAGCATCCTGGTAAATCTTCTCTGCACCATCTCCAAAGCCTCCACATCCTTCCTATAATGAGGGGACCAGAACTGAACATAATACTCCAAGGCTGGTGTCACCAGAGATTTATAGAGCTGCAACATTACTTCATAGCTCTTGAACTCAGTACCCCGACTAATGAAGGCCAACACACCATACACCTTCTTAACAACCCTATTGACCTGTGCAGCAACCTTAAGGGATTTACAGGCATGGACCCCAAGATCCCTCTGTTCCTCCACACTGCTAAGAGTCCTGCTATCAACCTTGTTTTCTGTCTTCAAATTTGATCTCCCAAAGTGTATCACTTCACACTTATCCAGGTTAAACTCCATCTGCCACTTCTCAGCCCAGCTCTGCATTCTATCAGTATCCCGTTATAATCTACAGCAACCTTCTACACTACCCACAACACCACCAACCTTTGTATCATCAGCAAACTTAGTAATCCACTCTTCCACATCCTCATCCCAAGTCA
>JARFYF010000094.1:52348870-52359835 GCA_030265395.1 Rhina ancylostomus | reverse complement strand
AGACTGGAGTCAGGATACTTCCTCAGGACAAACACAGGCAGCAACTGGAAGGAATCTTGCCTCAGAGATCAGAGGAGAAATCCCAACACAGACTGGATCTTCAGAAAGGAATAGAGAATACAGGACTGCTCTAGAGTAGACCACTCCAAGCAGTTAGGAGCCAAAGTATACCCAAAAATAGACCAATACTTTGACAACTAGTGTTAGAGAAACCCAGGTACTTATGCTAGGCCCCTGATGGGGCTCAGGTGTGTGTTGTTAAGTAATTAGACCAACATGGAATCCATGTGCTGGACAACAAGGCATTAAAGGAGCCAAATTGAGGGCCAGTACCCAGAACCATGATATAGCTCCCTCTTTCCCCAGCACCCCATGAATTGAAACCCCTTTCTGTTGCATCAGTCCCTGAGCCACACATTGAACTCATTAACCCAATGGCAATATGCATGTGACTCAGATAGCAATATCAAGGTTGTTGTGTTTATGCCCTAGACCCTGTCTGTTCAAACTCTCTCAGCAGAACCTCCATCTCTGCCCTATCCATGTTACTAGTTCCTCCATGGGCACCGCAAATGGAGCTTTCCCCTCCCAATCCAGGTTCCCCTCCTGCACCTGGGAGAGGTGGCATGGTGCAGGCCTTTGGGACTGTATGCTCCAGACTATCCCATCCCCTACACCTTCGTCTGAAGGTGCTCCAGCAATGCAAACATTCTGATTTGCTTCAGTCAGCACTTGGGGCTAATCAGGTGAGCAGCAGAGAGCTCATTTTCCAGCTCCCCATTCTCTCCACTGCTGGTAGCTGCACATTCAAACTCTCGCTTCCCCAGCTGAAAACAAGCAGGTTAGTCACCCAACCCACACACTTTGTTGGGATAGAAAAGGATTTGGTGCATTGTACTTCTTAAAAATGTGCTTCCCAAATTTTTTTTGTGAATGAACAACTCAGTAAGGTATATTACATTCAAAAGGATAATTCGCTGCCACAACACCACATTACTGGGACGATACAGTCTGCAAATTCACAACATACGTACCACCAGCCTCAAGGACACTTCTATCTCACTGTGATCAGATCCTTGAATGGACCTCTTGGATGAACTCTTGATCTCTCAATCTATTCCTCATGGCCCAAATTCACAACATACGGACCACCAGACTCAAGGACACTTTTATCCCGCTGTGATCAGATCCTTGAATGGACCTCTTGGATGAACTCTTGATCTCTCAATCTACTTCCTCATGGCCCAGATTCACAATATACGGACCACCAGACTCAAGGACGGCTTCTACCCTGCTGTGATCAGACTCTTGAATGGACCTCCTATACGATAAGGATGAACTTTTGATCTCCCAATCTACCTAGTCATGGCTTCTGTACCTTATCGTCCTCCTGCACTGCACTTTCTCTGTAACTGTAACATTATATTCTGCAATTCTGTTTTTCTTTCCTTTTGTACCCCCCCCCCCATGTACTTTGTATGGAGTGATCTGTCTGGATGGCATGCAAACAAGAGCTTTTCACTGTACAGTATCTGGGTGCATATGACAATAATAAAACAATTACACACATGCACCCATGAAGGGGGTGAAATAATTTTCAAGCAGGAGGATCTTGGTTAACAGTGACACAGTGTTAATCCTGACGATAAAGATCAGAAGGTCGGTGGGCGGGGGGAGTTTAAAAATCATCAGAATACACTGCAGTTTCATTCTTTGCCACTATAAGGCTCGCCAGTCTGAAGTCCTGGCAACCGAGCTGTCCATGTGTCACAAAGCCTCAGCAGACATGAGCGGAGGTATCAGTTCCACCTCCTGTCACCGGTGACGCTACACGGTGCGATAGGAAGGGTTGCCTGAATTGATGGTTAAAAAACTGGGTCGCCATTTTACAGCTGATGCTTGTGTGTGTGTGTGTGGGTGTGGGTGGGTGTATATGCGTGCGCTCCATGCAATACACTAACAACTCAGTCTGCACTAGATACTAAAAACCTGTGCTGGTGAGTAGCAAGGGGCAGCTGACAAATCAAGCAAAACTCGCTATTTTTTCTCTACCTTTTTTTTTGAATGTTTTTTTCCTTGTTGAAATATTAATGCAATAGATCACTTTTTTTTTGCCTTTGAAATTTCAAACGGCAGAGACGTTATATTTTTTTGCTTTTTGCCGGAATGGTTATGATCCAGTATTTTTATGGGTTTTTTTTTGCTTTTAATGTGGAATGTATGTTCGTGCATAAATTATTTTATAAAATATCAATTTACTTCACATCAGTGGCACTGAGGCGCAATGCAGTGTATGGAAAACAGTTATATTGCAACCTGTATGTATCTTTATTAGATTCATTGTCAGATTCTTGTTCACAATATATTTCTAAATTATTTAATTGCCTGTAAATTGATTTAGCTATCTGCAGGTTGTCAGTAAATGGAGTGAACTGCCAGAGGAAGTGGTTGAGGAAGGAACATTAGCAACATTTAAAAGGTACTTGGACAGGTACCTGGATAGGAAAGGTTTCGAGGGATATGGGCCAAATGCAGGCAAATGGGACTGGCTTGGATGGGAATCTTGGTCAGCTTGGGCTAATTGGGCAGAAGAGCCTGTTTCCATGCTGTTTGGCTCTATGACTCCAAGAATCCCAGGGCATCACACACACGTGTGTTTTTATCACTTGGCATCTTATCAGTTATGAAAACTTTGGGGATGGAGTTAAGAGTCCAACAGACAGCCATGCAGTGAAACCTCTTGGGATTCCAATAAGCCAAACTATTGATTCCAGGATGATAGGTCCTTGATGGCAAAGTGGCTGAGGATGATCAAGGAACCAGTCACCAATCAAAGCAGCATACCAATTATTGCCTCCCAGCTCCAATGACCTGGGTTTGATCCTGACCTTGGGTGCTGTCTGTGTGGAGTTTGCACATTTCCACCCCCCACCCCCCCACATGTCCACGTGGGTTTCCTTTGTGTGTACCAAGTTCCTCCTACACCTCAAAGACATGCTGATAGGTCATTGGCTCCTGTAAATTACCCTTCATGTAGAAAAGTGGCTAAATGATAAGATAAGATAAGATTTCTTAGTCACATGTACATCAAAACACACAGTGAAATGCAACTTTGCATAGAATGTTCTGGGGGCAGCCCACAAGTGTCACCTTGCTTCCAGTGCCAACATAGCATGCTCACAACTTCCCAACCCGTACATCTGTGGAATGTGGGAGGAAACCCACGGAGACATGGGGAGAAAGTACAAACTTCTTACAGATTGTGTCTGGAATTGAATCCAGGTCGTCGGCGCTGTAATAGCATTACGCTAACCACTACACTACCATGCCTGCCAAAATAAAAGGGTCTTGGTGGCAATTTGAGAGAGAGAATAAGCTGCAGGGGTAGAGGGAAATTAGGGCAGTGGGACTGTTGGGAGTTAGCATTGACCCAATAGGCTGAATGGACTCTTTCTGTGTCGTAATAAGTAAAGACTCTCTGGAGGAGGCAGAGGGTTCTAAGTGGATGCATCCGTCACTATCCAATCCCTTGGGATCCCTCCCAGCCCTGGTCCCATTATTCTTGCACTGTCAACTGTAGCAGTGATGTCAAATCTAAGGAATCGTGGACTGGAAATATGCCAGGAACACAGAACTCTCTCAAGACCCAAGGGCAAGGGTCCCTGGGCATTACTAGCCTGGTTCCACCCAGGATCGGAATGGTTTGGGGTGATGCCACTTAGTGCATGGATGACAAATCAAACCTCCTCTGTCTGCCAGTGCAGTAACCTGGATCAAGTACCTAGCATCCAATGCAATTTCAACAGAGGTCGCTGCCTCTCCTGTCAGATCACCCAGAGGCTGCTGAACCTCAAACACAATTTTTAGCTGACGCTTCAGCCATGGAGGATGCTGTGAGTACTGAGAAGCTGCAGGCAGGTTGACTTTTCAAGACTTTCCTTATATTTGGATGTCCTGGCAACAGGACAGGCTTTAAACCTGGGACAAAACAGAAATGCTGCAACATGCTGTTATCTGTTTTTATTTCAGATTTCTAGGGTCTGCAGTTCTTTTGATTTTCATTTAAACTTGGGGTTCAGTAGCCAGGAGCAGTGCATCGGCCAACAAGCTATTCTGCCGCACTTTGAGTGAAGGACAGAAGACTGCAGCTGAAGGCTGACTTATGTCCTGTCAGAAATACAAATCCACAAAAGTACATCTTAACTCTACACTTATGGAATCCTGCACCCTCAGTGTCCTATATGATGTTTTCACTGAGAAGCACAAGCCTTTAAATTTAATTCAATTTGCATTTAATTAATTTTAATTCAATACAAAAAGCATACAAATTAAGCTATTCCAGCACATAAGCTAACATTCAGCAAGATTCACCAAATAAACAACTATAGTACAAATACATTTTAAGTATTTTGGCTAGTTAGTTCCCTGAGTAGGTGAGATGAATGCTCATTCTGTGCTGAAACTTTTCTGTAATTCTGAATTCGGCAGCACTTTTCACAACCTCCGTTGGATCATTTTCAAAGACTATCATTGTGGAAGGATCATGTTCAGTTGAAATGAGTGACACACCTGCCCTGCACGCAGGGTCTCTCCCTTGGGCTGGAGAGATGTTGCTAAGTTCTGCAAAACATGTGCTGATGTTTGTGCACCTGAGGCAGGCATGGAGTGAGCTCTTTTTTGCCATCTGTTCCTTCTGTTATCTCTGCAGAAATGAAATCATTAACAATTCAGCTAATCTCAGTAAGTGAACTGTGCAAATAGAAACTGCAGCCCAGGGACAGGTTAGGCAACACACCTGGCCCAGGCTGATATATGTGGTCTACTCAAAGCCAGCTCCCCCGCCCCCCTCTCCAAACCTCTCCTCCACCACCTTCTCTCCTTTTCCTGCTAACCTTCTACTTTATCCCTCAGGTTTTACTTTAACACCTCCATGTGGAATAGTGACACAGCCAGTAAAGCCACTGCTTCACACTGCCAGCGTTCAACCCAGGCCTAGGGTTCTGTCTGTGTGGAGCTTGCATGCTCTCCCTGTGACTGGGTGGATTTCCCCTGGCTTCTCCAGTTTCTTCCCCATCCCAAAGACATGCAGGTTAGAGGGTAAATTGCCCTCATAGTGTAGAGTGGTGGCATCTGAGGGGAGCTGCTGAGAACATGGAGAAAACAAAATAAGGAACGAACGTAAGTAGTGTAAATGTATGGTTGATGGTCAGTGTGGACTCAGTGGGCCAAAGGGCCTGTTTCTGTGCTGTATCAGTCCAGGACTCAATGACTCCAAGTTTGCTCCACCCTCCCACAGACTGTGGAAGACATTCCTCCTCAGTTCTCTGCGTCACAGACTCATGAGTTGATACAGCACACTGAAGGGCATTTGATCCTTTCTGGCAGCTCCGTGATCCAATTTGTTCCACTCTCCTGCTCCTTTCCCATGTAGTAAATATTCCTTTCCGTCAAATTCCCTCTTGAAAGTTGCTTCTATCCCACCTTATTAACCTGTGCATTCCAGGTCATTACAACTTGCTTTTAAAAAAATGTTCCTTCCTACCACTTGCCTTGAATTTGTATTATCAAGTGATTTACTCTGCTCTTCATGATTTTGAACACCTCCATTAATTCTCTTCTTAAACTGTGTGTCTCCTGGAAGAGCAACCCAGAGTTCCTACTCTCTGGAGTCCCTAATTCCTGAACCATTCTAGTAGGTTTACACCCATGTGTTCCTTCGCTGAAAATGACAGGAGGGTAGCTTGGGGACAAGAGAATCTTATTCTCATTCATTAATTTACTACCTTCCACATTAGATGGCACTGACCTGCTTTAAACTCTCTGCCCAACTAGCACCTAAGTCTTATCGCTTTGCTTTCCAGTCCACTTTCCAGTACAGCCAAACTTAACAGCAAGGCAAGAAGATAAATAGCTGAATGTGTTTTAAGTAACTGGGCAGTCAGTCACTATTTCTGCTAGACATACTGTGCAAGCTGATGGTTTGTCCTCGGTAGGCTGTTAATGGGCTGTTTAATGGGCTGCTTTATGTTCCCTCAATCACTGGCACCCTTATGGTCTTGATGAAGAGGTGGTGATTTTCAATTCCACTGAGGCACATTGTAAAATTGATTTCAGCAAATGTGGCAATTTGTGGTGGAACTAGAATAATGACGATGATCATCTTTGTATTAAAGCTAAATTCTAATTCAGTGTCATTCCAGGATGCAAGTTGATCTATCCTACCCGACCCACCTCTCCAGCCCCAAACCATGCTGCCAACTCCTGATACTTCAAGCTCACTCAATGTTGCCCTAACGCAGAGCCGATAAATTAAATGCAGTTAATTTGACCGAGCATAAGTTTGAAACTGAAAATAATTAAAACGTTCAACCTTCAATATTTGAAACTTTAAGGTAGGTAGACCTCTGGCCTTGGAAAAAGTCCTTTTGACGTTGTGCAAAATCAAACACTGTACTCACATAGTTTGTGAACCATATAACTCCATCCTTCATGGCTGTTCCCCCTGTCCTATCATCACTGCATGATCCTTCAGATGAGTTCAGAGCTTGCCTTTGTACCTGTTCCCCAGAACTCCCTCAGAGCATTAGCCCTGCTCCAGTCAACTCAAGACAGTCAGTCAAGACATGAATCTTGCATAAAAGCAGCACCGCCAACCCAGCAACTTGATGCCTGCCCCCCAATATATCTCAAGCAATCCCAAGCTTGGAATCCAGGCCCTCAGAGGATATGCACAGATTGTTAAAGCAGCATGGATGAGCCTTGAGATTTGGCAACATTAATTCAAGTGGCAGCTTTGAAGACATCTATCTTAAGACATGGCAGGATCATTGCATAGATATTTGGCCAATGATGGATATCAGCATCAGTGATAGCAAAACTGGTCTCCTGCTTAGCGTACACAGTCTCCAGTGCTAACTGTAAGCTGTGCATTAACATAGAACATAGAAAAACTACAGTATAGCCGAACTCAACATGTTTCCGAAAGGAAAACCCGGAGATATGGAGGCTGAATGGAAGCACACTTTATTGAGTGAAACAAAAGGTACGCGTGTGCAAAAATACCCGAGGGCCCCTTCGGCGCATATGACGTCAGGTCCCCGCTGGAAGGCCCGCCCCACAGTTCGATCACACAGCGCTCCCGCGCATCCATCCACGGTTGCCGATGGTGGTTCGAAACCCATGAGTATGGGCCACTACAGCACCCCCCCCGAAAAGTCAATCGGGGGCGTGGGAGCCCCAGTCTGTGTGTCCTTCTTGGGAGGCCTGCCCCACCAGCGGGGTGCAGGTACCTTCACCGGCTGCTCAATGTCCACATGTGCCAGTTTGAGGCGGTCCACTGTGAAAGTCTCTTTGTGGCCACCCACTTCCACGACACACATAGAGCCGTTGTGCCAGACCACCCTGAAGGGTCCCTTGTACGGCCTCTGCAGAGGTGCCTTGTGCATGCCCCTGCGAATGAACATGTACTCACAGTTCTGGAGGTCCTTGGGGATAAAGGATAGTGTTGTGCCACGTCTGGAGGTGGGGACCAGTGCCAGTGTCCCTGCCTTGTCCCACAGCCTCGTCAACACCTCTGCTAGCAACCCTGCTGGATCTCAGGTCTCTGATACAAACTCACCCGGGACCATCAGGGGAGTGCCGTAGACTCCGACGAGGAGGTACCCAGGTCCTCCTTGGGGGCTGTGCAGATGTCCAGTAAGACCCAGCAGAGCTCATCTGTCCAGTTGGGCCCCCTGAGGCGCACCATCAGTGCTGACTTGAGGTGCCTGCGGAACCGTTTGACCAAGCCGTTGGACTGGAGATGGTACGCCGTGGTGTGGTGTAACTGGGTGCCCAAAAGCTGTGCCAGTGCTGTCCACAAACCCGACATGAACTGTGCCCCTCTGTCAGAGGTGATGTCTGCTGGGAGCCTGAACCTGGCGATCCAATTTTCAATGAGTGTCTTGGCGCAGGATTCGGTGGACGTGTCTGCCAGCGGCACGGCCTCCGGCCACCTGGTGAACCTGTCGACCATGGTGAAGATATCTCACGCCCCAGGAGACTGGCAGGGGGCCAACGATGTCCACGTGGATGTGCTGGAATCTCCCGAGCATGGGCTGGAACTGCTGGAGGGGGGAGTCTTCACATGCTGCTGGACTTCGGCGGTTTGGCAGTGTATGCAGGTCCTGGCCCAGTGCCTGACCTGCTTCCGCAAACCGTGCCAAACGAATTTGTCCGCTCCTAGTTTGATGGATGCTCGAATGGATCGGTGGGCCAGGCCACATAGTGTGTCGAACACCCATTGCCTCCACGCTGCCGGCACCACAGGCCAGAGTCTGCCGATAGATGTGTTGCACAGGAGCCGAACTGCCGTTGGGCCGACGGGAACTTCCTCCAACCGGAGCCCCAAAACAGCGGTGCGGTAGGCCAGGATCTTGGCATCCGCCTGTTGCACCTGTGCCAGCACCATGTAGTCGATGCCCGGGGACGCAGTGGCCACTGAGTGGATGTTGGGGGCAGGACAGCGCGTCGGCACGTTGTTCTTTCCTGTGATGTGGTGGATGTCCGTGGTGAATTCCGAGATGAAAGAGAGGTGCCTTTGTTGACGGGCCGACCAAGGGTCCGATATTTTCATGATCCGTATAAACGATGAAGTCCCATCCCTTGAGGAAATATTGGAAGTGCCGGATCGCCAGGTAGAGCTCTAGCAACTCCCTGCCGAAAGCGCTGTACTTAACCTCCGGTGGTTGCAGGTGTCGGCTGAAAAAGGCGAGCGGTCGCCACTGGTCCTCGACGAGCTGCTCCAGGACACCGCTGACCACCGTGTCGGAAGTGTTGACTGTAAGCGCCATGGGCACGTTGATTCTCGGGTGTACCAGGAGGGTGGCCTTCACCAAAGCCACTTTGGTCCGCTTGAAAGCCTCCGTGGACTCCGCGTCCCATGCCACCTCTTTGGCCTTCCCGGCCATCAGACCGAACAGGGGCCTCATGATGCGCGCTGCCACTGGCGCGAACTGATGGTAGAAGTTTACCATCCCCACAAACTCCTGCAGGCCCTTGACTGTGCTGGGTTTGGGGAACTGGCAGATAGCCTGGACCTCGTCCGGTAGCGGGACAGCGCTGTGCTGGTTTACTCTGTGGCCCAAGAAGTTGATCTCCTGCAGCCCGAACTGGCACTTCGCCGGATTGATTGCCAATCTGTGGTCGCTCAGGCATTGGCAAAGTTGGTGCAGATGTGCTACATGCTCTTGGCGTGATCAGCTGGCCACCAGGATGTCGTCCAGGTAGATAAAGGCGAAATCCAGGCCTCACCCTACCGACTCCATAAGCCTCTGGAAAGTCTGGGTGGAGTCCTTGAGGCTGAAGGGCATCCTGAGGAATTTGAACAACCCAAAGAGGGTGATGAGGGCTGTCTTGGGCACGTCAACAAGGTGTACGGGGATCTGATGGTACCCCTGGACCAGATCGATTTTCGAGAAGATGGTCGCCCTGTGCAGGTTCGCTGTGAAATCCTGGATGAGAGGCACCGGGTACTGTGGCATCATTGACTCTCCTGTAGTCCCCTCAGAGCCTCCAACCCCCGCGGCCTTGGGCACCATGTGCAGCGGTGATGTCCATGGGCTGTCCGAATGAAGCATGATCCCCATCGCTTCTATTTTCTGAAACTCCTCCTTGGCGAGGTGGAGCTTGTTGGGTGGGAGCCTCCGGGCTCGGGCGTGCAGCGGTGGTCCTTGCATGGGAATGTGGTGTTGCATGCCGTGCTTGGGGCTGGTGATGGAGAACTGTGGGGTGATGATGGAGGGGAAGTCTGCCAGCACCCTGGCAAATTCGTCACCCAGGCAGAGGGCTGGGGTGTGGGCGTCCCCGATCTGGAATGTCTGGAAGGTCTCAGCATGGACCAAACGCTGGCCCTTCAGGTCGACCAGAAGGCAGTTGGCTCGTAGGAAATCCACCCCTAGTAACGGCCATTGATAATGCTGCTACTGTGAAGGTCCAGCTGAAGGAGCTGGACCCGAAACGCAACGGGATGGTACGCGTGCCGTACGTCCGGATGGTCGTGCCATTCACAGTGGTGAGGTCGGGGCCAGGGCCACATTACAAGTGTCCATGTTGGAAGGGGGCAGGACACTGATTTCAGCCACGGTGTCCACCAAGAAACATTGCCCAGAGTGTCAGTCCCAGAGGAAAAGGAGGCTTTTGTGATGACCAGCTGTCGAAGCCACTAGTGACGGCTGGAGCCGATGTTTCCCTGGAAGGAACATGGTGGACGGCAGCGGAACGCATTTGACCCCCATCTCTGATGGTAAGAGCACCATTGCTCCCAGCCTTCTTCCTTGTCCCCTGCAGGTTCCGGTGGCTTCGGTTGTGGTGTTTTGGCCTTGGGCTGCGCGGTCGTGGTTATGTGCCCCGCTACTCACTCTGCCACAAGATGTCCGCACAGGCTGCGAGTCTGCAGGGGTTGCTGAAATCCTCACCCGTGAGGAGGAGGCAAAGGTCCTTCGGCAGTTGCTTGAGGAACAACTGCTCCAACTAAAAGCACGGCTTATGGCCATCCATGAGCGCCAGCATGTCGATCATCAACTCAGAATGCTTGCGGTTGCCCAGGCCGTCCATGTGCAGGAGCTGCATGGCCCATTCTTGGCTGGAAAGCCCAAAGGTGTGGATCAGGTGTGTCTTAATTTTAGTGTACCTGTCCTCTGCTGGTGGCCAGTGTAGGAAATCAATGATCCGGCCTGCCATGTCCTGTTTGAATGCGCTGACCACGTAGTAGTACCTCATGGCTTCGGCTATAATGTCTCTGATGCTGAACTGGGCCTCAGCCCGCTTGAACCACACGGGGCTGAGCAGCCCATAAAGCCAGGAGCTTGAGTGAGACTGCGTTGTGCGAGTCTCTGGAACTTAAGTCGGGTCCCAGATGCTGTCTGGAAGTGTCGGGGTCACTAAATGTAGCTGAACGCGATGAATCTCTGAAAGGAAAACTCAGAG
>JARFYF010000094.1:52328191-52338475 GCA_030265395.1 Rhina ancylostomus | reverse complement strand
GGATCTGTATTGGGACCTCTGTTGTTTGCGATATATGTATATAAGTGACTTGGATGAAAACGTGGGTGGGTGAGTGGGTTTGCAAGTTTGCAGATGACACAAAGATTGGTGATGTGGATAGTGTAGAAGGTTGCCAATGGATACAATGGGACAGAGATCAGATGCAGATATGGGTGGAGAAATGGCCAATGGAGTTTAATCCTGGCAAGTGTGAGTTGGGAGATCAAATGTAAAGGGATAGTTCATAGTTAATGACAGGACCCTTGACAGCGTTGATGTGCAGAGGGATCTTGTGGCCCAAGTCCAAAGCTCGCTGAAAATGGGTGCACAAGTTGATAGTGTGGTAAAGAAGGCATATGGCATGCTTGCCTTTATTGGTTCAGATAATGAGTTCAAAAATCAGGAAGTTATGTTACAGTTTTATAAAACTCTCAGATTAGTCTGAATATGTAGTATTGCATTCAGTTCTGGTCGCCCCAATATAGGAAGGATGTGGAGGCCTTGGAGAGAGTGCAGAAGAGGTTTGCCAGGATTACAGGGCATGTGCTAAAGGAGAGATTGGACAAACTAGGGTTGTTTTCTCTGGAGTGGTAGGGTCTGAAGGGATAGAAGTTATAAAGTTATGAGAGGCATAGATAGACTAGTCAGCTGGTATCTTTTTCCCAGGGTTGAAGTGTCTAATACTAGAGGGCTTGCATTTAAGGTGAAAGGAAGTAAGTTCAAAGGAGATGTGCGGGACAAGTTTTTTTACACTTTTTTTACACTTCAAAGGAGTGATGGGTTCCTGGAACACACTGCCAGGAGTGGTGGTGGAGGCAGATATGACAGAAGCATTTAAAAGGCTCTTAGATAGGTACCTGAATATGCAGAAAATGGTGGGATATACAGGCAGAAAGAATTAGTTTAGTTGGGGATCATTAGCTTAATTAGTTTGGCACAACTTCGTGGGCTGAAGGGACTGTCCCTGTGCTGTACTGTCCTATGTTCTACGGTACCTAGGTGCATAGAAAACATTTATAAGTTTGGGCAAAATCGGCATGGATTTATAGCAAGGGGAAATCTGACTAATCTGACTGTTTGTTTGAACATGTAACTGGCAGAGTACATGGGGAACCAGTGGATATGTTGTATTTGGACATTCAGAATGCCTTCAAAAAGATGTCACACAGGAAACTGTAAGACAAAATTACAGCAAATGGAATTGGGAATAATGTATCAGGAAATGGTTAATAGGTTGTATACACAAAATGGGTAATTTTCAGACTAGGTGGTGGTGACCAATGAGGGGCTGTAAAGCTCCATGATGAAACCTCAGCTGTTCACAGCGTATGCCATTGATTTGATGAGGAATCCAAGTTTGTTAATGATTCAAGGCTTGGTGGCAGTGTGAGCTGTGAGGAGGATGCAGTGAGACTTTGGGGTTATGGACAGACTGAGTAATTGGAAGAAGTCATGGCAGAAGGAATATAAAGAAGTGAGATCATCCACTTTGTTAGAAAATATAGAAAGACAGAGTTCTTTATAATGGCAAGAGATTAAAAGGTCTTGTTTAGAGGGCCAGAGTGTTCTTGCATACAAATCATTGACAGTTAATGTAATGTATACCAATGAATTAAGAAGGAAAATGGTACGTTGGCCATTATTGTAAGTGGATTTGAGTACAGGAGTTGACGTATCTTGCTCCAATTACACGGAACCCTGGTGGGAACACTCATGAAATATTTATGTACAGATCTGGTGTCCCTACCTAAGGATGGATATACTTGCAAAAGAGGGAGTGCAGTAAAGGTTCACCAGTTTGATGATTCTCTTTCTGCCTTAATAGCCACCTCATTGACCAAGCTTTAAGTCATCTGCAAAATCACTTCCTCAGAAGGTTTAGTGTGATTGATGATATCCCAGTGCACTGCCTAAGGACATGAGTAGTCTTCAGGCACTATGTAAATGTAAGTTGTTGTTTGTATTGTCGAGAGTGATACAAAAGGCAGCATGCTTTTGAAAGGTGTTGGTGTGAATGTGATGTGCAACAATTGCAAAGCACTGGGTCTCTCTTCCTACAGACCCCTTATCTAAATTTATTTCCCTAGGGGCATTATCTGGTCTTTAGGCTTGGTGCAGCCAATGCAATGTCTTGGTGGGGAAGGACTGTAATCTAAGGGGATGGCTCCCATGTAGCAGCCTTGGTGTGTATCATCCAAAGAGGCCACACTGGTGGCAATGGCACCTTGTACATAGAATGTGCTAACACTCCAAATGTATAGACCTGATAACACGATAAATGTGTAGACTGGTCAACACCATGAAGGTAAAGCCCATAGTCAATGCAGACTCACTCTTAACTTTTAAGAGTAAATTGGATTGATATATGGACAGGAGCGGTCTGGAGGTTATGGGCTGGGTGCAGGCAAATGGGACTAGCAGAATAATGTTTCAGCACAGACTAGAAGGGCCGAATGGCCCGTTTTTCTGTGATGTAGTTTTCTATGGTTCTAAAGAAAGTTATGCATAGTTTTTGTATTTCTTGTGAATAAATTTTGATGAATAAATTTTATTTTTGAAACTTAAAAAAATATGGTCTTTAACCCCTCCCCTTACTCATTATTGATCCACTGAAGCTGTGTCAGGAATCACCAGAACTGTGTGATGTCATTCATTATAATTAACTATCAGGTATCATTTCAGTTTAGAAGCTCTCATGTTAGTCAAACCTATCAGTTTTAGCAATACCAGGAGGCCCCCCCAGCCTCCTTCCGTCAGCAACCCACTGAGGTTAAATGGAGCCAAGTGAGTGCAGTGCCACCCACAATGGTAGAGGAAAGGCCAGTACCCTGCCTGGGCCAACCTCCAGATGGACAATGAGGGAAAGGGTGTCTGTCACAGAGGTGTGGGATGTGTGTTTGGGTCTGAAACCCAATGTGGGATTCGTCACAGTTCGGGGTGAGATGGGCATTGGTTTGGGAGGTTGCTGTCTATATTTTGTCATGAACGTTTCTACGTGCAACTGCTTAGTTAACAGATCACATTTCCTGGGTTTGGAGGTGGTATTCCATCAAAGGGTTAACCTTGAGCTCTGAGAACAGGTTCACCTGCACGAACATCGAAGGATTTTCACCAAAATTCCACAAACATTGCCCAGGATTGTACAATCTCGATCATCCAGACTGTGTCAGATCTCGCCATGTGAAGTCCCGCCGGGTGCTCCCTGACGAACGAGAGCAGAGGAAAAGCGATGCGGCTGCATGTATGGATGACTCCCTGCACCCTGCACCCCCTGGTGTGGAGGGGGTTCCGAGTCACCCCATTGCCCGGGTTCTCTGTGCCGTGCTGTGAGACCGCGGTGTGGTGTGGCGTGTGCCCCCTGCAGGTTCAGCCCCGGCCGCTTTGATAGACCGAGGAACACGTAGCTCCGCATTCCTGACATTCCAGCTGCTGCCTCGATCCCCGGCGCACGTCGGCACGCAGTCATTCTCCAGCTCGCTGGCGCACGGGTAGTGTGCTTCCTCCTCTCCGCTCCAGTTACAAGGTGAGGTATAGGTCCTGCTCGTTACTGTGGTCGGATTCCCCCGCGGGACAAAGTCCGGGCTCTAGCACTGTCCACCAGCTCCATTCGACTTTGTACTTTGGGGAGGTTTTACAGATTGTCGCCGCGGGTGATCGGGCTTCTGATACAGGAGTCCCCCAGGGAACCTCTCACTGTCCACATGATAATGGGTACATGTTGGGTCCGAGTGATTCTTCTGCCGGTGCCCCTTCCCCGCGGATTCTGCTGTCTGCGCTTTTCCTCGCTGGTAAATGATGTCAGTGGACAAGAATGTGCCAAGTGAAAGCGGCGGCCGGAGGAATTACTGAAGGGGGTAGCGAAGGCTGCAAACTGTAAACCCGTCCGAGCGGGGAGCGATTCTAGATCCTAATGTTCAGGTTATAAATGTTAACAGCGTGCTGGCAAAGATTGCATATTATAGAATATACATCTAGTAACTGGAGATTACAAAATGTAGTGGTCAATGTAACAGGTTATAAGAAACGCATTAACGTCGATTCGGTAAAAAAAATGCAGATTTAGAAATATTAACGGTATTGATGAAGTTTCAGATATCAAATTGTCCTCCATTTTAACCATATTGTATAGCAAAGATTATAGATTAGATATTGTCATTGTAATAGTTACAGGTGATAACGAGTATTCGCATTGTACCTGTGTGTTACAGAAGATTAAATCAATAATGGGTCTTCAAAGAAAACTCATGGAGAGAATAATCATAATTTGTCCTTTTCCTTAACGATTTGATCCTCTTGGGACTGAAGGCACAGACATTCTGTGATAATCCTTATAGATGTTGGTTGGATGAATGTTTTCTCGTGTGCAAGTCTAGAATTCTTGGTGGAACACGTAGGAAGAATATATTTGAAATCCAAAGATATTTGGGCGACGAATGAATGGCTCTTTCGGCTGGCTGGAGCGTTTAGTTGGCAGGTGATCAGGTTCGGGTGCGGTGGGCTGAGGTGTTTCCACATTGCAGTGGAATGTGTGGCTTGCCCTGGGATTCTGCAGGTAGGTGAATGAGCCTTTGTTTTGGAAACCTTCAGGAATGCAGCTCCTTTTATAAGTCTGTTGTGTTTTATCAGTGGCCCCATTCAGGGATAATCAGACTCAACTGAGAAGGAATGTTTCCCTCCTTCCAGTGGAGGGGGTTTGTGTATCCACACGACTATCTGCATTTCTCTACCAATAGATGTATTTTGTAAGCAATGGCTTTTCTCTGTGAATGTATATTCGTGTGGTTAGAAATGGTAATTACGTAGAATCTAGTTAAACATTTAGTACTTTTTGCAGCTAAGATTGCAGAGTTCAAATGCTATTAATTTGCAATAAAATTAGAACCCCAGGTCCAGGAGAGAAGTAAAGTTGGGCTCTTTTCACTCTTAACTGAATGGGTTCCTTGGTAAATTGTATGTCATACTTGTCCTTTCAAAAATCAAGGTTATTTCTGAATATTCTGAATATCCTGAAGTGTTGCAAATGCTTTGAGTCCTCTTTCCAGCTTGAGGTATTTGAAAAAACCAACACAAGATGTTATATAAAAAAAGCTTTTAAGAATAGAAAAAGCAGCTTTAAGAAAGATAAAATGCAGATGGTTTTAATTGTTGAAGCAGGTAGGAAAAAAAATCGCTCTATTTAGTTCTCATTCTCCACATTTTATTGCTGGAATTTCCTGCAGGATATTCAGACTAATGTTTGCTCAGCCTCCCTTCAGCCAAATTCCTTCAGCTCTTCCTTCACCATCCAGTCACTTCATGCTCACAACTTAATGCCTCACATTCCTCAAATTCATGTCATTATCTGATGATGATAAAACAACTAGCCCAAGCACAGAGGTGGAGTCTGTAGGGAGACAACTCCCAGGGAGGTTCTCCTTGTGTAGCACTGAGCTGGGGGAGACTTAGGAACACGGTGTGACATGCCTGGTGCTGCTAAATTGTATCGTGTCACTTTTCTTGGAAGAAAGAATGTAAAAAAAATGGAACAGTGCAGCCCAGGTCCTTCAGCCCACTATGTCTGAGCCAATGATAATATCAATTTAAACTGCACATCATCTCTAACTGCACATGGTCTATATCCCTCCATTCCCTGCCTGTTCATGTGTCCAATTGCCTCTTAAATGTTTTTTTAAATTTTATTTACAGCATGGTAACAGGCCTTTCCGGCCTGAGTCCACGCTGCCCATTTTAAACACCAAATTAACCTACCCACACGTCTTTGGAATGTGGGAGGAAACCAGAGCACCCAGAGGAAACCCACGCAGACACACGGGAGAACATACAAACTCCTTACAGGCAGCGGTGGGAATCGAACCCAGGTCGCTGGTGCTGTAATAGCGTCGTGCTGTTACCGTTGCCACTACGCTACCGTGCCACCCCAATTGTTTCCACCCGGTTTCGAACTGGAGACCTTTCGCATGTTAGGTGAACGTGATAACCACTACACTACAGAAACTGCCGTATCATTGTATTATTATTGTATCTGTTTCTACCACCTCCCCTGGCAGTATGTTCCAGGCACCTACCATTCTCTGTGTAAAACAACTTGCCTTGTAAATCTCCTTTAAACTTTCCCCTTCTAACCTTTAAGCTCTGCCTCTCATAATTTTATAAACTTTCATCAGGTCACCTCAGCCTCTGATGCGCCAGAGAAAACAATCCAAATTTGTCCAACCTCTCCTGATAGCTAATACATTCCAATCCAGAGAGCATTCTGGTGAACCTCCTCTGCACCCTCTCCAAAGCCTCCATATTCTTCCTGTAATGTGGTAACTAGAATTGCACACAATACCCCAAATGTGGCTTGTCTGAAGTTTTATACATCTGCAATGTGACTTTCTGACTTTAATACTAAACACCCCGACCAATGAAGGCAAGGATGGTGCACACCTTCTTTAACACTCTATGTACTCAGGACTTGTAATGGACTGGGATTAGTAAATTGTCCAGCACTGTGGTACCCCTTACTCTGAGCTCAGAAGTAACTTCACTTGCTTTCAAGGTTAAATAGCTATGTTAATTTTACAACACGCAACCAATGCTGTAGATGTCAACATTAAATAATGAGGAATAATGGCCTTGGATAAGGAGAGAGCTTGTAGTTTGGTACAGGGGGTGAGAGTTTCTGTTACAGGGGAGGATTGGACTGGGGATCTTCGGGAAAAGGTTAAGTGCCATCTAAAGACAGGTGCTCAAAATAATGAAAGGTTTCGACAGAGTAAATAAGAAGTTGTTTCCACTGGGGTCAGAAACTTGAGGAAACAGATAATTGGCCAGTGAAGTGGTTACTTACGCATTGAGTTGTGCTCTTGAATATGTGGTCTGAAAGGGCTGAGGAAATAGATTGAACAGTAACATTCAAAAGGCATTAACATTTGGATTGAGCAACAGGAAGCTTGCAGGGCTCTTGGGAAAGAAAATCAGAACATGACAAACAAAGAGAAGGAGGTCATTCATCCTTCCCTGCTCCACCACTCAATACAATCACAGCTTATCCATCTCAGCCAGTAACCCCACATCCCTTGATTCTCTCAGTAACTGAAACATAGATTGATTTTTGCCTTGAGTATGCTCAGTCACCAAACCCCCATATCCATTGTGGACAGAGAATTCCAAAGGTTCACCACCTCTGGATGTAGAATTCTCATCTGTGCTGAACAGCCGAACCCTTAATTTGAGACTGTGACCTGGTGCTGGACACCTCAGCCGTGGGAAATGACATCCCTGCCTCCATCCTGTCAGGTCCTTTAAGAATATTATTTCAATGAGATCACCTCCCATCCTTCTGGAGAGTATGGGTCCCCTTCTGCTTAACCTCTCCTTGTGAGATAATCTGCAAATCCAGGATCCAAACTGGTGTCACTTCCTCCATTGCAAGTATATTAATTTTTTAAAAATTACATCGTGGTACATGGGTTTCCTCTGGGTGCTCCGGTTTCCTCCCACATTCTAAAGACGTACGAGTAGATTAATTAGGGGTTTAAAATGGGCGGCGTGGGCTCATTAGGCCGGAAGGGCCTGTTACCATGCTGTAAATATATCTTACGTAGAGCGACCAGACCTGTACATGATATACCAGGTATGGTCTCACCAGGGGCCAATATAATTGGAGCAAGATACCTTTACTTTTGTACCCAAACCAGGACAAAATGGGAGAGTGGAAGTAATTAAATGGCTCATTCAGGGGTTTCACTGCCTTGATGGTAAAAATGGAGTGCTGTTCCTGTGATTCTAAGAAATAAACAGTTTGAGATAAACTTAAACTGGCCTCTGAATCAATAGAGTGGGGATTTACAGCCCTGATCGTCTGAATGAGGAAAGGTTGAGACTGGCTGACCCTCACTGAGGTTCAGAAGAATCTGAAGAGGTCTTACTGAGTGGGATTGACAGGGTGGACGGTGAGAGATACAGCACAGGACCCACTGAGTCTGTGCTGACTATCGAGCACATAATTTTACACTAACCCTCCCCTAACCCACTTTATTATCCTCTGGCTGAAGAGACTGAGGAACCAATGTCCCGGGACTGGAAGTTAGGGCTGACGCGGGAATAATTGTCCCTAGGTAGAAGTGTTGTAAATCTTTAATCATCAGTCTCCCAGAGGGATGTGGTTGTTCACTCACTGAGTACATTTGTGGCCTAGAATTTACACACTAGGTAGATAGAAGAGTGAGGGTGGCCCCTATCTGAACTGGGTGGGGAGCAGGTAGTACACTCACAGGCCGACGACCTGTAAAATGACTATCTGTGTGCAGTGTCGTATGTGGGGCCTGTATGCTGGTGTCCCTGAACTTTATTGGCTTGTTTTGTGTTTCAGAATCAACCCCAGAGCAGAGGCAGGATGCGGACCGCGGAAGACTCGTCAGGTACGGTCCTCCACCGGCTAATCCAGGAGCAGCTGCGCTATGGCAACCTGACAGACAACCGGACACTGCTGGCCATCCAGCAGCAGGCGATGAGGGGTGGGACGGGCAGCCCCCGCTCCTCGCTGGAGAGCCTCACACAAGAGGAGTGCCAGATCGTGCAGCATTCCACACGGCAGGAGCCACAGGGCCAGGAGCACCAGGGAGACCTCTCGCACTCGGAGAACCTCCTGCATCGTCTGCATCAGCTCCAGCTGAATGGGGAAGCACTGCCATCCTATGAGGAGGCCAAAGCCCAGTCCCAGCTTCTGGCTGGACACAGGCAGCAGCAGACCACTTACCCAGCCACTGAAACCCACCCTGCCTCAGACCAAGGAAGAGCCCACCAGGACCTTCACAGTGACGCCCTCAAGGAGCTGAAACATGGGCATGTGCGCTCCCTCAGCGAGAGGCTGATGCAGCTTTCTCTGGAGAGGAACGGAGCCAAAGCCCCGACCACCATGAGCTCTTCACACAGTTTCCCCCAGCTCTCGAAACGCCACAAGCAGCCAGTGGGTACAGGGTACCAGGGGCACTGCCAGACTGTGGAGCACCACGGGCCTCCTCCAGAATACCCCTTCCACATGAAGCTGGCCACTCCTGTACTTCCTCGTTCCCAGCAACAAGGACACTTCTATGATGAGGCCTCCACTCTGTGCTCTGATGGAGAGCACATGGGCACCAATAGGCGTGGCTACTGCACCCAAGGAAAATCTCCCAGGTAACCTTGCTGTAAATGTCGTCACCAAAATCAGTCTGATACAGTAGAGGTGGGATGGTTGGGATTGCAAGTGCCCAAGGTCCCTGACTTCATCCCAGCTCCTTGCTGGGTTAGCGGCTGATAACAATGGCCCTGCAGGTGTTGCAGGGGGAAGGGAGGTTAAAAGACCCTCAGCTCTGGCTACTGCCCAGAGAGATCAGAAGACAAGTTTGTGTGTTTATGGGTGTCTAGCAAGACCAAATTAACCTTTAAGTGTGAGGGCTCTGTCCAAAACCCTGGCTCCAACCATGAATCAGAACATGGGGGTAATTGGGGGAGGGAGGAGAGAGGATTGTGAAGGAGATGCCAGGTTACTCCATCAGGCACTGGTGTAAAAGCACCCCCCCTGTAATTCCTTGGTGTGCCTGTGTGGTAGGATCCATCTATCAATTCGTACTTTTTTTTTTGCAGCAAGTTGCATTCAGGAATCAGGGAATAAAATGAGAATATGTTCACCAACTGGTCATCAAAGAGGGAGATTCCAGAGGTTGGATGAGACAAGTGAACAATTACCATTACTGGGACAATGCTTTAGGAATGTTTGCTGTAGTTTCAGTACTAATTATTAGTATTTATGAACTGATTGCTAACTCTCTATATGGCTTCAGCCAACTTTCAAGAGCAATTATGCAGGAGTTGGGTTATTTCTATTGTTTGTTCTCATTTCAGCATCCATTCAGAATGGTCTAGCAGGGTAAGGGAGTCATTAACTGTCACATTGGTAGCCTCACCACTGAGTGGGCCATTTAAGTAATCATGTAATTCAAAAAGTTCCCTAAGGTAATGAGTTTCCTTTAGCTAATCCCCTTTCTGCCATGCTTTCTGTATTTTGGTTACTAAATGCTTGTTTGGGTGAATACACAAAAGGTGAAGTACAGGAAGTCCCCGGGTTACAAACGCCCGTACTTACGAACCAACCTCCGTAAAGCCTATTATTTTAAAATCAAGTTACACATAATGCTTCGTGCTAGCGAACTACTTTGCGCAATGCTCAAAACATTGCATGTGTCACAATGTTGATCCAGAGCAAACTCACAGAGAACCCAAATGCGGCACACTGATACAAGACTGGAGCCAGGATAC
>JARFYF010000094.1:51265860-51280355 GCA_030265395.1 Rhina ancylostomus | reverse complement strand
GGATAAAGGTATGCAGACCAGCTGACTCTGTGTATGAGTTTGACCCTTCTGGCTGGTGAATGGACAATGCAGAGCTGACAGTGACCAACAGAAATGCAGGACAGGTATGTTCCGTACAGTCACAGAGACCCCAGTTGGAAGCTGAGTTGTACTTTTTTTTAATCTGCTGCTCCTTCAATGATTCCCAGTTCCTTAGCCTGCCAGGAGGCCTCATTCAGACTCTCTGACTGCAGTCTCATTCATCACCACAGCCAGTCGCTCAGCTTACACGTTGTCCTTTCTCATTTTATATCTGCCCACCACCCTACCAGACCCCTAACCTAGAAATCCTGAGCCTAACCTATGGGTCAGGGAGAGGTTAGCTCCCTTAGCTGCTGAGCTCTGAGCAGGCTGGGCTTGGAGTTTGAACCTTGATCTACTTGGACTGAGACTTTTGGGCAGTGTGTCACCATGGCATGTCCCACAACCTACCTGCAGTGTGATCCTTGCTTGGACAAACTGTGTGTGAGGTTGCCCTGCTCGTGACTGAGGTGTTCGAGACTTCTGGTTTACATTGGGTTATTCACACTGGGGTCACAGGTCTATCTGATTAACACTGGATTATTGACATTGAGATAATGTGGTGCCTTGTTTCACACCAGGTTATTCACATTGTGATTACATACTGCTCTGGTTCACACAGGACTTTTGATTTAGATCATATACTATTCAAGTCATAGAGTCATAGACACTACAATTCCTCCATTTGTGACCTAACCATGTTTTATTAAACCTCATCATGATTTCCTCCCTCTTGTACTCAGTTCTTACATTAAAGTTGAAGGAGCGTTTAAAAAAAACAGAATCCTGAGATCAGAATCCCAAATGTTCTTCATCCTACTCTGGCCCTTCAAATGAATTGTGCATATACATATACCCAGAACTCTGTGTTCTGTGACCCTTTCTACCTTGAGAATCGTACCCTCTAGTTTATATCATCTTATCTCAATCTTCCTAGCCAAAATGGCACACTGCCATGATTAATACTGTTTATTTAATATTTAGATTATGCCATTGTAACAGTTGCAGTAGAGGTGGGGAATCAATCGATCGTGACTGGGAATTTAACCTTCTATGAATGTGAGAGAACAGGAAAAGTTCATGCAAACACAGCGTAAGTTACCCGTTGTTATCATTCCTGCTTCAACTCATGTTCTGTATCTATATGGATTCTCAGGGTGAAGTAAAATCTTGTGAAGACTGACCTGGAGAGAGTGATAATCCTCCATCATGCAGCCCGGGGAAAGGGGGATTGATTCCCTGGGAGACGGACCCCAGAGAGAACAGGGAATGCAGCTCAGGAACAGGCCCTTCAGCCCACCATGTCTGCACCAACCATGATGCCAAATTAAAATAATCCCTCTATCCTTCCATTCCCTGCATGTTCATGTGCCTGTCTCAATGTCTCTTGCAAGGTAGTGTAGCGGTTAGCATAATGCTATTACAGTGCCAGCGACCCGGGTTCAATACCGGCCACTGCCTGTAAGGAGTTTGTACGTTCTCCCCATGTCCATGTGGGTTTCCTCCCACATTCCAAAGACGTACAGGCTTAGGAAGTTGTGGGCATGCTACGTTAGCTCCGGAAGCGTGGGATACTTGCAAAAGAACATTCTACGCAAAAGATGCATTTCACTGTGTGTTTTGATGCACATGTGACTAATAAAAATATCTTATCTTAAAAATAGATAAGATATCTTATACTTTATAAGTTATCTTAAGGTATCTGCATCCATCACTTCCCTTGGCAGCAAGTTCCATCCTCTGTGTAAAAAAAATCTTGCCTTGTAAATCTCCTTAAAATTTCCTCCCTCTCACCTTAAACTATGCCTTCTGGTATTTCACATTTCTACCCTGGGAAAAAGACTCTTACTATCCACCTTATCCATGCCTCTCATAATTTTATAAAGCTCTGTCAGGTCTCCCCTCAGCCTCTGACACTCCAGAGAAAACAACCCATGTTTGTCCAGTCTCTCCTCATAGACAATACACTCTAGTTCAGACAACATCCTGGTGAACCTCATCTGCACCCTCCCCAAAGCCTCCACATCCTTCCTGTAATGTGGGGATCAATACTCCAAATGTGGACATACCATAATCTTACACAGCTGCAACGTGGCTTCCGAATTTTATACTTACTGGCCCAACTGACCAAGGCAAGCATGCCCCACACTTTTTTTTACCACCCTACCTATATGTGTTGCCACTTGCAGAGAGTTCTGGAGTTGCACCCCAGGACCCCTCTGTACATCAGTGCTCCTAAATAGCCTGCCATTTACTGTATACTTGCCTTTTGCATTTGACATCCCAAGGTGCAACACCTCACACTCATCTGGATTTAACTTCATCTGCCATTTCTCTGACTAGTTTCTCGAACTATATCCTGCTGAATCCTTTGGCGACCTTCCTCACTATCCATAACTCTGCCAATGTTCATGTCATCTACAAATTTACTTATCAGCTCAACTACATTTTCATACAGATCATTTGTAAAAATCATAAACAACAGAGGTCCTAGCACTGTCATATTGATGACTGCTGTAGTCCTAAGGGCTTGAATGGGTCAGAATTCGCCAGATGTGTCCAGGAAAGTTTTCTCAAACAGTATGTAGGTGGACCTACTAGAGAGGGGCAACACTGGACCTCCTGTTGGGAAATGAGGCTGGGCAGGTGACTGAAGTATCAATAGGGGAGCACTTTGGGATGGATGACCATTATTCTATTTGTTTTAAAATAGTTATGGAAAAAGTTGTGGACTGGTCTGCAAATAAAATTTTAAATTGGAGTAAGGCAAATTTTTGAAGGCAATAGACAGGAGCTTGGAAAGGCTAATTGGGAGAGGCTGTTTGCTAGTAAAGGGAAGTCTGGCAAGTGGGAAGCTTTTAAAAGTGAGACAGGGAGAGTTCAGAGACAGCATATTTCTATCAGAATGTAGGGCAAGGCTGGCAGGATCAGGGAACCCAGGTTGACAAGGGATATTGTGGCTGTGCTCAGGGAAAAGAAGGTATATGTCAGGTATCGGCAGCTGGGATCAAACAAATCCCTTGAGAAGGACACAAGATATAGGGGTACATTTAAGAGGGAAATCAGGTGAGCAAAAAGAGGACATGAGATAGCTTTGGCAGATAAGATAAGATAGAATCTTTAGAGGTTCTACAAGTATATTGAGAGCAAAAGGGTAACTAGGGTGAGAATAGGTTTCCTCAAGGATCAATGTGATCATTGAGTCATACAGCATGGAAACAGGCCATCCGGCCCAACTGGTCCATGCTGACCAAGACTCCCATCTAAGCTCATCCCATTTGCCCACACTTGGCCCATATTTCTCTGAACATTTCCTAACAATACACCTATCCAAGCATCTTTTAAATGTTGTTCATGTACCTGCCTCAATCACTTACTCTGGCAGCTCATTCCATATACTGAACACCCTCGGGTTCCTATTAAATCTCTCCCCTCTCACTTTAAACCTATGCCCTCTAGTTCTTGATTCCCCAACCCTGGGAAAAAGACCCTATATATGGGCCTCATGATTTTATACACCTCTATAAAATCACCCCTCATTGTCCTACGCTCCACTGAAAACAGTCCCAACCTGCTCATGTCTCTCCATAACTCAGTTCCTCCAGTCCTGGCAACATCCACATAAATCTCCTCTGCACTCTTTCCAGCTTAATGGCATCTTTCTTATTTGCAGGGTGACCAAAACTGAACACAATATTCCAAATGCAGCCTCACCAATGTTTTGTACAACTGCAACAAAACGTCCCAACTTCTACACTCAGTCCCCTGGCTTATGAACATCAGTGGGCCAAGAACCTCCTTCACCACCCTGTCTACTTGTGACACCATTTTCAGGGAACTCCAAGTCCCTCTGTTCTGCAACACTCCCCAGGGCCCTACCATTCACTGTGAAAGTCCTACCCTCATTTTTCTTCCCAAAATGCAACACCGTCCACTTGTAGAGTTGTCGAGCAATACAGCACAGGTACAGGCCCTTCAGCCCAATGAGTCCATGCCAACTATGGTGTTATCCAAATTAATGCTGCTATTCATTGTGCTATCCAAACTTATCCAATTTAAAATCCATTCACCATTCCTCAGCCCAATTACCCAGCTGATCAAGACCCCTCTGTAATTCCTGATAACCATCTTCACTGTCAACAATGCCAGCTATTTTAGTGTCATCTGCAAAGTTACTAACCGTGCCTTATAGATTCTTATCCAAATCATTGATATAGGTAACAAATAGCAATGGGGAACACCACTATTCACAGGCCTCCAGTCCAAAAAATAACAATCCACCATCAAGCCAATTGGGTATCCAATTAGCTATTTCTCAATGGATTCCATGGATTCCAACTTCCCACAGCAGCCTACCATTTGGAACCTTTTCAAAGGCCTTTCTGAAGTCCACATAGACTACATGTACTGCCCTGCCCTCATCCTTGCTGCCCTTGCCTTTCATCCTTATGGAGACACATCCATTTAAATAATTCAGGAACTCAATTTCTGGATAATTCTTCAACTATCTTGAATCCTACAGAATTATGATCACTGTCTCCAAGATGCTCTCCCAATGACACATCAAACACTTGGCTGGCTACATTCCCTAATATTAGCTCCAGTACAGCTCCTTCTCCAGTAGGACTATCTACATCCTTGCTCAAAAAGTCTTTCACATTGAGGTTTATAGATAGGGGTATATATACGAGGGGTTTAGATTGTGTGAATGCATGCAGGCTTTTTCTCCTAATGTTGGGTGAAACTAGAACTAGACATTGGTTTCAGGTGAAAGATGAAATATTTAAGGGGAGTCTGAGGGGAAACTTCTTCACTCAGAAGGTGGTGCGAGTGTGGAACGAGCTGCCAGTGGAAGTAGTAGATGCAGGTTCAATTGTAACATTTAAGAGAGGTTTGGATAGGTACATGGATGGCAGGGGTTTTGAAGGATATGGTCCGATGGCACTAGGCAGAAGGTCAGGTTGACATGGACTAGATGGGCCGAAGGGCCTGTTTCTGTGCTGTAGTGCTCTCTGACTCTATGATCCCAGTTAATATTGGGGAAGTTGAAATCTCTTATTTACACACTATTATTTAAAAACTATTTTCAAACTATTATTTGCACACCTCTCTGTAATTTGCCCGCATATTTGCTGCTTTGAATTCTGCTGACTGTTAGGATCCTTGTAGTATACCCCCAGCAAAATGATTGCTTGCCCAGTTTTGGTTCCTAAGTTCAATCATATGGCCTCATTAAAGGACCTTTTAGGACATCCTCCCCCATTACTGTGGTAACAGACTCTGCAATGCCACTTCCTCTGTTATGTTCCCCCTCAGCACTCCTGAACCTTCTGTACCCTGCAATGTTGAGTTTCCAGTCCTATCCTTTTAACCACTTCTCTGTGACAGCAATAATATTAATATTCCCATCTGCTAATCAGTGCTCTGCTCATCTGCCTTACTCGTCAGTCTCCTTGCAATAAAATAGATGTATTTTCCTTCACCTTCCTCCCATGTGCCTTATCACATCCATGTCTGCTCTCCCACAGGACTGACAGTTTTCCATCTACATTTGACTGCACTTCTATTTTCCACAACTGTGCACATACACAGTGTCCCACTCCCCACAACTGCACAAATACAGAGTCCCACTCCCACAACTGTGCACATACACAATGTCCCACTCCAACAACTGTACACATACAGTGTCCCACTCCCCACAATTGCGCACATACACAAGACAGCGTCCCACTCCCCACAACTGTACACATACAGTGTTGTATTCCCCTACTAAATCCTTCCCAGCAGCCCTAGCAAATCTCCCCACAAGGATGTCGATTCCAGCTTATGCAGATCCCTCCTTCCCCAGAAATAGTCCCAGTGATCCAGAAATCCAAAGCTCTCCCCCCTACACCATCCCCTCAGCCATGCCTTCATCTGACTGTCCTCCTATTCCGATACTCACTAACACATGGCACCAGAAGTAATCCAGTGATTACAACATTCCCTGCTCTTTAAACTGTGATCATGTTGCAGGATTTCATCCCTCACTTTACCTATGTTGTTAGTACCAATGTGGAGCTACAACATCTGGCTGTTTATATCCCACACCCATCTATGCCTTCTTCCATTCATTGACCCCAGTAAAAGTAAGAATCCTCCAGTCACTGACCCCGGGGAGAAAGTGAATCCTTTCCAATTGCTGAGCCAGGAGTAAAATTTCCTCCAATCTCTGAACCCAGGTAAAGGTATGCAGGGATGTGTGTGTGGGGGGGTGGTGGGGTTGGGGGGTGTGATGAGGTTCAGCAGCAATGGAGTATGTATTAGTATGATGTGCTGCTGTGCTGGAGAGGCTGACTGCAGTGGGATTGTATAAGGGGTCAATGTGATGTGATTGCTCACATGCTCAATGCTCCTGCTTAACTCCATTTGCACATGTGACTGGGAATGTGTGTCAGTTTTACATTTGCAGTGAGGGTGCAATCTGTGTATTTGTTACTGGTGTTACTTGGTTTTTCAGATGCAGAAGTTGCTTACAGACCAGTTGGACATGCTTCTGGTGTGTCCCTGAGCACAGGTGTGTCTCAGCAAAAGCAGAGTGTAGCAACATAACAGGTGGAGTACCTGAGGTAAGGGAGCATTCCATTATACAACTTAGTGCAAGATGAGTCCTCTCAGCCAAATCCAGCTGGTTGTATTCCAGATGTGGAGATGATTTTCAGTGTGCCTGTCAGCCTAGCTGTGGAGTAATTTGCAGTCTACGTCTGTCAGTCCAGCTGTGATTTACATCCATGTCTGTTGGTCGAGCTGCTGTCCACTTCGGCCCTCTCCTGATGTTCAATAATTCCTTATCTGTGGAGCAGGAGTCAGCAGTGAGAGTACCTGGTCTGGCCCAGGGGCGCCCTCTGCTTCTCTCTATAACAAGGAATAAGCGGGAGGCCTGGGTACTGGAGGTCATCCAACCTGGGCCATTGTCCCTCACCCTTTGGTCTCCCGTCTTGACTGCAGCCCAGGTAGATGACTGGCTATATCCTCTCTCTGCACCTTGCAGGATTCACCTGTTCCACATTACTGCATCACTTACCCCAGCCGAGTTAAATATCATGTCCCAGCAATACAAGATGCAAAGTCTGCAATGACAACAACATTGATTGAGGCTAAAGGAGGAGCAGTTGATTCCTTACCCCTTGGCTAGTGAGGTGGGAGGGCAAGAATAAAGCAACCCCTGATACTATCCCACTGAGCACTGTGACTTGTTTCTGTGGGTGGTGTGGAAGAGCGGTGGAATGGGGAGCAGAAACCTGCCCTTTGTCTCCCAGCAACATGAATAGATTGAAGACCAATGGGAATCAGAGCTGGGAGTGTGTAACACATGGGGGGGGGCAGGGTTGTTGGCGTGAGTGCAAGTATCAGTGGAGTAGGTTCACTAACAGACTCCGGGATCAGTGAGTTCTTCTGTGAAAAGACCAGGCCAATGCTCACATGAGCTTAGAGGAATGAGAGTCAAAACTCAATGAAATGCATAAACTTCTCAGAGATACCGAGAATATATTTGTTGAGAGGCTGTTTCATTGGCTGCAGCGTCCAAACGTGAGAGGACAGTCTTTGGATAAGAATCTGCCTGTGCTGAGGAGAAATTTCTTTCAGTGGATTGTGAAATTTTGGAATACTCTCTCCCAGAGAGCTGTGGATACTCAGTGGCTGAGCATGTTTAAGACCAAGATCAACGGACTTTTACAGTCCAAAGGAATTGAATGAAGTGGGAAGGTAGCAAGGTGATAAATGGGTCACATCAGTGGTGATCTTTCTGAATGGAGAAACGACTTGGGAAGTGCATGGTCTTCATCAGCTTCCACTTCTGCTCTTACACTTCCTACTTACTTTCTTATGCCTGGTCATTGAACAATGAACGGGAGCAAGAAGTTTGAAGCTCTGGGATTGAGGGCTGGGAATGTCTGCTGGATTTGTGAATTACCAGCACATTCCAGGGCTGAGAACTGGAGTGCTTGGTAAGGATAGGTTACTGGGTGCTTGTTTTAATCCTCTGCCTCTTTCTGTTGCAGACTTTCACACAATGCCCCCAAATGTTGCCAGTTCAGATCCAGCCAGTTCCCACTGGGAGTAGGCAAGACTTCCCAGTCTCCATAAATAACAGTGCATTGCTCCAGGTAAATCACTGCAGGAATTTTCTCTGTTACACAACCAGCATAAAATGGCCAGGATAAAGGCCAGGTTCTGGGCATGGAATCAAATGGGGCATCAGATCAGTCAAGTATTGCATAACTTGTCAGGTGATCCTGTAGCGGTTGTCACTGAGTCCACCCTGCTTATTTTAGCTTCACCTTCCCCTTCAGCCAAACCTCAACATTATCCCAACATTCACGCAACTGAGGAGTTGCATGCAGGAGCCATCTGAGCAGACAGAAACACAGGACAAGATGCAGACAATACAGATCATTGAAATTAACGTCAGTAAACATGAGGCAATCAAAGCCAACACAAGTGCAGATGGCAGCGACCTGTTTTACTTCAGGTAGCCCGGTTTCCTGTACAATGCAGAAGTGGACCCAGGTTGCTATCTGCACTAATGTACCGTGGGACTGGTGAAGATTGGTCAGTCTCCCTGTCCATCTGCTCCTTTCCTGATCAGCCTGTGAGGCAGTGTCTCCATGCCCCCACCTGTTCTGATCCAACCTCCCTAATGTTGCCTCCATCCCTTCCTCCACTTCAGTGCTTACATCCCAAAATTGCTCTCATTTGTCTTGCATCTCTGGCTTTGATGTAGGGTCAGCAACCAACAGGATTTATACTCCCATAGATTTTTTCCCTTTCATTCCCTCATCTCAGGTGGTGATTGCTTCAATACACTGATCTGCTTGTGCAACTGTTCTTTAACCTGGTCTTTGCCCAGTTCTCATGTTGTACAATTCATTCAGTTGCATCAATTAAACTTGATGGATACAACTGAATGAATCAATCAAGTTTAATTGATGCAACAATACAGCCAGATAGACCACCTTGCTTCCATCTAAGCTTCAGGCTAAGCTTAGGTCCTGAGTTATAGGGAGAGGTTGGACCGGCTTGGACTTTGGAATGTAGGAGACTGAGGGGTAACCTTTTCGAGGTGTGTGAAATCATGTGGGGCTTAGATAGGGTGAATGCACATAGTCTTTTTCCCAGGGAAAAGGAATTAAAAGCTAGAGGGCATAGGTTCAAGGAGAGAGATTTAAAAGGAACCTGAAGGGCAGCTTTTTCACTCAGAGGGTGGTGGGTGTATGGAATGAACTGCCAAAGGAACTAGTTGATGCAGATACATTAACAACAATTGAAGGACACTTGGACAGGTACATGGATAGGAAAGGTTTAAAGGGACATGGGCCAAACTGGGGCAAATGGGACTATCATAGATGGGCATCTTGGTCAGCATTGATGAGTTGGGCCGAAGGGCCTGCTTCTGTGCTCGATGATTCTATCACACAAAGCAACAGGTTCAAACACAGAAAAGTCACACCCAGTTATGTCACCTTTGCACAGTCATCCTCACAGATATCTGGAGACTGGTGTCTATACTGGGGAGCTGCCATACAGACTGGGCAAGCAACATCCTGACACAGTCATCCTCAAGAATCACACCTCACAGACAATGTGCTACACTCAATCACAGTCCCTAGGCAGGTCCTGCCTCACTTAGACAGACCATCTGGGGGAGGGTGGGAGGGATTGTCAGCACAGTGGTATAGAGGTGGGAGAGTGTAGCCCTGAGAGACCTCAACATCCAACCCAGACCCAGTGATGGCATCGGGTCCTCCTCCTGATTACCACCTACCACCCTCTCTCCGCTGATGAATCAGTGCTCTGTCACGTTGAAGCAACAGCACAAATTGTCTTCTGGATGGGGATCTTCAATACCTATCACAAGGGGGATAATCAAAAAATGCTGCAGTGGCTGTAAATCTGAAATAAAAACTGAAAGTTCTGCAGTGAAAGTTATGAAGGATGATGGATATAGAATGCAGAGGCCGGTGGAGGGCAAGGTGATGACAAGGAATGTCCTGTTTGCACTCTATCCAGGAGGAGAAGGGAGAGAACATCTGTGGGAAATAGATGAGATGCAGTCAAGGCCTCTGCCCATTTTGGTAGAGGAGGAATCCATGGTTAAAGAATGAGGAAGACACGTCAGAGATATGTAAGCTATATCATCAGAATAGATACAATAGAGACAGAGGAACTAGAAGAATGGAATGAAGTACTACAGGAGGCATTACTTCAGCCCAGCTTGCCCATGCCGACCAAGATGTCTGTCTGGAATAGTCCCATTTGCCTGTGTTTAGCCCATATCCTTCTAAACCTTCCCTATCTATGTACCTGTCCAAATGTCTTTTAAATGTTGTAATTGTACCTGCCTCCACCACTTCCTTTGGCAGCTTGTTCCACATAACCACCACCTGTGTGGAAAAAGTTGCCCAGGTCCCTTTTAAACCTTTCCCTTCTCGCCTTAAACCTATGCCTTCTAGTTTTAGATTCCACTACCCTGTGAAAAAGACTGTGACCACTTTTTCTATGCCCCTCATGATTTTATAAATCTCTATAAGGTCATCCTCTTTCACTCCAGGGAAAGACGGCCCAGCCTATCCAGTCTCTTCTCATAATTCGAGCCCTCTGGTCCCAGTAACATCCTTGTGAATCTTTTCTGCACCTTCTCCAGTTTCCAGCATCTTCTGGTTTTATTGTACCACTCGGTCTGGCTGGGTAACTCCACCACTGACTGAGCTGACCAAGTCTCGAAGGACACATCTGCCAGACTGGGTCTGTCCCAGTCCTCATCCTCCCCCTCACCACGTGGTAGCAGGGGAAGGAGTGACCACCACCTATAGTCTCTGCTACTGAGACTAGTTTTAGTTTCTAGATTTGACTTGATTTCCCAGCTGCCATGATGGGAATTCATGTCAAACTCCTGTCCATGAATCAATTGTACAGCCCTTTGGATATTTAGTCCAGTAATGTAACTTGTGTGCAATGTGTATTGCCTACAAAATGTACTGCAGGAGTTCATCTGGGCAATGCCACCAGCACCTCTAAAACCTGCAGGTAATACTGGCTGGAGAGGAGCAGCAGGTGTAGGGAACACCACTGCCTGCAGATTCCCCTCCACATCACAAAACCAGGGCAGTAGGTTGTGGTTGTGGTATGCATCCCAGAGAGGCTGGAGTTCAGGGTGCTAACCAGTGAGGGGAGGATTGGGATTGAGTTGGGGGTCCAGTCTGGGGATGGTGGAGCTGGGTGAGGGATAGGGTTAGGATTGACTGGGAGTACAGATTGGATGGGTGGGAATGGGGGTGGTGGTGGTCAGACCAGAAGGGTTGGATCAGAGAGCAGCAGAAGGGGGGAGGGGACATACTGATGGTCCAGGTCAAAAGACCAGGGACTGAGGGTTGAGAATGGGGCATTAGTGAGGGAGGAGCAGGGTGTAGGGATTAACCCAGGTGGGAGTAGTTGCCATTCTAACTGTTTTCTCGTCTGCTCCAGGGCAGTAAGCTGCAGTGTAACATTGGGCACGAGGTTTACAAGGCAAGGTGGTTCAACAGTTCCCACGTGCTGTGTGAAAGCGTTGTGGTGAGTACAGTACTGGAAACCTCCACAATTCTTCCTCCCGTCCTTGACCACAAACAGCTGGCATTAAATAGTCATGTAGCAAAGGAGGCCTAGCAACCCTTACCAACACATTGGGCTCAACCTCCCACTTCTGAGCAGCATCCTTGATCTAACACTATAACCTCAGCCTGTAACACCACTGTCAGCTGTGACTCTGTTGGTAGGATTCTTCTCTGAATGTCCCAGGGATCTGAGGCTGGCTCTCCAGCCAAGTGTTGTGGGTCTGCTGTGTGTGCAACTAGAAGAATGTGCTGACTGAAGCTCTCTTAGATGAAAGCAAAAGGAGCAGGTGACTTACCCCAGGAGCCCTGGTCAATAGCTATCTCCTGATTGGCATTTCCAAAAATCATTTACCTGGTCCCTATCAGCTTTATACATGCGGGGGCTTGCGTGTGTGAGCTTGTGTATGAGAGCCTGTGATGTATGGGAGTTTGTGTGTGGGAGCTTGCATATGGGAGCTTGCAGTGTAGGGGAGGCTGTGTATGAAAGCTTGTGTATGAGAGTTTGTGGTGTATTGGAGCTTGGGTGATCTTGCTGTGCACAGATTGCCTGCCACATTTCCAATTGATGAGGTGATGATACTTCTGAGAAGGACGTGGTTGGCAGTGAGGTTCGATGACCATTCTGAAGGGGATGAGAATGGTGCCATGTGATTGCAAGCTTTTCTTCCTATTTGTCTCAGGTCTCCAATATATCAATGCCTGCGATCTGTGGCTGGGGCCACTGTAGAAGGCACATGTCTGTCCGACCGCGTTAAGCAGCAACTCCTGGTTATTGGACATGGGCATTGCTGGGAGCAGTTCAGCGATATTGCACCTATCCAGACCCAGCACCCAGCACAACACCTTTACCCCTCTCTACCCCTCCTGACTTCTAAACCCATTTGCAGATCATCATTTCCTTTGTTCTTTCAGCTGTCCACAGCCAATACAAGCCACCGCTTTCCCATCAATCTGAGGCTGAAGGAAGACCCAGAGAAGTTGATTGACAATCCCAGCACCACCTCAGGTTTGGTACACTACAAGTCTGAATGCACCATGGGATGTATGGCAGGGCACTCGTCTTGTCCTGAGGGACCAGCTCAGAATGATTCTCTCTCTATTCTGTTCAATATTTCATGGAATTACATGCTGAGATACAGGTCCTGACACCAGCCTGTCCTCCACTGCACCAGGGACTGCTTCTCCAATGGTTCACTGCATGTTAAGTGATTCAAGTTGGGGCCAGCATCAAGCAGGACCCTTCACATATCCACAAACTAAAAAGTAGTTTGGCTGTAGCCATCATTCAAGTGGTCCAAGTCCTGAATAGCCCAGAGTTTGGCACTAGGGCAGGCATCCCGGGGACGTGTCAATTTGTGCTGTTCTGATACACAAACAGCTGTTGAGTTCCTCAGACAGGCAGTACAAAGCCAATGGATGCATTCTGGGTGGCAGGTGTGGAAGTTGGGTGATCCCTGCAGGAGGTGCCTGTAGGAGTGGAGAGGTTCCTGAGGAAATCCCTGCAGGTGTGGAGATGTCCTCAGGTAGGAGGTGATCTTCGCAGGAGTGGATTCTGTAATACCCCAAGCACTGGATGAATCTTTTTATCTTATAGTCTTTGTGCAAAGACATCCTACCCCTCTTCTCAGAAAGGCTTCCAGAGGTTACTATGAGGAAGTTGCTTAGGTAACAACTGTGGTGTAGGCTGGGAGGTGTGGTCAGGCAACTTCCTTTGCTTGCACCTGATTTCAGCCATCAGAATTCCATGGGACGTTTATAGTCCTGTATTACACTGGCACCCTGGAATTATCAGCCATGCCCAATTAATGTAGCTGCACTTGCAAATTTGATCAGCACGGATTTATGGAAGCATTACACTGCTGGTGAACATCAATCTCACCTCCAGAGCCTTTCTCACTCCTGTCAATTGGCTTCACGTTGGTAAATTCATGCCCAAGAGGAGATTGGTGTCAGTGTGGAGTTGCCATCCATTCCTGATCAGTGTGAAGCGCTGTTCTCAATCTGTGGCCAAAGGAGCCTGATAATGGGAGGTTTTCCCTATATCTGTACCTGTACCTGTCCAGAGAATGTTGAGGACAGCACAGCACAGGGAGAGCTAAGCTCTGTACCTGGCCTGCACCCCGACTGTCCTGGGAATGTTTGCTGCAGGAATGAAGAGGGAGATTTTTCGTGCATAACTTGTGTAGTAACTCTCCCAGAAATCATTGGGACAGTGTACTCAGAATCTAATCTGATCTTTTTTTGCCTTTTTGGAGCTATATTCTATCTCGAACAGTACTTTTTCTTTGATTTTCCCTTGGACTCGGTCCTATTTAGTGTGCATGCCTTTTTTTATTAAGTAATTTTATTGCAAAGCGAAAAAAACCTTAAGTTAAAATGTTGCCCTTGCTGTCTAGGGTGCACTCCAGCCCCTGCAGTGTGCATTGATCACAGAAAGCTTCCAGAAAGCCAGCCAACATTGGGCACCCAATGATCGTAACCTCAGAAGTGGGCAGTCAACGTGGATGGACCTTCCAATCACTCCCCACCTGGATGTGAATGGCCATACCCAGGAGCAGACCAATGATGAGGTCTCTGAAGCAACCTTGACTCCACCTCCACCCCACCCCTACCTGTGTATCAGATGCTCAAAGATCAGGACCGTGGGGCTGAATTACAGCTGGAACTTGAGGAGAAGCCCCTTTAATTACTTACAGGAGCTGCAACCTTGCACCTTCCACATGTAGACGGAACACAGACTCACCCAGGCTGCAGAAGTGCCCTGGTGTGTGGACTCTTCCACACAACATTCTCCACCCCGGT
>JARFYF010000094.1:50960957-50971464 GCA_030265395.1 Rhina ancylostomus | reverse complement strand
CCTCCCTCCCTCCCCCTCCTGAACTTTCCTTCCAGACCTACCTTCATATCATTCATTAGCACTTTTACACCATTGTTCATCCTGCCCTATTAGCCCTTTTGATATTTGATCATCCATGCCCTTCCACAGATCTTGCATTCTGTTCTCTCACCCTGCCCCCTCTGCATCTTAGCTTGATTACTCTCTTAAATTTTTCACAGTTCTGATGGAAGCTCATTGAGCTGAAGTTTCAGCTCTTTCTTTCTCCATGGTTCCTACCTGACCTGATGAATATTTCCAGCATTTTCTGTTTTATTGCTAATTTTTGTGTTTGGTTAAGAGGGAGTTAAACTGCAAAAACTCACTTGCAATCTAACTGCTAATTTGTGCGAAAGTTTGTGACAGACCGAAAGAGTCCATCATCTGCAAAATTTAGTGGAACTTGAGAGCCAAGATATTGTGCAGTACTGAACAAGCCTTGTATTTGCAGCAAATTGGGTAACTCTGGATTTGGTTAAGGAAGAGGAGAAGCATGCAGTGTTGGGGAAAGGGGAGGTGGTTCAGTGCTTTAACATCATGTATGTTAAAGCAATCCCAGTTGGAAAGCAAAGCATCAGGTTTTGTGTGCTGTGTGATACACTTCCAATGAAAAGTCAGTTGAAAAGGAAAATCCAGAATTTATTTTGGAAACGTGCCTTAGGTAGGACCATTGAAATAATGTATTACACGAACAATACCTTGGACCTCTGAACTGCAGCCACAATCCCAATCCGTTGAATCTCCACCTCCTGGACTATCACTGCCTCTCTAATCAGGTCTGGTGGACTGCCTAATCCTCCTCACCCCTCCCCCAGTCAACCTTTCCCTCAACTAGTGATCTGACAGACCAACTGCCCTCACAAGGGCCACAATTCACACTCTTGATCACCAACCAAATCCCGTCCTAAGAGTCATCTGTCCACCAATTCTTGCCTGGCCATGACCAATTCCTGACTACAGCACTGCCCTCTCCTCCTACTTCCTACTGACCCCCACCCCCAGCCCCCATGCTTCTCTTCTTCCTTATCCTAAATCCAGAATTACCTCCAAGTGCAAGGCTTGTTCAGTATTGAATGATGCCTTGACTGTCAAGATCTACTGAATTTTTGCAGACAATGGACCCTTCACACAGTATTGGTTTGTTACATTCTGCCATGCAAATTACCAATGCCGTTCTAGGGTACAAGTCTTTCCTCAAGTTAGCCAGTGCTGGTCACAGAATCTGGTCCAGCCCTCAAAATGTTTACTTTCAGTATACGAATAATATCAAAATTAGAAAATATTAGCAACGTGGCCATGCAAATTTAATCATTTTACTGGTCATAATTTCAGCTTGTTAACTATTTTGTCTCCAATATGAGCTATTTAGACCATTATTAAAGTATGATTTCCAACTCTGCAATGTAATGGCTGATAATTAATTTAATTACATTTTAATTATCAATTTAACTTTGATAAGCAATGAATTTTTTCAATTGTATATAAAAGAAATTCATTTTGGAAGCCTGTTGTCACATTTCAAGAAGCTGGCAGATTTGAAAATGCAAGGGAAATCTCCCTGAGAGACCAGGAGGTTTTGAAAAGGCCAGTATCAAAAAATCCATAATAAATTGCACAATAGGTGAAATTAATGTTTGGTTGTTTGTACTTCCTGAATGTTGAAGCAATCTCAAACTAATCCCACAGCTTCACCCTCCACCCACTATCCAGGATTTTCTTCTGTTTGAAATATTTATTAGTTATTCTTTTAAACAATACAGTTGTCTCTGCCTCAGTTTTATCTTGTGACTAACAATTCTGTAATTAAACATTTTTACCAATGTTTTTTTCTGCCTACATTTTAAATTTACATTGATCCCTCATCACTAAATCCTCATACGGGGATCGTTCCTTCAAGTTCAATATGGCAATGTATCCTATTGGCCGCAGCAAAAACAAAATTGTCTTTTATTAAAATAAATATTTCTTGTTCTAGTGAAATAACGTTGTGACTTTGGAATTCATAGAGGAAGATACAAGAGATAGAAATTTGGTTGATCCAGTGTCTGCACCAACATTGCATCTCCTATAGGAATTTATGTCTTCCTTCCTCAGTCTGAGAGATTTTAAATTACTGAGTTAAATTTTGAAAGAAGCCTGTGTCCAAATCACCTTCCCAATTTTCTGTTTTAAAGATTTATGATTTTCACATGCCATCATGGACTTAGATGTTGGAACAAACCAAATAATTGGAATGCAATCATCCCTGCACCTGAAAGGCCAATTGTACACATCTTATCAGATGTTAGCCCTCAATAAAGTTCATCGGCAAGCTGTGAACATCTGATCAGTATCCTTGGACACCCTAATAGGGAAATGGGCTTGAAGATCAGTTTGTAACAACTTCAGGAAATATCTTAAAAGGGTCCAGAATTTAGATCAATTCATTGGAAGTGTGCAAGTGCCTGGTTGTGAAGTAGAGATGGCTGGAATTATAAAGGGGTGGGTTCAATCTCAGAATGAGGGGAGCATAGCAGGAATAGGGATTTGTGGGATCAGGAAGGGTGAGAATCATTCACTGAAATTGGGAGGGACAGGTAGCAGTGAATGGTGATTGAGGATTGTCTTGTTCATAATCAATTGGTGGGGGAAAAGACATTAGCCAGTGGCAACAAATGTAATGTGAATGTGGGCCAAGAAGAGGGACTCCTATTACTCACGTCTCCACACCTTGTTGGCTGCACACTAGTCTGATGTTCCTGAATGAGCCAGCCCACCATCTCCTCCTGCGCACCCCCCCTCCCCTCCACTGTCACCACCCCATCGACATTCAAAGCAACCCAAAATCACATTGGGGCTCAAACAGTTGCCTTATTTAAATTAATGCTTACTTAGTCATGGACTTGCAGTGCCCATCGTTTTGCCTAGGGCTGTACATTCAGGATTACATTTCTAGCTAATAATAAGCTTTGTTTTCACTTTAGTTTTCCAAAACAGATGTCATGCCATTCTGTTCCTGAGCCATAGAATGTGGCCCCCCAAAACAAATTAAATTTGATCAACTTAAAGGCTTTAAGTTGTTAGCTCTGCTGTTATTCTTTGTGCACTTATTATTTAAAGAATCCCCCTTAGCAGTGTCTTGGGAGATATACTGAAATGCAAGATTCTTTTTCTGTCTGCATTTCAATAAATCCATTTGTCACTTGAAGTATAAAGCAAGATTTGTGCATTAGTGTTACAGTGCTGCCATCAAGGATAAGGATAATCTTTCGCAGAATGAAGATAGATGCAATATCCAGATATTTTAAATGTTTTCAATTCATTATCTTCTGCAAATTGTCAGAAGTACAGTATTCATTTAGAAGCTCATCTTAAACCATCCATTCTCTCCAACTAATACCTTGCCCTGAATTTGTTCTGTGTACTCAACAGTTCTTTGACTTTTAAGATATTTGTACTCAAAGGCCTCCAAATTGGGGCAGATCCCATTTGCACTGGCTTCTGCATTGTAACAGTAGGTTCTAGGGTCATTTGACAGTAACTGTGCTCATACTGCTGGGAGCTCATTACAATACATTGAAATGCCCTTGAATACCAGCGAAATGACTTGATTAACATTCCCAAGAGTAATACATGTGAGATAAAACAGCAGTACCTGTTGTCAGCAGAAGCGCTTTCCTTTCAGCTTCCAGCCTAGGAAAGATCTTAATTGTTGGTTGGTGTTTTACAGCTGTTGGATATTTTGTTTAGCAGTGCTTAAGAACAGAAATAACTCTGCCTTTAACAGTCTGTGGTTTTGTGAGGTTACCAGGAAATGTTTCACAAGCAAGAATTATGAGACAAAATTACATTAAGTCCAAACGAGTGTTCCCTCCTTTGCTGTTTTTAAGGAGAGGATAAATATATGAAAGGAACATGGAGAATGAGCAGGGCACACCACAAGATGTTACCCCCAAAGGATCTTGCATGTTAATGTTCTGTCAGTAACAGGTCCTTTTTATCAAGGAGGCTGTCACGAAGCAATGACAAAATTTGCTTGAAGACCTTTGGCCAATGTCATCTCTCTGAACAGTTCTGCCTGGATGAGTAAACGTTACCATGTTATTCCTCCATTGTACCATTAGCCCACTTCAAGCAAGTGCAAGGCACCCTGTGGGAAGTATATGATACCTGACTTCATAATGGCATGGCTTGAAAATGTATGTGATCTGAACTTTAACCCATCTGCTGCATGACATTTTAGTACGGACTTATTATAATTTGGTTCCAAAAATCTGGTGGGTTTCCAATTGAAAATATTAAATGAAGACAGTCCCTTCATGAAAAGCTTCTGGCAAGTCAACCTTTACTCTAGAGAACAGTAAAGCCCAACAGATTGGATGCAAGTGAAGTTGATGTTTCATATTTTTCCAGTAAAACAAATTTGTTTTAATTAAAAAAAACAATGTGCTCCATTCTGATAAAGAACATCATTAACTTGCTTTGACACCAATTTAAATTTGTTCAGAAACTCAATGGGTCAAGTGTCCAGATTCAATTGCCGGTTGTGTATTCATTGGGGTGGAAGTTGGGAGGTTGCAATTGCTTCAGTGCAAAGTATTAGAACAGAAACTAACCAGTGAGGCCATGTATCCTGAAGACTATTGTCACTAAGAACAGTGGTGCTACATTGAATACCATTGAGTATCCACAAAAGAAACAAAACTTTGTTGATCTAAATGATTAATGCCAATGCTTGTGAACCAACTTCTCACAATCAATGCACATTTTGGGAACGGACACTGTAACATGCTTCAATATCAATACTGATAACTCACAACAATATAAATCTAAATAGCTATCGCCAGGTTTCAGCTGTTCAACACTGAGTGCAATGACTCTTTTGGCAAGTTTACCTGACTTAAGAGTATTCATTCCAAAACTCTCAAAGAGTTTACTACAGTTTGCAACTCCATAAAGTTAATTAACTGGGTATTGAAGAAAATACTGTTCAATTTAGCCAGAATTTTGAATTACTTTAAAAAAATTACCTTTGCATTTTTGTTTTTGTTACTTTCCTGCTGTTTTGCACGACATGAATATAAGCAACTGAATATATTGTTTTACATTTTCATAATGGATTATCCTTACTTACTTGGATGGATTCCAGCAAATTGACCATATTGGGACACCACCAGGTCGCTCAATTCTCACTTTCTCTTCTCCATTCTTACTTCGGATACTGACAATACCACTGAACAAGCCAATGGCCAAGTACTGACCATCATTTGTCCAACTAGCAAAATATAGCCAAAAAAAAGAACATTTAACAAAAACATTTGTTTTTGATGGGACAAAGTTCCAGTGCATGAATTTCTTTACGAATACAACTCTTTCTTTACTAATTCTTCACTAATACTAACTCATTACTTTGACTAATTTTCTCTGGTTTCCATAAGGCAGCACCTGCTTGACTATCCTATGAACTAAAAACTTTGTTTAGCTAAGCTAGGATGGTCTAGGTTCCCCTGAAGCTCACTGAATAATTTAGGTTCCATTATATAGCCTGCTGCTGCTCCTGTTTCTCTGGCATATAGATCACAATAAATAGGATTTGAGCTCAGTAATTCTGTTTAAATACAACACTTTAGAAAGGTAATTCAAAGTTTAAAGTTGATGATGCCTTAGAGTATGACCGATAATTGTAATACCTACAGTAATACCCAGATCATGACCAAAAGTCCTCAGAACAATTCTTAGTTTCACTAATCCAATTACAACAACAAAATATTTCTGGTAAACAGTGGATTGGAAGACGAATCTCCCAAAATCTAGAATGGATGGCAACATCCCATCCTACCCTATTGTTTTCATAGGTCAGACATTGCTTTAGCTCAACCTGAAGGGAATTTCTACCTGACGCTTATTTAAGAAGGTCTTGAATAAACAGGCTGCATTTAAAAATTGTTGCAGCCACAAACATGCAAAACCAAAATGCTACCTTCCTAACTCTGTTGTCCTACTTCAGAAAATGGTGAGGTTTAGAAGTACTAGGCAAGTTTACCAAAAATTTGCAAATTTTACTATTAATCAGAAGTTGGAGCTGTATCATGCTCATATACACACACACAAACATATTTAAATATTTCTGATTCTCCAAAACTGTTGACTGTTGCAAAAATATTTTAGAACTTATTAAATCTGGATTCCTTTTCAACTGCAGAGTAATCATTTGACTAGCGGAAAGGAAAATTGTCTAAATTAAAAAAAACATTGCAAATCTACATTAATAAACATGCAATTGTACCAAAGGAAATGCCATTGGAGTCATACGATATGTTGCTTTGTGCAAGTGTGGAGCTAAAACAGTTTGTAACCACTCTGAATTGACATCGGCATTGGAAACATCTTTAAAGCTAAACAGCATTGATAAATGTAGCAAAGACTGGTTACCTGCAACACGTGATTTTGCTATTGACTTTGTGCTTGGAGACAGATTTTTGCTCTGGAGACCACAAACCTATAATCAAATTTAAACACCAGAGAAAAACAAAGTTAAATTATTACAAATCTAATCTCACTATATATGAAATCAGTCAGTCAGAACATTAAAATATAAGAAATAGAAATAAGAGAACATTCAGCTACTTGTACCTACTCTGCCATTGAATAAGACTGTTCTTTTACCTCAGCACCACTTTTTTGCACTAACCCCATTTCCTTTGATTCATGGTATTTAAAAATCTATAGATCCTTGTCTTGAATATTCTCAGTAACTGGGCCTTCACAGAGCCCTTGGATTGAGAATATGACCCTCGTCTCTATCCTGAACAGTCAACCTTTTATTTTGAGCTTGTGATTCATGGTCCTAGACATCCCAACCAGAGGAAATATCAACTCTGCATCCACTCTGTAGAGCCCATAAAACTCCTGTCTGTTTCAGTGAGATTCTTCTAAACTATAGGCCCAATCTGTTGAATCTCTTCTTGCATGGTAGTCTCACTATTCCAAGATGAAACAATCAGTGAACCCTCATTGCATTTCCTCTGTTATAATGAACTTAGGAAGGGAAACCAGAGCTGTACACAATATTCCTGATGTCGTCTCGCCATGGTTCTATATAGTTAGAAAAAGACATCCCAACTCTGGTACTCAAATTCCCTTGAAACCAAGTCTAAGAAAGCTTACCAGCACCACTACTTCCTCAGGAAGCTAAAGAAATTTAGCATGTCCCCATTGACCCTCACTAATTTTTATCGATGTACCATAGAAAGCATCCTGTCCAGATCCATCATGGCTTGGTATGGCAACTGCTCCACCCATGACCGCAAGAAACTGTGGAGAGTTGTGGACACAGCTCAGCACATCACAGAAACCAGCCTCCCCACCATGGGCTCTGTCCACACTTGTCACTGCCTCGGTAAAGTGACCAGCATAATCAAAGACCCTAGCTACTCCAGATATTCTCTCTTCTCCCCTCTCCCACCAGGCAGAATATACAAAAGCCTCAAAGCATGTACCACTAGGCTCAAGAACAGCTTCTATCCTTTTGTTGTAAGACTATTGAACAACTCCCTAGTACAGTAAAATGACCTCATAATCTACCTCGTTATGACCTTGCATCTTATTGTCTACCTGCACTGCACGTTTTCTGTTACACTTTATTGTGCATTCTGTTATTGACTTACCTTGTACTACCGCAGTGCACTGTGTAATGAATTGATCTGTATGAACAATATGCAGGTCAAGTTTTTCCACTGTACCTCAGTACACGTGACAATAATAAACAAATTCTAATACACAATTTGCCTTCCCAACTGCTAGCTGTATCTGCACATTAAAGTTCAGTGATGTATACAAGGACAACTAGGTCCATCTGATGTCAACTGGACAACATGAGTTGAGTGAGGTCAAATGGAAAAATAGTAAAACTAAAGAATAAAAGATTTTAGGGGAAGGGATGCGAAGAGCATTAGAAGTTTTCCCCACTGTGACAGAGAACTAAGGGAACCAGCAGAATGGATGGTTCTGATACTGAAACGTGAGTAACTGGAATGAAAAATGCCTGGATATGAAAGCCAGGAGATTAACATATCATCACCATGTGCAGGATGAGTGATGGCAACTAAGAGGAGGATACACAGAATTTACAGAAAGGTATGGACAGGTTAAGTGAGTCTGCAAAAAGCTGGCAAATGGAGTACAATGGAGGAAAATGAAGTTGTCACAAAAAAGAATAATAAAACAGATTAGTACTTAAATGGAGAAACTCTGCAGAAACCTGGATTTGTGGATCTTTTTTCATGAAACTCAGATATTACTATCACTGGAACAGCCACAGAAAGCAGGCTTTTAATACAAGGGGATCAGAGTATTTATCAGCCCAGAACAGATGTCCTGAACCTTGGTATTGGACAGGCAACACAGCTTCCTGGACTCTTGCTCTTTACTGAAAAAGAAAACATAAATCCCTTCTCACTCTGTAACATTCTAGCACTACATTTTCATTCATTGCCCCAGTATGAATAGCTTCCCAACCAGGGCACTGATTCAGTTAGTGCACCCACTCTGTGGCCTTCACTTTCATCCAAACAGTTGAAAGAACCGATTACCCATTGGACAACTGCAAAAGTTCAGGCTCCTGCAGTCCAACCTTATTGTTCCCCTGACCTGCCTCACTTGCAGTCATACTCTTCTATCCCTGACCAAATCAACACCCTATGTTATAGTGAGTCTCTGCCTCACAAAGCAACCAGATACCCTTTCCTATTCTTAATGTGTTCATGTCTGCAGCTATGCCTACAGCTCAATGACAGAACCAAAATTCTTCAAGCACATTTGTCCTGGATCACACTAGCACTCAAGAGCTCCACATGCATTGGCTATAAAATCAATGTCAAAATCCTTGCCACCTTATTGTAAAAGTCTCTATGATTGTCTGATTCTTTCTGTACAGTGAATTCTAGCTGCTAATATCCAAAGTCACCAACAAAAAAAGTTTATTATTATTACATTTTATAAGAAAGCATTGAAGTTTTTATTTAGGTTTGAAAATATTAAAGATCAAATTACCAAAATCACTGGAAGAACAGGAAGCCAGCTGGTGAGTTACTGGGTTATATGCAATGCACTGAATGGAATCATTATGGCTGCAGTGGGATGAAAACACCAAAATAAAGTTAATCATTTTAAAATAATCATAAACAGATAAAGTATTTTACACTCCACTACATTGTACTAAGTATTGGCCCAGTACAAGACAATAAAACTGATAATCCAGTATCTGATTGTTCAGAAATCCTGAGATTCAGTATCTGCCTCACTCATTAGTCTGGAATCTCAGCCAGGCATCCAGAGTGCAAATGAGCATAAAATCTGGACAACCAGAGCACTGGTAGGAGAAGACTCTCGCAGTCTCTTTGTGTCACAGTATCCAGACGGATGTGTGGAGGGCAATGCTCAAAATCACCAAGAGCTTGATTTCAAAATTAGGCTTGATTTCAAAATTCCTCTGACCACCTACAAAGTTCACACACATTGATCACACCAATCCAGCAGGCACTATTTTGCAGCAGAGTATGCCAAGCATACAACAATCATTAAATATAACACTACGTATTATAGTATAATTCACTTCCATTGGATTACTCAGATGTAAGAAATCAAAATTGAGTTTATTGTCATATGCACAAGTACATGCATGCAAAGGTGCAATGAAAAACTTATTTACAGCAGCATCACAGGCACATAGCACATATAAGCAGCAGTCACAAGAAAAACAAACTTACATGAATTGTACACAATTTTCACAAAAAAATAATTAGAACAAAAAATAACAGTGCAAAGTGATCAGAGTGGTCATAGTGTTGCTAAACTGTAGTGATTAGGGTTTTGCTGGTTGGTTGGTTGAAGGGAAGTAGCTGTTCTTGAAGCTGGTGGTGTGAGACTTCCGTACCTCCTGCCCAATGGTAGCTATGAAAAGATGGCATGGCCCAGATGGTGGGGATTTTGATGATGGATGTTACCTTCTTGAGACAGCGCCTCCTGTAGATGCTACCAATGGTGGGAAGGAATGTGCCCATGATGTGTTGGGCACAGTCCACTACTCTCTGCAGCTTCTTGCGTTCCTGCGCATTCAAATTGCCATATGAGACCATGGTGCAACCAGTCAGGACACCTTCACCAGTACATCTTTAGAAGTTTGTTAAAGTGTTTGGTGACATGCTGCATCTCCTTAACCTCCTTAGAAAATAAAGACGCTGGCATAGTTTCCTTATGACTGCATCTGTGCTGAGCCCAGAACAGGTCATCCAATATGTTAATACCCATGAATTTAAAGCTGCTGACTCTCCACCGCCAATCTCCCAATGCAGACGGGAGGATGTTAACCCTCTTTCCCCTACCTGAAGTCAATAATTAGCTCTTCTCTTTTGCTGACCTCGAGAGAGAGGTTGTTTTGCAGCACCACACAACCAGGACTATCTCACTCCAGTAAGCTGACTCTTCACTGCCAGTGATTCATCCAACAACA
>JARFYF010000094.1:50774971-50788541 GCA_030265395.1 Rhina ancylostomus | reverse complement strand
CCAAAGTGTACCACCTCACACTTCTCTGGATTGAACTCCATCTGCCACTTGTCAGCCCAGCTCTGCATCCTATCAATATCCCTCTGTAAGCTTTGACAGCCCTCCACACTATCCACAACACCAACGATCTTTGTGTCATCTGCAAACTTGCTAACCCACCCTTCCACCCCCTCATCCAAGTCATGTTTCGGTTCCTGACCTGAAACATTGACAGCTAGCTTTTCCCTACAGATGCTGCCTGGCCTGCTAAGTTCCTCCAGCATCATCGCGTTTTTCATCTAGATACAATATATAGTGTGCATTTCAGAGCTGACACTGGACATTGCCACATTAACTCACCTCCTGAACCTCAAAGTCTGTCCATAGTGCACTTCAATTACTCCATCAAATCTCGAGGCAGGTTCCCTCATCTCCACTGATCTCAGAGTCAGATCATCACAGCACTGACAGTGTATTTGATCTCGGTTAAGCTCAGAGGCCACATTAAGGCCGCAAAGGGCTGCTGGAATAATCACGCTCAGTCCATTCCTGAGTATCTTTCTCACCAGCAGATGATGAGCAGGGACCAGACCGGTGATGGGTGGATGTGGGGTGGGCTGCAGGCACAGACATAGAGGCAGACAGTGGGTAATTGGGTGGGGATACAGAGTTGAGTGTTGGGCAGATGACTGGGGGAGTACTGGGCAGACTACAGGGATGTCAGGCAAGTACTGGAAGGTGAAACTGTTAATTTGGTGATGGGTAGGGTTGCAGTCAGGAAGACAATGCGGGGGAACTGGATTTATTGGATAGTTGGGTGCTGGGGGAGGCATCAGGCACGTATGGAGCCTGTGGAAATGATGGGTGTCAGGCAGGTGAAGCGGAGGGTCAGGCTGATGGTGGCGAATGTGCTCAGACAGATGATCCGGGGAAGAAGAGTAGATAGGAAGGCGATGTGGGCTCAGTTAGGAGTAGGGGGGAGAGTGAGGCTTAGACACAGATGATCTTAAGGTCAGGCAGAGGATGGGTGTGCCTGACTTATGTTGACGGTTTGGGCAAACAATGGGAGTTGGGTGTCTGCTGGGGGCTCACATTGATGAAAGGGCAGACAGGGTCAGGTATATGGCAGGTCATGCACACACTCAGTGCTGGGAAGGTGGGAGGTGTCAGACAGGTGGTGGGGATATCAAACAGAAAAGGTGGGGGTTCAGTCAGATACTGAGAGATCAGGCTGAATGGGCATTGGGCAGATGCTGCGGGGAAGGAGGCAGATAATCGGGGCAGGCAGATAGAAGGGTATTGTGCAGGACAGGCAAATATGGGGGATATTGGGTTTATGATGTGGGGTTGTACAGGAATCAGAGATTATGAGGGTTCAGTTAGGTGACAGGCTGCAGGCAGAATAAGGATGCATGTAGACAACACACCCAGGCAGATGAGTCAGGCACGTGTGATGGTGTTGAATGTGGAGTGTGGTTCAGGCAGATGATCAGGGTTGGGGTAGATGGAATTGTCAAGCAGATGGTGGGGGTAGAGAATGAAGTGGGGTTTGTTTGAGCAGGGGATGGGAGTGCAGCATATGATAGGAGGAATCAAGCAGAGGTAGCAGCATCAGGCAAATGCTGGTTTGTGCAGAGGTGGTGGGGGTGGGGAGGACTGTCGGGTTGATGATGGTGGGTTAGGCAGATGATCAGTGATGGGAGAGAGAGGGGGAGGAGCAGTCATGTCTTCAGCAAGAATGCATAACATGTGGTGAGTCAAAGGTTGACTGAAATTCTTACCCTATAAGGTGCTTTGGGAAGTCCAGTGCAGATCTTTTCCAATGGACTATAATCTGACAGGAAATCCTAACGTATTTGTATGTGCAAACATGTGCTTTCCTACATTTTTTATTCCTTTTCCAAAGGAGGTTTGTTCAGTGATTCCAGCATCACATTATTATAATACAACAGTATTTCATGATTCACACTATTTACAGTCAATAATTTCAAATTAAAATGCAGTCATCTTCATCCAGAATGCACTTGAGCCCCTGAGGCATCCACTGGTCTTGGAAATCCCCCACTGTACCTGTGGATATTGCTTGCTCCTTCTCCAGGTATACACGCGCATGTACTTTCCTATGCGATGCCTGCTGTATGACAATGTTAAATCATTGCACAGAGAACACGATAACTCCAATGTGGTTAAGCCTGCCCTCAATAGCCACTTGCAGGTATAACCTGCAGGGGAAATACTTATTTACAACTTTTACACCACTGATAAACTCAAATCTTCCTTCATCAAACAGCTTTGTTGTGCTGTTTGTTGGATATCAAGTATTCCTTTATTGGGCAAAGAGGGACTACGTGGTTCAATTGAAAGAGGTGACAATAAAGTGGTCATTTTTGTATTACAGGCTGTCCCAAGGTTACAGACTCCTGACTTATGGACCCCCTTACATATGAACAACTTCTCGTTATATTATTAATTCAAAAGTATGTACAAAACATTTGTCCCTAAGAATGGCAGAATTAGTTTCCTCTCCCTCTCCACTTTTAGTAATTGTTCTTTATCAGTCTTATGTGCTTTTGATGCCATTCATTATAATACCATGCATGTATGATTAGCATTATCAAGTGATTTTTGTGTGTGTTCCGACATGGAAAACATCAATTTATGGACATCACTAAAAACAGAACCCAAGGACGCCCTGTATGAGGGGAGAGAGAGAGAAAAGAGCTGGAGTTACAGTTGTTAAGGGTTAAAACTGTCTAAGGTACAGTACAGAAATCCTATAAGAGAATGAAGGTTTGTTGTATTTTGTTAGAGTCATTGAGTTAGACAGCATGGAAACTGGCCCTTTGGCCCACCTGATTCACGCCAACCAAGGTGCCTTCCTTGGCCCTGATCCTGCTAAACCTTTACTATCCATGTATCAGTCCAAATGTTTTCTAAGCGTTGTAATTGTACCCACTTCTACCACGTCCTCTGGCAGCTCATTCCATATATTCACCAATCTCTGAAAAACCTGCCCTTTTAAATCTTTCCCCTCTCAACTTAAACCTATGTCCTCTGGTTATAGACTCACTACACTGGAAAAAAGATTGACCATTCACCTTATCTATTCCCCTCATGATTATATTTATCTCTAAATATAATCATGGAAGCTTCCTTCACTCCAGGGAAAACCATCCACACCTGTCCAGTCCTTCCTTGTAACTCAAACCCTCTAGTCCATGTGAATTTTTTCTGCACCCTAACTTAATCACATCCTTCTTGTAGTGTGGCAACCAGAATTGCACACAATATTCTGGGTGTGGTTTCACCAACTTATAGAGCTGTAATGTGACATTCCAACTCTTGTACTCAGTGCCCTGACCAATGAAGGCAAGCATGCTAAAAGCCTTCTTCACCATCTTGTCTCCATGTGTCACCACTTTCAGGGAACTATGTACTTGTACCCCTGTTCAACAACACTCCCCAGGGCCCTGTCATTCACTGTGTATGTCCTGTCCTGGTTTAATTTACCAAAATGCATCACTTCTCATTTGTCTAAGTTAAGTTCCATCTGCCTTTCCCTTGCCCATTTTTCCATTTGATATAGATCTTGTTGTAACCTTCAACAACCTTCTTCACTGTCCACCACAAACCTATTTTGGTGTCATCCACAAACTTACTAACCACACCATCTACATTCTTATCCAAATACTTAATCTGGATGACAAACAGTGGACCCAGTGCCGATCCCTGCAGCACACCACTGGTCACAGGTCTCCAATCTGAAAAAAACCTCCACTACTACCTTCTGATTCCTAACATCAAGTCAATTTTGTATCCAATTGGCCAGCTCATCCTGTATCCTATGTGATCTCACATTCCGGGCCAGTCTATAATACAAGACCTTGTCAAAAGCTTTGCTAAAGTCCATGTAGACAATATCTACCGCTCTGCTCTCACCAGTCCTCTTGGCCATCTCTTCACAATCCTCCCTTAAATTTGACAGACATGATTTCCCACGCACAAAGCCATACTGACCATCCCTGAACAGTCCTTGTCTATCCAAATGCAGGTAGATTCTGTCCATCAGAATCCCTTCCGATAACTTTCCCAATACTCATCAGCCTGGTTCATCTCACCAGCTTGTAATTCCACAGCTTGTCCTTGTAGCTCTTCTCAAATAAAGGCTTAATATCAGCCATCCTTCAGTCTTCTAGTATCTAACCTGTGGCTAATATCTCTGCCAGGGCCCCAGAAATGTCTTCCTTGGTTTCCACAACTTCCTTGGATATGCTTAGTCAGGCCCCAGGGATTTATCAACTTTTATACTGTATTGTTGTTAATTACACAAAACTTCTTGTGGCATGATACTTGTTTGTAGTTATATAATTTTATCCATGGCATTTAGTCACATTTTAATAAACTTTTTAAGGAGTTCTGGGTTGAGCTGCTCTGTGATCCTTAACTGCTTTCCCCACCTGGACAGGTTCAGGCTGAACTCAGAGATAACTTCATGAGAAAACACCTACATGGGTCAGGTATATGGGGTTGGGAGTGTGGGGGCATGGGGAAAATGATGGGAGGAATCAAGCGGTGTTTGAGGGGGTGGTTAGATAGATATGTGGGGCTCCGTGAGATGATTGGGGTTTGGGAAAAATGGGGATGCATGTAAATGATGGTGAGGTTTCTGTGCAGAGAATAAATGGAGGTCTTTGGCAGGTGCGAGAAATGTCATGCAAGTGATAGAGGTCAGGCACATGGAGGGACTGGGCAGATATAGTGGGGTTGGGCAGATATGGGGCTGGGCAGATATGGAGAAGCTGGGGATACAGTGGGATCCGGCAGATATGGAGGGGTTGGGTGGATGTGGTAGGGTTGGGCCTAACCAATTAATCACAGTTCCCTAACGTATTTATTCCTACTGTTTGTGTTCTGCCTGTTGAACAACCTTCAATCTGTGTAACCCATGATTTTGTTCAATAATCTCATTGTGACCAAGGCTTCAGAAAATTAAAACACCACATCTGCCCAGCCCTTTTCTATTCTGAGAGCTACAGCCTCTAATAGTTTTATCAAACATGATTTACTTTTCATAAATCCACGAGACCTAGGATTATAGTAATAATCCTATTATTATTTCCTTATGCCCTGTTACCATTTCCTTAGTAACGGGTTACAGCACTTTATCTCTCACTGATGGGAGAATTTTCTGTTTTTCCCACTCCCTCCATTCTGAAATAGTGGGGTTACATTTGCCACCTTCCAGTCTGTGGGAACCATATAAAATATATGGTACAGCGGAAGATGATAACTAATGCATCAACTGTCCCCTAGTCATCTTCTTCAAAACCCTAGGATACAGGTCATCAGGTCCTCAGGATTTATCACATTTCAGTCCCATTATTTTGTCCAGTCTTTGTTCTTCATTTATGCTAATTTCTTGACCTGTGTTCCACCATTTCTGGGAGATTTTCTGTATCTTCTTCCATGAAGGCTGACAAAATGTTTAATTTCCCGGTCTTTTCCTTATTTCCCATTCTGAGTCCTATCTCAGCCTGTGAGGGACCTACATTAATCTTGGCTTATCTTTACTTTTTTACATATATACAGAGCTCCTAATGTTTATGTTTCTCACAAGCCTAGTGTTGCATTCTACTTCCCTCTTCCTATTCAGTGCCTTGGTCCTCATTAGCTGAATATGGAAATATTCCCAATCCTCAAGCTTACTGCTATTTTTGGTAACATTATGCAATTTTTTGAATTAATGCTTCTTCCTGGATAGTTTTGACAGGACCACTTTTCCTGCTTTTTTTTGCCTGAAAGTAATATGGATTACATGTAAGTTATTCATTGATTCTTTAAACATTAACTAGTAATGTAGTTTTCTAATCTACCATAGCCAGCTCAATACCATAATACCTTTATTCAGATTTAAGACTGGAGTTTTAAATTGAACAAAATCACTTCCAAATTTTACATATTATGACCCCTGTTCCACACAGGCCCTTCGACTATCTCATCATTGATTTCCCGATTCTGACAAAAGCTCTCAAACCTGAAATGTTATCTCTGTTTCTCTTTCCACAGATGCTGCCTGACCTGCGGAATGTTTCCAGCATTTTCTGTTTTAATTTTACATTCCAGTGACTGCAGATTTTTCTTTTTCAACATCATCTATTAGCCTTTTCTTATTACAATGATACTAAATCTAAAACCCCTGTAGGTCCCTCCAGATCTAGAAAACCCTCACTCATAGTCAGTGAACTCATCCTCCACACTGCTACTGCAAATTTGTCTGGTCTTTGTGTAAACAATTATTATATTACCTTCTTACAGGTAGCTGTAATTCCCTACATTACAACTACTATTTGAAATCTACAGACAACCCTCACCAACGTTTTCATCTAATTTGAATGTTTAATTCCATCTAAACTGAATCTACTTGATATTCTCAGTCACGATCCTTCCTCTCTACAGCCTTTATCCCCTTCTCCTTCTCCATTGTTTTTTCTTCTAAAAGTGAAATATTTAACTCCCAGTCCTGGTGACTTTGAAGCCACATCTCTATAAGGGCTATTAGATTCTATCCATTAATTTCTATTTATGTCACTAATTCACCTACCTTGTTAATAATGCTGTTTTCATTTCAGAGACAGTGTGTTTAATTTGTCTTTTCTCAATTTACAAATTTCCCTGCTCCGGTTAATTGGAAGTAATTGGATATTCTGCCCCTTCCTGTCAGACTCAACACATTTCGCTCCACTGCACTATCATTTTATCTTTTCTCTTCAGATTTCTATACTGCTCCTCACCTTCCACCCAATATTTAGTTTAAAGCCAATACATCTGCTTCAATGGGATACAGGATCCCCGCCCCATCCTGCCACAGGACCGGCTTGGGTCATGCAGATGATGGGGTTCAGACTGAAGCTAGGGGTTGTCAGATAAATGATTGGGGGTAGGGCTTCAGGCAGAGGATGACGATGAGGACAGGTGATGCAGTGGTGGGGCAAAAGGTGGCAGAAAGGGTCAGACAGATGCTGAAGGGTCTGAGTAATGGGAATGGGTTAGATGACAAAAAGGACAAGTGCTAGTTGGGGAGGGAGCGTTGTCCAGCTGATATGGAGAGGAGCAGCCATTGAAGGGCTGCTGGGGAAGGTCAAGTGGACGATGGGAGGAGCAGTGGGCGATGGGGTGGGCAGATGATGAAGGTGTATCCTGGCTGATGATGGATCCCATGTGCAGATATAGCTGTCTCAGGCAGCTGATGTGGGCTGGGTAGATGACGGAGGGGTGTGAGTTGATGTAAGTGGGGACAGATCAGAAAGATTGATACCAACATAAGAGGTAGAAACAGGACTCGACCATTCAGCTTCTGAAGCCTGTTCCACCATTCAACAAGATCATGCCCTGCAGGTGGCGTTGCCTCCCTCGCAGCTCCAGTGTTTTGGGTTCAACCCTGATCTCCAGTGCTGTCTGTGTGGTGTTTGCATGTTCTCTCTGTGACTGCATGAGCTTCCTCCTGGTGTTCCACATCCCAAAGGTGTGCCCCTCAGGATTTTATATACCTCTATCAGGTCACCCCCAATCTCTTTTCTCCAGGGAAAAATGCCCCAGCCAATCCTACCCCAGTCAATCCTACCTCTGAGCCCTCCAGTCCTGGAAACAATCTTGTGAATCTTTTCTGCACCCCTCCCTGCTTAATGACATCCTTCCATAAGCTGGGCAACCAGAACTGCATATGATATTCCCAAATGTGGTCTCACCAACAGCTGTAACATGATGTCCCAGCTCTTCTACTCAGTTCACTGACCAATGAAAGGTGTGGCAAAGATAAGTGCGGCAAAAGCCTTCTTCACCACCCTGTCTACCTGTGTCATCACTTTCAGGGAACTATATACTACCTGTACCCCCAGGTCTCCCTGTTCTGCAACACTCCCCAGGGCCCTGCCATTTACTGTGCAAGTCCTGTTATGGTTTAACTTCCCAAAATGCAACACTGCATGTCCAAGTTAAATTCCATTGGCCCACTTTCCCAGTTGATGTAGATCCAATTGTACCCCAGGACAACCTTCTTCACTGTTCACTACTGAAACACTCCATCACTACTCCACCAATTTTGGTGTCACCCCCAAACTTACTCCACTTTGAAAGACGAGCAGGACTGGCAACTCGGTACCCTGGGGTAAAGAGCTTTCAGGTGAGACAGAGGGGGATGTAAAAGAGGAGATGTTGCACAGTTAGTCAAGGAATTCATTATTTCATTATTGAGGGAGGACATCCTGAAAGGCTTCTCAAATGAGGCCATTTGGGTTACATTCTCATCCAAATCAGTAACATACATGACAAACAGCAGTGGACCTAGCACTGTTCCCTGCAACATACCACTGGTCACAAACCTCCAATCTGAAAAACAACCTCCACTACCATCCTCTGACACTTAATACCAAACCAATTTTGGATCCAATTGGTAAGCTCATTCAACTGAATGAATTTAAGAAACAGAGTATAACACTCTGAAGCAACTATATGATAGGACAGAGATTTGCTCACATCCCTATGCTGTTCAGAACTGGCACTGTTCAGAGTGAATCAAGTTTGCATCATTCCTAGGTGTCGTAGCTTTTCACTGGGAAATCTGTCTCCTCATTTTTGGTTTCCCTAACACTTCCTGCCCAGTATAAAATTTCCCCAAATAACTTCAGTGGTAGTGCAACATGCAAAATATATCTGCAGTGAGATTTTGAACTTCACTGTCTGAAAAGTCACTGTTCCCCTTTACTCAGAGAACAACCTGATTTTGTCAGCCCTGGTTCAATTGAAACCATGCACTTAAAAGATTTGTCACTGACTGTGACCTCAAAAACAGCCTGGTGTGAATTCCTGCTCTGCCTTACATCAGGATCATGGCTGTTCCCAACTTCCCCAGTGTGGCATTGTTCCAGGCTGTGCCACATCTCACCGTCTAGTGCTTACTGCCTGTGTCACCTAACTTACACACTTCATCTACTTTGAAAGACGAGCAAGACTGGCAACTCAGTACCCTGGGGTAAAGAGTTTTCAGGTGAGACAGAGATGTTGCACAGTTAGTCAAGGAATTCATTATTTCATTATTGAGGGAGGACATCCTAAAAGGCTTCTCAAATGAGGCCATTTGAGTAGAGATTAGAAATAAAAAGGGCATGATCACTTTGGTGCGGGTGTATTACAGACCTCCCAACAGTCAACAGGAGATAAAAGAGCAGATGTATAGGCAAATAGCAGAGAGTTGTGATAAAAGTAGGGTTACAGTACAGGGGATATCAATTTCCTAAATATTAACTGGGATTCCTGAGCGCAAAAGGCTTGGCGGGGGGCAACATTTTTAAGGTGTGTCCAGGAGAGCTTTTTGACATAGTAGGTAAATAGACCATCAAGGGAAGGAGCATTACTGGACCTTATCGTGGGGAATGCAGCCAGTCTGCTGGAGGGACTATCAGTGGCGTAACATTTTAGAGATGGTGACCATAAGCCTGTGTAGTTCAAAGTGCTTATGGAAAAGATAGGGACAGACAAGAATAAAGATCGTAAACTGGGGGAAGACCAATTTCATTAAAGTAAAGCAGGACCTGGCAAAGATAGACTGGGAGCATCTGCTTGCAGGTAGGTTGACATCTGCACAGTGGGAAACATTCAGAGGAGAAACGATGAGAGTTCAGGGCCAACATGTTTCTGTAAGAGTGAAAGTGAAGGGTTAACAAAGTCAGGAACCCTGGATGTCACGAGTTGGTTGAAGAGAAAAAAATGAAGTATAAAGCAGGTATAAAGACAGTGGAGATCAATCAAGAGTATAAAGAGTATCAGGAAATCAGGAAGGCAAAGAGGGTCACAAAATGCCACTGGCAGAGTTAACGTAAATCCAAACGTGCTTTACAAGGACATGCTGGGCTGAGACCCATAAGGTCAGTGTCAGGGAAACACCACAGCACTGTTCTGTAAACTTTGCAATTGAAGTTTAGTGTAGGTCTTTATGCTACATTCACAAAACATGTTAGGGGGACCCACAATCCTCTTTCAACACCAAAAACAATAGGAACAACTTGTGGGCCAGTAGGCTCCAGTGCTGGGGATCAGGGATGAATTTCTAAGCAGGTAATTATACTTAATATAAACTAGCACATCACTAATCACAAAACACAGCACAACCTCACCACATTCCCCCATGACATGTTGGTGAGGCAACACTTGGAGTAGTGTGTGCAATTTTAGTCACCTAGCTATAGGAAGGATGTCATTAATCTGGGAAGGATGCAGAAAAGATTCATGAAGATGTTACTGGGACTGGAGGACTTGAGCTACAAGAAGAAACTGGATGGGCTGGGATTTTTTTCTCTTAAGCGTAGGAGGCTGAGGGGTGACCTTATAAAGGTTAATAAAAATCATGAGGGGCATTGTACAGTTCTATTTTCTATATTCTAAAGAGACCTGGACAGTCAGTGTGAAGAGCTGGCATCAGAATGGATTATTACCTCAGCCACATATATTTGGCACAGGATAAATCAGATTAGTGATTGTGTGGCTGAAAGACCGGTGTGGTAGATGTGGATTCTGGTTATTAGGGGAATTGACACCAATGTCTGGCACAGTATTGTTGGCGGCTCTACACTTGAACTATTTTGGAATTGCATCCAGCAAGCTTCATAGCTAGTGCAGTATAGAGAATGTTAAACTAAATTGTGGTGGCAAAGGATGAAAATAGTGAAGCAGTGGTTAACCAAAGAATAGAGACAAGGCTAGAAAGGGAGGTATTAATATGGGAAATGATAAACTGACTGTGGCACAAAGACTACAGAGTACAAATCTAGTAGATAAAGCTCAAGATTACAAAAATAAGAAAAGGACAAAAGTAAACCACAGGGTGGCACAATTCCAATTCTGACCTCTGGTGCTGTCTGTGTGGAGTTTGCACACACTCCCTGTGACCCTGCGGGTTTCCTCCAGGTGCTCCAGTTTCCAGCCACATCCCAAAGACATGCGGGCTAGGGGGTTAATTGGCCGCTGTAAGCTACCACTTATATATAGGTTGGTAGAATCTGGGAGTAGTGGATGAGAATGTGGGGAGAATGAATGAGGATTAGTGTTGGATTAATGTAGCTGGATGTTTGATGGTCAATATAGACTTGGTGGGCCAAAGGGCCTGTTCCTGCACATTTGAAGCAAAACAAATGAACTGAGAGTACAAATAGAAGTAAGTAAGTGTGATCAGACAGCCATTACAGAGACATGAGATGGATTAGAATCTGATGTTGAAGGAAGAGTATGTGACATTTACAAAGGCTAGGAAGCTGGGGAGAAGGTGGAGAAGTGACTCTGTTAATTGATTATGATCTCAGCACAATAGAGACGGGTGACCTAAGTTCAGAAAAGCAGGATGTAGAAATGATTTGGGTGAAGATGGAAAATAATAATGGCAATAAGTTACTTCTGGGAGTAGCATACTAGCTCCCCTAACACTAATCGCAGAGTATAAAGAAGGATCATCAAAAAGCACTTGATAATTATATGGGAATTAACGTACATATAGACTGGAAATATTAGACAGAAATTATAGCACAGATGAGGTTTATAGAATGTTGTTGAGATAGTTCCTTAGAATACAGAAGAGGTCACCAAAAGATAGTTAGAAATACCAGAGGTCCAAGGGTCCAGCAAGAATGAGGAACTGAAGGAAATAAGTTTAAAGCAAAGCACAGGAGAAGTTGATGAGATTAAAAGCTGAAAAATTCCAAGCCTGATTAACCACATGCTGGAGTTTTGAAAAGAATAGATAAATCAACAGTAAACAGTCTGGTAACAGCAATGGTAAACATCCTCAAACTCTATGGATTCTGGAATTGTTCCTGTGGACTGGAAGAGAGCAGAAGTGACCATGAAAGACAGAACGAGGACAAAAGGAGCTACTGTCCTGTTAGCTAACATCAGTGGTAGGGAAAATGGTGTAACCTATAATGAAAGGTGTCATAACAAACTGCCTTGAAAAGAATCAGAGCAGAGTCGGCACGGATTTGTGAAAGGAAATCTTTGACTAGAAAGATTTTTGACTAATCCACAGTGGTTCTTTGAGGATGTGAGAAGTTGAATAGATGAGGGAACCATTGGATGTGGTGTATTTGGATTTTCAGAAGGGTTTTCATTAGTCCTACACAGGAGGGTGGTCAACAAGGTTGGAGGATAATATTCTGATATGGATTGAGAACTGGTTATCCAGTAGAAAGTAAAGAGTGAGAACAAAAGTTTCATTCTTGGGTTGGCAGGCTGTAACTAGTGGGGTAGTGCAGAGCTTGGTGATTGGGCCTTTATTACCTCCTCTAACAGCTCGTTCCACCTGCCCACCACCCCCTGTGTGAAAAAATTCCTTCTTGACTCCCATAGAACATATAACAGTACAGCACAGGAACAGGCCCTTTGGCCCATGAAATTGTACTGAACTAATTAAACTAGTAATTAAATGACTAATTAAACTAATCCCTTCCTCCTACATAATGTCCATATCCCTCCATTCTCTGCACATTCATGTGGCTATCTAAGAGCCCCTTAAACGCTTCTATCGCTTGAATCTTAAACGCCTCCATTAAGATTCCACACAGTGTATTCCAGGCACTCACCACTCTCTGTGTAAAAAAAACTTGCCCTGTACATCTCCTTTGAATTTTCCCCTCTCATCTTATATGCATGTCCTTCAGTATTAGACCTTTTCATCCTGAGAGAAAGATATGGGCTGTCTACTCTATCTATGCCTCTCATAATCTTATAAACTTCCATCAGGTCTCCCTTCAGCCTCCGCTGCTCCAGAGAAAACAACCCAAGTTTGTCCAACCTCTTCCTTAAAGCTCATCCCCTCTAATCCAGACAGCATCCTGGTGAACCTCTTCTTTAACCTCTCCAAAGCCTCCACATCCTTCCTATAATGGGGCGACCAGAATTGCACACAGTATGAACACTGAATTTTCCACTTTCATGTATTACCTTCCTTACTTATCAGATTCCAGCCGCTGGCTCCATCTGCCCATTGTCTCCCTCCTCTCCTGGTTCCACCAATCATCTGCCAACCTCTGCCTCAGCCCTCTCTCTCATTTCTTTATACTGGCTGCCTCCCTTCTAATCTCTCAGTCCTGATGCAGGATCTTGACCGAAAATGTCAACCACCTCTCTGCCTCCACAGATGCTGCCTCAATGGCTGACATCCTCCGGCAGTTTGTCTTTTGCATCAGTCAGCCCAACTCTGCTGAGTAAAGTACGTATGGGGGAGCATTCAGAGAAAGAACAGAGAATGGTACATCACAGGAGCAGGCCCTTAGGCCCATGATATTGTGCAGAATCCTTGACCCTACCTCGTAGACCACTGTGGTCAGTCACTGAGAAACAGAGGGAACAATAAGCCTCAACAATTTGACATTTTGTTTCTTTTAATTTGTTTTTTTTTAGGATCTGGGTATTGGTATTGGTTTATTATCATCACTTGTTCCGAAGTACAGTGAAAAGCTTGCCTTACAAATCAATCGTACAGATCAATTCATTACACAGTGCAGTTACATTGAGTTAGTACAGAGTGCATTGATGTAGTACAGGTAAA
>JARFYF010000094.1:50551259-50564213 GCA_030265395.1 Rhina ancylostomus | reverse complement strand
ATGATGGATGTTGCCTTTTTGATAATGCCTCCTGTAGATACTACCGAGGGTGAGGAGGGACGTGCCTGTGATGTATTGGGCAGAGTCCACTACTCTCAGCAGCTTCTTACATTCCTCCACATTTGAATTGCTGTCCCAGACCATGATTCAACCAGTGAGGATACTTTCAACAGTACATCTGTAGAAGCTTGTTAGAGTGTTCGGTGACAAGCTGAATCTCCTTAACCTCCTAAGAAAGTAAAGACGCTGGCATTTATGTGCTGGGCCCAGGACATGTCACCCAGGAATTTAAAGCTGCTGACTCTCTTCACTGCTGATCCCCCAATGTAGACTGGCGCATGTTCCCCCTCCTTCCCCTTCCTGAAGTCAACAATCAGCTCTTCAGTTTTGCTAATGTTGAGCGAGAGGTTGTTGTTGTGGCACCACTCAACCAGGTGTCTTGCTCCGGTAAGCCAACTTATTGCCACCTGTGATTCATCCAACAACAAGGGTGCTGTCGGCAAATTTGAGGATGGCATTGGAGTCTTGCTTAGCCACTCAGTTATGTGTATATAGACAGTAGAGCAGGGTTACACTCAAGGTTGTGTTTTTAGAGAAGGGGTGATAAGGGTGATGCTTAAAGTGCTTGAGGAGAAGAAAGCACTTACAGCATCAAACGTCAGGGACACCCCAGAGAACTTGATTGGAGATTTTGCAGGGATCAGCACACTGCCTCACAGCTCCAGCAACCTGGGTTCAATCGTGACCTCCCTTACTGATCATGTGGAATTTGCATGTTCTCCCTGAGACTGCATGAGTTTTCTCCAGTTACTCTGGTTTCCTACCACATCCCTAAGACGTGTGAGTTGGTATGTTAATTGGCTGCTGTAAATTGTCCTGAGCGTGTACATGAGTGGTAGAGTCTGGGGGGAGTTGATGGAACTGTGGGGAGAAAAAAATGGGTTTAATGTATGATTTGTGTAATTGTGTGCTTCATGGTCAGCATACATTCAGTGGGCTGTAGGGCTTGTTTCCATGCTATATGACTCTATGGTACAAGAGAATCAAAGATATAGATGAGGGATTTGGGCTGACAACTGAGAAATGCTGCTGTAAATAAAAGGCCAAAGACAAGTTTGAGAGCCTGGGCAATTCCTCGAGTGGATCTACTCCACTGCTCATCTGCACCCTTCGTTATCAGTGGGTACAGTTCAACAGGTGAGTACTAGTGTATTACACAGAAGCCCTAGTCAGCCAGTGCCTTCTGCATCTAAGAAGTTAAATGGCTGTGATTTGATGATCATAACTACTCAGCATGCCAACTGCAAAGACTTGTGGAACCGCTGCCAACAACTTGCTGAAAGAACTGCCTTTGTGTGTCTTATTGCCTGAAAAGAAGAGATAAGACAAACCGAGCAGCTGATGGAAGATGATTGGTAATTCTGCAGTGCAAGGCGGGCTCCAGCAGTCGGTGATGAGAAACAACCCAAGTGAAAATTTCATGCTTGTCCCATAGGACAACTGTCAGCCTGTTGGCCTGGTAACTACTGTGCTGGTTAGCATGCCTGAGTGACCAGCACTGATCGACCGAATCTACTGAGTTAGTCTGCTAATGCTGTGTGTTAGCACAGGCTGTGATGTCAACATCAGCACATCCACAACATACTTACAGGAGCAATACTCTCCATGAATGATACAGAATCCTGTGCTGTGATGTTTAATTGTAATCACTTATTTAACAAAGACCGTAAACACCAATGTTTTTGCCCGTGCTGGCCAGTGACACAGCAGGAATTCTTAATGTCACTGGTCACAGCCAACTGCGACAAACAGATTTCACACAGGCACGCAATCTCTGGCTGAGTTGACTCATAATCTCGAAGATGCAAATAATCAGTTGGTCTCTTTTTTTCTCTGCTGAATTCAAATTCTACAGACAATCTTCAGTACAGAACAGAATGTCAAAGTGGAGCTGCCTAATGACAGTGAACAAGAAGCAGCAGTGGAAAATAGATGGCAAATGCGCATCTGCAAACTACACTCAAAACTGGGCAGTAATTAATTCCAAATATTTGCCAGGATCATACAAATTCAAATTAACATTAAGATCATGCTGACTGTTGAATTTGTACATGTATTTTATGAATTAGATGCCATGAGAGAAGAATACATTGGGTGATATTGTGTGTGGGTTAGGAACATTGAATAAAAAGATCTCCAATTTGCTGTCCCTGCTCCAGTTTGCATCCACAGTAGGACTCAACTCTCGGTTACACACTGTTTTTTTTATTTTTCAATTCTCTATCTTGTTTGTGTATTTCAGGTCCACCGCTGAATCAAGAAATGAAGTGCAATGCATTGCTGAATAACATAAACAGCATATTTGAAGGAGGGACAGAAAACATGCAAGAGACGCAGACAGACAGGCAATAACTAAGGTAGCAAGTGAGAAGTTTGCATATAATTAAATTGATACACATAATTAAAGTGAGTGCCAGCAAAGAAACAAGCCATTTCAGTGCACAAGTCCATTCCTGTGTCTATGCTCCACTTGAGACTCTTCCCTCTGCTCCTCAGCTAACTCAGGGATCTCAGATTTGGCCTGCGCTAACCCCAGGCTTGGCCTGATGAACAGGAAGGTTCTGACCCCCTGCCAGGTGTGGGGTTTGTGAGCAGCAGGAGAGCTGAGTGGAGGTCCTGGAGGAAGCGAGTTGAGGGTTGAGGTGGGTAGGGGAGGTTGGCCAGAGAGGTGGTGGGTTAGGGGAGATGAGTACCAATGGAAAGTTAAAGCTGGCAACTAGTTGGAAGAAGGTAGAAATCTTGGTCTCCTGGGCAGTGGCAGAGCAGGGCCAGACTCTCTAATCTGCCTCAACTTGCTGAAGATCTCCCTCAGTGATCTAGCAAAACTCATAAGCATGGGAGCACTTTGTGCGACTGACATCAAATGAGTGTTGTGAACATCACTGATTCAGAGAAGATCTGGTTTTGCTCTCCGAAAGCTGTTTTTGAAAACTCACCCTGTCTCTATATACTTTAGATGGCACAGCAGTCAAAACCATGTGGAGTCTGCTCCAATCAAGGTCTGATACCAATTTAGTGTCCCTTCGCTACCACTCAATTCTGCTCCTCTTGACAAATGCTGTAGTTCTTGATTTTCTTTTTATTGAGTAATTTTACAAAGTTGTATTGCTACTTTTACTGATTTAAGGTTAGAATACTATTAAGATAAGTTCTGGCTGTACTTCCCAGAGGAATTATTCAAAGCATTATGGGTGGTTTGGTTCTATAAGAAAGGAGGAAGAGGATCAAGAAAGTAATGGTGTAGCAGGTGATGCTGTTAGTAGAACTGCCACCTGACTGCTCCAGTGACCCCGATTCAATCCTGACCTCTGGCACTTGTGCAGGTTTTACACATCCTTCTTGTGACCACATAGGTTTCCTCCAAGTATTCGGGTTTCCTCCCACCTCCCAAAGACGTATTGGTAGGTTAATCCGCTCTGTTGTGCAGGTGAGTGGTAGAATCTGGAAAGAGATGAGGGGAATGCGAGCAGAATAAAACATGTTTAGTGTAAATGGGTGGTTGCTGATTGACGTAGGCTCAGTGGGTTGAAGGGATTATTTCTGTGCTGTATAACTCTGTGACCCAGGTCACCATCCTGAGGTACGTTCTTGTCAGGTTCCATGGTGAGGGTGTCACTGAGAAGCTGCAGAGAGTTCTCAGGGGTAAGAGTGAATCATCAGGGCTGTGGTCCATTCAGTGGCATAGCTAGAAACAAGGATGAGACCCTGTAGCATCAGGAGCTGGGGAGAGGTTAAAGAGCAGCAGGTCATGGGCAGTTGCCAGCTGAAGCAGGACTACCATTAGTGCAAAAAGTGCAGATGAATGCATGGCTCAAGGAGGAATTGAGTATTGGGACTCGTTTTGGAGGAAATGATCAAGTCAAACTGGTAGCATCACAACGTGGCTGGGATAAGTTTCCTCACGGGGTAATGAGAATGGTTAAATTTCATTGGAAGGGCATGGTAGGAGGAGGGAGACAAAGCTGGACATGGAAGCAGGGGAGTAATAAGTTTAGAAGGCAGACAAAAAAGGCATTTGGCATGGCTGAAATGTACATGTTTCAATGCAAAGTGTCTGCAAAATTAAGCTTGAATGGAAGGTGCAGATAGAAGTGAAAATCTCAGATTAGTATTAATACTGAAACATGGTTTAAAGAAATGCTGAAGTGCCTACACAGTTTGTAGATAGGATGGAATAAGCTATAAAGAAGGGGTGCAGTACTACTGGTTAAAAGAACAATCCAGCCTAGTGGAGTGGGAAATGAGTTGAGCTGAGGAGCAATCACACTGTCCCATACTCTCCTGATAGGCAGTGAGAAAGAAGCACAAATCTGTCCGAAACAACAGATGACTAGTTGTAGAGTCACATAACATAGAAATAGGCCATCTGGCCCACCATGTCCATGCTGACCAGTGGGCACCCATCCATATCAATCCCAACTTCCAGCACTTGACCCGTAGGCTTCTATGCCAAGGCGATTCAAGTGCTTCTCCAAACACTTCTTAAATGCTGTCATTGACACTGCTTCCACCAGTCTCTCAGACAGTGTATTCCAGGTACTCACCACTCTCTGGGTGAAAAAGATCCCCTTTAAATCTCTTACCCCTTACTCGAAAACCTACATCCTCCAGTTTTATCTATCTTTGATATGGGGGAAAGTTTCCTGCAGTTTACCCTATCTATAGCCCTCATAATTCTATATACCTCAATTATTTCCTCCCTTAACCTCCTCTGCTCCTAAGTAGTTAAGACCTAACTTCTCCAATCTCCCCTCATATCTGAAATGCTCCATCCCAGGCAACATCCTGGTAAATCTCCTGTGCATTACCACATTTTCCTATGGTGTGGTGACCAGAACTGCGCACTGTACTCCAGCTGAGGTCTGACCAAAGTTCTATAAATTTAGAGCATAAGCTCCCTACTTCTGTATTCAATGCCCTGACTAATGAAAGCCAGTATCCCATGCGCTTCCTAACCACATTATGTACCCGTGTTGCCACTTTCAAGTATCTTTGGACTTGTACACCAAGGTCCCTCTGTTCCTCAATACTCCCTAAGACCCGACCATTCATGGTATATGTCCTCACCTCATTAGTACTCCCAAATTGCATCAGCTTGTATTGATCTGGATTAAACCTCACCTGCCATTTCTCAGTCTATTTCACCAACTCATTGATATCTCTCTGCAGCCTAAGACTACCCTCCACACTATCAACAACTCCAATTTTGTGTCATCTGCCTCCCACATCCACATCCACTCATTCACATATATTACAAACAGTAACGTCCCTGCACCGATCCTTGTGGAATACCACTAGTCACAAAAGCATCACAAAAGCATCCCTCTACCATCACCCTCTGTATCCCATTGCCAAGCCAATTTTGGATCTAGTTAGCCAATTTGCTCTGGATCCTCTGGGCCTTGAACTTTAGAACCAGTTTCCTATGTGGGATCTTGTCAAAGGCTTTTAAATTGTATCTCCATGTAAATTGAATCTACTGCCCTGCCCTCATCAATGCATTTTATTACCTCTTCAAAGAATTCAATCACACAGGATCTGCCCTTGACAAACTAATTTAGTCCTTGCCTTTCCAAGTCATTATTAATCCTCTCCCTTAGAATTTTTCCCAATAACTTCCCTACCACTGATGTTGAGTTCACAGATCTATAGTTACCAGGCCTTTCCCTGCTGCACTTCTTGAAAAGGGAGAGCACATTTGCTGTCCTATTGTACTTCACTTGTGTCCAACGAAGATTTAAAAATCTCATCCAGAGCCACAGGAATCTCTCCCCTTGCCTCCCATGTCAGTCTGAGATAAATCTCATCCAGCCCTGGGGATTTATCCACCTTCAAGCCAGCTGAGGCACTGAGTACCTCATTATGGAGACATGTACTGGCTTCACGGAACATGGAACAGTGCAGCAGAGGAACAGGCCCTTCAGGTCCATGATGTCAAGTTAAACTACACATCTGCCTTCACGTGGTCGATACCCCTCAACTCCCTGCCTGTTCATGTGTCGATCTAAATACTTCTTAAACATTGCTTCTATCACCACCCACCACACACACACACACACACACACGCACGCACGCACGCACGCACGCACGCGCGCACGCACGCACGCACGCACGCACACACACACACACTTGGCAGGTGCCTACACAAAAACTTGCCTTGGAAGTCTCCTTTAAATTTTTCCCTCTCACCGTTACTGAATTCTCCAACCACAAAGTCTGTTTCCTTTATGAATAGTGATGGAAATTATTTTTCATAATTTGTGAGTATCGATGGAAACCAATGACAACAATGACTGCGACAGAAATGGTGAAAGTTGTGGAGTTCTTATAATGGATTTCAGAGAACTTTCTAAGCAAGCCTGACACAAGAGGGAGAGGTTCCAGAACTCATTCCAGAAACCAGAACACAAAGCAAGTGGAAGCAGTGGGAGAGGATTTTGGTGATGTTAATTTCAGTTAATTTAGCATAATAATGGAAATGGGAAAAGATGAACCAGGCCTAGGAGTTCTAAACTGCGTGATGGGAAATTTCACAAAAGCTGAGATATGATTCAGCAAAGGTGGACCACAATCAGATTGAGTTACACAGAGCAGACAAAGGCCCTTCAGACACCAGGTCTGGGCCAACAATCCATGTTTTTTATTCCACCCAGAATCCCATCAACTTCCCCCAAGATTCTACCACTCACCTACATGCTAGGAGCAATTTAGAGCAGCCAATTTAACCTACCAACCTGCATGTCCTTGGGATGTGGGAAGAAACTGCAGCACCAGGAGGAAACTCTATCTATATAGGAATAGATAGAGTGGACAGCCAACACCTTTTTCCCAGGGCACTAATGCTCAATACAAGAGGGCATGGCTTTAAGGTAATGGGTGGGAAGTTCAAGGGAGATGTCAGGGGGAGGTTTTTCACCCAGAGAGTGGTTGGTGCATGGAATGTGCTGCCTGGGGTGGTAGTGGAAGCTGATATGTTGGTCAAGTTCAAGAGATTGTTAGATAAGCATATGGAGGAATTTAAGATAGAGGGATGTGTGGAGGAAGGGGTTGGATAGTGTAAGGAGTGGTTTGAAGGTCAGCACGACATGGTGGGCCGAAGGGCCTGTATTGTGCTGTTTTGTTCTATAGTTCTATGATTCTATAAATACAATAGCAGGTTCTCTCCAGCATTTTGTTGCCACCTTCCTACTGGCTGGTTCTGTTCTTCTTAGATACCAGATTTCCCTTGGTATTTTTCACGAGTTTTAAAGGCTGCAATGTTCCACAGCATGGAGTATTCCATGATTAAAGCACATATTATAATACAGTTTTGGTCTGTCTTGTTTTCCTTTCATTCTTGTGATGTATTTTTATTTCTTGTTCCATTTTTCTTCGCTTTTGTTCTTGTAGTGTCTGTCTTTTTCTCATTGTTTCCATTTCCTACCCATTAACATCTTCTCACTGTTGTTTCCACTTCTATAACATTAGTTACTTTCCTTATTCCTGTGATAATTCCATGTCTGCAAATATATTATTTATAGTTTCTGACAGAACCAAAACTTAAAATGCAGTGATATTTTAAGGAGCTTTGCTAAGAATGTAATTGTTGAGTACAACGTAATTTTAGCTCAGACCTAATTTTGAACGGCATTAGGAAATATGTGGTGAAACTCTCAGAGTTCCATGCTGTTGTGAGGACAGAGTAAATAAATTCAACCAGTCCCCAGAGACAGAATTGCCCATTATGTGACTTACATGGTCAAATAAAGCATTATTTGTGATCAAACATTCCAAAGGGAACCACTGGTACTCAGTTTCTCCCAAGAATGGAGATCTGGATTCAGTGGATCTAAAGTCAAAATCAAAGATCTTTGAGTCCTTGTAGTCCACAGGGATGGTACCGGAGGATTGGAGAGTGGCGAATGTTGTCCCCTTGTTCAAAATAAGTAGTAGGGATAGTCCAGGGAATTAAAGGCCGGTGAGTCTCACGTCTGTGGTGAATAAGCTGTTAGAAAGGATTCTAAGTGATAGGATCTATGAGCATTTAGAGAATCATGGATTGATTAGGAATAGCCAGCATGGCTTTGTGAAGGGAAGATCTTGCCTCACAAGCTTCACAGAGTTCTTTGAGGAGGTGACAAGGAAGGTTGATGAGGGTAGTGCGGTGGATGTGGTCTACATGGATTTTAGTAAGGCGTTTGATAAAGTTCCTCACGGTAGGCTTCTTCAGAAGGTCAGAGGCCAAGGGATCCAGGGAAGCTTGGCTGTGTGGATTAGGAATTGGCTTGCCTGTAGAAAGCAGAGGGTTGTGGTGGAGGGAGTGCCCTCAGATTGGAGGGCTGTGACTAGTGGTGTCCCACAAGGATCGGTTCTGGGACCTCTACTTTTGTGATATTTATTAATGACGTAGATGAGGGGGTGGAAGGGTGGGTTAGCAAGTTTGCAGAGGACACAAAGATCGGTGGTGTTGTGGATAGTGTGGAGGGCTGTCGAAGCTTACAGAGGGATATTGATAGGATGTAGAGCCTGGCTGACAAGTGGCAGATGGAGTTCAATCCGAAGAAGTGTAAGGTGGTACACTTTGGAAGGACAAACTCCAAGGTAGAGTACAAGGTAAATGGCAGGATTCTGGGCAGTGTGAAGGAACAGAGGGATCTGGGGGTTCATATCCACAGATCACTGAAAGTTGCCTCACAGGTGGATGAGGTAGTTAAGAAAGCTTATGGGATGTTAGCTTCCATAAGTTGTGGGATCGAGTTTAAGAGCCACAAGGTAATGAAGCAGCTTTACAAACTTTGGTTAGACCACAATTGGAGTACTGTGTTCAGTTTTGGTCACGTCATTATGGGAAGGATGTGGAGGCGTTGGAAAGGGTGCAGAGGAGATTTACCAGGATGCTGCCTGGATTAGAAACTATGGATTATGAGGAGAGACTAAAGGAGCTAGGGCTTTACTCATTGGAGAGGAGGAGGATGAGGGGACACATGATAGAGGTGTACAAAATATTAACAGGAATAGATAGAGTGGACAGCCAGCGCCTCTTTCTCAGGGCATCACTGCTTAATACAAGAGGGCATGACTTTAAGGTAATGGGTGGGAAGTTCAAGGGAGATGTCAGAGGGAAGTTTTTCACCCAGAGAGTGGTTGGTGTATGGAATGCGTTGCCTGGGGTAGTGGTGGAGGCAGATACGTTGGTCAAGTTCAAGGGGTTGTTAACCATAGAACAATACAGCACAAAACAGGCCCTTCGGCCCCCAAGATAGAAGGATATGTGGGAGGAAGGGGTTAGATAGTCTTAGGTATGGTTTGAAGGTCGGTACAACGTGGTGGGCCAAAGGGCCAGTATTGTGCTGTATTGTTCTATGGTACAATGCATATTTTTAATCTACACAACTAGATTAAAAATAATTTGATATGATTTATCACAGAATTAGAAATACAATTGATGTTTGTTGTCAGTTTACATCAGCCATTGTATCAGAGTGTACATTGCTGATTAAATATTTACAGTTCTTTTGATCAACATAAATACATTATTTCAGATTTCATATATTCACAGATTGATTTGCATTATGATGTGGTGTGAAAACTTAAGAGAAAGGGAAATCTAAAGTGCAACGGAATAAAGACCTTTGAACGAGATAGCATTTGGCATCAGGAACAACCTCTCAAAAATAAAAATACTATAGGCGACCCAAGTGAGGACCTGAGGTGTAACTCTTTTTATTTAAAAAGTAAACCCAGCCTCCATTTCCACATCCATATTGTGGAACATCCTGAATTAGAGGGTTTTGTAAAGGGCACCACCCTCAATATTTTAAGCAGTTGTTTGAAATCACAATATAGTTGGCTATTTGACTGTATTTATGTGAGACCTTAAGTGCAGTGTATGATAATTAACAGATGGGCTTTTTTGATAATCAGATATGCCTAACAAATAGCCCAGAGTAACCCTATAGCTAAGATTTCACTTTAAATTTGTAGTAGACATTATGGGGCATATTTATATAGAGAGAATTTTAAGAATTATGAAATATACATTTTTATTATAATTGAGTCAAAAGGCAATGGGTTTAAGATCATGTTGAGAAGACAATCCAAGTTTGCAATTCAGTGCTTTGCTCTGTGAATCCTGTAATCAATATTCTTTAGCCTGCTCAGCATTGCGTAAATGATCCCATGCTATGGTATTCCATCCAGCTCCCTCCTTCAACTAAAAGATCATAAATGCAAAAATAAAATGCTAGAAATATGCAGCAGGTCAGGCAGCATCTGTGGAGTTTGCTGAAGTTTCTATCTTACTCTTGTTTTATATGCTCCATATCTGACTCTTCCCATTCTTGACTTCCTATCTCCATCTCACTTTGTTACCAATAATCATTAGCAGCCCATGTGCTCCCTCAGCTATCTTGACTACATACATATGCCCAGCCTTCTTCCTGTAAGGATTCCATTCCATCCTCCCAGTTTTTCCATTTCTGTGTTATCTATTCTATTTCTTCCAGACCATACCTTTTTCCCTCCAACAGTGGCTTCACAGCTAAGAGAGTTCTTTAATTGTGTCACATCTATTTCTCAGACAACACTCACTTCTCTCAACTACCACTCAGAGCAAACATAGAGTTCCTTTGTCGTTGCTGTCTACTCCACCAGGCTCCATATTCAACAGATAATTTTCCATGGTTTCCAGCACCATAGTTTCCCTCCCCTTGCAGCATTCTGAAACTCCCCAGTTTGCTTTTCCAGCTCCAGTAACCACTTCCCTTCACACAAAACTATCTCATGCAGCCCAGGAAATGCCTGATCTTTTATCCCCACCCACCACCCAGGGCCCATATAGTCATTTCAGGTGAAGCAGATTCAATTATATTTCCTCCAAGCTAATGTCTTGCACTTTGTGCTCACAACATAATCTGCTCTACGTGGTAAAAAAAAATGTAGATTGGCTAACCAGTTTGCAGAACTCTCCTGATCAGTTCCCTGGGCTAACCAGAGTTTCCAGTTACCCACCACTTTAATTCTCCATCCCATTCTGATCTCCTTCACTACAGTGGCTTCCTTCACTATAATGTGAGTTTAAGAAACAGTGTCTCATCTTCCATCTTGATATGTTGCAGCACTTGAGACCTGATCCATCAATTTCAGATAAGCTCTATTCTCTCTCTGGAAGATATTTTCAGCCTTTTCCTTTGTTGCAAATTCCAAGAAAATGATATATTCTGCTTCTCAGATTTCTAGCATCTAACTCTGTTTATTTTCTCTCTCCATAACTGCCCTCATTCTCCTATTAACTGGATGGATCTGACAGCATTGTCCCTTGGATAATCTTGGTCTCCATTTTGTCAGAAACATTCCCTTTGTTCTCTCTGCCTCTTCCCCTCTTTGTAACTCAAAACACACTTGTTTAGTCACTCCTTCAGTTCCAATGAAACGTTAGCTCTATTTCTTTCTCCAGATTTGCTGCCAATCTGCTAAATATTTCTGGCATCTGCAGTTTTTTATTATCAAAGTTATACTGTTTTGTTATTTATTCCTGGGACTTTGGTTGTAAATCATTTTTGGATGCCTTGAGAGCATATTACACAGTACAAATGCAAGACCAATGTCATTTAAAAAAAATTGTTCTTGCTGTGCTACAAAATATTGCATTACATGATCACTGAATTGGATCACTTGAATGCTTCTGCAATTTGTTTCAAATTCATAACAAATCTGAATAAGAAGTTTCTTACCAAAACTTCTGCGTTCACTGTTTTGCAATACAGTATCTTGACTGCTGGGTCTTCAAACGTTTCAAAGTTTAGATGCAAGAAGAAATATCAAACGTTATATTACAAAATTAAAAATTTATCAGTACAATAAAAATACAATTAAACATTTATAATTCATATTTTTAGCATCTTGTTTAAAATAAAGCTATTAATTTTTTTGAATTATGGCTTCCATGGCGTAGGAGACATTATGACAGACATATTAGTATATTGATCATCTTCAAAGGACATTGCTTGAGAAGTGAAATTATTTTTTCTCTCTGCTTGAACATTTTCTTTCTAATTACTCCATTTTATTGTAGTCATTTTTAACAGTGTAGATGATGCAAGAGTATGAGACTTGACATCTTATTGGGTGAGGCAGCTGGACACGTAGTACATCTTTGATTGCTTTGTGAGAGAAACTTGGGGGGGGGGGCGGTGATACTTTTGAAGCAAACAGTAGGTTGGAGTCTGGGAGAGGTGCAGTTAAAGGCTGCCCTGGGAGTACATTATGATGGCTCTAATAGCTTTTGGGAGGTGGGAAGGATTCAGCTGGGAAATTCAAGTCCTGGAAGTGTGAAGGAACTATAATGTCCAATATACTCTCTAAACGTCTAAATGAGAAATTATGTCTATCTGTTGACTCTATAACAAAGTACAGTAATAAATATTAGTAAATGTATTCTTGCTTGAAATATTTTTTTAAGAACTTGATCTTTGTTTTGCTTAAGGTTTTTTGGGCAGGATGTAAAGAAACGCCATCCACACAAAACATCCAGTGATGCTCTGATTTTTGAGAGACATTGATACCTTGAAGTAAAAGCTTTATTGAAGGTATTAAAAACCACAAAATAATTCTTTGTGGGTTATTTTGTTAAAGCTTTGTTCTGGTCCTTATAAATTTCACTTACTAAGTAAATAGAAACAATCGCATTGTTTACCTATGCAACTAGTAATTCAGAGATCTGGAGTAATGATGTAGTGTTAAAAATTCCAGTTACACAAGGGGGAATTTAAAGCTAGTTAATCTAAAATTAAAGAAGCTAGTAACACAGTGAAAATTATAGTCGTCATATAATTCCATCTGATTCATTAATGGTTTTCAGGGAAAGAAAGAAACCTTCCCTTACTTGGTCTGCCTTGTTGGCCATGAGGTTGATCC
>JARFYF010000094.1:49594600-49605002 GCA_030265395.1 Rhina ancylostomus | reverse complement strand
GGTTGCTTTGCAATCCAGTTATTTGGAGGTGTTTATGCCCTAGTCTTGCTTATCATTGCAATATTAAGAAAAGCAGAGATTGACTAAATGGCCTGCACTGCTATTCAATGAAATCATGACTGATCCTATACCTCAAGTTTCTGTTTCCATTTGATCCCCATATTCCTGATTCTCCTCAAATCCAAAAATCTATTCATCTAAAGCTTGACTATGAAAATAGTCCAGGATCTTCCATACTTTCTTGCAACAATCTTGCTTTAATGTAGATCAATGTGACAAGTTAGAAACTGTATTTCAAAAATGAGTGTACTAATGATTTTATTCCCTTCCTCCTACTTCCTCAGGTTTGGAGAGTGTGGATCATTATCCAATATTGGTAGCTGTGACTGGAATTCTTGTCCACATCCTAGTTGACTCTGATGTTCAGGGGTAAGAAACTGATTGCTAAGTGTTGAGCAGGAGAATTGTTGGGCTGTGATATGATGCTTTGTATATGTTTGTATGTGATATGATGATATAATATCATCTGGTTAGAAAATGCATTTGGTGTGTGAAACTGCATAATCTTATTTTCAACAAGTTAAATTATCTTTTTAGAGGTATATTTTACTCTCTGATGTATAGATAAACATTAGTGCCCATGCCTGATAGAAAGTGTTGACCATTTTTCTTGGTTCTTAAGCATGGTAGCAAAAACAGCCTGTGAAATTTTGGTTAAAGAACTGTTGGGATTAACTCGAATTGTGTCAGTCCTGAGGTTTAGAAGAGCTGCAGCAGAACCCCAATGGTAGCAGTGCAAAGTTCAGCTATATTCCTCCATTTTAACTTGCTATAAAACTTGCTAGAATCATTAAAGCACAGGAGACCATTCAGCCCAGCAGGTCCGTACCTAGTTTTGCTAGGGCCTCCAGTCAGTCTAGTTAATCTGCTCATTATTAACACATTTGGTTCTTTTCCCCCTTCATTTATTTATCTATTCCCTTTTGAAAACCACAATTTAAAAAAATATCCACCACACTTTCAGGCTGTGAATTCTAGATCATTACTACCTGCTGTGTTATAGAGGTTTTATTCTTGTCAGCCTGGATCTTTTGCAGTTATTTTAAATGTGTGTCCTTAGCCTTTCACTAATGGGAACGGTTTCTGTCTATTCATCCTATTTAAACCGATCATGGTATTGTCCTCCTAACCTGCTCTGCTCTAAGAACAATATAGACTTTAGTCTGTTCTTGTAACCAAAATCTCTTATCCCTCTGTTCATATTATCTAGGATCTTTATATTCCTTTTTAAACTGTGATGAGCAGAATAGAATGCTAAACTCTTGTTATGGACAAGCCAATGTATATAACGTTTCAAAATAACCTTCTTGCTTTTCAATCTGGTAATCTCATGGGGCTACTGTTATTGCAGCTAGCTTTTTTTAAATTCAAGGTCTATTTTGTTATTGAATTCATATTCCCTGGCTTCCTTAAATTGACAATGGAACACTGGTCCAGAACTGCTGATCTAGTAACAGCCCACATCACTGTTTGTCTCTCATCAGTATGAGAAAAAACCATTTGCAACAGCTCTCTGCTTTCAGTCCTTGAGCCAACCTCTTACCCATGCCATCAATGTCCCTTCTCTTTCATCGGTTTCAGTTTTGCTAACAGCCAGAGACTTTATTGGATGCCTTCTGAAAGTTAATTATGTGTGATATTTACTGCATTATACTCATTTGCCTCCTTTAATTACCTCATCAAAAAACTGGAGTAAGTTAGCCAAACACAGTTTTCCATTAATAATTCAGACCTCTCCCAATGTCTGTTAATTTTTTCTCTCTGGTTATTGTTTGTAAAAGCTTCTCTGTTCGTGGAGTTAAATGGACCAACATGCAGTTGTTGGGTTTATTCTTATCATCCTGAACAAAGCTGTAATGTTTGCTGTTCTGCAGTGCTTGATACCATCTATGTACCTAGTGAAGATTCCAAGATTCTGCATAGTACTTCTGAAATTTCCAACCGTAGTTGATCAGCGATATAGGATGCATCCCAACCAGACCATGTGATTTATCATATTTAAGCGTAGTCAATTTTCTTGAATCTTCTTCTCATCAATTTTGACCCTATCTATGCTAAGACTTTGACAGCAACACCTTTCTTCGTTAAGGCAAATACAGAATAATCATGTAGTGTTTCACCCATGCCTTCTGCCTGCTGCCAGTCAATTCTCACACCTGCATGTGGCAGCTTGCTCCATGACCTCTGGGGCATGGAGAAAACTGCAAGGTGCAGGTGAATATTAACATATAAAAGGCTCACAATCCCAATTTAACTCCTGCAGCTGTTTCCTGAGCTTGAGGCTGGACAGAGCATCAGTGCATGGGGTTCAAGACAGGGGTTGTGCAGAAATAGGCCTGGTAGTACAGCAGTTAGCGTAATGCTATTACAGCGCCAGAGACCCAGGTTCAATTCCAGCTGCTGTCTGTAAGAAGTTTGTACATTCTCCCCGTGTCTGCATGGGTTTCCTCCTGGTGCTCTGGTTTCCTCCCATGTCCCAAAGGTAGCAGGTTAATTGGTTACTGTAAATTGACATTACTGTGGTTACTAGGGGGAAATGTTAGCAAGGGTTAGGACTGTTCTTTGGACTGGAGTAGATTCAATGGGATAATTTGGCCACGTCCTCTGTTGTATGGAAACAGTGCAAAACTGATGGCAGTATAATGATGCAGTTGATGATGCGGCACATACATCACTGCAGGAAGGAGAGAAACTCTTGAGGAGAATGATCTCCTGTGGTCTGGCAACACATTGCAGCAAATCCTCTCGGAAAAGTGTTAACAGTGCATGCCTTTCTCAAGACAAAATCAGCAAGCAGGCATAGGGGTCGTAAAGATAGACCTGGAGTCGTGAATCTCCATAACATGCTAGTTGATTTATTTGGGTAGAATGGTAGATTTAATAACTGAATCCTCTCCGTGGAGAGCTTTGTGAGACAGGACAACCTTCTCACTCTTCTTCCCAATTTTCCATTTTTAGCCTTGAATGTCATTTCAGGTCGAAGTGGTTTCTTCAACTCGACCTATCCTTGTCCTGAGATTAGTCGCACAGTCATGAATTGTTCTGACAGCTGGCAAATGCCTCACACGTCCCAGGGCACTATAAGTGCAACTTTGAACTGCAACCTTTGTTATGTCACAACGTGGCAAGTGGCACAGCTGTAGAGCTGCTGCCGCACAGTTCTAGTGACCCGGGTTCAATTCTGACCTCTGGTGGAGTTTGCATGATCTCCCTGTGACTTAATGGGTTCTCCTGGGTCCTCTGGTTTCCTCCCATGTCCCAAGGATAGCAGGTTAATTACTGTAAATTGACCTCACTGTGTACGTGAAGATAGAATTTGGGGAGCTGATGGGAATATGAGGAAAGTAAAATGGGATTAACATAGGATTGGTGTAAGTGAATGGTTGATGGTTGGCACGGACTCCGTGGGCCTGTTTCCTTGCTGTATGATTCTATGCCATACTCTCCCTTTGCCTTTATTTCCTTTTCCATCTTTTCTCTCTTCTTCACTGGATTTCTTTCACTAAGTTTTGGACATATCCCTGGACATCAATACTGAATACCCCAAAATTATTCTAGCCACTCTTTTTGACTACATGGAAGAAATTTGTCCAGCCAGCTGAATGAGATCTTGCAGCAAAGGATAACACAAATGGGACTGTCCTCAGAATAATTAACATATCAAACCTAATTTGCTGCCTTTGGCTCACCAGCCTGTATTATGGGTCAGATTGTGCCTGGCCAGTGCCTGGCATTGGCCTTCTGTGGGATCACCATGCCCACACTAACCTGCAGCCATGTGACATCCAGTCTCTTGAGGTCTTGCTGCTGGACAGGTCGGCGAGTGGGGACTGTCTCAGGCACATTCCTGAGCTGCCCTGAAGGCTCTCTGGCAATGTGTGCTGTCAGAGGGCCTTTTCTGCTACTTCTGGACATCTTCAAAGATTGGAGACGTTTAGATATATTAAAGAAATTAAAATACATTTAAATAATTTAAAACATTAATAATTACTTTAAAATTAAAGTATAATAAATTTATATAAAACACAATTACCTTTTGCAAATTAATTTAGGAAAGAAAAAATAACCAATCCACCTAACTTCACATCCCTTCTTAATGAAGGTTGACAAGCTCATTCCAATGACAGAGAGTGTATCTGCTCCCTCGACCCAGTCTGACCAGGAAGCACTGCTGGACTTGGCCCATCTGTGGGCGGGAGATCTGATGCATTACCATCAGATCTCTGGCCCATTCCATGTTGCAGTGCCCTGATGCAGAAGTCTGCAACGAGCCAGGACATACACTGTAGTGAGGCAGCAGTTCCCTACATAACCACCACCTATACACATGATGTATATTAAGTAATCCACCACTGAATAAAATCCTTCCATAATTTTGTTTTTGTTTTTCTGCAGTGCACAGTGCCAATGTTATTAGCTTTTAAATTATTTACTAATTTACGCAATGTGGCCTTCACTGGCAAAGCCAGTATTTTTTTGCACATCCCCATTTACTCTGGAGCAATACACAAAGGGGCTGGAAAAACTCTGGGTCAGGCAGTATCTATGGAGGGAAATCAACACAATCTGTCTGGTGAAAGGACTTTCATAGCATTATTAGGTAAGGAGTCCTGGAAATGTGACCCAAGGATATTGAAGAAATGGCATTATATTTAACTCAGAATATTGCGTGACTTGGAAGGAAACAAAGTTGGTGGTGTTCCCAGGTGCCTGCTTTCATAGATAGTAGAGATCGAGGTTTATATATACCTGTTGTAGTGGAACTGGAAGATGTTCCACACTGAGGCCACCTTGTGCTGGTTGCAGAGGGAAGGCAAATTTTAAAATGCTCAATAGAATGATGGTCATGAGCTGCTTTGCCCTTGTGTATTGTTGGAGCTGTACTGGTCAAGCAAGTGTGTTAGGGATATTTCTTCACATTTTAATGTATGCCTTCTCAGCGCTAAGTAGGCTTTGGGGATTTGGGAGATGAGAATACACATCTGCTCTGCTCTTGCCATTGTAATCAAGCAGCAGTGCCTATTATTTTATGATCAGTTATGAATATAGGATGTTCTGGGACTCAACTGGACAGAGGAGAATCTAAGGGAATCACCATTCACTACAATGGCAGGACCTTTGAATGCCAATAGAGGGCTGAAACATTTGCAGCTATCTTCAGCTAGAAGCGCTGAGCCATTTTGACCTTCTCCTGAGGTCCCCCCAGTCAGAAACCGTCCTCAGCCAATTTATTTCACTTCATGTGATATAAAGAAATGTCTGACAGCACCACATAAAGACTATGAGACACGCCCTGCTGTAGTACTGGACTTCTGCTCCAGAACTAGCTGGATTTCTAGCTATGCTGTTCCAGTACAATTACAACACTGGCTTCTATCCAACAATGTGGAGAATTACCAAGATGTATCCTGTACACAAAAAGCAGGAGAACTCCAATCTGGCCAATTAGTGCCTAATTTACCTCAGATCAGTCATCAGCAGTGTTGGAAAGTATTGTTAACAGTACTATCAAGCTGTGCTGAAAAAAAACTTGCTCGCGGTTGGCATTCACAAGAACTGCTTGGTTCTAGATCTTATGCCATCTTCCAGAGGCGAATTGAGAGTAGCTACCTGCTCTTGACATCAAGATAATATTTTGACCAACTGTAGCTTCAGGGAGCCTTGATCAAATGGCCATCAAGGGAAAATATTTAAGTGCCAGACTTGTATCTTGTTTAAAAAAAAAGAAACTCATTGGAGATCAACAATTCCAGCCCCTGGATTCTACTGCTGGAGTTTCTCTGGGACAAACATCTTCAGCTGCTGGTTCAAATCAAAGGGTTAGAAGTAAGGATGTTCACTGATGAATTAATAGTTCAATTCCATTCACATCTCTTCAGCAAATGAAGCAGTCCATGTCTGCCTACAGCAAGACCCAGACAAGAATCAGGCATGGGATGGTAAGTGATTTGTACCACATCATCCAGGCAATAACCACTTCCAACAAGAGAGCATCTAAATGCCTACCCTTGACATTCAATGCCTTTACCATCATTGAGTCCCCCCCATTGACCAGAGGCCATCTGGGTCCACTACATGACTACTTTAGCTACACAATCAGATCAGAGTCTGGGTATCTGTAGTGAGTGACTAATTTCATGACTCACCAAAGCCTTTCCACCATTAACAAGGCACAAAGAAGGGGCATAATGCACTCGACTCCTTACCTGGGTGAGGGTAGCTCCAGCAACGCTGCAGAAGCTTAGCACTAGCCAGGACAGAACAGTACACTTGATGAGCACTTCATTCACCACCCTAAACATTCATTACCTTTTCTACAAAATGCACTACAGTTACTTGCCTAGGTTATTGTGACTGCATCCAGCAAATCTGCAACCACTTAGGAAGACCAACACCAAAGGTTCCTTTCCAAGTCACACATCCTTCCTTCATTGTCACTGGGTCTAAATCTTGGAAGTCTCCCCCCAACAACACTCTTGAAATACCTGCATTAGAAGGTCAACAGCAGTTCGAGAAACAGGCTTGCCGTTGTAAGGGCTATTAGGGATAGATAATACATGCTGCCCTTACCAGCAACACTCACATTCCGTACATGAATAAAAAAGTAAAATGAATTTCAGGAGGAGATGGTTGTTCTTCTAATAAATGATTAGGAGAGCAAATGGCATATTGGCCTATATTGTAAAGGGGTTGGAGTTATTGGTAAGTATTGTTATAATGGTACACAGTAAGGGTGAAGCCACATCTGAAGTACTGTGCACAATTTTGGCCCCCTTACTTAAAGGACATACTGGCATTGGAGGTAGTGCAAAAAAATTCACTGCCTTAATTCCTCAGAAGAGGGTAGTCCTGTCACTCTTGGGAAAAATTTGCTAAATTGCAGGATGGAAAATTGTAGCAAGGTAATTGCATATGGATGTCAGTGAATATGTGGGCAGTGCTGGCATTGTGCAGGTTTCCTCCCTCTTCACTAGGTATAGTTGAGTATGTATAAGTGGAGATCTGTATATAAGATGTAGTCTGGTTTTAAAAGTAAAGCCTTAGCTCTTCATTTACTACTGTATCTGTGCAGACCATTAGGGATGTTGGAGTTCCAGAACAGTTCCTGCTGTGTATGACAGGGATATCCTATCACTTCAGACTGGCCTCTCCTGCACTGTACCACACTTGACCTAGTAATGATAATATTCTTTAATTCAATTGTAGTTCCCTGGCTGGAGTAGACTCTAATACCCAAGACCTCAAACCTGACTATAAGCTCATATCCACCAAACAGCAGTGAACCCTGCCTTTCCATAAGCTTCGGAGACATGGACAACCTATTGTACCCACCAGAAGAAAGCATCAGAGGTGTTCCACCAGCACTCTCTAAAGAATCCTCAGCTTCATCTTCCAAGCCAACTTCCCTGGCATTGAGATTCTGATCACATTCATTGAGCTCCATTGTACAGGCCACATCATTCACATGCCTGACACCCATTTCTCAAAACAAGCACTCTGTTCTGAGCTCTGCAACCAAAACTTAATTCTTATGTCCTCCTGGAAAGCTACTGATGTGTCAGAGTTGGGATATATAGTTAACCATAACCATGGCCAACCAGCTGGCTGGCTAAGCACACAATGAATAAGAATTCTTTTCTCATGCCTTGTCCTTGTGGAGGGAAAGGCAGCTCTGTCACCTCAATAGCATGCAAACATCTACCGTTGGCCTGTCAGGAGGCAAATGACCATTGCTTCCAAGCTGCCTGTTGGCTGTGGGCTTTTAGTGAGTAGATTTAAGTCCCACAATCTGTTTCCTCACAAATTAGTGCACGCAGGCTTGTGAGCTTGTGACATGCACGCTGATGCACTCAGGTGTAGGCTGTCTGCAGCTGGAGCTGCCCTTGAAAAATTGGCACAGTGGCTTGCAGATGCTGTACGTGATTTACTGACAGCGGTACTCCCTTTGTCTTTGGCTCAAGTGCTTACCCACAAGTCATTGAGACTACTTGACCTACAGCTGTGACAATTGTTGAAGTGTTCAGATGTGTTTGTGCACTATGGCTGTCTGTTCAATGATTGGCCACATCATTCACAAGCCTGACACTTTACTCCTGAAACAGATGCTCTATTCTAAGCTGTGTCACAGGAACAGATTACCAAGTGGGCAGAGGAAAAGATTCAAGGTTGTGCTCAAAGCATCCTTCAAGAAATGAAACATCCCTCATGGGAATCCCTGCTCTGGGGACAGGAAAAAAGCAGTTAATGGAGTAGGAGGAGTGGCTTCCACTCTTTACACAGCACATCCATAAAGTCCCGTAAGGCAATCACAGACTGAAAGTTTTTTTCCCCATGAATAGTCTGGGGACAGGTACAGAGTCTAGGCTCCGAAATCATGAAAATAGGCAAATTATTAAACTCGAGGCCTAAAACATCTGATCACATAGCACTGGAAAAAAAAGTTCAGTGCAGCTGAAGATTGGTTTAACACAAGGTGGAGCACTGTAGTGACCCTTCATGGGTTACATCACACCACAGTGGAAACATGTTCTGCTATTTTGATTTTCAGCACAAAAAGGCCACCTAGTTATGACCAAAATTGTGCCAACACATTTCCAGTATCAAGATTAATTTTAAGCTACATTGGTCCAAAAATGGGTGGTTATTGATCACTCTTGGACCAGCCAGGTTTTACTAATTCAGCATCCTCTGGAGCTTCTTGATTTAAAGGACCACTCGCACACTAAAGCTGCATTACTTGCCTGACTGTTCCACACTACTGTGGAAGCTACCTACAGACAGCTCATCTTAACACTGGCAGCTTTTTTTGACCTCCAATGATATTTCTTCACAGAAATATTGCTTCCACTGGTTCTGCCTAGACCCTCTACTTCTGTTGTTCAAAGACACAGAATGTGCCATAAGCATGGGAGGTGCAGCAGGTTTGTACTGAGCTTGGTAATTGATTTATTATTGTCACATGTACCAAGAAACAGTGAAAAACTTTATTTTGCATGCCATCCAGACAGATCATTTCAAAACATTAGTACATTAAGGGATGCAGAATGTAGTGTTACAGTTACAGAGAAAGTGCAGTGCAGGTAGACAAATAAGGTGCAAGGGCCATAACTAGGGAGATTGTGAGGTCAAGAGTTCATCTTTATCATACAAGGGAACCACTCAGTCATCTTACAACAGCTGAATAGAAGCTGTCCTTGAACCAGGTGGTGTGTGTTTTCAAGCTTTTGTATCTTCTGCCCATCGTAAGGGGAGAGGAGAGAGAATGATTGGGGTGGGAGGGGTCTTTTGTTATGTTGGCTGCTTTAATGAGGCAGCAGGAAATGTAAACAGAGTCCACGGAGGGAAGGCTGGTTTTAGTGATGGACTGCAGTGTCCATAACTCTGCAATTTCATGCAGTCTTGGGCAGAGCAGTTGCCATACCAAGCCGTGATGCATCTGGATAGGATGCTTTCTATGGTCCATCTATAAAAAAGTTGGTCAACAGGGACATGCTGAATTTCCTTAACCTTCTGAGGAAGTAGGGGAGATGGTGAGCTCTCTTTGTGATAGCATCCATGTGGTTGGTCCAGGACAAGCTATTGGTGATATTTGCACCTAGGAACTTGAAGCTCTCAACTATCTTCACTTCAGCACCATTGATACATACAGGGACGTGTGCTCCACCTTGCTTCCTGAAGTCAATGACCAGCTCTTTTGTTTTGCTGACATTGAAGGAAAGGTTGTTGTCATGACGCCACGCTACTAGGCTCTCAATTTCCTTCTTGTACTCCGATGTTGTTATTTGAGATCAGGCCCACTACGGTGATCTCATCTGCAAGCTTGTAAATGGAGTCAGAGCAGAATCTGGCCACACAGTCGTGGGTGTATAGAGAGTAAAATAAGGAGCTAAAGATGCAGTCTTGTGGGGCACCAGTGTTGAAAATAACCATGGCAGAGGTGTTGCTGCCTATCCTCAGTGATTGCAGTCAGGAAGTCAGGGATCTAGTTGCAAAGAGAGGTGCAGAGTCCTAGCTCTGGGAGTTTGGAGATGCTTTCCATGGGATCACTCTCAGGAAGACTGATCTGATGTCTGCAATGGTGACTGGCACAGGTGTCCTCAAACAAGCTTTCACACCCCTGGTTTGTTCTCATGTTCAAAGTCAATGACACTGTTATACTCAACTTCGTAGTTTTAGATGATTCCAGGCAGTTTTGGCTGAGCTCTGCCAGGCCTTAGTCTGTTGCTAACTGCTTTATTGTTCATGCTCCATTCCCAAGAAGAAAAATATTCACCTACTCTTCTTTTAGCCAGAGGTTGAAGCAGACTAGGCAGAAAGATTTTTCAGCATTGCAGATTTTTAT
>JARFYF010000094.1:49508191-49525350 GCA_030265395.1 Rhina ancylostomus | reverse complement strand
GGGCTGCCATCTGATGTAGTAAATGCAGGCTCACTCTTAAGTTTTAAGAATAAATTGGATGGATACGTGGATGAGAGAGATCTGGAGCATTATGGACTGGGTACAGGTAAATGGGACGAGCAGAGTAAAGTTTTGGCACAGACTAGAAGGGCCAAATGGCCTGTTTTCTGTGCTGTCGTGTTCTCTGGTTTTATGGTAACAACTGGGGTGCAGTGCCGCTGAGTAGAGGTCTTGTGCATTCTGACACCTGTGCAAGCTTTCCACAAGTTAGTTGGCCCCATTAAAACGAACTTGGCAAAAGCTCTGGTTCATAATCCCTCATCTTGGGTATTAAAAGTATAATAATGATGCAATTAACTGAAACTTTACAAAGACAATATGATTAGAGATAATTTGGCTTTATTTCAAGCTCCCAGTGTTAGAAGAGTTATGTTACTCAAAACTTTAATGAAATCACTGGATGCTCATTATTAGGAGAAAGTTGGGTTAGATAATTTTAAGAACATGAGAATTAAGAGCCTGCTGCACCATTTCACAAGATCATGGCTGATCCTATAACTCAGCTCCCATTTTCCAGAATAGCCCCATTTCCTTAATATCTAGAAATCTATCCATTGAATGAACTCAATAACTGAGGCTCCACAACCATCTGGGGTAGAGAATTCCAAAGCTTCAACACCCTTGTGTGAAGAAATTTCTCCTCATCGCAATCCTAAATGGTCTACTTATTATTATGAGACAGAACAAACATTTTGTGAGGATCCCTCAGCAACAAGGATGTGTGCAAAAGACTAAATTGCAAATATGTATAAGCTTCTGACTTGTTATTACACAGATCTTCAATTCAGTCAGCTGCTGGTGAACTCCACTGTACAGAATGGAATTTTGAGAGTGACCAGACTCAGTGCCATCTCATTACATTAGGACCAATTAAAGTTACAGGCCTAAGGTAGAAAACGGCATTAGTTTGGAATGTGCATGTGCTTTCTGTCCTGTGAACTTCCACAGTCATGTGCTTTAACAGCACACCAATTTTCATATTGGCATAAATAAAACACTTTTTAAAAAAAGACATTGCGTGCTGTACAACTAGCCAGAGTGTTCATTGTAAGCTTTTTGGATGTATCAGATAGAAGCAATTGAACATTCTGAATTTGATTCATTAGTTTACAGCTCATTGACAGCTCTCTTTGGGCACAGGGCCATTTGCCTTTTGTCTTCAACTCTTTTGTCATTATTAGGACATTCCACAAATTTTGTTTTAGGAACCAATTTGATGAAATAACTTTGCTGATTTATTCATGTATTTGGTGATGAGCAAGCAATAAATGAATCAGTTTATCAGGTCTGCATTTAAAGTGTCCAGTAAGGAGGCCACATAGATTGTAAGGAAATATTGTGTTCTGTAGATCACATAACGTTATTTCTATTGACATATCCTTCTGTTTGTTGCAAAACAATGCGTTGCCACTGGTCTACTTCAGACAACATCATGTTAGTGTTACAATCAAGGCAAAGGTACATAATTTTATCCTACTTCTGTCCTGGAGCTGAAATTCACAAGAATCTAATAATATGCATGTTACTCATTTTTGACCTGGCAATTAATAACACAGATTTTCTGGCCTTAAAAAGTTTACACAAGCATTCATCTTTAATATATTTTGCATTAGAATTCTGTTGTTACAAATATCTTAATATCAGATTATGAATTGTATTTGGTTCATAACCCTGGTGGTGGGAAAGTGTGTATGGGCTAATTGCATATGTATTTTAGAATAACAGAATGTGCACCATTAGGCTGAATTGCTGTGGAGCAGGTCCTGAAATAATTAATGTGTAGAGTGTTGGGAAGTAGTGGAAAAAAAGCCCAAGTATCTTTACACTTGCTGCAGTGTATTTACTTTCAATTTGATGTTTGTTCAATATGTGTACTTAATAAGGGTCTACTTTACAAATGAACCAGAGTTCTTTGTGGGACCAATTTCATTATAGGAAAAGTGCATTTCACTGTGTGTTTTCATGTACATGTGACTAATAAAGATATCTTATTTTATGGCAATAATAAATTAATGTGTACTGCATTGCCTTATCAAAGCTTATAAAGCTTACTCCTCTTGAATTTGCAATTCAGTATTAAGTTTGCTGAAACGCATTGTTCCAGCTCCATGAACATTTGTTCCTATGGAAACCTACCTCTACCCATGAAGCAACCCTAACTCCAATATCCTCTGTGCAACACCTGGCCATGTTTCTAGAGCTGCTACCTGTGCCATAATGAGCTGAGCAAGGATATATTTTCTTCTTTTAATATTTAATTGCTGTTCCCAACTTTCTGTTTGTGGTGGGCAAGGAAGTCACAGTGGCCAACATTAGCAGCCTGCTAGCTCCATGGAGTTTATGAATCCTCAATGTGGTCACAGTCAGAAGCCTTTAACCAAAGAAAGGGAGCACAGGTACAGCCAGCTGCAGTGATGGCATGGAGGAGAGGTGAAGCCAAGCTGAGCCGGGCAGCTTTTCCCTTCCCCAGTTTTCAGTCTTCCTCACACTCATTCCAGCTGTAGCCCCTAGCTTCTTAGTTTGGAAAGTTGTACTGTGCCCAGAAGAATGGACAAGAAGTGACCACAGACCAGTACCCATTGCTGCAACAGGTGCTGTTGGGTTAGCTGGAGTAGACACAGAGGTGGGCATAGAGATATTCCCACACATTACCAATGGGTATCTGAAACTCCAGCCTGGTCCTGATAATGTAGAAGTAGAATATACACAATTCCTGTAAAGATGTATTAGACAGCAAATTGTGCTCAGCAGTTCCACTATACTCTGGTCCCAAGTGACCAGATAGCAAGTGCGAAAAATCTGTTTAGATAATGTTTAGATAATGCTGGGAAAAAAGCAGACAATTCTGATATTGGTACATCTGGTTACCCCACCTGTAGTAGATCTCATATTGTGTCTGCAGTGATTGGTACATGTAACCTTAGAGGACCATGCCAGAGTCTAATATTGAACATTACAGAATGCAAAGGACTTGACTTTATCAAACAGCCAAGTTTTCAATGTATTGATTAATAACACAGGATGATGATAATTTAGAGTTCTCTGCAATGGTGGTACTGTCTTTCTGTGGACACCTGGCATCCATGGAAAATGAACTCATTTGCAAGAGTTAAAAGCCACCAAGCTGTAGAATTCATTTTTCATCATGATATTTCATGAGGCATGATAATTCCCCAAGCAGGAGACTCTGAATGTCTGTAGCATTGTTCATATGCAACTTGATATATTTGTAGCTCTCTTTTCTTAACAATTCCAACAAGTAGATCCAGAATTACAATTTGAGGTATTCTAAAGTAGATGAAAGCTCTAACATTATGAAGGAGTCATAAACAGTTTTGCTTCACTGTGAAGAGGATCATTGGGAGAGGGATCACGGACACAGACTGACCATGGTTTTCAGTGGGAAAGGCATTACAGGCACGTGACCCTGTCCCTTTGCTGAGAATGCTTCTTGAACAAGATATTTGTTAACAATTAGATATTGGCAAAAGTTAAATTAGTACCTAAATTCTTGAACTTAACTAGCTGGCAAACTGCATATGTTGGATGGAGTGTTGTACAATATTATTCTTCAACTACACTTTTAATTCACATTTGGATCTATACAAAATAGTTCCAGGAAAACCAGAGAACCAAAAGGAAAGGAAAATCGTGTTCCACTAATCTGCTGGAGTTCTTTGGGGACGTGACTAGTGAACAGATAAGGGGGGAACAAATGATGTGGTCGTAGAGTCGTATCATCATTGATCATGGATAGGTACATGGATAGAGACACAAGAGACTGTAGATGCTAGAAATCTGGACCAATACACAAAGGAGCTGGAGGAACTCAACCGGTCAGGCAGCAACTATGGAGGGAAGTGGACAGTTGATGTTTTGAGTCAGGACCTTTCATCAGGACTCAATGAACGGGAAAGGTTTAGAGCAATATGGGCCAAATGCAGGCAAATGGGACTAGCTCAGGTAGGAACCTTGATTGGCATGGACGTATTGAGCCGAAGGACCTGTTTCTGTGCTATATAACACTATGACTCTATAACAGACCTTTAAGACCACCAAATCCATGTCAACCATCAAGTACCCACTTACACTAACTTTTTTTTACTAATTTTGCTGCATTCTCCCCACATTCTCCTTGACTCCTGCCCCCTCCCCAGATTCTACCACTTACCCACACACTAGGGGAAATTTACAATGGCCAGTTAACCTACTAACCCACATGTCTCTGGGTCTTTCGGATGTGGAAGGAAACTGGAGCACCTGGAGAAACCCACACAATCACAGGGAGAACATGCAAACTCAACATAGACAGCATCTGAGGTGAGGACTGAAGACATGTCTACTTGCTGCACCACTGTGCTACTTTATTTGGATTTTCAGAAGGATCTTAATGAGATCCCACACAAAGTTGGTTAACAGGAATAGAGGATTGGTTATTGGACAGAAAGCAAAGAGTGGGAATAAATGGATTGTTCTCAGAGTGACAGGATATAATGAGTAGGCTACCCTCGGGATCTGTGCTGAGGCCTGAGCATTTCATGGCATGGAAAATAGCACTGAGTTAAAAGATCAGCCATGATCCTTCTCCAATTTCTTATGTTGTTAATCAATTGTACTTAATAATCTACAGCTTCTAATTCTGGAAACTGCTGCATTGATTTTAAGTTGTGTTCCTTGTGGCCTATGCTCTCCTTCAAAGAAATACCATTGATTTTACTAGAATTAAATTGCCTTTCCTTTCAGATTCCATACATTTGTGAGACTTATCACTATAGACTCAATGTGGTCTGTCCTTACTCTGTGTTCTCTTGCTCCCACCTCGTAAGCACAACCTTTAAATAATGATGGGTTTCTTCCAGTTATTTTGTATATTAATCTGTTTTTGCACAGTTGTTTTACTAAAGATACAGTATGTTCTGTTTGCTGTAAAGTTTAAATCCATACTGACTAGAAGATAAATGCTGTTGTTTCACAGAAATTTGGATATATGTTTGAGCATTGGTGCAGTAGAATGTGTATAGTACACACAATGTAGTATGTGGATAATCTAATACTCCATCACCTCTTGCAGGACCTTATACAGTCTGATAAAGTTGGATGGTTTTGCTCATTAATATCTCTGAGATTATTCATGGGAGCAGCTCAGATTACACAGGGAACTAATGCAAAGTTTGTACAGAGCATAGTCTTTACAAAAGTTTTGGTAGGTGATAAAGTTTTGGGAACAGTCACTTCCATAGCCTGCCTTAGGCTTTCAGGATTTAGAGCACAGCACTCAGAAGGAGCCGATCAGTCATGGTTTCCCCCATTGTCTGTATATCATGTGCTTCATTGGCATGGACATCTGTTACTTGGAAAGTTAAAAATGACACTATGGGAGGTGTGTGTGTGTGTGGGTGGGAAGAATGGTTACAGAGCATGCAACACCCAGTCTTCCTTCTCAAAGTTAAAGTCGAATTTATTGTCATATGCACAAGTACATGTATATGCAGGTACAGTGAAAATCTTACAGCAGTATCACAGGTACATAACATCGTATAAGCAGCATTCACAAAAAAACATAAATTAATACAATTTTTACACAAAAGAACACTATTAGAACAAAGGAAAAACAAAGTTCATTTTAGTGCAGAGTGATCAAAGTGGTCATAGTGTTGCTAAACTGTAGTGATTAGGGTTGTGCCAGTTGGTTCAAGAACCAAATGTTTGAAGAGAAGTAGCTGTTCTTGAACCTGGTGATGTGGGACTTCAGGCTTCTGTACCTTTTGCCTGATTTTAACTGTGAGATGATGGCTGCTGTGTTCTCGGGCACTTCATCTGAATTACAAGACTGTTGAAGTTTCAAAGAGCCCAGATCTTAAATCCTTGAGACATAAAAATATTGCAGGTTCAGTTGGTACAGTATAGTATACCAGTGGTACAATAATACGGTGGTTATATTACTGGACAAGGAACCAGATTCGCAGACTGTGATCCAAAGACATGAAGTCTGTAAACTTGGAGCCCGTATACATTCGGTGTAGCCCAGTTAATTCATTGCATCAGGTGAGTGTTCTAATGAGTGAGGCATCATAAATAGGATGTTTGTGCTGGAGCTAAGTGGAGGAATAGATGTTAAACTTCAAGTTCAGTATTCACCATGTAAAAATCAACAGTGGTGTGTGTCCTATAGTATTTTGGGCAAATGAGTGACCAAAATTGCATTCTCATTCTCAAGGGGTTGTCTCTATAGTACTGTGAGGTATATTTTATTGTGTTGTAGTCGGTGCCAGGTGTAAATGACTGGAGAACTTTCAATAATTTCCAACATTAAGTAATACATTTGGGACCCAACACAATACCATTGGGCCTTATACCAGGGTAGTTTTACTACATACTTTGAGGTGGGCCTGCTCCACAGCATAGGGCATTTGACTCACTTGAAATGTGTTCTACCGAGTTGCACCAAAGGCTGAACGAGGTTGTAGGTATCCTCAGTGTACTTTGGGTTATTGATGCTGGATGGCTGCTCAGTTTGCTCTTTACCAAAGTACTTAGTCAGCACAAGGCTCTCACTCCCTTGAGCTGGTGACAAACAGGAGATGCTTGAGAAGCCATTAGCCCCCACTAAACTCAAGTCATCAATCCCACTTTCATATCTCTTCTCCCTCCAGAAATACATTTAATTGCCCTTTGATCCTATTTATACCTCACACTTCAGCCCACTATACTGACCATTACACACTCACTTGCAAGTTAGGAGCCAAAATGCTCCAGTTAGCTTGCTTCCTTTATCATACTTGACAGCTAATGTGTTTGAACTGGAATTCCTGAATGGTGAGTGATGTGCCTGGAATGGTTATATGAGATCCCTCTATTATCACTTCAAGGTCTCCTCCGGTGCTTCATCTCTTGCTTCTTCCAGGGTCCAACGAGGAACAGCTGTGCTGCTGGCCGATCCCTGCTTTCAGCTGAGATCAATACAATACCTTCTAGGAGAAAGTGAGCTCTCTGCTCTGGGAGCAACACCCCCACCAACTGCGAAGAAACACTTCTCACTCCAAGCATGTGAGTATAATGGGTACTTGGGCTTGAGGATTAGACCTGTTGCAACACAGAAGGTCTGCTCCATATCCTTCTGGAGAATCCATAACTACTTCAAGATTTCCATTACCCGTTTGAGAGAGGAAATGTGGAAACTATTTGTATTTTCATTCAATGTTTCCAAAAACCTATCACCATCAAGGCACAAGTAGGCAGGAGAAGTGGTCCAGCCATAGCTATCAAAAGGATTATATTAGGTCAAAGGAATATGGAGTTGCCAAAAAAGAGCAATAAGCCTCTGATTGGGGAAGCACGTCAGAATTTGCAAAGAAGCACCAAGGCTAGCAAAATGCGTAAAAACAGATCATAGTAGCTTCCAAGGATATGTTAACAGAAAAGGATTAACCAACTATAATACGGGTCCCTTACTGACTGAAACAGGAGAAATTATTAATGAGAAATAAGGAAATACCAGAGAAATTAAATGATTATTTTGTGTCTGTATCACAGAAGACACAGAAAATGTAATGGAATTGATAGAAAAATGCAGATTTAGAGTGAATGGGATTTGAAAGAAATTAGCATTAATAATAAATTCAATATTGGAGAAACTAATGGAACTAAATGTTGCTATATCCCCAAGACCTGATTACCTGTATAACTCAGGTTTTGAAGGAATTTGTTTTGGTGGATACTCTTGATTGTCATCTTTCAAAATTCCATTGATTCTGGAATAGTTTCCACAGATTGGAGGGAAGCAGATGTTACCTTGCAATTTTAAAAAAGGAGGGAGAGAGAAAATAGAGACCAGCAGACAGTTAGCCCAATATCAATACGAGCGAAAATACTGAAATCAGTTATTAAGCATTGCTTACTGGGCACTTATAAAGCAACAATAATAGATTGAGCAAGGTCAACATGAATTTATGAAAGAGAAATCATGTCTGATAAATCTATTAATTTAGGTTGTAACGAGCAGAATAAATGAGAACAAACCAGTTGATATCAGAAGACCTTTGATAAATTACCACACAGATGGTGTAGACTGGTGTGGATTGAAAACAAATTAGGTATAAATGGGTCATTTTTTGGCTTGGGAGCCTGTGACCAGTGGGGTGTGGCAGGGATCAGTGCTAGGGCTCCAGCTGTTCACAATCTATATTAAAATAAGGGCTTAAATAAGGAGTCAAATGTAACAAAACCAAGTGTGATAATCACACAAAACTCAGTGGCGTTTTGTGCTGTGAGGTGAGTGCTGTGAGGTGAATGCTGAGAGGCTTCTGAGGTCTATGGGCAGATTTGGTGTATGGGCAGGAAATGGTACATGGGATATAATTTAGTAGAAGTAGTGGGGGATTGAAAGGTGGTGTTCAGAGGGACCTGATTTCCTTGTACGTGAATCCCTGAAAGGTAACGTGCAGTTAGGAGGGCAAACAATATGTCAGCCTTTATTGAAAGAGGATTTGATTACACACGTCAGAGCGTCTTTACTCCAAATACTTAGGAGTCCTGGAGAGACCACATCTGGAATATTATTTACATCTATGACCTTGCTACCCAGGGATGACTTTTTCAATAAAGCTTCACCAGATTAATTCCTGTGATGGTGAATTTGTCATGTGAGTGGAGGTTAAGCAGACTGGGCTGATGCTGTCTAGAGTTTAGAAGAATGAGAGGCAATCTCATTGAAATGTAGAAAATTCTCATGTTGCTTAACAGGGTAGATGTGAGGTTGAGGTATCCCCTAAATGGTGATTCTAGAACCGAGAGTTTCACTCTCAAAATTAGGGGTAGGCTATTCAGAACAGCGATGAGATGCTGTTGAAACCTGATCTACCTCCCTCCTTCCACCACGAGTTCTCCATGACTGCAGAGTGTCTGTGTTCAAAATGTATTACATTGCTCACCCAGGTTACTCCGACAGCATCTCTCTTGCACATTTCGAATGAGACGGCATCTGATTCAGTCTTTCCATAATCATGCACTTTGCTTGATGAATGGCTGCCAAAACTCAGGGATTAAATGATAGCCACAAGAACAAGCTGTTGGCACTCTTGCATTGCTTCCTTTTTCAAGGAGAAAGTGGGGCATACACCATTTAAAAATATAGAGAACATTGTCTAGTCAGTACCACTAGTGGGGTTTGTTTGAATCCTGCCAGTGGAACTCTTTTAGAAACAAGAAAAACTATGGCACAATTCAGGCCCTTCGGCCCACAAAGCTGAAGGAAGCTTTTCCTTGGATTGTAGGAGGCTGAGAGGTGATCTCATAGAGGTATATAAAATCACGAGGGGCATAGATAGGGTGAATGCACTTAGTCTTTTTCCCAGGATTGGGAAATTAAGAACTAGAGGGCATGGGTTTAAGGTGAGAGAGGAAAGATTTAATAGGAACTTGAGGGACAAATTTTTACACAGAGGCCGATATGTATGTGGAATGAGCCACCAGAGGAAGTGGTTGAGGGCAGGTACATTAACAACTTTCAAAAGACAGTTGGATGGATACATGGATAGGAAAGGTTTAGAAGGTTATGGGCCAAACATGAGCAAATGGGACTAGCTTGGATGGGGCATCTTGGTTGGCATAGACCAGATGGGCCCAAGGGCCTTTTTCTGTGCTGTATGACGCTATGTGATGGTTTTATGACATAGAATGAAGACCTTTGCCTCAGGATCAAGCCTGGTCCAGAATGCATTCTCTAATAAGAAGTGGTTTATTTTTGCATTAAACTTTTTTTCTCTTGTTTTTAACCGGGGCCTTGTCCTGATGCTGGTAATGAGTGAATGGGCCCTTCCATTTGAGCAGCAGCAAAGCTTCTACCAAGTTTCTGGTTGGGCAGTGCAGCTGATAATCAAAGCAGACAGGACAAAAAGAGGGAAGTCTGAGCTGGCTGGATGAAGGAACCTGTGACTTCTGTTCTTACTGCAGCGATCTCTGGCCCCTTGCGCATCCCCACCAGCACCTCAATGTAAATGCAAGTCTATTTTACAGCAACTGAGAACAGCTATATCTCTTTAAAAACTAGGCAATGCAAGGATATTATTTCACTGTAATTATGAAATGCTGCATTAAACCTGACCTGACACTGGAGTAGAATATAGTCTGCCTCTCTTAAATGCCTTCAGTCAGATCTTGATTCATGCTGTACACTGTATGAACACCTCCACATTTCTGCCACTGCCATCTTCTGAATTCCAATACCTAATCCAGTGCTGTCATAATCACAGTGAAATTGCATCCAGGATCCACCACAAGCCACTACCACTGCCTCCACAAACCTGTGGCCATCACAGCTTTTGGGACCTCAGCACCACCTGCAGGAACCCACTCCTGCTTGTAGGAGCCCACTGCAGACACAGTGCACTGCTACTTCTTTAGTGAGCCTGCAGAAGGAAACTGTCTGTCATTGCTCAGAGTTCTGAGTTACATCCCAGGCCTGAATGATTATATGTCAGGACTGTCCTGACCAAATAGGGGCAAATGATCACCTAAGGCATTGTTGCCACTTAAATACTGCACACAATAAAGCACACTTTGCCTAATGGCTATACTTCTTTACTAATTGAGATTAGTTCAAACAACTCAAAAATTCACTACGTAGTTCAATTACTTAACTCTTTAGTTTCACAACCTTAAAACTCATCAACTCTTCAGTTACACAACTCTTTACTTTCACAACTTCCAAAACCCACTACCTGTATTCTGATATTACCCGCTCTTGAGGAATCTGCTGGGGTTCGTTCTTGGCAAGTTCCTCTCTGACTCCCTGACTCGGGGTCATCTTCTTCAGCGGATGGTCTTCTGAGAGACAGTTGCCAGTTATCTCATAAGACAAATTTTTTTCACATTTCTTTGCATGCCTTCTAGACTTTGCTTAAATCTTTATAGCCAATCATGCAGATATAAGTCTGTCCTTATCCATACAAGTTTGTTTATCTTTAACCACCTCAAATTCTTGCCAGCACCATTCCACAATTACCTCAACCATCGGTTCCTGTTTTTTTTAATTTATCAGACTGTCCCTTCTGCAAAATGTCAGTTTCCTAAACATCCGTATTTGCTTGTTCTGTGCCCAGAGTCAGATCTGTATTGTCAGAACTCCATTTTCTCACATTGATACTGACCAGGTGTTGATCACATGGATTACTTTCATTTTGTTCTGGGGTCCCCAACACACACATCTCTCTCTCGCTCTCTCTCTCTCTCTCATGTCTGTCTGTCTCTGTCCTCTCTCTCTCTCTCCCTCCCTCTTCTGCTCCCCATCTTTTCTCCCACTCCTCTCTCCCCTGCCAGCAACAGAGTGTCCTCCCAGAGCCTGTTTGGATACTTGACATCTCTCTGGTTGCTACAGCACCCTGAAGAATGATTCAGCAGCTTGTGTCTGCCATGACTTAATGGGCCATGTTCTTGTATTTAATTCAGAAAGTTGTGGAGTTGCTCTTAAGACTCAAAGCCATGCTCCCTTTCCCTCCAAATATATGCTCCCTTTCCAGATCTAAAAGATGTGCTGCACATTCACAGTTGCTGGGCCCATCTGCTCTGTTCGGTAGTTGTTGGGCATTTCATTGCACTATATGAAGAAGAGCAGAAAAGTGTCCTGGTTAATACCCCTCAATGAATGCCTGAAACAGATATAATGATAATTTTCTCAGTTCTCTTTGAGGTACCTAGCTCTGTGCAAATTAGATACTGTTTCCTGTGCCACATCAGTAATCGCAAAATTACTTGAATGGCTGGAAAGTGCTTTGGAATTTCCTGTTATTGTGAAAGGTGCCACATAAATACAAGTTCTGGAGGGATGAGGAAAAATGATTTTTAAAAAAATGTGCTGTGTGTATTATCTTAATAAGGAGAAAGACGTGCAACTTCTGTGAAATTTCAGTGCTGGTCGTTGCTACCTTGAGATATTCAGTTTTGCTCTGAGCATTGTTCATTGGGCTGAGGTACATGGATTGTGTTGATCCAAGTTTGCTGTGGAAAGTTTATGTGTGAGAAGTTTGTTATGAGGAAAATGCAGGGGTGTGGGATGAAGTATATTACAAGCCAGTGTATGCTGACCTATTTCCAAACTTTGTTGGAAAGTGCTCTTGGAACCATGCCCAGCTCTTTTGCTCAAGAAGGAGGTGCTGTTGATTACACATGGCATTCTGATCCACAGCCACCTTGGAGTGCCTTAGGGCTCAGTGGGGTTGGGCAAGGAGGAGTTAAAACACTACATATAAAAAGAAACACTCAAGTTCATTTTAACTTTATTTATACAGCATGGTAACAGGCCCTTCTGGCCCAATGAGCCTGCGCCGCCCAATTACACCCATGTTAACCTACTAACCCTTACGTCTTTGGAATGTGGGAGGAAACCAGAGCACCTGGAGGAAACTCAGGCAGACACTGAGAGGACATACAAACTCCTTACAGACAGCAGCGGGAATTGAACCCCAATCGCTGATGCTGTAATAGCATTACGCTCACCGCTACGCTACCTTGCTGCCCTCATTTGTTCACATGTTTAAAGATTTATCTGGGTAAGGTAGAAGGTGACACCTGATATAAGCTGAACAAAACAAACTGGTCAAATTGTAAAACAGCAACAAGAGTTTGAAATTACATGACATTTATGAGGCAGCAAAGATTCAAGGCATTCAGCAAGGGTATTACCGATAAAATATTGATACCAAGCCACAGAGGTCTATTAGAACACATGAACATCAGCTTGGTCAAAGAGTTAGGTTTTAAGTGGCATCTTAAAACAGGAGGAATGGGTACAGAGGCAGGAGGAGCATGTCAGGAATCCAGCGCTTAGAGCTAAAAACATAGAAGACGGTACTATAGGATTAACCAGCTATCTGCAGTTTGTCAGAATTGGGCATATGCAAAAAATCCCAGTGCCTTATGACTGGTTAGTGTAGTCCTGAGGCCGTAGAGGAATTTGAAAATGAGGGTAAGGATTTTAAAATGGAGGCAGTTTGGAACCAGGAGCCAGTGTAGGTCAGCAAACGAAGATGAATGAGACTTGGTGCCAGTTAAAATTTGGAGAGCAATTTATCTAATGTGGAAGATGGGAGGCTGGCCAGGAGAGTACAGAAATAGTCAAGAGGTAATAAAGACATAGATAACATTCAGCAGAGAAAAGCTGAGGCAAGGTCAGAGTAGAGATGCTGCAGAGGAGGAAAGAAACAGTCTTAGGAATGAAATGGACCTGTGACTGGAGGTTCACCTCAGAGTCAGGAATGGTGCCAAGGTCATGGACCGTCTAATTCCACATCAGGCGGTTGTCAGGGATGGAGTCAATGGTTAGGGAACAGAGTGTGTGTTTAGAGGATATTCCTGTTCATTTGGAGTTAATGTCAGCAAGAAGAAAATCCAATTAGAATGATGTTCCTGAGGAATAGCACCTAGGTGAATGATAGGATGGGCCTAGGAATAGATTTCTGGGGACACTGGAGGTAACTGTGCGGGAGGCTATCCCATTGCAGGTCATCCTGTTAAACCTGGAAAAATAAAACTGTAATCAGGTAAGATCATTCCCATGTAGCTGAATGAGAGAGAAGTTATAGACTCATACAGTCATACTGCTCAGAAATGGATCCTTGTCTGTGCCAATCATGATGCCTATCAATGCTAATCCCATTTTCATGCATTAGGTTTATATCCATCCATGCTCTTCCTATCCGAGTACATGTCCAAATGTGTTTTAGACATTGTAATTGTATATGCTTCTAAAATGTAGCCTACCCTCGTTCTAAATTCCTCAGCCAAGGGAAACATCTTCCTTGCATTTACCCCGTTGAAGCCTGTATGAATTTTGTTTCAATGTTCAAGAGCACATAGATTAATGGTAATAGGCCAGATTTAATTTGTCCTACTTTAATAGACAGGACATACCTAAACTTGTGCGCATTGTTGGGTAGATGCTCATGATGTAACCTTGGCTGAAGGCATAACCAGTAGTGGAGTGCAGGTGTTCAGTACAACAGCCGGCATGTTGTATGGTGTCATGGCCTGTGCTGTGTCCAGCCATTCCTTGATATCACGTGGACTGAATTGACTTGGCTAGAGACTGGTTTCTGTGATGGTGGGGATCTCAGGAGGAAGCCCAGATGCAACATTCACTTAGCATAGTTGCCGGTGCATAATCATTGTGTTTAGCACTCATGTTGACCCTGCCATCGTTGAGGATGGAAATGTTCCTCAAGCCTATTCTTTGTGTTGTTAAATAGTCTACTATCATTAAGAATGGATGTGGCAAGAGAAGAGCTTTGATTTGATCAGTTGTAGTTTGGTCTTTCACTTGCTGCTTTGACTATTACACATGCATTTAAATCTGTATTATCATTTCATCAGATTGCACCCTCATTTTTAGTTACTCCTTCTGGCATATCCTATGAACTGGCTCCTTAGCCAGGCACAGCTGACCTCTGGTGCTGTCTGTGTGTTCTCCCTGTGACCTCTTGGGTTTCCCTCAGGTGCTCTGGTTTCCTCTCAAATCCCAAAGATGTGCAGGCTGGTGGGTTAATTGGCTGTGATAATACCATGTGAGGGAGAATAGGTTACTGGGAGATGAGTGGAGGAATAGAATTGCTGTGAGAGTGGAACTATTTGGGTGGTAAAGTGGTGCAGTTGTAGAGCTGCTGCCTCTTTACCAAGGACCTGGGTTCAACCCTAACCTTGGCACCCATTCTTGCTATGTGAAGTTTGCAGATTTTCTCTGTAACTATGTGGGCTTCCTCCAGGTGCTCTGGTTTCCTCCCACATCTCAAAGACATACAGGTTGGTAGATTAATCGACTGCTTTAAATTACCGCTATTGTGTAGGTATGTGGTAGAATCTGGGGGGAATTGCTGAGAAAGTGGGGAGAGTAGAAAATAAAAAAGGGATTCATGTAGATGGGTGGTTGATGGTTGGCATGGATACAGTGTGCCAAAGGGCCTGTTTCCATGCTGTATCTATGACTGAGACTTCTTGCCAGGGTGGAAATGTCAAATACCAGAGGGCATAGCTTTAATGTGAGAATTAGAAAGTTTAATGGAGATTTGCGGGGCATTTTTTTTAACACGTTGAACGGTAGGTGCTGGGGAGGTGGCGGAAGCAGATACAACAGCAGCATTTAAGAGGCATGTATACAGGCACGTGGAGAGGCAGGGAATGGACGGATACAGACCATGTACAGGCAGATGGGATTAGTTTAAATTGGTATCATGATTGTTACAGACACTGTGGGCTGAAAGGCCTGCTCCTGTTCTAAGACTCTTCATCAAACCATTGAACCAGAACTAATCTCCTGACTTAATATTGATGGCAGACTGAGAGATATACTAGGCTATGAGATTATAGGTTGTGCTGGAGGACAATGATGAGGCATGTACACCACCTAAACCTCCTACAACTGATGGCCCACAACATCTCATGAGAGTATTGAGTTGCTTGATAAATTCAATATCAGTTCCATTTTGTCTGGTGATAGTGCTGTAGTGCTGTACAAGGTCATTGAACATGTACTTGGGAACCATGTAGTGGTCACTCCTCGCTGTGCCAGTACATGACAGATAGCATGGTCAAGGTGAGATCAAGTAGATTTTTAGCCTTATGTTTGTTTACTCACCATGTGCTGCGAGCTCAGTCTGGAAGTTGTGTCCTTCAGGACTTGGCCAGCTCAACCCAGGTTGTCCCACTGAGCATCTCTCGGTAATTGGTCTTTGAAGCCTCCTCACTCAATACATTCTGTGCCCTAGCCTTGCTCAGTACAACTTCCAAGTGGTGTTCAATGTGAAGGACCACTGATTCTGATGGGTAGGAGGCTTCCCTACCGATGTTAAGCCTGTTGCCATGAAATCTGATGTGTGTTTTAATAGGTGTAAATTGCTCATCATTGTTTAAGCTGTGTAGTTTATTAGAATCACAGGGACATAATGGCACAGATCAGGCTTGTCAGCTGGACCAAATCCCTCGAGCCCAACTCATCCAATATGCTGTCATCGCCGTTCCTTCTCTCTTCTTTATCCTGGTCTCTTTTTCACTCACTACTTCCATGTCACTCAGTCCTTACAAGAATTCATCAGTTCCTGATTTTGGTTCTAAGTCACTAAGTTAGTCACTTTTGTTTTAGCTTTCAATCACCCGTAACTAATCTCATAAAAGCAGCTCCAATTTTTCAAGTCTTTTGTTATTTGTATTTCTTCACACTGGGCAATATCCTAGTGAACAGTAAATGCTAGGATACTCAATGGATCTGTAGAGAGTGAAACAGAGTTAATGTTTAAGGTTAATGGCCCTTAACTCTGTTTCTCACTATACACATGCTACCTGACCAGCTGAGGATTCCTAGCGTTTCCTTTTCTTTCTTTAGATTTCCAGCATCTGAAGTTTTTTTTGTTTTTCAAAGTCCTGGTGAATCTCTTGTGGCTGCAACACCTTTCCTATGATATGGAGCCCAGAAATGTGCATAGTATTCCAGCTGTGGCCACACTAAATATTTTTTACAGGTTCACCATAGCATCCAACTTTTTTTTTCACTTCTTCACATAAACCAAGATTTCTGATCACTTTTTCATGCCCTTGATGTTCTGCTTTCATGTTTTTAATATTCTGTAGTGTCCCGTATACACGGGACTCGAACCGCCATTGGCGGCCACGAGCAGACGCACGGGAGCGTGTCATGAACCAACCGTGGGGCGGGTTTTCCGGCAGGAACCTTGCATCACGTCCGCCCCCACGTGGGCTGGAAAGGCTCTCGGGTACTTTTGTGTGCACGCACGCTTTGTTTCTCTCAGTAAAGTGTACTTTGATTCAGCCTCCATGTCTCTGAGTTTTCCTTCGGAAACGTGTCATGTTCGGCTACATTTGATGACCCCAACGCTTCCAGATGGCATCTGGAACCCGTGACATGAATTCCAACAACTCGCACAGTGCAGTCTCGCTCAAGCTCCTGACTTTCTGGGCCGCTCAGCCCCACGTGTGGTTTGAGCAGGCTGAGGCCCAGTTCAGCATCGGACATTACAGCTGACACCACGCGGTACTATTACATGGTCAAGGCGCTCCTCATCTGAACCTTTGGGTTTTCCAGCCGAGAACGGGCCACA
>JARFYF010000094.1:49418431-49428703 GCA_030265395.1 Rhina ancylostomus | reverse complement strand
GGTCCCAGAGGTACAGGAGGCTGTCTCAGTGGCCAGCCATCATAGCCATTAGCGACTGCTGGCCCCAGCATTTCCCTGAAAAGCACGTGGTGGATGGCAGCGGCGAGTGCTCGAACCTCATCTTTGGTGATAGAAACACCATTGATCCAAACTTTCGTCCTTTTCCCCCCAGTGGGTCTCAACGGCTTTGGGCTACGCAGTTGTGGCTAGGCCGATGGAGGCTGCTCCACATTGTTTACTCTGCCAAAGAACATCTGCTTTAGCCGTGACCCTGCCTGGGTCACTGAAATCCTCACTCACAAGGAGGAGCCGAATGTCCTCTGGCATTTGCTCGAGGAACAACTGCTCGAATAAAAAGGCACAGCTTATGGCTGTCCATTAGCTTATGGCTGTCCATTATCGTTCATGAACTCTGATGGCATGCGGTCACCCAGTCCATCCACGTGTAGGAGCCATGTGGCTGGTTCACAGCGGGAGAGCCTGAAAGTACAGATCAGGAGCCCCTTGATCTTAGCGTACCTGTCCTCTGTTGGTGGCTGGTGCAGAAAAAAGTCTATGATCTGGCCTGCCATGTCTGGGTTGAGCATGCTGACCATGTAGTAATACTGCACAGTGGCTGTAATGTCTCTTACATTGAGCTGGGCCTCTGCCTGCTCAAACCAAATGTGAGACTGAATGGACTAGAAAGTTGGGAGCTTCAGAGTGACCGCGTTGTGCGAGTTGCTGGAGCTCATGTCTGGTCACTGGTTCCAGATGCCGCCTGGAACATCAGGGCCATCAATGTGGCGGGGAGCCCATGCTACCGAAAAAGAACACCGAGGTTGAGGTGCTGAACTCAAACTTTACTTAGAGACTCCGGAAAAGCACGCGAACAAAGACTACCTGTGAGCAACTGTGACCCGCAGGGCAGACATGACATCGGCTTGTTCCTGGAAGGTCTGCCCCGAACGAGTAGTTCAAAACGCACTATTGCGCGTCCGCCCATGACTGCCAATGGTAGTGCAAGTCCCGTGTGTGCAGGCCACCACATGTGCTCAATTTGTTAGTAAAGCTGAGTGGATGTCACTTTTCAAATCCCACTTTGGACATCCAAAGGGAAAAATCTAGGCCAATATGGCATTGAGGGAATGCTGCACTACTGGAGGTGCCATTTTTGGCATCAGATGTTAAACTAAGTCCTGTTAGCTCCACAATGTACTTTATAGAGAAATGGTTATTGAAGTCATAAATGAGAAAGTTCTTCAGTTTACAAGAGGTGACCTCACTAAAATCATGAGAATTTGATGAGGTACATGTCAATGCTAGGATCCAGTCTGGTATAAGGGTCATCTCTCAAAATGAAATCCATTGTTTGAGGGTTGTGAATCCTGTCCTCAGCCCTTCACATTCCACAGATCAATATGCTCATGTTTGTCATCAAATTCAATACCCCATTCCCTCACCATAACCTTTGATTCCTTTACCCCCAAGAACAATTTGTAATTATTTTAATATTTAATTATTTGGCTTCAACTGCTTTCTGTTTTAAGAATTCCACATATTCACCACTCTGATGAAGGAGTCCCCAGGTCCAGAAGAGCACTAACTTGAGGATACAATGATCCCCAAAGGTAGATACATAAACAAGTGATCCAATATCTACAAGAGATTGTAGATGTTGAAATTTGGAGTTAAAAAAAACTGTTGGAGAAACTCAGGTCAGGCAGCATCGCTACAGCGAAAGGAACAGTCAATGTTTTGGATTGAGACCCTGAATTAGAACAGTGTGAGGGAGAGATGCCCAGTATAAAGAGAGCGAGGGGTGAGTCAGGAGCTGGCAGACAGCAGGTGGAATCAAGTGGGGTGGAGTCAGGAGACAGTTGCAGGTAGGTGATAAGTAGATACACGAGAGGAAAAAAGGGGTAGATGGAGCCAGATGGGAGCAGGATAGAGGTAGATGGGTGGAGGCTGGATGTAAGTGGAAACAATAGGCTGCAGATACCAGAATCTGATGTTGAATAAGATAAATAAAGTCTGAAGACAGAGTTTAGTGTGTGACTAGGAAGGGAAGTTGAAATGGCATGCCGTCAGGAGGCCATTGCAGACTGACCATACAGTAGGAGTTCTGGAAAAGTCATCTAGTGTACACTGTTTCACCAATGTAGAGAAGGCTACATCAAAAACACCAAATATAGTAGACAAGGTTGGAGCTGCATGGTCCACTTATCACTTTCTTCTTTAGATCCCAGCATCTGCAGCCTCTTGCTTCCAAATCACTTTCCAGCCTATCTACACCTCCACCTGTCACCTTTCTCTACCAATCACCCTCCAGCCAGTCAGTCTCCCAACTCCACCCCCCTCAATTGCCCATATCCCTGCTCACCTGGTTCCACCCATCACACTCCTTTATATTGGCTATCTCCCCTTTACACTCAGCCCTGATGCAAGGTTTCAACCCAAAAAACAAATATCCCTTTATCTGCACAAATCTAATACCCACACAATATTTCAGAACCCTACATAAGAGGACAAAGGATCTTTGTGAGAACAAGATGGGAGCTGATTACAATTATCAATGAAAACTTGGCAAACTTCAATCTAGCATCAAGACAGTAATTCGTAAAAACTTTCAGTGGTGTAAACTAAATTGATTTGAGGTAACTCCTTACCTGGGTCAAACTAAGGTCATCGAGGCAGCTAACAATCTGAAGGAACTCAGGAGGTCAAGCAGTATCTGAGGAAAAGAATTCCTCTCACGGATGCTATTCAACCCATTGAGTTCCTCCAACAGATTGTTTGTTGCTCCAGATTCCAACATCTGCAGTCTCATGTCTTCAATGCCATTGTGAATCTGCTTTAACAAGATAATTTTCTACAATGCACAATTTATACCAGGGACTTCAAAAAATTAAGAGTAAATTACTTCCATTAATATCAGGCTTCGCAGTGAGAAGAGATTTGAGCAATATCTTCTTTCCAGGTACGTTTTCTTTTCAAACACTGAGCTACCTTACAATCAGTGGCTGAGAACACCAATGATCTCCAGATTTTTTTGGAAACGGCAGACAATCACAGAATAACACATTAGTGCAAATAAGGTTAGGGGTTTGTTCGTTTAGCAATTAGAAACACTAATGGTCCACATCTGTTAGGATGTAAAATCACCTCCACAAACCTCACCAGTCTTCAGACTCAGGTCCCTTATGAATTCACACTCCGAGCAATCTTCTGAAACAATGGAATTTATGGCGGGTAACCAAGGACAGAAATGGGACAGAATTACACGGAGGATTTTATTTAAAAGCCCAAGGTAACAGAACAACTAAGTCAACAACACGTTAGGTGGGAGCAGAAATTCGCCCAGGAGCAAGGTTGGACTTTGGAGCATGCGCAGAGCGGCGGCTATCCTCCCAACGGTCAGGCTGTGGCTAGCACATCAAACCCCGCAGCTGCCCCGCCCCTCACGGTAAGACTGTGGCCACTCTCACTCTTTCTCCTTACCTGCTTCTGGTTTGGCCGGCTGTCGATCGGACACTCGGGAAAAGACGGCGGTGGGGATGACGGAGCGGCTGTCGATCTGGTAGAGGTGCTCCCGGCCGCGCAGGTGCTGCAGGTAGCGGGTCCGCATGGACTGCCAGCTGTGACGTGTCAGCTGCGCGCGCTCCATCTCGCGCCAGAGCGCGTTACCGCGCACCGAGCCCGCGCCGCCGTGGTCGCGCACATACATCAAGATGGCCACGTCCTCCAGCTTGGAGTAGGCAACCCTGCCAGCTGCGCTCGGCCGCGGCTGTCGCTTCGGCGGCGATCCGACCGCCGTGTAATCCTCAAGCGGCAACTGCTGGTTCTGCTGCACGCAGTCCAGCACGTACTGTGTCTGGGTGTGGCCGCTCGGCATCCCCTCCCGCTCCGCCGACTCCATCAACAGGATGGCGCCCGGCTCTTGGACTCGGCACGTCACGCCACCCCCATGTATTATCAATGGCAGCAGAGAGCTCTTGGTAGGCCCCGGCCGGATGTAAAAGCGCAGCGGCTCGCCGCGACTCGTCAGGAAGAGAGTCCTGGAGTGGGAGAGGAGCCCGGAGGTCCCAGCCTTCCGTCTGGTCGCCATTCAGCCCCAACTCGTGTCGTCAACAGAAAAGCCGCGCATTCGGCGGCTGACGCAATGCTATCGCCTGATAGGCTGTTGGGCAGCCGTTCTTTCATAGAACAGCCCTGTGTGGGAGACAGCTCCTGATTGGACCTTGCTGCAAGGCGGGCTCTGGGGGAGGATCAAAACAACGCTGGTCAACATTTGATGGAGGGGGAACCATCTCTGGAGTGTATGAGTCTCGAAGAAGTGATGGTCTGTTTGAGATTGCTCTGGTAATTACCTGGCGTCCTGCCACCACCTCCCCGCAGTTTTAGCCTTACCAATTCAAATGCTCGCCTGGATACTTGAATGTTGTGAGAGCCTGTGCCTCGACCACTTTCTCAGGCAGAGCGTTCCAAGTTCCTGCCACCGTCTGGGTAAAAAGAAGTCTTCCTTTATTCCCTGCAAATCTCTACTCCTTTGCCATAAACCTGGTTACAGGCTCCTCTGCTATAGGGAAAAGTTCATTATTGCCCACCCTATATATGCCCCTCATTAATTTCGTGGACCTCTCTTTGCTGCTCTATATGCCTCTGCTCCAAGGAAAATGACGAAGCCTATACAGTCTTTCATCATAACTGAGATCTGACGTTTCCACTCAACCTCTGCAGGTCCATTGCATTCTTTGTGAGTTCAAAATGCCTACTCTGAAGTACCGCTGTACACTTAAGAGATGGGAAAACAGGAATTTCCTATTGACATCTTGATCTAACACTGCTACTTCTCTCACCCATTCAGTCCCCTCCTAACGGAAAAGGAGATGTCATCTTACAACAATGTCATGACCAAAGTGCATTGAAAATGTAAATATTTTTCCATGCCAGTGTGTTTAAAGTATTTCTCAGCTGTTAACTTTGAATGCCCCAATTGGTAGGTTCTTGCTGTTTTAGTAAGATAAGTAAACATATTCCTCAGGTGGCCAAAGTCTGCTGAAACACTGCAGGTCATGGTGAATTTCATCACTGATGTTTGTTTTCATCGAGAGGTGGCTCGTGAAATACGGGAAGTGGCCCACATTTTCTAGGTCCATTATTGTCAGGGGGCAGTGTTGTACAGTGGAGGTAGTTTGGTTGAAGATATTGTTTTGCAGATGTTGAATGTTAGATCTGTTCCCTTGTATGTTCCAGTGTACCAGCTGATGGTGACTTAGAGCTGACCTTCCAAAAATGGTCATAAACAAGTGTTGTCTGCATACTGAAGCATGACTAATGATGTAGAAGTGACCTTGAGTCTGTAGTGGAAGTAATGTAAGTTGTACAATTTCCCATAAGTTTCACTTCACCGAGAAGCTTGTTGGAAGTGAGGTGCAACATTGTGGTGAGAAAGATTAAAAGATTGCAGTGGTAGTGATTCGGTCTTGCTGGATACTGGTCTTTGAGATTGACTTTGTTGTAGACCTTAGATTTTGGCTTGCAGACTGTCATGAAGCATATGCAAACGGGAGTAGAATTTTTGAGGGCAGTCAGATTTAAAGATGGTGCTTCACAGTCTGTCCCCATTGACAGTCTTAGATGATCTACAACAGGCACCTCAAAGTACTGGAGAGATTTCACGATCACTATCTCCACTAAACCCTCCAAATCTAGTGGCAGAATAAGCAAACCAATATTGGTGTTGTCTCCCAGGGCAACATCCTCAGCATTGAGGCCCTAATTATCATCAGATGGCTCTACTGAGCAGGCAGCATTGTGTACCTGCCCAACTCCTGAAACAGACAATTCTGTTTAGAGCTCTATCACAGGAAGAGTTTATCAAGTGGAGGGAAAGATTCAAGGATGGTCTCAAAACCATCTCGAAACAAATGTAATGTCCCCAATGACTTTGAAATCCCTGGCCAGTCAAAGCAGAGGAGCACTTGGGCTGGCACTGGGAACTTCAAGACTATGTATTGGAAGTACTGTACACGGAAGCCTAGCACAAAAGGTAGAAGGAGCTCACAGACTACCTGCCAGTGCCATCAGGCACCTCTTGCTCCACCTGTGATACAGTCTGCAGATTCAACCTTTGGCCTCATCAGTCACTTCAGATCCCACAGAACTGGAATACAAGCAAGTCATCCTCAATCCCAAGGGACTGCCTGAGAAGAAGACAGTCAATATTTATTACAGTGCTATCTCCTAAAATTAACAAACCTATATCACTAGCTACTTGCAAGTTAAATAAACTTGACTGACTACATACTCTATAGAATTAAACAAATAACTATTTACAAACACTATATATACCTTTATTAAGTATGAGTAACCATATATCGAATTTTTCTAAACCTCTCAACGTGAACTACAATATGAACCAGACTTTAAAAATCAACAGTATTTATATCTGATGGTGACAAACCCAATGAATGACTTTTCCAGAAAGCTTAACATATGATAAATCAATATCATATACTAGTTGCTTTAACTATACCTAATTATGTGCAGTATTTCACATGTATTTCTCAAAATTGATTTTAAGTCTGTAAACCTAATAACCAAAACTACTAATAACTCATTAACTACTGCAATAATTGCAATAGCCATTTTTTCCAAAAGATTTATAGGTCACAAACCAATTAATTTTACAACTATTTTTAAAATACTTCTTGTTTTCTTGTCTCCATGCACACTGTTTTACATTTTAACTCTCACTATACAGCTCCTCCCCCCACCCCAGTTAATACTCTTAAAGGATCCTTTTTTAAATGAAAATTTGTACTGTGGAAGACACAGACCACTCTTAATTTTTGTGGGAGATACCAGCTGCAATGGATGGTATGAAAACAAAGTGAGAAGCTAGTCAAATCACCCTGCAAGGATGCAGTAAATCAAAGGTAAACTGCTGGTGTTTTGTCAAGTTAAAACCTATATGTCATTAATACATCTAGCATGAACTGCCATTGAAAAAGCACAGTTGCTCAAGGAGACTTTTCTCCCCCATCTTAAATAACTTGTTTGTTTAACAGATTCCTGCCCATAGATTCAATCAAAAAGACTTAAATGTAACTGGTTTTTATGGACCCATGGTTGAAAGCAGTCTCCAAATGTGTTCACAGTCCTTCATTGTAATGAACAAAACCTTCGTTAAGTGACAAATAAAAGTAAATAAAACCCTTCATTGTCACAAAGGTTTCTTAAGTAAAAGTTTGCTAACCAAGTGTGAACTGTAGTTTCTCATGGACAGTTGACCTTTTTTCTTCTGACCCTTTTGAAGTTAGGAGGTCACCATTTCCAGGGAGCTTCCTTTTCTGGTTGGTTTCTAACGCCTGCAACTTAGCCATCATCCAAGCTCAAGTTACATGCTCTTCTTCAGATGGACTGTCCATAGACTCTATCTGTCAGTGCCAATGCTTTGGTGCCAAAATGTCACACACCATACTTGCTACTAAGGAAGGAGTTGCATGTCTCTGTCATGTTTTCCTTGTTAGCTTGTTTTCTATACATCCAGACCTGGTGGCATCATGCATTGTATCCTATGACTCATAAAATCACTCAAAAAGTAAAACAATTCTCTCAGGGCATCTAGCTTAGTCTGAGACTGATTCAAGTCATTTAGCACATTTGTGAACAAGAATAGATTCATAGATACCACAGCTTTTTCCAGTATCTGAGCAGTCTCTATCACTGAAGCGGCACACTGCAGGAGACTGAAATGGCATACAACCCCTTGGATCAAGCTTCTTGATTTCCTTTGGGATTCTGGCAAACAATCTACATTGCAAATCCCCATGTTTTGAGAAACACTGTTGCAGCTCTCTTAATATTGTGGATGGTATTAGTTTTCCTATCTTGACCACAGCTCCACCTTGTTGTATCTTCTAGGAATCTCCTGTCAAAACAATCTTTGCACGGGTTGATTGAACTTCTGAGTTACCTCCTCACTACAACCCATAAGCTCCTTAAATTGGGTGCTCCTTGTACTCCAACTACAGTGCCAGCATGTTATTGCCAGTACCAAGATTACCAGACTTGCTTCCATGGAGAGAAGTGTCTGTCACCACCATGCTCTTCTCACCAGGCGTAACTTTGTTTACTCTGACCTCCCTGTCTTTGGCCTCTTGCACTATTCTATTGAAGCCCAATGTAAGCTCAAGAAACAGCACCCCATCTTCTGACTAGGTCTACTACAGCTGTCAGGACTCAATACTTCAGGCAACCAATCCTTTTCAGTTTATGTTAAAATTGGCCAATTTTGGATGAAAGGTTATCAACCTGTAACATTCATTCAGTTTTTCTCTCTCCAAATATGCTGCCCATTCTACCAGTGGTGGTCTTGGGTGTGGCCAGCTGAGTGGCTCAGATCCTGTCATCACCGAGTGCTGGAATGCTTTAAAAAGTCCCTCAACTTGTGTGGCTTGATTCAATGGAACCCAATGATTGTAAGTACCTATCATTGGCCCATGACCCCAGTAGGTAATTGGATCTTCCTGTTTCCAGTGGCAAGCAACAGAATATCTTTCCCATACTTGAAGAATTATTCCTGCACTGGTGCTTAATACCAGTTTACTCTGCCTTAAAATAAAAGTACTTGAGTTATTTTTGGGACACATCTTGCCCTGTAATCAACCAATTTTCAGCAGAGTCAATATACATGCTGATTGTGATGTTTTCAATTGATAAGAAAGCCACTAATGCATCATTGATTACTGTATGTACAGTAAATTCTGACTTACATACCCATCTCATCTTCTGCACTCCCTGATTCCAGTGCATGGATTGTATTCCATGAACATTGTTCCATGAACATTGCACCTAAGATAGATGAGGATCACTGTCCTTACCAGCAGCTGCCTTATTGAGGGACAAGTACACCAGTGCAAAGTGCCCTGTCAGTGGCAACTTAAACACTGGGTCATCTTGAACAAACATTCTAAGGCCATAAGACATACATAACAGTCATAGCAAGGACTCACACCATTTTCATTTTCATTTGCATGACTTGCAGTCTGCTCAGCTTTCTCATTGACACGATTAGCTGTTTATCCACCAAAGGCACTTCCGGCATCTCCTTGCCTTGGTCTTGATGAATAACACCAAGGAGCTATTGCTGTCTCTGTGGGTTTGGTCCCTGCCTGCACCTCAGGGACAACCCCTCAGTAATTCCATTTCATTGTGTCAAATCATATATTTGCAAAAATAAGTTTTTATTATGTTCCCACCACCTCCTTCCAACTATATTTTTTTCAAAATCAAATATATGCCCCCTGATCTTGAACTATCTGCTAATGGAAACTGTTTAATGGAAACCCTTAAAGGAGCAGAAAGGTGAGAGTAGAGATGAAATTCGGACCTAAGCATCTTGTCAGCTAATTCTTCTGCCACTAGTGGTGAACCAGCTAAATTTGAGGATGCTCAGACATGAAGAATTGGATTAGTGCAAGTAGCTCAAAAGGTTATAGGGTTCAATTGCAGAAGTAGGGAGAAGAAATTTGTGAGGCAAATGTGGCAGTACAAGCATAGCCCGTCATATATCCCAATACAATGTCCATGAGCTTTCCCCATACTCTTTGATTCCTTTGGTATTTAGCAATATGTCTGTTTCCTTCTTAAATATAAACAGTGACTTGGCCTCCTTGCTTTCTGTGGTAGAGTATTCCACAACTTCATCATCCACTGAGTGAAGAAATTTCTCTTCATCTTAGTGCTAATTGTCTCATCCTGTATCCTGATACTGTGACTCCCCCCAGTTCTACACTCATAGCCAGAGGAAACATTCACCCTGTCAGAATTGTGTACATTTCAATGAGATTTCCTTTCATTTTATTATGCTGAAGTGAACAGAGACATGGTCCATTCAATTGTTCCTCTTATGACGATCCTGTAATTGCAGGAATCATTCCGCTGAACCTTTGAAGCACTCCCTTTATGGAAACTATATCTTAAGTAAGGAGACCAAAGCTACACACACTATTCAATTCATGGCCTCACCAAGGTCATGTATAATTGTAGCAAGACATCCCTGCTCCTGTACTCAAATCCTCTTGCAATAAAGGCCACCGTACTATTTACATTCTTAACTGCCTGCCGCACATGCATGTTGGCTTAGTGATTGGTGTACAAGGACACTCAGTTCCCTTTGTATATCAATATTTCCCAATCCATCACCATTTAAATAATACTCTGCTTTTCCTTTCTGTTTTCCTTTGCATTTACTCACATTATTTTGCATCTGTCATGCATTTTCTC
>JARFYF010000094.1:49032739-49045841 GCA_030265395.1 Rhina ancylostomus | reverse complement strand
TGTAGACAAAAGTTAACCCAGCACTAATCAATTTTACATACATTTCCATGATGCCAGTCAGTTTATGGATGGACTTTTTGGAGTGCAAAGGATAGACTTACTGTCAAAAAGGATCGATTTTGTGAATTCAAGTGCTGTGTCTCTGATTTCCAGCTACACTGGTACCCTGCTTGGCACAGCCTCACAGAGTGGTAGTTCATTATAGTGCTCTTAGGCCTCACAGGTACTTTAAAATAGGCATCTGCTCAGTCTACCTTCTATGTGCTGCTGTCCTGGGAACCTGGAACAAACCTTGCTCTTTGCAGGGATTCCTGCAGCAGCAAATCACCTACAGCAGTGTGTGGAGAGACTGCCTGCAAGGGCTAATGTTGGTCTAGCCAGGTCAAGCAATGTGATTGTTCAGTGCTGAGACACAAGGTTCAGAACTGCACCCTGGCTGACATTATCTTTCTGCACAAGGAGGCAGGTTTCAAGTGCACAGTTCTTCAGAGGCTTGTACAGGTTGCTCTGACCTCTTAGAAGAAAGGTTCCAGCCCTCCACCCCTTCATATTGTGGCATTTACTCATTCCTTGCCAATACTCCCTCTATTGTGGTAGGACCCTTAAAGTCTACTTCTTGAGATCACATTGTGAGGAAAGGTGCTACTAATGCCTAGTATTGTTGAAACAGAACACCTTTATATAAGGGAGCCTATGGCATTGCATTGAAACTGCTAATGCATTTTGCTAATATTTTGGAGTACTTTTTGAGACAGATTTGGGGAGATCACTAATAGAATTCAGGGCAGAAAAATGATACAGAGATATATCTAGGCCCATGTTTTTGGACCTTACTGCAGAAGGGCAACATATGGATTGAAATAGAAGAGGGGCGATGTTTCCCCTGACTAGGATGTCCAGAACCAGTTGGTTTGGTCAACCAAGCCAAAGGTTACAGATACCTTGAGGGTTAGATTACCTTTGTTAGTGTCACACAGGATCTCATTCGTGACTTTGATCATTTTGGTACTGTGCCAGAGCACAAACCTGATTGATGTAATTTTTACAAGGTGTTAGGGTATGATGCAGCACTGACTTGGAGCCTACCACACATTCAAAGACCTGGGAGTGAAAAGGAAAGATAGAGGTGGGACTGAGGCTTGCAAGGGCAGAACAGTTCAAAAAATGTTTTGACAGTGATAAGGCAGATTTGAAGGATAAATGGTTTTATCTGAGGAGGGAGAATGTTTCACAAAATTAGTTAACATAGAGGCCACTAAAGAAAACTGCACAGTGTGAGTGATCTGGAGATGGGATTCATGGGCAGCATGATTCCTTTAAGAAAGAAATGCTTGTTAGGTTATCAAATAAAAAAACAAAACAAAAATGAAAATACTTCACAACTTTACAGATATAATAAATCTTTTAAGTGGTTGCACATTCTATGTTTAACCATCAGATGGCAGTGAATCATATTTCTTAAAGATCAGAGTAATACAAACGGCAAAGTGTTATCAATGGAATGGGCAGACCTTTCATCTTCAATAGTTTGTAAGGGATTAGCTACCCATCATCCCTAGCTAGCTAGTTTACTTAACCATTGAAACTGAAAATTCTGAAGTACAAATGAAGACTGAAACATAAAATTATATATTAGTTATTCTTTTTAAATTAAAGAAATTATTTTCATTTGCCCTTTTTAGCAATTTACTGAAATAGAATGAACGTTCACCATCCCCTCTGAACATTGGAACAACCTTGGTAGCTTACTAAATGAAAATGAAAATCCACCATGTAATTGATTTTGTTCCAATATTTTCGTTTAAAAAGTAGTTACAGATGAAATCATTAAGTAAACCACTGGGGAGAAACTGAACCTTAAATTTATGCAAAAATGGATAAGCACAAATAAATGTACATACATGGAGAAATGCACTGAGTGAACCTTGGCATCAACTCGTTAACTGAAGTTGCACTAACAGCATTAGTAAATTCGAAGCTGGCATCTGCGATGATGTTAGCAGGATTTACAATTCCAATAATAAAAACCTTGTGAAATGGGGAGAACCAAATCAGCAAAGAAAGTAAACAAATATATCCAAGTTCAAAATTATATGCAACTTAATGATTCTAAAGAGCAATTTTGATAGGCAAAGACTTATCTCCCAGTGCAATTTGTCTGAACAAAGTCCAACCAGTTCAAAAGATTGCTGAAGTTCAGGCAAGAAATAATGTCCATTACAAATTGGACTTTGCAATTTTTTGCGATTTAAACAACTGCTCATCCTCCAAAATCAAATTTATCACCATTATACATTACTGTTAACTGCAGCGTTCATAGACCTCTGAGAAGGCTCTAAAATTACCCCCTTTTTTTGCACAAGGACACTCACAGACATTTCAAATCATTTGGAATACATATTCTCATGCTTACAGAGGAAACGTTACCCCAATAGTTCTGTATTATTTTTAAATTATTTTCTGTTACTGTAAATTATTTTACTCACTCATAAATTAAGCAAAGTTTGAAATAATCAAACTACACTCAGCAGCCTTAATTATATCAAGAAATATTTTTACAATAAGTTAAAAAAATGAAAAATTATATTCTAAGATGCTGCCCTAGTTGCTTTGGTTCATGACACATCTGATATTTGCTAAGATGCAAATACTTCTCTAACTAAACACAATTCTGTCTGCAATATGTGTACAGGTGACCAAATATACCCAAAGCCTGAATCTTTAATGTCCTCCCTTCAATAATTCCGAAGTTAAGTGCACAGCTTTTACTGAATACATGCAACTAAGAGAGACAATGTTGGAAGTATGCCTGCCAAGGTAGCTAAAAATAGCCAGGGTTTCAAAGCTTCTGCAAGATCTGCTGTTTATAGGAACCTAACAACAACAACAACAACAACAACAGTAGATGGCACTCAAAGCAACTTGTATGTCTTTGTGAAACAGAGCAAATGGTACATACCTCCATCATGTGAGTTCAGCACATTCAAAGCATATGCCATTGCATTTGAAAAGGTTGTGGCTTCCTCCTTGCTTGCAAAATTCAACCCGTATACCTGGCGAGCATCACGCCATTGGTGGAATGTAGGTGTAGCTTGATTGTATTTCAGTCCCTTGACGATGGAATAATTTATGACAACCTACAAACAAATGCAAATTATATCATGAGAATTGCATTTGTCTTGTGACTGTAAATGTAGTGCATTATTTAGTTTAGAAAACTCTAACAGTGAAAACAAGCATAAGCTGTAAAATTCAACATTTGGTACCCTGAAATACATTCCATCAATAGAATAGGACAAATTACAATGATTGTGGCTGTTAGTTTCTATTTCAGCTGCTCCAGGACTTATGTGGAGCCTTTATAAGTCTGGGACATGCTGAGCTATTGATGCTGGCACATATGTTGATACTCCATTACGGGAATGGGAGAGTCTTCTCTTGCTGGGATTTACCAGCATTACAATAGAGAATCTGGCATTCTGATCATTTACCACTGAGACCTTCATGGTATTTGAGAACCCATTAAGTGCAATAGAGATTTTCGGCTGAGGATTAGGTATTTTTTTTAGTTATTTTATTTTAATGTTTTAAATTATTTTTAGTCTTACTGGGCTTTATTGATTCATTATTTACACAATTATTATTTATAAAGTTATTTACAGGCATTTCAATTGCTTTTAAACAAATGGACTATTAGAAACATTTAAAAATTCTAAAATAGCCTCACAGGTCTTCCACTAGCTTTGCCTCCTCTTGTCAAAGGCAGCCAAGGTTTTGCAGGTATGGGAAAAATGGGCTCAGTCTACTGACCCCTGAGGCCACACTATATCTTGCTAAATGCCACCGGAATTCCATAGGGTCAATGCATCTGCCCCAGGTAAGTCTGGGCAAGCTAGATGCAGCATAATTCAGAGGCAGAGTACAATGCACTAAAGCATGCTTAATGCCAGAGGTTAGGGTCGAATTTTTAGGTAAATCTTACTAGATTATTGATTAAGGTATGAATACTGACAGGACTGAAGAGATAACTCATTGATGTTCTTAGAGACAGTAGAAGGGATCTTTTACATTTCTGAGAGATGTGATTACTGCTTAATGTATCATTTGGAAGCAAGCTCAGGACCACATTGCAGTGTCAGTTTAGATTTTTGTTCTCAAGTCACCGAAGTAGCATTTGAACCCACAATTTTCACTCTGAAGAAAGAATGCTATAAATTGAATTATGACTCCCACAAAAATAAGACTTGCAGGTACATACTAATATTTTATACATATATGTTTAAAGTAACATGATACATATTTATCATATAATAGCCAATACTAAAAATCAAATAGGATGTCAAGGTTATTAATACCCACTGTAAGCTATATATGACCCTGGTCAGACCCCACTTGGAGTACTGTGCTCAGCTCTGGTTGCCTCACTACAGGAAGGATGTGGAAGCCATAGAGAGGGTGCAGAGGAGATTTATGAGGATGCTGCCTGGAATGCGGAGCATGTCTTATGCAAGAAGGTTGAGGGAACTCAGCCTTTTCTCCTTGGAGAGACAGAGGATGAGGAGGGACCTGATAGAGGTGTATAAGATGATGAGAGGTATTGATTGGGTAGATAGTCAGAGGTTTTTCCCCAGGGCTGAAATAGTGGCCACGAGAGGGCATAGGTTTAAGGTGCTGGGGAGTAGATATAGAGGAGATGTCAGGGGTAAGTTTTTCCACACAGGGAGTAGTAAGTGCGTGGAATGGGCTGCCGGAAACGGTGGTGGAGGCGGATATGATAGGGTCTTTCAAGAGACCGTTAGACAGGTACATGGAGCTGAATAAAATAGAGGGCTATTTTAGCCCTCTGTAGGTCTGGTAATTTCTAGGTTAGGGGCATGTTTGGCACAGCTTTGTGGGCCGTAGGGCTGAATTGTGTTGTAGTTTTTCTATGTTTCTATCTTCCTCAAAGGGAAGTGGAAACAATGTACGAGTGTTTTTTAAGGCAGCAGTTGATAGATTCTTAATGAGCAAGGTAACGAAAGGTTACCAGAAATAAGCAAGAATGCAGATTTGAGGTCGTAGTCAAATCAGCCATGATATTATTAAACAGTGGAGCAGGCTTGAACTACTGAATGCTGACTCCTGCTCCTAGTTCGTATATTGTTTAGTTCTGAATGGCTGCTCCTTCGGCATTATGACATTTCTGTAGCTGAATGTCACAGTTTCTCTTCAAATAGTGCCAGGCTGCACATTGCATTGGGAAAGGGCTTAATATTTTGTGTATGGATTTCCTTCAGAGTTAATATTTCCTAATGGCACCTCCTACAGGTTCAAGTTCTAGATTAATCTGTTAGGTGCTGTATCTTTAAACAACATTGAAGCTTAATTTGGTTTATCCTCACTATCAAAAGCAGTTCAAGTATTAAGTCTCTCTTCAGTAGTTGTCTAGTAACTCTTTCATTCTTTTTTACAGTTCAAGGTAATAGTTTTTCAGTCATTTATTGTGACATTGCAGGAACCTTGCTTGATCCTTGGTGGTTATTCAATTGATTTTTTTTAAACTAGCTCCATTAAATTATTTAGAGGTCACTGCTGGTTAATATTCCTTTTAGAAATGAAAAATCAATATTATGTGCACCTTTCCATTGTCATTTTTCATTCATTGAGAATTAAAATTAAATTGATGCTCGACACTTGTTCTTATATGTTCCATAAAAACCATGACTTTGTTTATCCCTGTTCATTTGATGCCCTAAATTTCTCCTGCTGAAGACAGCTACATCCTTTTGTCCTGGTTATGGCATGCTGAATCATTGAAGTTCAAAGTAATAAGGGTTGACTATCAATACAACATGTTCATGCAATCTGGCATCAACAACCAAGGTACGCTCTGTATTTTTCTTAGGCAGCCCTTTGTGGTTGAGCATGATTAGCTCCAACTGCAGTTCTGTGACCAATGAGTCCTTTGTGGGAGCTACAGGCTTTGCCACAGGTGCTGTAGATGGAGCTTGCATGCATTGTTTGCTGTTTGTATTTGGCATCCATGTGCTCTTGTCAGAGTTGCTCAAAGTACTCTGTATATTTCCAGATGCTTCTCTGCTAGTTTGAACAGTCTTGGATCAGTGACTATCATGAGTCAGCAAAGCTATTACATCTTTCAAGAAGGTTTTAAAGGTGTCCTTGAATCATTTTCTTTGTCCTTCTGGACATTCCTTGCCTTGGAGTTCAGCATAAAATGCTTGTTTTAGGAGTAAGATGTCAGGCCAGTGGACAGTGCGACCAGAGCCTCTGTAGCACTGATGATGACCTGGAGAGGAAACATTTTTATTTGCCTTTGCTATTAGTGATTTTGGAGGAATTTTTGGATGTAACATCAATGATACTTCTCCAGTTCACTAAGATGATTACCTGAAGTTTACTGTGCCTCTAATACAGGAGGGTGGGGGCACTGCTGATTGGTAGACCAGGAGCTTGCTGCCAGATTGAGATGTTGGTCTTCAAATGCTTTTTTCTGTATGCAATGATAACTGCACTGGCACATCGGAGATACTGTAATTCAACATTTATATCTGCTCTGAACTGGTTGGCTCCTGAGATATAGGAAAAGATCCATATTGACCAAGGTTACATCAGAATTCTTGATAAGCAGAGATGGATTTTGCAGTGGAAGCATGTTAGTGAAGTACTTCATGTCTTGTGGATGTTTAGTAGAAGGCTTAAACTCCCAATACTTCAGCAAAGAAACCAAAGATGGTTTGGAACTCGCTCTCTGAGTGTGCAAATATGCATTTTGGATTTTGATGTCAGAGCCATCCAACTTTCTGTAATGGCCACCACATCGTAGCTCCAAGTATTTATCCAAGCTCTAAGCTCATCCACCTTGTTCACAATACTCCTGTGTTAAAATAGACACATCTCAAACCAGTCTGTCAGCATGTTCCTGTTAGGGTAAGAAGCAAAGATGGTAAAATTAGAGAACCTTGGTTAACAAGGAAAATTGAGGGTTTGATCAGGGAAAAGGAAGCATATGTCGGGTATAGGAAATTCTTATCAAGTGAGTCCTTTGAGGTTTGTAAGGGATATAAGAGATCTTAAGAAAGCAGTTAGGAGAGCTAAAAGGGGACATGAAATGGCCCTGGCCAACAGAATTAAAGAGAATTCCAAAATCTTTTATAAATTTATTAGAAGCAAGAGGATAGATAAGGAAAAAGCAGGAACCAAAAGAGAAGTCTTTTGTAGGAGTTCTGCATTTCCTTCGATTGTCCTCCTACTCAGGGAGCAGGAGGGGGAGGATGGAGAGTTAGGGGATGTAGTCTAGAACATGTGTGCATCAGGAAAGAGGAAGTGTTAGAGATATCGAAACAGATTAAGATGGGAAAATCCCCAGGGCCTGGTGAAATCTATCCCAGGATGTTACTGGAACAAGGGAGAAAATTGCTGGGGCTCTGATGGAGATTTTTACATCATTTTTTGCTACGGGTGAGAAGACTAGCTGACGTTGCTCCCATGTACAAGAAGGGCAATAAGGGTAAGGCAGGAAGTACGAACCAGTTATCCTTACATCACTTGTAGGGAAACTATTGCATAAGTTTCTTAGGGAGAGGATTTGTGATCACTTGGAAAGGCAGGGACTGATTTGGGGCAAAAACACAAACTGCTGGAAAAACTCTGTGGGTCAGGCAACACCTGTAGATGGAAATGGACCGTCAATATTTCAAGTTGAGGTGCTGCCTGGCCTGTTGAGATCCTCTCTGCTGCCTGTGGTGAACCAATGAGAATTGACTGGGACACCCTGAATCACAGGAGACCACATTGTTGCTCTGTTCAAAAGTTCTTCTTTCAAAGTAGATTTGAGTGATTAATTTCAATCACTAATAGGAGGAGCAGTACTTCTGAAACTGCCGTTGTTTAGTTCGCTATCTGTGGTGAACTCTGCCCTGTGGAAAAAGGGGGCTCTTGAGAACAAAAATGTCAAATGGAATAAAGCCCCTGGTATATCTTGCAGTTCATTCCAAAACCTTAATACTTATAAAGCAAAGAATATTAACCACCTTTAGCTACATCTTCTTATCCTTTCAGAAGGATAATTGGTTGGTTCAGCAGAGATTAGTGGAATAACTTTACAAATGGGATTGTGTGGAGGGTATTACAGAACTCTCCAGGGAAGTACAGAGCAGCTGCCTTTCTGATTCTCTTGATTAACTGTGGATCATGCACTTTCAGGACCTTTTCAAGTTGTACATTTTGCACAAAGCATTGACTGTCAGAGTAAGTGTGATCCATGAAGAAAACTGAACTCAGGCATGGAGGAAGAAGGAATCCTCTGATTGAACCAACGTGTGTTCATCCTCACCACATGTGCACATCACATGCCATCCAAGACAGGGTCACGTATGACCAAATTGTGTCCAGAGGCAGGTTTGGGTGAATACACGTGGTGTACTCAGAGTGGGTGGATGTGGGAGTGAGGCATTCAGTATGTACCGGCTTGTGGGTGATGGGCATTTGAGTGGAAGTGGGGAGTTGTGACGAGAGGGCAGGCAATGGGAGTGAGGGGGCAGGAAGTAGAGGGGGATGGACAGAGAGAGTGAGGGATGAATGAGTGAAGGGGAGGTGGACGGTGGGAGTGAGCAGAGCAGTAAGTGGAGCGGAGGATGGACAGTGGGAGTGAGGGGTGAATGAGCAATTCTAGTTCAAGTTTATTGTCGTGGGCATACATACCCAGGATATAAATGCCATGAAAATTAGATTCTTGCAGCAGCAGAGTACATTCAAATCATGACAAACATAAGTTAAAATAAACTTAAATTAACATTAAAAATATACATAATGTACATAATCTACCCAAAATGAAAATAAACTAACAACATTAGTGCAAATTGAAAGAGAAAAGAAATCTAGTCCGAGGTAGAATTAGGGTTTTTCAGGTCAGTTCAAGAACCTGATGGCAGCAGAGAAGAAGCTGTTGTTGAACCTTGAGGAATGGGTCTTCATCCTTTTGTACCTCCTGACTGATGGCAGCAACGGGAAGAGGGCACGGCCTGGATGGTGGGTGTCCCTGATGATGGATGTTGCCGTCCTGAAACATTGCCTCTTGTTAACACCCTTGATGGTGTGAGTAGAGGGATAGATGAATGGTGAGAGTGAGGAGTGAGTGAGTGGAGATTAGGACAGGGTGAGTATTAGGTTCTATGCAAATCAAATATTTGAATTGATCAAATGGAGAAGATCCACTTCTGCAGTAAACTTAATCGATTGTTAGAGTGAAATAATCCAGTATGGAAGCCTGATATTCAAGCTTATCCATCCTGGAGCGATCCAGTGCATCCTGAGCTAATGAGCTTATTCCCAACTTTTAATGAACATCATCCTCAGTATTTCAGAATGTACACTGTAGAGTTAGTGTCTTATTTAAGTCCTTCGTGATAGGGCCTCCAAAGTAAATTTGAACTATTGTGGGGAATATGTAATTAATGACTAAATTAATTCTGTGCTTTGTGTCAGTTCTGATGTTTATTATCTTGCTGACTTTTATTAATCTGGTTTAGAGCACAAATTATAGCAGTAATCACTTTCTGAATAGAAGTTGGAGGATCGATCTACAACTAATTCACAGTAAAGTAGTATTCTATCATTCACAATGGAATGATTAATGTCCACAATCATTGTAGCTCTTCATTTTCATCTTTTTATCAGTTTCCTCCCCTTATCTCACTTTCTATCCTATCTGGACTTCCTGTTCTGCTGAATTCTGTGGTCACTGGTTGTTGATAGATGCTGCCTTCTTGAGGCAGCACCTCATGTAGATGCTTTCAGTGGTGGAGAGGGCTGTGCCCATGATGGACCAGGCTGAGTCCACTAATCTCTCCAGCTTCTCGCATTCCTGTGCGTTGGAATTGCCATACCAGGCCATGATGCAACCAGTCAGGGTACTTTCTATTTACCTTGGTGAGTGTAGCACACTTTTACCAAGCTCAATTTCATCTTTGTCAAAACAACTCTTGATTGGCTCTTGTGATCCACCTAAAATATTGAAGTCATCCAGCAACTATGCACCTTGACTGCAATGTAGTACTGTCTACAAGATGCACTGCTCCAGTCTGGCAAGGTTTATTCAACAGCATTTCCCAGACCTATAACTTCTACCACATAGAAGGTCAAGGCTGGCAGGCACATGGGAACGCAGCCATCTCGAAGCTCTAGTCCTAAATTGGAAATATAAGGCCATTTCTTCACTGAAATTGCGTCAGCATTCTAGAACTCCCAATGTGACAGCGTTGTGGGAGTACTTTCAGATAGACTGCAGCGATTCAAGGAAGTAGCTCGCCAACAGTATCTATTATCCATGGAGAGTTAGGAATGTGTATGAAATGCTGGCTCTCCCTGTGAATGGATCAATAAGATAGGAGGAGAATTGCTGTTGCAAGGAATTATTCCCTGAGCAATAGATGACTGAGGAGAGGAAATGCAAAATAATCCTGTTCCAGTTCTACTTCAATCGTTACTTCAGACAAAATAAATACCTATCAGTGGGGCACATGTCCTAGACATATCATCCCTGACAGACCTCTGGTTTTAGCAAGAATTCCAAAAATTAAGTTGGAAGGATTGCTTTTAGTTCTGACTGGCTTAAAGGATCCAAGAAGCAATCCGTTGATTTGAGATATGAAGAGAAATAACCCCACATTTACATAACTTAGTTAATCTGGAAAGGAGCTGTCAGTCTGGAAAATATCAAACAATCCTTTTAAGTTTGTTCTTGCAATGAGTGACTAGTCTCTGCCTCAAAGACATTGGCCAGGCACAGCCAGTGAGTAAAGAAGTAGCAACTTTTATGATCTAGAGACAACTCAAAGCACTTTGCAGACTAAAATGCCCCAGCACTGTTGTGATTTTTTTTACATAGATATTCCCTCTGGATTGAGGATCACTTCCTTCCATTCCAATTCTATAGGTTCTGAAGTGAGTGATGAGACCAGTGTGCATACAAATATATGTATTAGGAGCAAGACAAGACTATTCGATCCTTCAAGCCTACTCCACAATTTAGTAAGATGTGGCTGATCTAATTGTAATTTCAACTCCACATTCTCGTCTACCTTTTTACCTCTTTGCTTATCAAGTATCCATCTACCTCAGCCTCAGAAATATTCAAAGATTGATACCATTGCACTTTGAGGAAGAGGGTTCCAAAGACTCACAACCCTCTGAGAAAATATGTTTGCCTTTTAAATGGTGCCCCTTAGTTCTAGATTCTCCCATAAGGAAGTAGTCTCACCACACATCCCAGTCGAAATTCCCAAGATTTTCGATATTTCAATCTAGTCCCCTTATGCAGTTACTATCCCAGCCTGTTCAGCCTTTCCTCATAAGGCAACCAGCCCACTCCAGGTCTGTTTAGCAAACTTCTTGGAACTACTTACAACATATTAACATCCTTCCTTAGTTGAAGAGCCCAGTACTGCACTCAGTACTCCAGATGTAGTCTCACTAACACCCAACCTCCCTACTTCTATATTCAATTTCCCTAGCTATAGGCAATAAGATTCTAATAGCTTCTCTAATTACTTGCTATACCTACATACTAACCTTTTGCATTAAATCCCTCTCCATCTTGGAGTTCTGCAATGTCTCACCATTTAGATAACATGTCTATTTATATTTCCTGCTATATCAGACTATTTCACATTTTCCAACATTATATTCTATTTACTAGATCATTGCCACTCACTTAACCTATTTGTAGCCTCGCTATGTCTGCTTCACAAGTTACTTTCATAGCATAGGAACAGGCCCTTTGGCCCATGGTGCCACTTTTAAACATCCCATCTGCCTATATCCCTCCATCCCCTGATGCATTTACCTGTGTAAATGCATCTTGAATGTTGCTATTATATCTGCTTCCACCACCTCCCCTGGCAGCGTGTTCCAAGCACCTACTGCCCTCTGTGAAAAAACTTGCTTCACAAATCTCCTTTAAATTTTCTCACTCTCACATTAAACCTAAGCCCTCGAGTACTTGACATTTCCACCCTGAGAAAAAGACTCTGACTATCTACCCTATTCATGTCGCTCATTATATTATATACTTCTGTCAGGTCTCCCCTCAGCCTTCAACACTCCAGAGAAAACAAACCAAGTTTGCCCAACCTCTCCTTTCAGTTAATACAGGTCCTCCCCAGGTTACAAACACCCGAATTAGGTACAGTCCATACATATGAATGAGTATTTGGGATTCCAGCAGGATGGATTTGTTGGCTGCTGCGGGACTGCAGGTATCTTCTGCCCTGTGGGAACTCGGTTCATGGCAATATCTCAATGGTTGAGTTAAACCATTTTAAACCAATTAAACCTTAGTTGCCCTATGTTTTTATTTAAATATATTGCCAGCCATCACACTTCCAACTTGCAAACTGTTTGAGTTCTGAACATTTCTCAGGAACAGAACCCTGTTGTAACCTGGGGAGGACCTCTACTCTCTAATCCAGGCAACATCCTGGTGAACCTCTTTTGTAACCTCTCCAAAGCCTCCACATCCTTTCTGTAATGTAGCAAACAAAACTGCAGACAATACTCCAAATGTGGCCTACTCAAAGTTCTACACAGCTCCAACATGACTTCCCAACTTTTATACTCAATGCTCCAACTAATAAAGGCAGGCCTTCTTTATCACCCTATTTACTTGTGTGGCCACTTTCAGGGAGCTATGGGCTTGTACCCCAAGATGCCCCTGTCCATCACTGCTCCTAAGGGTCCTGCCATGTATTATATTTCCTACTTATCTTTGCATCATCAACAAATTTAATGACCATGGCTTCAATGCCAAATTATATAAATTAAAAGTTGGAGCCTAAGCACAGTAAACAGCAGGATCCTGAAGAGCATTAATGAACAGAGGGATGTTAGAATCCAAGTCCACAGGTCCCTGAATGTGGCAACACTTATGTTAGACTATTGTTTATTGACTATAGCTCTGCCTTCAATACTATAATTCCAAGCAAACTCATCACCAGTCTTTGAGACCTGGGACTCAACACCTTGCTCTACAACTGGATCCTTGTCTTTCTGACCAACGGACACCAATCAGTAAGGATAGGCAGCAACACCTCCAGCACAATTATTC
>JARFYF010000094.1:48904735-48914775 GCA_030265395.1 Rhina ancylostomus | reverse complement strand
CATGTTAAAGTTGGTGACGTCACTGATGTGCATGCATTCTGTGGGGTGAAAGACTTAGTTCAGAGGCCTGGGTGTTTGATGTTTTAGGAAATGAATTTGTTCACTGATCAGTGGTGCAAAATGTGCAGAACTGTATTGGCTGTGCAGAACAGGGTGCGGATGTTTCTATTCTATACATTTTTCTCTACATCAAACAGTTTAGTTCCATTTGGCTCTTTGTGCTTGTACACTCTCTGATTTGTCCCATTCCCCCCCATCTCCTCCCTAGAGCCCTGTGGTATTTTTTTTTCTTTCAAATATTTATCCATTCCCCTTCTGAACATGACTATTTCCAGCACTCAGGAGCACCTCACTAGTTTCCTTTCATTACAGAGCCATACAGCATTGAAACAGGCCCTTCCGCCCACTGAGTCTTTCAAACACCCATTTACACTAATTCCGTGGTAATCCCATTTTATTCCCATCAACTCTCCCCAGATTCTACCACTCGCCCTCACACTTGGGGTAACAGAGTGGCCACGTGTGGAAGGAATCCCGTGTGGTCATGGGGTGAACATGCAAACTTCACACAGTGCCAGAGGTCAAGGTTGGACCTGGGTCACTGGTGGTGTGAGGCAGCAACCCCATTCACTATAACACTGTGCCATCCTTGTTGTCTCCTGTTGTTTTTTTTTGCTGATCACTTTTAATCTCTGCTATCTGGCTAGCAACCCACCAGCGAGTGGAAACAATTCTTCTTGTGTATAACCTTGAGTGCCTCTGCTGAACCTCCCCATAACCATCTCTGCTGAACAGCCCTATTTTCTCCAGTCCCTCATCACTGGTCTTCACCTGTATCTGAGAGTGTCTGTGAAGCTGAGAGTGCCCGAGGCTGAGCCAAACTGGTGATCCTCAACTGCATCCACCAAGTGGCCCAGGACTGGACAATGGAATTGACTTCCTCGAAGCAACAAACAATCTGCTGGAGGGGCTCAGCGGGTCGAGCAGCATCTGTGTGGGGAGGGGGAAGGAGTTGTTGACGTGTCGGGTCAAAACCCTGCATCAGGACATCTCTTGCTTGTTGCTCCAGATTCCAGGGTCTGCAGTCTATTGTACCTCCATTTTACTTCCTCAAAAACTACCAACCTCCCAGACTGGGGTGCTGCCTTTGGATAATATTGCAGCCCTGCGTTATCGCTGCTGTGGAGTGTCGACCTACATTTTGATCTTTGAAGTGGGATTCGCACCCAAGTCCTGATAGGGTCTACAGACAGAAAGCTGTTTTCTCTGGAGAGGGTGAGGTCCAGATGATAAGATTTCTTTATTAGTCACATGTACATTGAAACACAGTGAAATGCATCTTTTGCGTAGAGTGTTCTGGGGGGGCAGCCCGCAAGTGTCACCACGCTTCAGTCGCCAACACAGTACGCCCACACCTTCCTAACCCGTCTGTCTTTGGAATGTGGGAGGAAACCGGAGCACCCGGAGGGATTATTGTAAATTTTGAGGCAGGGAACACTTCTTCACAGGAACAGTAGTAGAATTCCGGACCTCTCTCCTCGCCTAGCATCCCCACCCATAAATAAAAACTGGCTGGGAGTCGATGGAAAATTACAGAGTTGAAGTTGATAGGTTTATATTGGGCAAGAGTTTGAACGGTCACAGAGCTGTGAAGTTATGAGATATTTCAGCCACAATCTAATTGAATGGTGGGACAGCTGAGAAGCTGAAATATTTGCTCCGGTCAATAGCACGGCTGTTGTAATGCCTATTTAACATTATGAAAAGGAATTCTGCAGTGTTCTGGGATGAAATCAAAGGTATTTGTTTGAAGGGTGTTCTGAAAACAGTCGCAAATCGTAAATAGCTGAAATACTTGATTATCTCCCATTGTGCTGCACAGTGCCAAGTGACGTTTGATCAACTGAGAGACTCTACCACTTACGTGACCATATTTTGGGGCTGATCAGTACAGCTCTGCTGTGGATTCTGGTGTTTGATGCAAAGTGATCAGCTCAGACTTAATGGGAGCTGCTCTGGGCATCTTGTCCATTCGATCCTCTGGGATGTTTTTTGGCAAGGTGTGGTGTGTCGAGCTGTCTCTGAACTTGGCATTTCCTCCACAGTGTTCATGTGTAGTTCCAGGAATGACTCCTTCAGAGAGGGATTACGGGTCTGTCCATTTTCAAGATCTTGTGCTTATTTAACTGAGCTAGTGATGCATTCCTTTTAAAGTTGGATTGTCAGTAAAAATTCTTCAACTTGTACTCAAAGGAGGTCAGTTCAACGAGACTTCCAATACCAGTTGTAGTAATTACTCAACATACAGGAACAAGGCAGGGATTGTAGAAGATAAACTTCATCCTCAGTCCTTTAGTGGACAGGCACCCATCAGTTGAAGGTCTCTCTTCCTCTTCTGAGTTTCTCCTTTAAATAAATATTGGGTGTCCTGGGTCAATTTTCATATGTTGGTAAATTGGCAAATTGGTTTATTATTGTCACATGTACCAAGGTCCAACGAAAAATGTTTTCATCAGTGAACAGTACAAGGGTAAAGCAATAACAGAATGCAGAATAAAGTGTTACAGTTACAGTGAAAGTGCAGTGCAGGCAGGCAATATGGTGCAAGGCCATAAGGAGGTAGATTGTGAGATCGAGAGTCCTTCTTATCATACTAAGGGATCATTCAGTAGTCTTTTAACAGTGGGATAGAAGCCGTCCTTGAGCCTGGTACATGCTTCAGGCTTTTGTATCTTCTGCTCAATAGGAGGGGTGAGAAGAGAGGATGTCCAAGGTGGGTGGGGTCTTTGATTATACTGGCTGCTTTACTGAGGCAACGAGAAGTATAGACAGACTCCAGGGAGGGGAGGCTGGTTTCTGTGATGTGCTGGGCTGTGTCCACAACTCTCTGCAGTTTCTTGCAGTCTCAGGCAGAGCAGTTGCCATACCAAGCTGTGATGCATCTGGATAGGATGCTTTCTATAGTGCATCGATAAAATTTGATGAGGGTCAATGGGGACATGCCAAATTTCTTTAGCCTTCTGAGGAAGTAGAGGCGCTGGTGAGCTTTCTTGGCTGTGGCATTCATGTGTTTGGACCAGGACAGGCTATTGGTGATACTTAATCCTAGGAACGTGAAGCTCTTAACTCTCTGGATCTCACATTGTTGATATAAACAGGAGCATGTGCATCGTCCCCCTTCTTGTAGTCAATGACCAAGTCTTTTATTTTTCTGACATTGAGGGAGAGCTTGTTGTCATGACACCATGTTACTAGGCTCTCTGTCTCCTTCCTGTACTCCGCTTCATTGTTATTTGAGATTTGGCCCACCACAGTGGAGTCATCTGCAAACCTGTGGATCGAGCAGAATCTGGCCACAGAGTTGTGGGTATACAGGGAGTAAAGTAGCAGTTATGATTTTTTAGATTCATTTCCAGGGATGTCACTAACAAAACAGCATGGCCCATCCCTAGATACCATTGAGAAACTGGTGTCATGGAATCATATAGCGTGGAAACAGGCCCTTCAGCCTCACTGGTTCATGCTGACCAAGATAAACTATTCAAGCTGGTCCAATCTGCCTCTATTTGGCCCATTTCCCTCTTAACCTTTCCTATCCATGTACCTGTCCAAGAGCTTTTTATATGTTGCTAATGTACCTGCCTCACCCACTTTCTCTGGCAGCTCAATCCACTCTCTGGATGAAAAAGTTGCCCTTTGGGTTCATACTAAATCTTTCTCCTCTCACCTTAAGTTCATGCCCTCTAGTTCTTGATTCTCCAACCCTGGGAAAAAGACTTTGTGCATTGATCCTATCTGTGACCCTCATGGTTTTATAAGCCTCTATAAGATCACCCCTCATTCTCCTACGCTCCACTGAAGAAAGTCCCAACCTGCTTAACCTCTCTTCATGATTCAGTCCCTTGAGTCCTGGCAACATCCTCATAAATCTCCTCTGCATTGTTTCCAGCTTATTGCATCTTTCCTATAGCAGGGTAACCAAAATTGAACACAACAGTGTTGAACCATGACTGTCAATGTGATGGAGGAACACCTCCATTCTGCGGTTGGTATAGAAAATACCATATCTACATCCCGTGGCAGTGAAGGAATAGAAATATATTCCCAAGTTGGTGTGAGAGTTGGGAGGCAATCCTGAAGGTGGTGATGTAGACATGCACTGCCATCATTTTTCATCAGACGTTTCTGGTTTGGGAGATGCTTGTTGAATTGTAACCAATCAGGCAGGCTGCTTTGTCCAAGATTGTTTTGAACTCCCTAGGTGTTCTTGGAGCTGCAAGTGGAGAGTATTCCATCATACTCCTGTTTAGTGCCTCACAGAGGGTAGCAAGGGTTTGGGGTGTCATGAGGTGAGTCATTCACTGCAGGTTACCTAGCCTCTGACCTGCTCTTGTGGTCACATTATTTACATGGCTTGGCGTGGAGCACTTGGCAATGGTAATGCCATTGAATAACAGGGGTTGGACTCTCCCTTGTTGGAGATCCTACAACAACGTCTCAGTCTTGCTGAATGCAGGCTTCACTTGCTGAGGGGCTGTGAATGGAAATGAACTTGTGAAGCATACTCAGTGCTGACTTTACATGGAAGGTAGATCATTCTTGTAGAAGCTACAAGTTGTTTAACCCAGGAGAAATTCCTGCAGTGAAATGCTCAATACAAGAGGGCCCGGCTTTAAAGTAATGGGTGGGAAGTTCAAGGGAGATATCAGAAGAAGGTTTTCACCCAGAGAGTGGTTGGAGCATAGAATGTGCTGCCTGGGAAGGTGTTGGAGGCAGGTACATTGGTCAAATTCAAGAGACTACTAGCTAAGCATATGGAGGAATTTAAAATAGAGGAATATGTGGGAGGAAGGCGTTAGATAGTTGTAGGTGTGGTTTAAAGGTCGGCACAACATTGTGGGCCGAAGGGCCTGTATTGTGCTGTACTGTTCTATGTTCTATGTTCTGATGAAATAGAAGTAGGCCATTTAGCCCACTGAGTCAATGCTGTCTCTCAGAGCAACCCCATTAATCCCTTCCCTCCACCTATTTCCCTCTAATCTATTGTTTTACACATGTCCATAAATTCCCCCTAATTCTCCCAACATCCACCACACTAGGAGCAATTTACAGTGGCCAGCTAACCTACCAACCTTCTTGTCTTGGGGATGTGGGAGAAAATCCACAGAAACCCACCTGAGGTCAGGGTTGAACCTAAGTCTCTGGAGCTGTGAAGCAACAACTCTAACAGCTGTGGCACTGGGCCATGGTGGAGCTAAAATGATTGACCTTCAACAATCATCATATTTTCTGTGAGTGCAGAGTTTCCCCTAACACTCTGACTTCAGTTTTCCTGAGCTTTCTCAAAGTCACACTTGGTCAAATGCTGGTGCTAAGAGAATCTCACTCCATCTCTGGAAGTTAGCACTTGTATCCATGTTTAATCCAAACCTGTGATGAGGTGTTGAGACAAATAGTCCAAGGAAACCACAGACTCAGCATTAGTGAGCATGTTATTGGTAAATGCTGACCTCCACCAATGTGCTATTGATTGCCAGGAGCCTGATGGGGCAGTAATTAGAAAAACTGGACAATACCCAAGTAATTCTCCACATTGTTGGGTAGATGCTAGTGCTGTAATTGCACTGGAACAGCTTATCTAATTCTGCAGTTTCTGCAGCACAGGTGATGTTTACTACAGTCTAGTCCCATAAGGTTCTCTATATCTGGTGGACTGACCTGTCTTTCTCACATGGAGTTAATAAAATTAGCTGAAGGTTGGTTTCTCTGATAGTGGATCAGCCAGTTGAAACTTCTCACCGAAAATGGTTACAAATGCTTCTATCTTGCCTTTGCATTAATGTGTTGGGCTCTGCTATCACCGAAGATTGTAATTACCTTTGAGCCTTGTCTGCTCATTATCTGTTTACTTGCCCATCACCATCCTTACTGGGTTTGACAGGGTGGCAGAGAGTATGCCTGACCCAGAAGCTGTGGGATTGCTTAGCTGTTGGGGCAGGACAAGCCCTGGGGCCGTGGTGGAAGACTCTCAGGCACTGGCTGAAAGGTACGGCACTGTTAGTATGTCGGGCTGTACTTGACCAGTTGGAGGGACAATCCTCCCAGTGTACACCAGCCCCAGATCGTTGTGAGGAGGAGCTTGCACTGTCAGCTGGGATTAATGCTGGGTAATCCGTTTAGTTATGAGTCAACCACATTGTTTGGGTCTGGAGTCACCTATAGGCCAGACCAGGGCAGGGAGTGGATTCTGAATCAAATCAGATGGGTTTAAGTAATGATTTGGCAGTTTCATTGGTCATCTCTTAAATTAGGGATCACTTAACTAATTGGATTGAAATTCAGCAGGATCCGATCATTTGTCTAAACTCAAACAACATGAGAGCATTCCTGTCATCTGGAACACGGGGTAAGATTGTTAGTTTTAGAATGTATTTCATATCTTTGTAATTAAAGATGCCAGTGGTGTTAATGAAACCTTGAGCTGCCAAGAACCAAAGTGGTCTTTCAGGATGAGAGGGTCATTGAAGCTGCCACTGGCACCTTGATGCTTCTTTAATTATGTGGCTGCATCAGTCTGTTCCAGTTTTAGAGGCTCAACCTTCCACCCCACAGGGCTGGTCCCAGCAGGCTGGGATCTAATCTGTGACCGAAAGAGGGAGGGCAGCGTGGAGAATGTATGGGTGCACAGTGCCTTTCTCACCCTGGCTGGGCTGAGGCTGTTTTTGGTTCTCTTCCCTGCAGGTCCTGCTGCGGCTGGTTCCCACAAGTGTTTCATTTAAAAGCCCCACTCCCACTGGCCATCCCAGAATCATTCCAGCAACCTGACGAGGAGCACTGAAGGTAGTACCTCCCAGCTCGGCTTCTCAGACCTTGACGCTCTCTCCAACACACGGTAAGCTCTAACAATTTACTGGTTACTTGAGTTAACTTAGGGGCAAGACTTGGTCACTGATATTTTCCTGAACTGCGTGGCAGTGGGAACATTCTAAGGATTCCTTCCCAGTCTTCTGTGATTTCAGTCCTGTGGGTTCAATTCCAGATTTTGAAGGCAGAACAGATGGTTTTGCCCTTTGTGTGTGGAAGTGCTTTGAGTAATTTCTGATGTTGTTCCCTCCGACACTGCCTTTCCAATCTGAGATGTCAAAGTCTCTTTAGACTATCCTGACTTGTGGCTCCTCTTTGCACCATCTTCAGTACTAGGGGGAACAGTTCTGGATAAAATCCATAATGTTCAGCCTGACCTGAGCTCGGATCAGTTTGTGGCTGCCCTCATACATCCACCCTTAAGCTCATGTTGGATCTTCCTCCTGCCAATATGTACGCGCCATAAACTCAAAAATGTACTGCATAAAAAGAGGTCATCCAGTACAGTGTACCTCCATAAAAGTGCCATTGTTAGTCCCACTTCTTTGCTCCCTCTTTCCCCAGAGCCCTACGAGTATTCCTTTCAAAGTGCTTACTTTCTTTGAATGCTGATATTGAATCTCCCCCACCATCCCTTCCAGACCAAATCACTGCACACAAAAACATTCTCTTCATTCCATTGATTCTCTAAATGGTTCCACTTAACTTTGTAACCTTTGGTCATTGACAGAACCCAAGCAATGCAAACACTTCAAAGCACTTTGTAATCTTGAATTCTACCCTTAAATCTCCCCTTAAATTCTTCAGCTCCAGGGAGAACCTCCCCAGTTCTGAAGTTTCTCTGTAATTGAAGTCATTTTACTTTGGGATCCTTCCATAAATCTCCTCCGTCGCCTCTCTGAGGGGTTTTGTGACTGTTGTATCTTGACTTGGACGCAGTATTCAAGTAGAATTCAGCAAAACTTCCCCACTTTTGAACTCTAGGCTCTTTTAGGATCCAAGATGTTTTTCCTGTTAGTTTTTACAATCTTTACCATCTGGATACAGTCTAAGTCAGAACCATCAACCACCCATTTACACCGATCCTACACTAATTCTTACAACATTTCCAATAACTGCCCCCAGATTCAACACCTAGGTTAATCGGACAAGATACAGTGTCTGGTTAACCTACCAACCCACATGTCTTTGGGGTGTGGGGAGAAACTGGAGCACTCAGCGTAAACCCACACAGTCACAGGGAGAATGTGGAAACTCCACACAGACAGCATCTGAGATCAGGATTGAACCCGGGTCCCTGGAGCTGTGAGGCAGCAGCTCTACTAGTTGCACCAGTTATTTCTCTATGTTGAAGCCCAATTCCCTGTGGTTTTTCACACCTTTTAAAATTCCATCATTTGTTTGTTTTGGGTTGAAAACTGGCTGTCACATAGAAAACAAAGTGGGAATAAATGGGTCGATTTCAGACTGGAGGGATGTAACTGGTGGAGTACCCCACAGATAGGTCCTTGCTTCATAATTGTTCACTATTTACATTAATGAGCTGTAGGAGGGAACATAATGTAAACTGTCCAAGTTTGCTGATGATATGAAAACAGGTGCAAGATCATATTGTGATGAGCACATTGTGATTCTCAGTGGAATATAGGTAGATTGAGTGATTGGGTGAAAACTTGGTAAATGGAGTTCAATGTGGGGAAGTGTGAGGTCATGCATTTTGATAAGAGAAATCAGAAGGTCAGTTATTATCTAAATGGAGAGAGACTACAAGTAAGTGAAGTTCAGAGGGATCTAGTTGTTCTAGTGTATGAATCACAAAATTTTAGCAGGCAGGTCCAACAAGTAGTTAAGAAAGCAAACTATATGTTGGTTTTATTGCAATGGTGTTGGGAGTTTAAAAATACAGAGTTGCTTTTACAGTTGTACAGGGTATTGGTGAAGTGACTGGTGGAATACTGTGCACAGTTTTGGTCCTCCTATCTGAGAGAGCAAACACTAACATTGGAGACAGTCCAAAGGAGATTCACCAGGATAATTCCTGGGGTGAGAGGTCTGTCCTGTCAAGAGAGGCTTTGACTGTTTGTGTCTGTGTTCCTCCAAGTTCAGAAGAGTGAAAGGTGATCTTATTCAAAAATGTATGATCCTAGCAGAGCATGTCAGGGTAGATGTTTTCGCTAGTGAGAGAGTCACAAACAAGGGGACATATCTACAAAATAGGGGTCACTCATTTAAAACTGAGGAACATGGAAATTTCTTCTCTCAGAGGTGGTGAATATCTGGAATTCTCTGCCCCCGAGGGTGGTGGAGGCCAGGTTATTAGATATATTTAAGGTAGAGATAGATAAATATTTGAAAGATCAAGGAATTGAGGGTTATGGGGACCTGCCACAGAAGAAGTGCTGAGATCAGCCTTGCAGCACAGCTCATCGAGCTGCAGAGGCACAGCTCCAGTGATTCTGGTTCGATCCTGACCTCAAGTGCTGTCTGTGTGGACTTCGCACATTCTCCCCAGGACTGCGTGAGTTTCCTCTGGGTGCTCCAGTTTCTTCCCACATCCCAAAGATGTGCAGGTCGTTAGATTAATTGGCCACTGTAAATTGCCCCTAGTGTGTGGGTAAATGGTAGAATCTGGGGGTTGTTGATGGGAATGTGGGGAGAACAAAAAAGAGATTAATGTAGGATTAGTGTAAGTGGGTGGTTGATGGTCAGTACAAAATCAGTGGGCCGAAGGACCTTTTCTCTGCTGTATCTCTCTATGATTCTATGATCATATTGAATAATGGGGCAGGCCTTGGGGGGCAGGTGGCCAATCTCTGCTCCTATCCTCTTGTGTTCTTGCCACCTTCCTGCTTCCAGCATTTGCTGCGATCTTTTGCACACTGCGGCCTTAGCTGAAGGGATTTATTGCGCTGTGGTAGCTGTCACAGGGATCAGCACTGGGTACATGGCTCTTTGTGCCTCAGACTGACCATCAGTGCTGGCTGGATGAGCAGAAGACAAATTGTCAGAGCGGCAGCAGCTTCTGCAGCTCACTGTGCCATTTCAAACAATGCCAGTTCACCAAGTCATGTCACCGGTTAATGATAGCACAGTGGTGCAAAGGTGCCAATTAAAGCTTCGTTATTTCGCTGAGATCACCCAGAATAATAGTTTCTTTTTAAAAAATGGAACACTGG
>JARFYF010000094.1:48496668-48507099 GCA_030265395.1 Rhina ancylostomus | reverse complement strand
GGATGGTGGTGAGGGAGGAGGTGTAGGGGCATGTGTTGCACCTTTTGCAGTTATAGGGGAGAGTTCCTGGGGAGGGAGTGGGGAATGGATGGGATGAGATGAGTGGACAAGAAAGTCATGGAGAGAGTGATCCTTATGGGAAGGAGAGAAGATGTGTCTGGTTGTGGGAATCCCATTGTAGATAGTGGAAGTTGTGAAATGAATACACTGTTATCCTGAAATTCTGTAGATTCTATAGCACTTCCTATGATTTGGATGATAACAAATATAAGCTAGTTAAGAAGGAAAGGAGAGGGGGATTAAAAAAAACCAGGAACTACCATCCATTTTCTTGATGTAAGTATACTCAAATCTATGATCAAAAATGTGGTAACAGGACACATGGAAAGTAATTTTAGGATTAGGCAGAGTCAGCATTCAATTTGAAAAAAGGCATCAGGTTTTATCTACCATTATTGATGGGGAAACAGTGGATTTGACTTTCAGAAGGCCTTTGATTAAAATGCCATACAAGAAATTATTGAACAAAATTAAAGGCTGATGCTGGTGTGGATTTGAGGATTATTTAGCAGACAAAAATATAAATAGAAATCAGTTTTGGATTGGGGAGCTATGTTAGTGTGGTGCTGTAGGGATCTGTGCTGGACCCAAAGCTGTTCACAATCTATATCAATGATTTGGTTGAGAGAACTAGGTGGGAGGTTATAGACAAGCTAAATGAGTGATCTATAGAGGATTTCTGATGAATAAATCTAAACAATACTGGGTTAGTTGGTAATGGATTAGCTACTGAATGCAGTTTTTCTGCATCTCTGCAAAAGTTTAAGTGTTACTGCTGAAATGAATATTAAAGCTCTCTGTAACTTCAGAGTATGGTCCACTGTCATGGATGCAGATATAGAATAGTTTCAATTTAGTCTGGAAAGATGTAACTTGGCTGGCAAAGTCATACAACTTGTTGTTTTTCCTGAAACTCATTCATTAAGGTGAGTAGTAAGGAAGGCCAGATCACCAATCCAGTTAATATTTTCAAGGTGGGTCATGAATTTTCATTTCTTCATCGAATAAGCATTTGTCTTCTGAACTTTCTCTGCACTACTATAAACCTTCTCAAGACCTTATCCCTGGTGAATCGCCTCAGATCTGCATTGTAAATTACATCACTGTAATCAACATTAATCTCTTATAAATATACTTGAAACTCACCTTGGTTGAGCCCAAAATTGAACTTGGATTTAACAACCTTGGTCAAATGTCCAAAATTAAATGTTGTTATACAGTTGTTACTAGGGTATTATACAGTGACAATGGATGAACTGTCATTTTTGCTTGCCTGCATACTGCTTAAGATGTGCCATCATTCCATTATATTGTCTTGCTCATTGACAGTGCCATCTCTTGAAATGCAAGCTAGTTTGACTATTCTGAATCCAATTTTGTCCCAGGGATTGATAAAAACGTTTTCTATTAAGTGATGTAAATCCCACTAGCTTTTCAGAAACATCGAACTTTGTCATACCACAAAAATACTGAGCATTCAAATGTTTCATGTTCTGCTTGAAGTAGATTTTTGCCATATCTTTCAGCCAGGTTAAAATATGTCCCAGAAACTGGAGCAGAACAGACATAGAATTTAGACTTTCAGAAGGACACAACATTTTGCATATTGTTAGCAAACAGTCTTTCACAAGATCTCCAGTATAAGGCTGGGAGATCTTTGTAGTTAACTGAACATTCTCGTAGTGATAGGTCTGATCCTTTCTAGACCTTGTACAAGACATATTACTTGGCACAGAACTGTCAATTACAAGCTGCAAGTTTTCTGCAAATTCACTCCTGAAATCTCTAATGTGTGATGCTTCAGCAAGTTGAATTTCTTCAGCTGCAACATTTTCTGAAATAGGAAATGCATAATCAATTTCTAGTTTTCAACAAAGCAGGATTATCTCTTATTGGTCTCTTGGAACATTTTTACTGCTGTAATTTTCCAGCATTTCCTTTTTTTTTGGGCCTTGTCTCCATGTACATTTTCTCCATCCCAGCTTTGCCAATCTCACTGTTTCCATGGCTCTCTCTGTGTCCTTTGTTCCTTTGTCTGCTCCAACCATGCCAATGACTTTGGTGCCTTTAGGACCTTGAGCCTCCTATTGATCAGGTGGCAGGATTTTTCATGAATGATCTAGTCAGGAATGAATTGCAAACAAGGAGCCACTGTGCCAGTTACATGCAGTCCCAAGACGTTGTGCAGCCTGATCATAATCAGTTTTTCTGTAAATAATGTCTCAAATTTCCTTTTCCTTAAGATGTTTGGATTAGTTATCCTTCAGTTATATGGTTAGTTGTATGGGTTGGTATATAGATAGAAGGCGGCTATTTGGCTGTTGTGTCTGTGCTGGTTGCAATAGTACCGCTCAGCCTATTCCCATTTTCCACTGCAGGATTGTAATCTGGCAGGTAATGGCTCATCAAGCACACTTCTGAGTATTGTTAAAATGTGATGAGACTTTCTGTCTCTATCATACTTTCAGTGAGTTCCAGTACCTTTCCATCCTCTGGGTGAATAAGTTTTTCCTCATTTCCCTCAAGTTCTTTGACCAATTAATTTAAATTTATTCAGGCTGTAAACATGTATTGCAGCAAGTGAATTTTACATTTTACACTTTATTTACAGCGTGGTAACAGGCTCTTTCAGCCCAACGAGTCTGAGCCACCCATTTTAAACCTCAAATTAACCTACCCATATGTCTTTAGAATGTGGGAGGAAATCAGAGTACCCGGAGGAAACCCACGCAGACACAGGAGAACATACAAACGCCTTACAGACAGTGGGAATTGAACCCCGATCGCTGGTGCTGTAATAGTGTTGCACTAACTGCTACGCTACCGTGCATTACCACACCGTACTATTTTGTAATAATTGGCATCCCCACTTTTTTAAAATTTAAAAACAAGCATTCATTATGCCTTCAAAATGTCTTAAAACTTAACATGTTTACATTTAAAGTAATTCACTAACTGTTATGTAGGCAAACAAAGTAACTGATTTGTATAATACAAATACACAGTAATAAATTAGTATTGGTTGATCTTTCATTTTAGAAAGACCCCACTTGGTTGAAAAGGCAAGAGATTTTTATTCATTATGATAATGGACTTTTAATAAATGATTTAAGTACTCAATTTGCAGGTTCTTGAATGAGACAAAATCTAAGCTGTGGACATCTCCGGTGATGTTTTTAAAAAGCCTGGGCTCATTAATCACAATAGATAATTTCATTATCCAAAACCTGTCATGTTGATGATGTCTATAGGCAATCCAAAATCTGTTTCTCCCAGATTTGGCACATGCCAACTCTATGTAATTCAGGATAACTTGACTTAATGCTCAAGATCTAGGATACAAAATCTAGGTTAAACCAAGGCCCTACCTAATCTCTTGGTAACAAAAAATTCCATGATGCTATTGTGAAGTAAAATGTAGGAGGTTACCCTGGTGTCCTGGACAATATTTATTTCTTAAGATAACAATTTAAGTCATTATCACTTTTCCATTTGTGAAATCTTGCTGTGGAAATTTGTTCCCATATTCATGTATTAAAAATGAATTAAGTACTTTTGAAGTGCTCTGGAATGTTTCTGGTTCATAGGTGGTATATGAAAATAATGTTCCTTTTTATCACATCTGGGAGATGGGACCAAATTGCTTGTCAATCACAGGATTATGTACCTGGAGTAATATCTCCAGAGTCTCTGTGTTCTTTGGAATGCTAATATTATAGACCTGCTGCACCTCACTTTTGTTCATCAACAAAGGAATAACAAATCTTCACTTAGTTTTCTAACTATGTAAATATTTGATAATTTTCACAATTACTCCTGTGCCAAAAAACACTTAAGACCATAGTCATGAGGCAGCCTCACAGGCATTACTTCTGGGTAACTGAGCACTTTATTAGTGCAACTCACACAAACAGAGGTTACTTGTACATCAAGTAGCTGGAAGAATAGAAAGAAATATTCCCGTCACCATTCATGAACAGTTGCTGCTCTTAGCTTTTTTAAATTCACAGATGAGGGCTAAAGTCAAGGACGTTTATATTCTTAGGCAAAGCTAAATGCATATTTGTCAGTGGAAACCATTAAATATTTGCTTTCTAGAACATATCATTAAAATGCAGTAATATCCACAATAGTCCAAATCATTTCAAGTCAGTTTGGGTTGGATATTAGCTGAATTGAAAATAGTAATATTGTAACTAAGTTGTAATATTGTAAACAAAATGTAAACCCTCAAAGCAATATGGCTGTGACTGATACTTAATCAACATGGGGGAAATCAAGAAAGTAACTCTGGGAAGGACGGGGGGTGGGAGGGTGGATTATTTGGCCCATTATGGCCGTTTCATGATTCAATAAGATTGTGGCTGATCTTTTATCTTGGCTCCACTTTCCTGTACAAACCCTAAATTGCTTGATTCCCTTTAATATTTTAGTTAGCTGTCGGATGCAATCTGTTAATTCAAATGTTGATATTGTCCCTTTTTCTTATTTACAAAAAGAGATTAAATTGTTGCAATACCTTTTTAATCCCCAATGATACTTCCAAGCAGCATTAATGAATATAATTTGACAGCAAAACACCTAAGGAGATATTAGGGCAGTTGGATAACCTTTGGTCAAAAACGTGTTTTAAGGAACATCCTAAAGAGGGAAGGGGGTTAGAGGTGGAATTCCAGAAGATTATGTCAGTAAAAAAAAGCACAACTGCTTGTGATGGTGATCAAATTTGGGGATGTCAAAGAAGTCAGCATTGGACTAGATGCTCAGTTGCTTATATAGGATACAGGAGGTAACGGCTGGAATGGGAAAATCCATGATGTATTTCCAAAAACAGTGAGAATTTTGAAATTGAATGATTGCTTAACCAGAAACCAGCAGCGGTAAATAAGTGCAATGATGCCTTCTGAATGGGATTTGATGCAACAAGACAAGAGCAACAGAGTTTTAGTTTTAATTTATTTTAATCTCTGTAAATTTGCATAGATTAGAATAACAAAAGTTAAACCAAGAGGCAGCAAAAGCACCCTGGTTTCAACAGCAAACTAGTTAAGTCATTTGCAGAGTCCAGCAATAGGAAATGTTAGTAATGATATGGTTATATTGTCTGAAGCTATCTTGATGAATTGTGCTTGGGCAGTTTGAAAAGATAGGAAATGCTAACATTCCCTTTCATGACTTCTCTAAAACCACTGTTATAATACAGAAATCAAGGCAGCTGATCTGTGTGCCAAAAACTTCTGCAATTAGCAGAATAATAATAGAATGGAAGAAACAGGAATAGGCCACTCAACCCCTTGAACTTGTTCTGCTAATTAATGCACTCTTAATAACTTGGTAAATTCACTCCCCCTACCTCCTTCCCACCCACTATATCCCTTAGTCAATTTCAGATTCTAATTTTAACAATTGTCATTCTAACTTCCTACCACCTCCTTGTGTAGTGAAGTATTTTCTAACCACTCTACAAGGGGGTTTAGACAATTCCCCCCCGGTTGTAGAATTACCAGCTTGTGGATATAATTTTTCTGTATCTACCCTATCAGTTTCCTTTGAATATCTTAAAGACATCAGACTAATCTGCCTTTAACTTTCCAAATTTCATGGAATACAGTCTCTCCTTAGTCTTTCTGATAAATTCATACTGCATATCCATAAAGGCTAGTATAGCATTCTGAAGGGCTGTGCCAGAAATGCACATGTGGTATATGCAGCTTTGTAAAGCTGGAGCATAGCTTGTACCAATGTGATTCAGTCCTTTAAACAAAATTGCCAGCTTTAAATTTTTGATTGTTTTTGTATCTGTTGATGACATTTTAATAACATAAATGCATTGTCCACTAAGACTCTTTGGACCATTAGGATTTCATCATTGAGGAATCAATCAGTTCTGATGAAGGGTTGCAGACCCAAAACATTGACTGTTTCTCTTTCCACAGATGCTGCCTGACCTGCTGAGATTTTCTAGCATTTTCTGATTTTTGTTTCACATTTGCAACATCTGCAATTCTTTTTGTCACTTGATGAATTACTGTTTTAAGTCGTATGTTCAAACTGGATGACCATATATTTACCTACATCCCACAGTTTTGCCCATTTAGTCAATTTATTAATATCTCTTTGCAATTCATGCTGTCCATACTGCTTGCATTGCTCCTAAGCTTTATGTCAATGACAAATTTTGTATGTGGCTTTCTGATCTATTTTCTAAGTTTTTTTTACAACTATGCTGAAGAACTTCGGCCTCAATACAAATCCTTTGCGGGAATCCACTAGCCACATAATAATTTCAGTACTTGCCCATTACTTCTGCTCTGTCTCTTGCCATTCAGACATTTTATTCAGTCTCATAAATTGCCTTTAATCCTATGACCTTCAGTGAAGGACTTCATAAACTTCCAGAAGGCATTTGATAAAAATAACATTAGGCTTTGTTCTCCTGTCCATTCTCTTCCAAAATAAAATCAACAGTGTTGACTTGCCCTTCAGAAATCCTTGGTTTCAAATTTTAAGGTGTTCCATTATTTAGTGCTTAATTATAGAACCATAATTTCCTGAGAACAGATTTAGACTAACCAGCTTGATTTTCCTAACTCAGCTTTCTTAAACAGCAAAGTAATGTTTTCTGATCAAAAGCAACAATTCCCAAATCGAGAGTTTGGTTGTCTACGATATTGTTCTTAACTACTTTAAAAGTGCTGCAATGGAAACTCAGTAGATATGGGGATTAAGTTCATCACTATTATTTGTTTGTGTTATTTCTGGTGTGTCTGAGTTCAATAGTTTGAGATGTTTGTTTCTTATTCTTCTCAAAACAATGACAAAGGAACCATTCAAATTATACACGGATTTTTATTTACAATTTCTCAGATTAGTTTTTAAGGCACCCACTGGTCTTATAAATTGTTGTCTTATTTGCAATTATTGCAAAGAAATTATTTTGATATTCCTTGCAAATTTCTACATGTCCTGTATTTTACTACTTTATTACCTGTGGTTGTTTTTGCATCTTTCCTAATCACCAGATTCTTCATTAATTTGTGTCTTTCTGAATGTTTACCTTTGTTTTTATGATTGCACTTACAGCTCTATTAATAATCAAATCCTTTAAGGGCAAAGAAATTATGGGTATAGGCTGGCTGTGCATCAGAGTAAATTCCTTTTTGAACATCTCACATTGCTGTATTGCGGTTTTAATATTAGCTGTTGTGCCCAATTTATCCTGAACAGTCTCCATTTCATTTTATGGAATTCAGTTTCCTTCAAATACAGAATCTTGGTGGCTGTTTTGTGTTTCTTCTTTTGATTGTTACTGTGTACTTTTTAATCTGCTGGGAAAGAATACAAATATTCAAAAGCTGTCCAAATGGTGATATTGGGGAATTTAGGTTATCCCAGTGTTACTTCAATCAATGTTGGACTGAGGACAAAAGGAAGAAAGATTTTCTGAAATGTATCACTCAGTTTCTGATCCAACAAAAGGGGAGTAGCATTGTTGAATACATTCCTGGGAATGATGTGGACCATCCTTTTAATTCTGAACCAATTTTTTTCTTTTGATGGCGATGTGACTGGTGTAAATAGTATTCAGTCTGCATTGCTCTCATTGCTAATCTATTGCAATGAAAAGCAAAAAAAAACTGCAGATGGAAGTCTGAAACATAAACAAATTGTTGAAGTGTGTGTTTTCTGTAAATTGCTAAGATCTGATAGTCAGAGTAATAGAGCATAATAACAGACCATTCGGCTCAACTTGTCCATGCCAATGAAGGTGCCCACCTAAGCTAGTCCCATTTGCCTTTGTTTGGCCCTCTGAACCTTTCCTATGCATGTTCCTGTTGAACTGTCCTTTAAATGTTGTTATTGTATCTGCTTCAACCACTTTCTCTGGCAATTCGTTCTATATACACACCACCCTCTGTGTGTAAAAGTTACCCCTCAGGACTCATAAATCTTTCCCTTCTAAGCTTAAACCTATGCCCTCTATTTTTGATTTCCTTTCCCTCAGAAAAAGTCTGTGTGTGATCCTATCAATGCCCCTCATGATTTTATGATCCATTCCAGTTGTGTCATTACAACAAAAGGAATGACAATACCAGGATAATAATAGAGAATACTAATCCATTTTCTCAGGATGAGGTTCTGCTGTCCATGTCAGTCCAAGAACCTATTCCAGTATACACCAACAGGTGGGGACATTTTGCTTTCAGCTCTACGTGCATCATAACCCCATCATCTGTTGATAGCTACTTGAGAGCCAAGAATCCCAAGGTGAAGGATGACTTTGGTGTGGAAATATTACTGCTGTTGCCAAGGAACATCCTGCAAAAAGTGAATCTTGACTCTTGGCATATGAGGCTTAGCCAAAGCATGAGCTGGATTAGGCTTGTATTGAAGCAGGGAGGCAGATTTTGATTATGCTATTAGGGAATTCTGAATCAAGGGATTCCTCTGAAAAACATGCACTATCATTGACTCTTCCTGCACTGAGGTCTACACCTGTGGGAGATGCAGGTAGCTGTAACTCCTGAAGGACCTGGTAAAGGAACTGGAGCTGGATATATTTGGGACCATCCAGGGTGCCGAGAGTATCATAGATAAGAGCTTTAGTGTGATGGTCACTCCTAAGGTTCAGGCTTCAGATAGTTGGGTGACCACCAGAAAGAACAAGGGAGGGTAGGCAGAGGGTGCAGGAATCTCCTGTGGACATTCTCCTCAAAAACACTTTTGGAGGTTGTCGGGGGGGAGGTGGAGGGATGGATTTTCAGAGAAAGCAGCAATAGCCAAGGCCACGGCACCATGACTGGCTCTGTGACACAGTGGGGAGGGATGAAGGCAGGCAGGGCTTTAGTGACAGGGGACTCGGTGGTCAGGGGAACAGACAGGAGGTTCTGTGGCCAGGATGGTGTGTTGCCCTCCTTGTTCTAGGATCAGGGATATCTCAGCAGTTGTAGAACATTCTTAAAGGGGAAGCTTAGCACAAATGACATGGGTGGAATTAGGGATGAGGTCCTGTGGACTGAATATAGGGGATTAGGGAAGGAGTTAAGAAGCAGAACCACCACAGTAGTAATCTCTGGATTGCTATTTGTGCCACATATTAGTGAGGGAAAGAATAGGAGGATGTGACAGATGAATGCATCGCTGAAGAATTGGGGCAGGAATTCAGATTTTTGGACCATTGGGTTCTCTTCTGGGATAGGGGTGACCTGAAGACACCTCAACTAGAGGGGGATCAATTAGATTGGCTGGGGGTGGGGGGGCGGTGTGGGATCCTAAGAAGTGAGGCAACTGAGAGGCAGGACAGTGATAGAGAAGACAGCAAAACCAAACTGAACAGTCAGGACAGGAAGGAGCATAGAGGAGAAGGAGGAAAGTCAGTTGGATTACATTGCATTTACTTCAGTGCAAGAGGTATGACAGGTAAGATGTATGAACTTGGGATAGGTAAGTGGGATTGGGATATTATAGCTATTATGGAAACATGGCTAAGGAAATGGCAGGCACGGTAGCTTAATGTTCTGGGATACAGGTGCTTCAGGTGAGATAGAGGAGGAAGAAACAGAGGAGGGGGAGGTCAGATACAGGCAGCTGGGATCAAGTGAATCACTGGAGATGTATAGAGGATGCTGGAGGATGCTCAAAAAGAAAATTAGCAGGGCCAAGAGAGGGTATGAGATGGCTTTGGCAGAGATTATTAAGGAGACTCCCAAGAGATTTTATATTAAGGGAAAAAGAGTGACGAGAGAGAATAGGGCCTCTCAAAGACCAAGATGCAAATCTACATGTGGAGCCACCAGAGATGGGCGGAGTTCTCAATGATTATTTCTCCTCTGGTTTTACCATGGAGAAAAATGTGAAGACTTGAGTACTGGTAAAGTTAATGGAGATGTTGTGGGAGCAACTCGTATCACTGTAGAAGAAGTGTTGCGTGTATTAAGATGTATGAAGGTAAACAGATCTCTAGGTTCAGGTAAGGTATATCCAAGAACACTATGGGAAGCTGGAGAAGAAATTGTGGGAACCCTCGCTGAGCTATTTGCAACATCGCTATCCTCTGGCAGCATGCTGGAAGACTGAAGGATGGCAAATGTTGTGCCATTATTTAAGAAGGGCTGTAAGGATAGACCTAGTGATTATAGATCTGTTAGCCTAACATCTGTTAGGTAACTTTCTGGAAAGCATTCTGAGGTACAGTGACATGCAAAAGTTTGGGCACCCCTGGTCAAAATTTCTGTTACTGTCAATAGCTAAGTGAGTAAAAGATGACCTAATTTCCAAAAGGCATAAAGTTAACGATGACACATTTCTTTAATATTTTAAGCAAGATTACTTTTTTATTTCCATCTTTTACAGTTTCAAAATAACAAAAAA
>JARFYF010000094.1:48451619-48466122 GCA_030265395.1 Rhina ancylostomus | reverse complement strand
AGAGATCCCAATGATCCAGAAATCTAAAACCTTCCCTCCTGCACCAGCTTCTCAGCCACGCATTTAACTGCCACCTCATCCTGTTCCTGCCTTCACTATCGCGTGGCACCGGAAGCAATCCCGAGATTGCTACCCTTGAGGTCCTATTCCTTAGTCTCCTGCCTAGCTCCCTAGCTTGGATTAGATTAAACAAATTTAGAAAATAAAGAATCCATGGCGAAATATCGAAAATATATTTTATGCAAGCTTCCAAAGAATGTAGAAAGTTTCTTTGTTTTCTAAATATGAAAATAAACCCAAGTAAAATGTGCAAAATGATATCCATGTCTTTACTTACACTGTCGAGACAGAATTCAGCTGAATGACATCGCCCTGCTTTCACCATCCAGTCCTGGTGTTAAGTTCCGTGGCGGGCTTTGAACTGTATTTGACGCTTCTGTTGAACCTGCAGGTTCTCCATCTTAGTATTTTAATTGTTGAGTCAGCAACTCAGAGGACAGATGACTCGAACCACGATTTCCTGCAGCCCACTCTCTTTTTCGCCCCTCTTTCTCTCTCCTCGTTAACACATGCACAGTATTCCGAGAAGAGGTAAACTACCAGCAGGTGTGTTGGAACCGGGTATTCACCAATTCAATCCGTTTTCAACTTCAAAGTCAAGGTCAAACTCAAATACAGTTTGTTGCCATATGCGCAAGTACAATTATGCACGGGTGCACTGAAAAATGTACTTGAGGCAGAATCAAAGATACGTTGCATCATATAAACGACAATAACAAGAACAACATAAAAATACAGAAATTGAACTTGTTTTTACAAAGAATAATATAATTCGAAGAAAACAAATGCCTAAGCCCATGTTTGTGCAAAGTGATCAAACTGGTCAATTTGTTGCAAACCTATAGTGATTGGGGTTCGTATGTTTGGATCCAGAATCGAATCGTTGAAGGGAATAAATGTTCCTGAGCCTGGTGGTGTGTGATTTCAGGCTTATGTAGATACGATGAATGGTGGGAAAAAGATGTGATCCTGAAGTATTGGGCTGAATGGGCAGCTTCTTATTTTCCTTCTCATTCACATTGCCGTGCAGATCATGAACCAACCAGGCACGATACTTTCAACAGTACAGTGTAGAAGTTTGTAAAAGGGTACAGTGACAAGCTGAATATTCTTAGTCTCCTGAGAAAGGAAAGACGCTGGCGTGTCTTTATTGTGATTGCATCTTTGTGCTGCGCCCAGGACAGGTCATCGATATATTAACCTCCAGGAATTTAAAGCTGCCGACTGTCTCCATCGCCGATTCATGAATGTGAACTGCAATAAGTTGCCCTCTTCCCCCTTCCGAAAGTCAACTTTCAGTTATTTAGTTTAACTGACGTTGATAAAGAGAGAGAGGATGTTCTTGCGGCATAACTCAACCTGGCGTCCTCTGCTGCTCAGGTAAACAGATTTACCACCAGCTGTGATTTGTCCAACAAAAGTGCTGACGTCGCCGAATTTGCATACAGCATTGGAGCTCTGCTTCGCCACAGAGCCATTTGTGTATAGAGGGTTGAGAGGGGGCGAAGCACTCATTCTTGAGGCGCACCTGGTTAGCTAGCTGGAGCTGTGAGAACGTACAACAGAACAGCATAGGAACAGACCCTTTGTCCCACGATGTTTCGCCGAACTAATTAAACTCGTAATTAGTTTATTACTACCTATTTAAACTAAAGAATGTCCACATCTCTCCATTCTTTGCAAATTCATGGCCCTCTCTAAGAACCACTTAAACGTCTCTGTCACATCTGAATCAACTCCCACCTCTGGCAGTATATTTCAGTCACCGGCCACTCTCTGTGCAGAAAAAAAACATCTTGCCCGCACATCCATTTTGAACTCACCGCCTCTCACCTTAAATGCATGACATATCGTATTAGACATTACGAACACGGGGAAAAGATACCGGCTCTCTGATCTACCTGTCCTTGTCTTTAAACTCGTAGCAGGTCTTCCCTCAGTCTCCGCCGCTGCAGAGCAAACAATACACGTTTGTCTAAACTGCCTTCTTCGCACATACCCTCTAATCCATTCAGGATCCTGGTAAACCTCTTCTACAAGTTCTCCAAATCCTCCATCTGCTTCGTATTGGGGAGACCAGAATTGAATGCAATACTCCAGATGCAGCAGAACTACAGTTTTATAAAACTGCAGCATAACGTCACGACTCTTCAATTCAATGGCTCGATTCATAAAGGTAGGCTTGCCAGGCACCTTATTAACCAGTCTATTTCTGCTATTAACAGCCTATTGAACAACCTGTGTTGTTGGACAAAAATAAAGCCACTTTCTAGGAGTTGTAGACTTGGACACAAATGTCTTCTGTACATCAACGCTGTTAAGAATTTTGTCATCAACAGTGTTTTGTTCCTTTACATTTGAACTCCAAATTTTAAACACCTCCGATTTGGAAGGATTAACTTCCATCGTCAATGTCTCCGCTCATATCTGTAACTGACCTATATTTCACTGTATACTTCAGTCAAGTATGACACGATCCACAGCACCGCCAATTATTGGATCTTCCACAAACTTACTAACCCAACCGACTACATTGTCAACCAGAGGTACGAGTCCGGATCTCTGCGGAATAGCACCGGTCATCGACCGCCAGCGAGGAAGTCCCTTCCACTACTGTCTGCTCTGGCCAAGCAAATTCTGAACTCAAACAGCCAATTCACCGTGGATCACATACATCCTCATCTTCCAGATGAACATTCACGAAGGATCTTGTGAAACGCTTTACTAATATCCACAGAGGCAACATCTGCAGCCTGACCTTCATCAATCACTTTCTTCCCCTCCTCTAAAAACACAATCAAGTTAGTAAGACACGACGCGCACAGATCCATGCTGACTATCTCTAATTGTGACTGGTTTTCTAAGTGCTCATACAATCTTTTTCTCCTAATCATCTCCTGAGAATCTCTACCATTGCCGTAAGATTCACCAGTCAAAGGTTTCCAGAATCATCATTTTCCCTCTTGACCAACGAAACGATATTTGTAAGTCGACAGTCCTCTGGTTCCTCGCCTGTGGCCAGACCGCGCAAGAAGATCTTGGTCAAGTCTCTCGTAATCTCATCACTTGCCTCCCTCAATAACCTGGGATATATCCAATCAAACCCTGGATACTTTTCTACCATAATGTTACTTCAGTGATCCAGTAATACCGCAGAGAAACAAAGGACTGCAGAAGCTGGAATGTTGATGAAAAACAGTATCATGATGGAGGAACTCAGCAGGCAGGCCACATCCGTGGAGAAATGCAGGCCTTTAATGGTTTCTGTCAGCACCCTTCTTCAGGACGAAGATAAAAAAGGCGAAGCCCAATATACAGGAGGGAAATGCGGAACAGTGATCACTGGACAAAAGAGAGGAGGCGGGACGGGCACAATGTGATGATAGGTAGATGCAAGTAAGACAGAGTAATCGACAGCAGCGGAGGAGGTGGGGAGAGCAGATCCACTGGTGAATGGGTCAAAGGTAAGGAAAGAAAGGAAATAACGGTATAAAAATGAGAGAGAGAATTGGCAGGGAAGAAAAGAGGACACATGGTTGGGGGGCAAGGGGTGGGAATGGGTATAGGGATTACTTCAATCCGTAGAATTTCATTTTCACCCTGTTCGTATGCAAGGTTCCAAGATGTAAAATCCATCCAGATTGCTCTTGTTGTCCTCCCGCGAGTGGAGGAAGCCGAGGACTGACATATCTGTGATAGTGTGAGAAAGGGAGCTGAAGTGACTGGCAACGGGGAAATGCAGATCGCGGTTACTGACATAGTGCAGGGGTTCCGCGAAATGGTCACATCGTCTGCGTTTGGTCTCACCAATGTCGAAGAGGCGACACTTGGAGCACCTATTCCATTCGATAATATTGAAGGAGGTGCAGGTGAATCTCTGCCTCACCTGAAAAACTGTTTTGGTCCATGGATAGCGGTGATGGAGCTGGTGAAGTGGCAGGTTTTCCACCTGTGGCGGGGCAGTGAGAATTTCGTGGGATGGGAGCGGGATGGATGAGGGGGGAGAGACCAAGGGAGTCGAGGAGCGAGCAGTCCCTGAGAAAATCAGTAAGCACAAGGGAGGGAACGATATGTTTGGTGGTGGGGTCCGGTTGGAGATGACGGAAGTAGCGGAGAATGATGTGTTGGGTAATTTGGCTGATAGGATGAAATGGTGAGGACAAGGGGGACCCTATCCCTGTTGTGTCTGGGAGGGATGACGTGAGAGCGGAGGTGCGGGAAATGGCAGAGATACGAATACGAGCTCTCCTGAGCACAATCGGCGGGAAGCCCTGGCAAGAGAAAAGTTAGACATCTCGGGTGTGCTGGAGTGCAAAGCCACATCATGGGAGCAGGTGCGGCGAAGGTGGAGAAATTGAGAAAAAAGGCAGCATCCGCGGAGAAATTCAGGACTTTAACGGTTTATGTCAGGACGCTTAGTGCAAGAGACAAGGTGGAAGAACCTGTAATCGAGGCAGCTGTGGGCGTCAGTGGGTTTGTAGAAGATGTCAGTGGATAAGGAATCTCGTGAGTTCGAGACGGAAGATCGAGGAAGGAGAGAGATGTCGGAGATAGTCTAAGTGAATTGGAGAGCTGGATCAAAATTAGTGACGACATTTATGAAACTGTTGAGTTCCGCTCGGGGACAAGAGGTGGTCCAATGAATTCGTCGATAAAACGGAGAAAGAGTTGAAGAATGGAGTTGGAGTATGTTTGGAACGGAGACTGTTAAATGCAGCCAAGGAAGAGGCAGGCATAGCTGGGGCTCATGCGAGTGCCCATCGATACGCCTTTGATCTGTAGAAAGTGAGAGGAATCGGTAAATTGTTGAGGATTAGGATAAGTTCAGCAAGGCAGTGGAGAGTGTTAGTGGAAGGGGGCTGTCTCTGTCACTGGTCAAGAAATACGCTGAGGACGGTGAGGTCGCCATGGTGGGAAATGAAGACATATAGTGACTGGACGTCCATGGTGAAGATGTGTGGGCTGAACATAAAGCTCTGAAAGAGTTGATTTTTCACGAACAAAGATGGGAGGGGATTGGACCAGATGTGACAGGATAGTGACCAGGTAGAACATCGAACATAGAAAAAAATCTATAGCACAATTCAGGCGCTTCGGTCCACAAAGCTGTGCCGAACATGTATCTAACCTAGAAATTACCAGACCTATGCATATCCCTCTATTTTACTCGACTCCATGTACCTATCTAACAGTCCCATGAGAGACCCCATCGTATTCGCCTCCACCACTATTTCCGGCAGCCCATTCCACGTACTTACTACTCTCCGCTTAAAAAAATCTTACCCCTGACATCTCCTCTATATCTACTCCCCAGCACCTTAAACCGATGCCCTCTCGTGGCCACCATTTCAGTCCTGGAGAAAAGCCTCCGACCATCTACCCGATCAATACCTCTCATCATCTTATACACTTCTCTCAGGTCCCCCCTCATCCTCCGTCTCTCCAAGGAGAAAAGGCCGAGTTTCCTCAACCGACTTTCACAAGGCATGCTCCGCATTCCGGGCAGCATCCTCGTAAATCTCCTCTGCACCTTCTCTATGGCTTCTACATCTTTCCTACAGTGAGGCGACCAAAACTGAGCACAATACTCCAAGTGGGGTCTGACCAGGGACCTATATAGCTGCAACAATACCTACGAACATGTTGGCAGCTGTGGGGTTGGGGCCGGGGCTAGGAAACATGCCGGGCTCGGAATCCGTTGAGGTGGGGGCATAGAGGTACCAATTTGAGGCCTTCGCTGAGAACAAACTTAGAGAGGGGATCGTCAGGTAGTGGATGGTAAAGACAGCTGGGGTAGAAGTTGGAACTGGAAGAGAAGGGTGGGGAAGGTGTGGATTGAGGAGCTGGGCTGGTGAGTGGAAAGGGGTGAGCAGTGTTGGAGTGGTAAAGGGGTGAAGAGTGCGATGTAGCATAGGAGGTGGGTGTCAGGGAGGAAATAAGAGGGAGAGCAAGAGATCAGGTCAGGTTTCGAGGAGAGGATAGGGGAGATGGCAGTGGGCTGGTAGAGGTGCAAAGTGGGATGCAGAATTCGAAGCAGATGGGGAAGACAACCAACACTGCCCCTTAATTATATCAAAATGACACAGCATCTTAGCACGCTCTTCACATCTCACTGTTGTCCACATCTTTTTTTTGGCAAATACTGACGCAAAGTATACAATTAAGAATTCGTTCATGTCCTCCGCCTCCAAGCACATGTTTTCTCCTTTATACTTGGGTGGTCCGACCCCCTCCCCAGTTATACTCTTACGCTTAGTGCATGTATGGACCACCTCAGGCTTCTATTTAATCCTATTTATCAGAGATATTTCATGGCCTCTGTTGGATCTCCTAGTTTATTTCTGTAGTTCTTGCCTGGCTTATTTATAATCCTCAAGATTTCCCGCTGATTTTCGATTCCTAAACCTTACATATGCCGTCTTTTTCTTCTTGATTGCATTCACCACGTCTCCTGACATTCAATGTCCCCTGGCCTTGCCATCCTAGTCCTTCCCTCTAAGGGTAAAACACCTGTACTTTACTCTGTGCAACTGGTCTTGCAACACCCTCCACATGTCCGTTGTGGTCCTGGTCACAAACAGCGGTTCCCAATTAACTGTCCCCTTTTCCACACAAATATTGTAAGTTGCCGTGCGTCAATTTATTACTCTCTCGCAAAGTCAATATTTATCCTTATCCACAGCTATCTTCAACCTGAAGGAGTTATGTCTACTGTTCCTTGACAGTTCTAACCATAGAACAACCATAGAACAATTCAGCACAATACAGGCCCTTCAGCCCACCATTTTATGCCGACCATCAAACCACACCTCACACTATATAACCCTTACTTCCCGCATATTCCTCTATCCCACATTCCTCCATGTGCCTATCCAACAATCTCTTGAACCTGTCCAACGTATCTGCCTCCACAACCACGCCAGGGAGCGTATTCCATGCACCAAAGACTCTCTTGGTGAAAACCTCCCCCTGACATCTCCTCTGAACTTCCTACCCATTAATTTAAAGCCATGGCCTCTTGTCTTGAGCATTGGTGACTGTGAACATTCTCCTACTGTAATCGCAGTCAACTGTCCAGACTCATTCCCAACACAATATCCAGTACGGCTCCCCCTCTTGTTCGTCGATCTACATATTTAAGAAACCCACCTGGATGCGCCGAACAAATTCTGTCCCTTTACACCTATTTCACCAAGGAGAACTAGATCTAAATTTTGGAAGATGAAGCCACCCACGACAATAGCCCTGTTGATTTTACACACTTCCTTAATTTACCAACATATCCGTATCTTAATATGCCGAGGCATTTGTGGTTGTGCAGTCAAATCCCATCAGAGTAATTGCACGCTTCTTATTCTTGAGTTCTATCCAGAAATACTCAGTGGATGAGCCCTCCATTATGCCCCCTAAGTGTGCAGCTATGCTCTTATCCATATTTAATGATGTAACAACCCCCACTTTTACTTCCCTCCCTATCATTTTGAAAACATCGAAACCCTGGAACATTAAGCATCCAGCCCTGTCGCTCTGTGAGCCAGATGTCTGCAATAGCCTCAGCATCATAGTTGCATGCACTGGTCCACGCTCCAAGTGCATCACCTTTACCCCTCGTACTCCAACTATGAAAGAAACACACTTGCTCCCGTATTTTCCATCGTGTCTCAGAACTTCCTCCCACCTGTTCTTTCTTACAGACTTAGTGGTTATGAAACCTACCTTCCTCTCAGTCCCTCCACTTTCTGACATGATCTGATTCCTTTCACCGCGCCAAACTCGTTTAAACCCTTCCTAAAGCATTAATGAACGTCTCGGCCTGTATATCGGTTCCCTCAACTTAAAGCGCAAACCCTACCTCTTGTCAGGTCTCCTCTGCCCCAGAAGAGGTTGAAATTTTCCAAGAAACTGAAACGTGCGTCATGTACCATTCTTTAGCCTGTTGTAACCTCTTCCATATTTATATTCCAGCACTGATGAGCAGATGGCACCGAGAGTAATTCACAAATTACTCACTTCGAGGTCCTACTTTTCAGTTTGTTTCTTAACTCTCTGCACTCACTGCGCAGGACCTCTTCCTCTTTTCTCACGTTGTCGTTGATACCAATGAGCGTCACAATCTCCAGCTGCTCAGTGTCCCCCCACCAAGATTTTCCTCCAGGCGTTTCGAGACATATTCGACCCTGGCACCCGAGAGGCAAGACACCATCCTGGCCTCTCCTTTGCGGCCACAGGTATTTGCGGACTTTTTAAACCACTCCCTGTTTCAATCTCAGGTTCACATCTGCTGTAAGAAGACCATTATCATCCCGGTACCAAACAAAAATCGGGTAACATGCCTTAATGACTACCGCCCTGTGGCTTTGACATCCACCATTAAGAAGGCATCTCCCTGGCCTACACTCACCTCTGGAGCATCCAGACAATAAAGAGAGCTACGTTGGACTATTGTTTACTGACACCATTTCCGTATTCTGTACTTTAACTCCGAGAAAACTCACCACCGAACTCCGAGGCTCAACAGCTCCCTCTGCAGCTGTGCTTGACTTTCCGGCCAACAGAACGCAATCAGTCAGAAGAGGCAGAAACACCTGCAGCACAATTATTCTCAACACTTGTGTCCCACAAAGTTATGTACTCAGCCCCTTACTCTGCACAACATACACTAATGACTGCGCATACAGATTCTGCTCTAACCCCATTTGCAAGTTTGCAGGTGAGATCACCACAGTGTTCCGTATCTGAAATAACGATGAAGGAGAGATACCGAGAGTTATGTTGTAATGACAACAACGTGTGCATCAATGTCAGCAGAGCAAATTAGCTTGTCGTTGTCTTCAGGAAGTGGAGTTGTGCACATGAGAGTATTAAGAGCTTCCGGTTCCAAGGAGCGAATGTCACCAATCGCCGATCCAGTTCTTTCCACGTAGATTCCAGAGCAAAGTAAGATCACCAGCGTCTCTACTTCCCCAGGAAGTTAAATAAATTTAGCATGCGCCCCTTGACACTTAGCAACCTTTATAGATGTACCATAGAAAGCATCCTGTCTGGGTGAATCACGGATTGGTATGGAAACTTCTTGCCCGTGACCACAGGAAACTGCATAGATCTGTGGATACAGCTCAGCACATCATAGAAACTAACCTCCCCTCCACGGACTGTCCACACTTCTCGCTGCCGCGGTAAAACCGTCAGCATAATCAAAGACACCACATACCGGGGGCATTCTCTCTACTCCGTCTCCTAACGAGGTAGAAGATACAAAAGCCTGAAACAACGTAACACCAGTCTCCATTACAGCTTCCGTACCGCTAATTAGACGGTTGAATCGTTCTCGAATACGATATGATGGACTGTTGGCCTTACAATCAACCTCGATATGACGATCCAATTTATTGTCTAACTGTAAAGTATTGTCTCACACTTTAATCTGAATTTTGTGTTGATTTCCCTTGTACATCCTCGATGCATTGTGTAATGAGTTGATCTGTATGAACGGTATGTAAGACTGTTCCATTGTACCAAGGCATAAGTGACTATAATAAACGAATTCTAATTCCAATTCCAACTGCAGAGTATCCTTTCCCTCTTGCTCTACCTCGTTTTACCCTTTCCTGATCAGTATCAGAAACGACCATGATGCCACTGATCTGGCTGCTGCTGCAGTGCCCTGATAGCTCATTCACCCATCAGTACCCAAAGGGGTAAATATGCTGTTGAAGTGAATGGGGACAATGGAATCCTATACCATCTGCCTGTTCCCGTTACCTTCCCTGGTGGACACACAACAATCTGCTGTCTGTACATTTGTCGTGACCAACTCACTAAAACTCTTGTCTATGATGCTCTTAGCATCCCAGACGATCATCATAAAGATCAACTCTAGCTCCAATTCCTTCCCGTGGTCACGCAGGAGATGTAGCAGTGCGAACTTCACCCTCATGGAGTCATCCGGGACACTGGCAGTGTTGCCACTTGATACCTTGAAAAAAAGGACTGTGGATATCTATCTTATCTTTGCCCGTATTAATTTTATAAACCTCAAAAGATCACACCTATCCAACCTCCTTCGCTGCATGGAAAACAATGTCATTTGTCCAGTCTATCACAACAACTCAAGACATGGTTTCGAGTGCTGGCCCTCGATTCGGCTCCGTTTATGATGCCTCGTCGTGCAGCTCGTGGAGTCCATGCACTACTAATGGCATAATAACATAAACCTGAGCCCCATCAGGAGCCTAGCATGAGAGCCCTGGCTTCACTTAGCACTAGTTGCCAGAGTATTTGTCAACCTTTGGGTAGACTTTGTCTCCTGACTGCTTAGAGTTGTCACCTCTAGAACAGTGGCGGTTTCGATGTTCCTCTCAGGATATCCAGTTTTTGTGTTTGACCCCACCTCTGAGCCCCGAGACAAGATTCCTTCCAGTAGCCGCCTTCGTTTGGTTCTGAGGAAGCATCCTGACTCCATTCTCGGACCAGTGCGTGAGCTCGCTCTTCGCTCGACATTGTGACAATAACATTGTGGGTCGAAGGGCATTTTCCGTGCTGTACCGCTTTATGGTGAAAAGGGTTTTGTTTGCATACCACCCAGGGAGATCAAGTCCATCAAGTTTGTAAAAGTTAAAGGGAATGCAGAATATAATGTGACAGTTGCAGAGAAAGTGCAGACCTGGTATACAATATAAAGTGCAAATCCTCGATGAGTTCGATTGGTAAATCAAGGGGTTTCTAGTCCCAGCAGTCAATACGCAGAGAGGATGAGAAAACGGTCTTTACAAAGTTGTTTTCCAGGCATTAAAGACAGGCAGGATTGAGCGAAACGACTATTCAGCGGAGAGGCCGTCTTGCAGCTAAAAGAGCCGTGTTTGGAAATTGGTGCTGGGGCTTTGATTCCAAAGGCTTCGGTGAGAGAAGTTTGGGGCGGTAAATCGAGTAAGTACTGGTAAGTTTTTTTCTCAGTTGGGATGGCAGTTTCGAGGTGTCATGCTCCTCCTGCAGGTTATGGGAGATCAGCGACAGTGCTAATGTTAAAGAACTAAACCTGGAGTTGGAGTTAAGATAGTCCGGGATGCTAAAATATCCTCGACAAGAGTTTTATCGAGGTCTTCAATTCTGAGGTGCAAGCCACAGGAAAATTGGTGCCCACAGAAAAAGTCGACGGAGCAGGTAGACAGTGCAGGATTCATCTGTGGCCATTCTCCTCAACAACAGGAATATTCATTTGGATTCGGCTGGGGATGACCAGACAGGGCACAGCAGCAGAACCCTGGTCATTGGCAGTGTGATTTGCTCTGATTCTCATGTGCAGGGTAAAGTCAAACACAACAATAGTGAAAGGAGACTCGATAGTGACGGAGGCAGACAGGACATCTTGTGGACGAGAAACATGTGTTCGTATGCTGCGTTACTTTCTGCGTTCTATGTCTAAGGATGTCTCGGAGAGGCTGAAGAACACTCTAAAGGAGGAGCGTGAGCAGTTTGAGGTCGCTGTGCATATTAGCACTAAAGACAGAGGTCTTTCAGGGACATGGTCATCGGGACGGAAAACAGGGGATGTGGTTCTGCGCAGTAAGTAAAGGGGATTTGGAAAAGAAGCAAAAAGGCATGTGTCATAGTTCTTAGAACTGGCCCTTGATTTGGCTCCTTAAATGCCTTGTTGTACTGCACATGGATTCCATGCTAGACTGATTGCATAATAACACACACCTGAGACCCATCAGGGGCAAAGCATAAGTACCTGGATTTCTCTGGCACCAGTTGCCAGAGTATCGGTCAAAGTTCGGGTATACTCTGGCTCCTAGCTGCTCTGGGTCGTCTACTCTACAGCAGTTTTGTGTTGTCTATTCCTGTTTGAAGATTCCGTTCGTGGTGGGATTCCTACTTAGATCTCTGGGACAAGATTCCTTCCAGCTGCTGCTGGTGTTTGGTCCTCAGGAAGTATCCTGACTACAGTCCTGTACCAGTGTGCCGCATTTGGGTTCTCTGTGAGCTTGCTCTTGCTCAAAATTGTGACAGCATGACTTTGAAGGTAGTTATTTCTTATTTAATTCCAGTGCCACGTGCTAGTCCGGACAGAAATATAAAGATGGATCATATGAAAGCGTCGCTGATGAGGTGGTGCATGCGGCAGAGTTTCATATTCTTCTAGCATTTATACCTATTCTGGTTTATGGGCGAAGTGTACAAGAGGGATGGGTTGCCCCTTTCCTGGAGGGGATCCAGTATCATGCAGGGTCGTTTCATTGGTACTACTCCAGTGGCTTTGAGACAGATTGGCAGGCTAATGGGAAGTTCTTTGTTGCTTTATAAAACTCGACTTGGGCCGCATCTGAAGTATTGCATTCAGTTCTGGTCGTCCCATTGCAGGAAGGACATGTCGGCTTTGGAGAGAACACAAAAGAGGTTTACCAGGATATTACCTGGATGAGAAGGCAAGTGCCAACAGGAGAGGTTGGACAAAATGGTCCTGTTTCCACCAGAACGGCGTCGGGCTGAGGGGAGACATGATAAGCTCAAAAGATGATGAGAGGCACTGATCGATTAAGCAGTCGGTATCTTTTCCTGGTAGAAATGTTTATTAGAAGGTATGCATTTCAGTTGACTATGAGTAGTTCAAATAAGATGTGTGGAGCAAGCCTTTCACGTCGGAAATGCTGGGTGCCTGGACTGCCAGGCCACGATTGGCAGTTGACCAAAACACAATAACGTCGTTTAAAAAGGCGTTTCGATAGGCACACGAATTTGCAGCGTTTGGAGGGATATGGAAACGGGGTAGGCAGAATACTTTAGTTTAGTTAAGCGTTTAATTACTAGTTTAATTAGTTAGGCACATCTTGGGTCGAACCTATTCTTGTGTTGCACTGCTCTATTTTATGTCTATATCGTATGAGGTCCTTTCAAGAGTCTGAAGAAAAAATGGGATAGAGGCTGTCCTTGAGTTTGGCGTTAGGCACTTTCAAGGTTTTGTAACTTCATTTATTAAAAAAGATTTTTGGAACTTTCTATGACTGATGCAGTTTTTAAAGAGTGGGACAAATTAGGTATTACTTGTTTTCAAGATCTGTTTGTTGGAGGAAACCTTTCTTTGTTTGAACAATTGTCTACCAAATATACTTTACTGAAAGTTCAATTTTTTTGATATTTACAAATTAGAGATTTTCTTCGATCTCAATTATATTCTTTTCCTTTGTGTCCTGATAAGAATTTATTAGATGTAATTTTTAATTCAGAACCCTTTCAGGATGGTTCAATATCTAATATTTATGGCAGATTATTAGGAATGAGTAAGGTTCCACTAGATAAAATTAAAAACGCTTGGAAACAAGGGAACAAGATGTCAATTTCCAAGGAAACTTGGAATGAAATTTTCAAGTTGGTTAATACTTCATCATTATGTGCTCGTCATTCTCTCCTTCAATTTAAAGTGGTCCATAGAGCTCACTTGTCTGAAGATAAACTATCCCATTTTTATTCTGATATATCTCCTTACTGTGACAAATAACAGAGTGGCTTCCTTAACTTACATGTTTTGGACGTGTCAGAGTCTTAAAAGATATTGGACAGAGGTCTTTCATACTTTACTTTTCAAAATAAATGTTAAACTTAATCCTCTGACTGCACTATTTAGAATTGTTGGAGAAAAAGATATAACTTTGAAGGCTGATTTACATATTCTGGTTTTTATTTCTCTTATATCCAGGAGAGCTGTATTGCTTAAATGGAAAGTTACTCCACCTACTCATGCTCAATGGTTATGGGATGTTATGTCATACTTGAATCTAGAGAAGATTCGCTGTTTAGTTTTTGAATCTAACCTAGACCTTCAAACCCTGTGGGGACCGTTTCTGACTTATTTTCGAAATTTCTGATCTGGGGACTAAAACGCAGATATTGGTTGACACTGTTATGTTTTTTAAAGGTTTTTCCTTGCTGTTTCTTCTATCTAACAGCTTCGGGTTTTGGTAGTGGGGTAGATTTTTTTTGTAATAAAATATCTTAATTTTTTTCTCCCTTTATTGACTAATTACTATATGTGATAATTGATTTAGAGTATTGTAATCCTAAGTATGATTAACACAATGTATTCAGTAGTATTTTACTCTCTTTCTTGCTGCATGTACTCTGTAATCTTTTCATGGATTTAATAAAAATATTGTAAAAGTATTCGCCAAGGAGAGGGGCCTTGATGACGCTGAGGACAGTGTTGGTAAGGTTAATGTTCCAGAGCATGTAGATGTCAAGAGAGGGGATGTGTTGGAGCTGCTGGAAAATATTAGGACAGATAAGTCTCTGGGGCCTGACGGAATATTCCCCAGGCTGCTGCGTGAAGCGAGGGAGGAGATTGCTGAACCATTGGCTAGGATCTTTGAGTTCTCGTTGTCCACGGGAATGGTACCAGAGGATTGGAGGGTGGCAAATGTTGTCCCCTTATTCAAAAAAGGTAGTAGGG
>JARFYF010000094.1:47965641-47976365 GCA_030265395.1 Rhina ancylostomus | reverse complement strand
CCCTCCACAACCTAAGGCTAACTCTTCCCAGCTCTGACAAAGAGTCTTCAACTGACTCATTGACTCTGTTTCCCTCTCCACAGATGCTGCCTGACCAGCTGAGTGTTTCCAGTGTTTTGTGCTTTGAATTCATATTTCCAGCGCCTTCAGTTTGTTGATGCTCTCTTGCCATTGCTCCCCCACAGGCCTGTCAGGTTTCGGACGGCATTTGTCAGCACTCTCTCACTCCACCCTGTCACATGTGAGAAACAAGAGTATTGTCTAGTCTGAGTTGGAGCAATTTGATTAAATAAATGGCAGTTCAATTCTATTGGTCAGTACATGTGCAAAAAATTTGAGCGTGTTGGTCAGTAATAAGTTTAACCCTTTGGACATGGGCAAGAGCCCTCTTTCCGTGGTCTGTGACTCTATATTTGTTCGAAGGTGCAGAGGTGATGGCTCTTTCCTTCTCATCCACCAGCTGGTTCACAGCATCCCAAACTGAAATCATATCCATTCCAAAACTTCTCTAGGAACAGAACTTTATTGTTAAAACTCATCACCCAATTTTCAAATTTTACCAAACTTTGATCACCCTGAAACATATGCTTGTAATATTTTTTAAGGCAGGTTCCAGGAATTACCACATCACTTCATGCATGTTGACTGGGGTATAATGTCTCTTAGAGTTATGGAAACTGGTTGAGTGTGGTCCCTGTTGCTTTGGATGGAATCTCTAGAGATCGTGCACTTGCTTAAGCTGGTGTGTAAAATGTTCATTTTCACAATGGTGAAAATGTGGTTCCTGTTCTAGGCTGCTTGAGCAGAGTTGGGTTAGGGTGAGAAAGTGTTATGTTCTCGCAGCTTCTGTAGAGCCATTGTCCTAATGTCGATACTGGAAGCTGGCCGTCCTCCCTTCCAACTGGGACTGCTTTGTGTTGTTGTGGAAGAGCAAGTGAAAATATCGCAGTATCGAATTGCAATGACAGTCTTAATTGCAAAGCACCCACATGTGGTTACAGATGGATGAATTCTCAGCAACTAGGTGCTAATTCCAGAGCATTTCATAAATATTCTGGAAGTACAAATATTTTGAATTACGAAGAGTATTATGTTACTGCTCTGTTCCTAATAAGGAATCAGTCAAAGAAAATAAATTGTGGAACAGCTACTGTGAAAAAGATTAAAAAGTAAATGTCGTTCTTGGATTTAACGTGGGCTAAATGGGGTTTGACTCTTCCTTCAAATTCCAGTTTGCAGAAATAAAAGCAGTGCTGGCAGTGTGGGAAACCCTTGCTCTGATTTCCTGCCTGGAAATCCTCCCACTCACTGCTGTCCTCGTCGGACTGAGTAAGTACTGAGGCCAGCAGCACTAATCGTCCCTGAAATGCTGAGTCTGGTTCCCTCCCCACAGACGCTGCCTGACCTGCTGTGTGTTCCCACCACTTTCTGATTCCAGTTGTTTAAATGTGTTTACAAATGAAGGGATCACTCTGGTAATTCACATGTTAAATCGACAAGAGGAGTTAAATTCATCCTAATTGGATTTTATATTTGGAGGTATTTTTAAATTAAAATGATCTTTAGTTGAAGAGTCACCGATGTTCAGATGCAAGCTGATAGTGGGAACAAGCATCAAAGACCACCTCCAACAATGGGGAGTCTAACTGCCCATTCTGATATTCAATGGTATGTCTCCCCCACCATTGACATCACAGGGGAAACCCTTAGACTTGAACCGAGCCAGATACCTACTGCTCAGGGGCTGGGTACCCTGCAGCAGGTGACTTGCCTCCTGATACTCCATGGCTCTTCCACCATCTACGTGAGAAGGTGCCTGCATCCACTTGCCTGCATAAGTGATAAGGTGAAATATTTTTATTAGTCACATGTACATCGAAACAGCATGCGTGGAGTGTTCTGGGGACAGCCCACAAGCGTCGTCACATTTTGGCGCCAACGTAGCATGCCCACAACTTCCTAACCCGTACGTCTTCAGAATGTGGGAGGAAACCGGAGCACCCGGAGGAAACCCACACAGACACTGGGAGAATGTACAAACTCCTTACAGACAGCGACAGGAATCAAACCCCGATCACTGGCGCTGTAATAGCGTCACGCTAACCACTATGCTACCACGTTGCCCCAAACAGGTTTCCTGAACAGTCTTAGGGAATAGGACTTCTGGGCATTTTGATCTTGCCTCAAATGAATTTCCTGCATCTCCAGTTCACACAGTACCCCAAAGGGGGCAACAAACATCCTTGACAATATGGAGTACAACTCACCTGAATTTGCTGTACAAACTTGCAAAACCCTCTGAATTTCCCAGCCAGCTTCCACATTTGCTTGCGGAAAACTTAAGATGTGATAAGTGAGTGAGTAGTTCTTTCAATAGTACAGCTGCAGTGAGTGGAGCATCATGAAAACATTGGTCTGTGAGCAACCAATGTTTTTTAATCAGCAAAATGAGATCCAGTTTCAGCTGCCAGCACTCCAAAGGAGCTTTGTACAATAACTAATGCCACTTAGTGTCGTCCCATGTGCCAAATGTCTGACATACACATTTGACAGCAGAAGTGCTAGGTTGTATTTTACAAACTGTGTGGTTGTTGCAGAATGACTGTATTTTCCCAATTTTCTTACAAAGCATCAAAATCAATTACTTCATAGTTAAAACACAGCACTTTGCAATCCAATTTTTACACAGTTATATTGTCAAAAAAACTAGCCTGAGTATTTTAGGGAAGTTGCAGCAGTTACATGTTGACCTCCTGGCAGTTCCCCTAACCCTCAACCCTGGCACGTGCCAGCAAATCAAGGATTTCCATACATAAAGTACACAAACATAGAAGTCCATAACTTTCCAACAGCAGTTCACCAATGTCATTCTGACTAAACTCCACCATTGGGCTCCCATGGAATCGGGTGACGGAGTTAAACCTGGCACAGAAACCATTGACTTCAATGGGAGGAAGGGCTATGGCAGACTAAAGTAAGAAGTAGGTAATTAAAATCATTTAAATTAATTGTGTTTAGTTATATGTTTTAGTATTGTTAAAATGCTTAATAGTTTGATTAATTTTAATAGGTTTTGAAATGTTTATGAATGTAAGAATCATTCCAGAACATTCACACTGTTTTGACAGGTTTGGCACCCAGCTAAGTGAGTGACCTGCAGTCAAATTATTTCAGAATTTTTGTGGCTTGTATCAATATGCGTCGGGTCCTGCTATAGTACCCTGTTTTGCTGATGAGGTAGGAGCTGGCTTCATGGAATTTGCTGATTAGAGGTTCGTAATATAATTGTGAACTCAGCAGGTAGGTCACAAGTGAGCTGGCAGAAAAATCAAGGTTGTTTCATTTAGTTTTTGATAGCAGTAATTTTTCACTTCTTCCTTCTCCTTTGATCTGTGTGCAGTCCTTGTTCTGCTATTCTTGAACACACCACCCAGTCTGAATCAACATTGCAACACACATATGGACCATAGACTGGAGGGCTAAAATTGTCAGAGAAATTAACTGGATTTTCTAGGTCACCTCTTCACTCAATGACAAAAGGGTAAATTCCACTTGTACAATAACTCCCCGGAATAACTTCATGCCTTTAATATAGTCTGCAATTTGCAACTTTTTACTGGGATATTCATTTCACACTTTCAACTTTCAAACATGTGTTAAGATTGAGTCAATAGTACCTCAGCCTTCAGTTAGTATCCATCATCTTTGATGAATTTATTGCCCACAAAAGTGGTTCCCATCATTCAAGTCATTTGTTTTGCCCAGACTTTAAAATGTTGGATTTAATTTTGCTTGTTAAAAAATTCTTATTTCTCTCTCAAAAATACCAAACAAATTAGCTATCTATTTTTCAAAGAACCTGGGGGAATATCACGGGGCTTTAATGGTAAACTACATGTTCTCATCCATCAGTTCCTTTCTATAAATCTTTTCCACAGGTTTTGACTGTGCCAGCCTGTGCCGAAGCTCCATGGTCTGTTTGAGCTTGCAAAATTGAGTGTGTGTACTTTCATATCATACGATAATACTTTTCAGCTATTTGATTGGAGACAACCAAACATGAAGGGTTTCCCTGAATATCAGATAGCTAGTTGATAGTTAAACATGTTGTAAGATAAGTGTCAGGAAATCTGTATATTTGGGAAAGGGGCTAATCTAAAAGCACATAAAAAATAAACTACATGAAATGAAAAAGGCCATACTGAAGGTAGGTTATATGCATCCCTTTTGTGCATCTTTGGCTCTTATATGAAGTTACACTATTCTGTATTAGTGGATGACTGCCAGTAAATAAATTGCATGGAATCTACAGGATATAAATAGGCCATTTGATTCAAGTTGTCTAAGTATTCATTGTCCAATATGTTTCCATTTAGCCCACTTCATCAGATTTTATTTGTCATATCATTCTGTTCCTTTGTCCCTCGTATGTGTATCTAGATTATCTTTTCACATACCTCTTCTATCCTTCTCACTTACTCTTTGTAGTTTCTGTTTGGATAAAAGAGAAGCCTTACTTCTTGTGATTTGTGAACTTGTACCTTGTGCTCCTCATATTCTTTCAGACTCTAATTATCCAAGTAATATGTGCCTTCCTCATGCTTTCTACCAAAATGTACCGCCTCACAAATGTATTAAGTTACATCATGTCTATTTTGAAAGCTTTTTTTTATTTTGATCCTGTTTTCCATAGTGTTAAATAAAATGCTAATTTATTGGTATTTTTAAATATTGAAATTGTACTTCTAATTCCCTAAACTAAAACTTTTATGGAAATTATGAACAACATTGATCACAGCACTGATCTCTTTGTTCTTAAAATCTACTTATATTATTCTATAGCCATCTTTCAATCCTGCGACTTGCACCCTGAATCCACACACTCTAACTTTAGTCATGCTCTTACTATTATAATACCTTTTGAAAATTCTACATCACATCTATTATTGCTCCTGTAAGGTTCAATAGGCTGGTGGAGCTTGACCTCCCCTTTTGAAATCTATGCTCATTATCTTTTATAATATTTTTGGTGTGTTGTTAATTTAAAAAATAGCTGGTTGACAACAGATATAATCATTTAATACATCAGGTATTAAGGAATATTTCATTTTTATATTGAATTATTGCAAAAATGTGAGGAATGTGCTGTGTATAATATTACAATTCAATATAGCTGGCAGACTTCTGTCTTCTCCAGGCTCAAAAACACCTCGGTGAGAAACTGAAAATTGATATTACTGTATGTCACTCATGGCACAGAGATAGTTCAAAACCTGGTTCTTTCTGATTTACCATGATTTTTGCAGCAGCAATCACTATAAGTCATACCTTTTTTGAACCGGTAACCACAGATGACAATAATGACAGTTACTGATAAATACTGGTCTTTGGTACAATAATTAGATTCCTCTTATTTTATAAAACTTGATAACAATACAAGTAGTGTTATTCCCATGATAAACTTCTTTTAAATATTTTTGCAATGTTACTTCCAGTGATGGATTTACAGTAGTTTCTATTAAGGTGCAATAGCTGCTATCTTTGTTCTTCCTTTCTCCTTCTTCAAAGCCTTTCTTGTGTCCTCTTATCTGCTGTGAATCTTCAGCAACATACTTGTGATCCCCATGTTATAAACAGTTTTTTTCCCATTGTCATAGCTCCTAATGACCCGTGATGCTTATCATTCAGCAGTGTTCACATTTAAAATCAAAGCTGAGCATCTCATAAATATCCTCTGGAGTTGCTGCAGTCCCCTTAGCAACACAAAAGAACTTTTTCCTCAGACTCTTAACTCAGTACTTTAAATGTTTATTTTAATCTGTATCATTAAAATGAGATACTTTCTGTTACTCATTCCACATAGTTCATTGTAATTTTTTTATGGGAACACAATAAATTCTTTGTATTGTTTCACAGGTGTAGAATATGCATTTCTGTTATATACCTTTCTCTCATATATGCAGAATTATCCTACAAAGTATGTTCTATAATATCAGATATTGTAGTTCCATCAGAGCAGAAAGAAAATAACTTGTGTAATTGTCACCCCTCTTATTTATTTTCACATATTTAAAAGATAACTACAAAAGCCAAAACTATAAGTGCCCAGGTACAGATGAATTTCTAACTGCCAGGAAAACCTGCAGGACACTTGTAGCTATTCCTAATATCTAACTAATTTTTTGAGTATATTCAGTGTTCAGTTATCAAATTGTTGGTGCCCTTGTTCTAAATGAAGGATTAAGTAATAGATAGAAGGATCTGGAGAATCAATCTGAGCAATCTGTTTAGTGGAGTTCACTGATTAGTGCATGACAAGTTTGAGTAAGAAATAAACTACTGTGCCTGTTGGATTCAAGACTTTTAATGACACAAATAAAGCCTATGTTTTGGAAGGCAACGAAAGAACAGTGATAATGAAGCTCTTGAACAATTTCTTTATTTAATAATGGTTCCTATTGTATTTTTCTGCCTTAACTCTCAAATGGTTTGAACTAACTCACTACTTAATGCAACAATGTTTGAATTTTCATGTAGTCTATTACTTACTGAAATGTATGTCCCAGTGTTCACTTGTGTATTGTTCTGCTTACTAATGTCACAATCTTTGTGTTATCCCTCTTCCCCTCTTTCTCTGCTGCAGAGATGAAGATAGTAGGGTGTAAGTCTGCAATGCCTGTTTGTTTGCAGTGTTCACACTGCTTGCTTTCTTCATAACTATACATTGCACTTTAGAGGCATGTGTGCAGCAATACTCATGTCAAGGCTACTCCATTTGCCTCAGTAAACAACCATTTTATTACTCTATGGCTGGACTACATTGGCTGCATTGCACATTTTTCAAATATGAGTGTCATCCTACATGCTCTACGACCACAGCTTCATTGCACCATTGTAAAATAAATGTATTTCTAAAGAGACATTATCTTTTATATAGTGTGGAGAGAGCTGTTAATTTAACATTGAATGATTAAAACAGAATTTTACAGCACTTGTAATCCAGTAACTTAGATCAAATGTGTAAAAAAAACTCATTGCTGCAAGAAAAATAAACTCAGTTTAGCAACTTGTACAGGCACCTTAAAAGTCCTGGCCATTGCATTGTATGCTAGCCCTCAGTATAGAATTTTTTCCAGACTCCCCACAATGTAGCCTTAGGCTGCTAGGATGTGTTTATCTTGTGAACTGCATTCCACAGGCCACAAGCAAAGACATCCAGTGAGGAGAGTTAATATTCTAGCTGCTAGATCCTCTCCAAATGTGAGAGGGTTATCTAGAAGTGGACAGTCTATGTCTACAGAGTTAATGTTAATAATGTATCCTTAATGCTGGTGGACAACATGGAACATACACCTCAAGATGGCACTTGTCACTTCTGAACTTATTGGCATTTATCTCATGAATTTTTTGTAATGCCAACAAAAATCACAGTTGAAAGTAGCAGCGTAAGTTAAATGCAGTGCTTGGAATTGTGCACAGAAGGCAATCAATGTTAGGGTTCAGTGACTGACTCTTCACTTCTGACAATTGCCCATTCAGTGTTTCAAAGCTTTTCTCTTAGTCATTCCTCCTCTTGAGCATTACTGTGCTCAAGAATAATAGTGTCAAATTTTCCTATCCATCACTGCAAAACATTATCATCACTCAATGGAAGCAATACTAATTAAAGGTGCTTCTTAAAACATTGTAGAACAATGATATCATGCAATGTTACTGTTCAGTTCTCAGCCCAAATAACAGCAGCTCCTCACTGCAAACAGCAGGGATTTTTTTTCTCCATGTGAAACAGGGCCAGGGTCTGGGCCTTTGGGAGAATGTTGCAACAGTACTGAGCGAATCATGGCTTACCCATCTGCTTTTTTTCACCAGTTTTTGGATGGCTTGTTCTGCTGTTTCCTGCTTCCCCCCTCCCTCTCCCTCTTTCCACATGGCAGCCCAACTGCGGGGCTAGGCCTCGACACTGGGCCTGGAGCTGATTTTATCCAGCAGGTTGAACTTGGAATCTTTGGTCCTTAGACTGCAGTGAACATAGGCATTTGCACTGATTTCAAATTCAGTGCCAGTTACTTGAAAAAAGATGCTGTTATTATTTCTTACTGCTTACAGCAACAACTTTTTATCATCGCTCTAGAACAACGGCTATACTCAGATATTGGGCTGTGAGCTATTCACACTAATAGCTTCATGTGATGTATTCACATTCTTCTGTCGCATTTTTCACTGAATAGTATATTATATTCAGATGTAATTCTAAAGCTCTTATTTTACCCCAAAAGTATTATACTTTCCCATTCTCATAACTCCTTACATCCTTGAAGCATGCCCCCATTACTTAATTTTAATTTGTGGGAACACGGTCTCATTTCCTACATCTTCATTACACCAGCCAGGAAAGACATATGTGGTTGGGCATAATTGAAAATTTGAGATATTTTACACTAGTTCAGATTCTTTCTTACTTTGCACTTGATAAATAACTGTTAACATTTGTCTACAGTGCCTCTGAGATCATTTTCTTTCTAATACACTGAGAGGCTCATTAAAATGACTCAAATACTGCAGATTGCTGCCGTATATAAAGATATTCCATTTGCTTTAAAAAGATACCGATTTTAATGCACATTTGCAAAATTGTCCCTGGCATCTAAGTAGATCCAGGAAGTTGACCTTGACTATTAACGTTATGTACAGCAACAAAATTTGCATTTCACTTTACAGTCAGTAACAATCCATAAAGCCAGTAGGACGGCACAGTTAGGCAGCTAGTAGAGCTGCTGCCTCACATTGCAAGAGATCCAGGCTCATTCCTGACCTTGGCTGCTGTCTGTGTGGAGTTTACACATTCTCCCTGTGACCATGGGTTTCCTCTGCGTGCTCTAGTTTCCTCCCACATTCCAAAGACATGCAGGATGGTAGGTTGATTAACCACTGTAGTTTGCCCTTACTATGTATAGGTGGGTGGTAGAATCTGGGGGAAGTTGATGAGAAAGTGGGAAGAATAAAAAATGGGATTAATGTAGGAGTATTGTAGATGGCTGGTTGATGGTCGATTGGATTCAGTGGGCCAAAGGGCCTGCTTCCATGCTATATCTCTCTATGACAAAATAAACAAAGGAATTAATGTGATTATGCTTGCTATGTTTGCTAAACAGTAATCTGCTGTGGACAAATTCAGTTCTGTAATATTTGAATTTCAAAATTTTCCACTAATCAACTAATCAATGCAATTGTTGCTTCTCGCTGCTGACTAATTTCAGTAGATAACATTTCCAGAGCCAGCCTGGGCTCAAAAAATGTCATTAGTGAGGCTTTCCTGATTGCTCAGTCTTATTTATCGGACCACATGGCTCTTTGAATTAGCTAATTGCAGTTGATTTCCAGTGTTTGGCAATAACAGCCTCTGGGCTAGGATGGAAGAAATTGGCCAAGTTCCCACACCATCTGGTGTCTCTCTCCATATGAACAATTTCACAGCAGATACCATCTTGCTTTTGAAGCTATTAAAAAGGAATTCCATGAGGTGAGCAAATATGGGTTTAACTAGAAATATCGTATAACTAGAGATGCTTTTCTTCAAATAATTTCAAGTACTGACCAGTTACCCAGAGCTTAAACAAAACTAGTAGGTCAGTGTTCCCACATACTTTTGTACATCCAGCAGCACCTATTGCATGCTGCTGCTAGTTCATTTTTCAATCTAATTTCAATCTAATTCCCTATGCTAATTAGAGTGTAGAATATAATTGCTGGTCAAAATTACAGGAGGTAGGGAACAAAACCATCTTATTCCAGTGGGATTATATTAACTTTCTGCCTCCTTCATTACCCTCCAGGATTGCCTCACGTAGAATGAGAATCATAGAAACAAATCAAGTGATCCATAATAAAAATCAAATTCTTGGAGGAACTCTTCGAGTTGAGCAACATTTCTGGGAGGGAAGCAATTGTCGATGTTTCAGGTCAAGACAGAGTGGAAAGGGAAAATAGCTGGTATGAAGAGGGAGGGGGAGGGTGTTGATTGGTGGCCTGAGGCTGGGTGAGGGATGATGGGAAGGAACCATGTAGGGGAGAGAGAGGGGGGTGTAGAGTTGGGAGACAGAGGTAGGTGAGTGGAAGCAGGCAAGACAAAAAAAAAATGGCAGATGGAGCCAGGTGGGAAGATGGGAAGATGAAGATGGAGAAAGGCTGGAGGGCAATAAATGGATCCAGTGGGCTACTCCAGCCACCCACCACACATTTCCATCCCCCTCTCCTTCCTGGTTCCAACCACCTACAATTGATGCATTTCACCCATCCGATCCCGTCCCCCTTCTGGTTCCAACTGGCCTTCATCTCTCCCTTAAATACTTCCCATTATCACCTTCCTTACATCAGATTCCAGCACTGGTAGCCTTTGTGCCCATGCTCATCACCCTCCAATCTCTGTCTCCACCTTTTATCTCTCCACTTACTACCTGGCTCCATCTGCCCTTTGTGTTTCCTTGTCTGCTTCCTCCTATCACCCACCTGCTCCTTGTCTCTCCCTCCCTCCCTCCCCCCTCTTCTGCCTGGTTCCATCTGCCCATCATCCCTCATCGGGCCATCTCACTTACTGGCCTCTGTCTCATCCTACTCCCTCTCCTTATACCAGCTATCTTCACACACAGTCCTGATGCAGTATCTCAACTCAAGATGTCAACAATTCCTCCCCCCCCCCAACAGATGCTGCTCCTCTAGCAGTTTGT
>JARFYF010000094.1:47894873-47906204 GCA_030265395.1 Rhina ancylostomus | reverse complement strand
TTCTCTCCTGGATTGATATAGACCCTTTTGTTTAGTTTTTATTTAACATGTCTCTCATATGTTAAATATTGAAAAGTTAAGTGCAAGTGCTTGGAGTCTGATATTAAAAGCAGAATATTCTGTAAATGTAAATAAATCAGGAAGTATCTCAAAAGTAAAAATTATTTTTCTGAAGAGAAGTCTCACCTTTTAACAGCACTCCTCTCTCAGACTTGCTGCATATTTATGGTATCTTCTGTTATCAGCTTATTTTTGTATGTTCTCATATCCCATCACCCTCTCCAGATGACCTGGTGCCACACTTGCCTTCCCAGCTAAGTATGTAACTGGCAGCAGAATTCATGGGAGTATCTGGAGTCAGATGTCAAAAGATAAAATTCAGGAAGTGCTCAGAGGAACCAACTTCCAACCAGAATTATTATGTTCCCATCTGCATCCTTCAACTCAAAAGCCAACAAGTTGTCCCTAATTCTTAGATAGTTAAAAAGTTAAGCACTCAGAAATTGAAATTTAGCATAATCAGTGAGATAGGTAACCATGGTAAAAGTTTCCAACAATCGGTAATCCCCAAAAACCAGTTGCTTAGTGCCCATTGTATAGCAGTGTTTATTTTCAAATGCATCAGTACTGCATATTGTTAGGGACTGTTCTTATATCCTTGAAAATAATTGTTGGGCAAGGTCAGTTTAAGGCAAGCATATTACTGAATAGTGTGAGTTAGTCCAGGAAACAGTTTTAACAGTGTTCTTGATGGGCAGTAACCACTCTGGTAGCATAGCTAATTAATAAACAAAATATAAGCATATCATTGAAGTAGTCCATCTGTATTGGTCATTCAGAGTGACCATCTATAATCCAATTTCACAGGGTTTGGTCCCAGGGCTTTATTGTCAGTCCAATATGGTGGTCCTCTGTGTACAGATAAAGGTTAACTTGAGGGTTCTATAATTAGTTGTGCTAATATTTAAATTAGTGAAGGTGACAATGTACAAGGCATTAGCAGAATATCATTACATAAATAAATTTCATTGTATGGTAGATGTCTGCGATAAGGGTAGTTGGTGAAACTAAGTGGTCTTCAGTTCCTGCCTTTACATTTATTTCAGGTTTGCCATAGTACACAGCCTATTTCTGGGGCTAATAAAAACACAAAGTTCTGGAAACATATAGCAGGTCAAGCAGCAACTGTGGAAAGAGAAATAAAGATAATATTTCAGGTCAAAGACCCTCTATCAGAACTGAGAAAGAGAGAAAACTAGATTGTTTTAAGTGCAGAGAGAGTGGGGAAGGGATGGATAGGACAAGTGAAGTATCTCTGATTGGGTGAGGCTTGGGTTGACTCAGGGATAAGTTGTAGATAAAATTGTCTAGTCGATAGGCTAATGATGGTGGTTATAGGGTAAGAGGAGGTAAACAAAATAATGTAAAAGCTGTGAAATGCAGATCTGTAGGAAGCGCCCTGCAGGTCAGGCCCTAATAGTGGAGAAGAGAAAAGGGAACCAATATTACATCAGATGACCTACAGCAGAACTGACCAGCTCTGATCAAAACATGGGAAGTGAATTACCTGAAGTTGTTGAATTCAATATTGAGTCCAGAAAGCTACAAAGTGTCCAGCTGGAAGATAAGATGCTACTCCTCAAATTTATATTGGGTAAAAGCACAGGAGGCCACAGACAAGTCAGAGTGGGAGTGGGATGGAGAATTAAAGTTATAGGCAACAGGAAGCACAGGATCACCCCTGTTGATTAAACATGCATACTCCTCAAAGCAGTCACCCAGTCTGCATTTAGTTTCCTCATAAGGAGACCATAATCTGAACACCAAATGCAGTACACTAGATTGGATGAAATATGAGGTGAATCGCTACTTTACCTTGAAGGAGTATTCCTGGGGTTGCTTTGGTTCCTCAACTTGTGATGATCCACTTTTTTCATTTATGTTCCATACTGTTTAAAGGGCACTTGGTTCCCTTGCATGTTAATCTAAATCAAAAAAAACTCAACACATTCATCATGGAATAGCAATACAAAACATTTCAGTGTTATTTGTCAGAAACCTATATACAAATGGGACTTGTCCATTCCAAACTTAGGCATCAGTCCACAGGCTGATCTGCTTGAAGATGGCACCAAATCCAAACTGGCAGAAGACATTCTCTTTGTAAATTTCTATTATAATAAAACTAATTCCCTGTCTGGTAGAAATCTGAATAAAAAGTGCGAAGAAAGACTTCCACACATTAAGTGCCTTTTGTGACTTCCAAAAGCATTTGGAAGCACTATTTTGCACTTAAAGTACTTTTGAAGTGATATCAGTGTTGCACTGTAGGAAATGTAGGAGCTAATATGCACACAGCAGGTTCCTACTAACAGTAATGCATTAATGACCAGTTGATCGATTTGAGTGAAGTGGTTTGAGGGATCAATTATTCGACAGGATACCAGGTGAACTTCCCTCTTCTAGTACTGTGGCATCTTTTTTGTCAATCTGAGGGGACCTTAATTTAACATCTCACCCAAAAGACCACACATTACTCCCTCGCAATATTTCATTTAAGTGTGGAGCTAAATTTCTGTTTTCAAATCTCTGGAGTGATACCTCAACCCATAAACATGTAACAAAGGAGTACTACCTGGAAGTACTACTGGGAATACTATTTGGTGTAAGTACTAGCAAGTTAAAAGTTACTGATATATGTAAATGACTTGGATGAGAACGTGGATGGATAGGTTAGTAAGTTTGCAAATGATACAAAGATTGATAGCATTGTGGATAATGTAGAAGATTGCCAAAAGATACAATGGGACGTAGATCACTTGCAGATATGGGCAGAGAAATGGCAGATGGAGCTTAATCCAGCCAAGTGTGAGGTGTTGCACTTTGGGAGATCAATTGTAAAAGGACAGTACACATTTAATGGCAGGACCCTTAACAGTGTTGATGCACAGAGGGATCTTGGGGTTCAAGTCCATAGCTCCATGAAAGTGGCTGCACAGGCTGATAGGGTGGTAAGCAAGCTCTGACTAGAAGAATGAGAATCAGATGAGTTCTGTTCCACCCAGTGAGAGCGACAGTTGAGAAGTGGTGAAGGAAGATGGTGTCAAAGGTTGATGGCAGCCTGAGAAGGACAATGAGGAATATACAGGATTAGAGTCACCCTGCCATTATAGCATGTCCAGAAATTCAGTTGGAGAGATTTAAAAAAGGGATTTGAGATAAATTGCAATACAGTGGTGCAATGAGGAGAGCTGCTGTCTCACAACTCCAGCGACCCAAGTTTAATCCTGACTTCCAGTGCTATCTGTTTGAAGTTTGTACAAACACCTCTGAACTGTCACTATCACTGGGTGGAACAGCACTCATCGGATTCTCATTCTTCTAGTAAGAGCTGGAGAATCGTCTGCATTAGTGTCCATTGCCACATCTATACCTTTACTTCTAATGTTCCCCCAAAGATCTATCACTGGCCCATTCCTTTCTTCAGCATCATCCATAAACATGACATCAGCTTCCAGCTGCATATTGATGACTCCCAGCTTTATCTCACCATTACTTCTGCCCCACAACTGTTTCTAAATTGTCAACACTGTTAGTCCATTATCCAATACTGGATGCACAAAATGTATTTCCAGCTAATATTAAGATTGAATCCATTACCTATGATTGCAAGAACATAACAAATAGAAGTAGGAGTAGACTATTCAGCCCTTTGCACTTGCTCTGCCATTTAATAAGGTCATGGCTAATCTTTTACCTCAATGTCACTTTCTTGTACTAACCCCACATCTCCTATTATCCAAAATATACCAGTCTCTCTTGAATATACTCAGTGACTAAGCCTCCACTGCCCTATTGGGCAAACAAACCCTTGATCATTTTATTCTCATCTCATTCCTGAATGGCTGACCCTTCATTTTGAGTCCATGATCTTTAGTTCTAGATATCCCAGCCAGTGCATATTATTCCTGCATCTATCCTGTCAAGCCTGAAGAGTTGTGTATAATTCAATGAGATCCTGTCTCATCATTCCAAGCTCAAGGGAGTATAGGCCCAGCCTATTTAATTTCTTCACACAGAACAATCTTCCCATCCCAGATATCAGTCTGGTGAACTTTTGTTGCGCTCCCTGTATCACAATTATATCCTTGCTTAGACAAGGAGACTAGACCTGCATGCAGTATTCCAGCTGCAGAATCAACAAGGCCTATATAATTTGAGTAAGATATCTATTCTCTTGTACTCAAATTCTCCTGTAATAAAGACCACCATATCATTGCCTTTCTGATTACTTGCTGTACCTGTTTGTTAGCCTTCAATTATTTATGAAAAAGGATACATAGGTCCCTTAGGATATCATCACCTTTTATCTCTCAATGTTTAAAAAATACTCAGATTTGCAATTTAGTCCTTTCCCAATCTTTATTCCGTTGTCCCATCTCCATTCCTCTCTTTGACACTTGTCTGAAACTAAATCAGACAGTTCACAGATGGTTTAAAATTTGGTCCTGAGCTGAGGTTAGGCCATAAATCTATGCCATCTAGTTTAAAACATTGCCTCACCTCATCTGCTACTGAAAACCTTATCCATGCTTTTACACAGAAGCACAATACTACAAATTTGAATATTTGAAATGAAAACAATACGGGTTGGAAATACTCAGCAGACCAAGCAGCATCTGTAGAATGAGAAACAGATCAATGACCTTTCATCAGATCCTTTCATTGACCCAAAACATTAACTCAATTTCCCTCTCTCCACAGATGCTGCCTCATCTGCCACGTATGTACATTGTTTTCTGCTTTAATTTTGTTCATGCCTTTGTTACCTTTCAACTTTCCCAATGCACTGCTAATTGGCCTCCCACTTTCTCCTCTCTATAAACTTGCCATCACTCAAAGATCCTGTTCACCATCATCTTTCTGCGTGCAAACCTACTTTGGCTGTGGGATAAGCAGCATATCAATTTTAAAATTCTCAGCTCTGTTTTCAGTCTGTCAATGGTCTCATCTTTTCCTTTCTCTATTTTTCTTCAGCCTATAATTTTTTAAGATAAATATTTTCAGCTGATTCTGGCTTTTTGACGAAACCCAGTGTTAATCACTGCAGCATTGGCATTTGTGCCTTTGGTAGCCTAAATCTCCTCAATCTTTCTGTTTCTGTGCACTTCTTTCCTCCTTTAAGATGCCCCTTGAAGCTAACCTGTGAGTTATCTGCCCTAATATATACCCTATGAGGTTCAAAATCAGCTTTTGTTTAGTAACACTTCTACCTTTGGATGTTCCTCCCAACAGCAAAAGTTTCATATAAATGTTGTCCGAACAGTCTTGCCAGCGATCAGTTCAAACTGCTTAAGTTGATAAGCTACTGACCTCATTAAAGAACTTCAGCAACCTGCATTTAAATACCAGCATCTGATGTAGTGAAAGTGCTTCACTACATATTTGAAACTTTGCCACATGAAGGGATGTGGGACCGGTGACCAAAAAACAAATAATTAGCTTTTATGTAATAGTTTGAAGGAGAGAGAGAGAGAGAGACATACAGAGATAGGGAAGTTTAGGGAGAGAATTGCAATTGTAAATGCATAAGTTGCGAGAACTGGTGGAGTCAGAAATATTAGAAGATTTAACATAGCAGGATAGGAGCACCAAATATCAGTGTCAGGTCAACATCCTCAGCATTCAGGCTCTAATTACCCTCATCTAACTCTGATAGATAGGCCACATTGTTCACATAACTGACAGGCACTCTGCTCTAGACTTCATCACAGCAAGAGATTACTAGGAGGAAAGGGAAAATGTTTCAAGAATATTCTCAAAGACTCCTTGAAAAATTGTAACATCATCACCCATTTGTTGGAGTCCCACAGCCATAACCGATAAAAATGAGGAAGGAGCACTGAGAACCTTGAGTCTTCATTGGGAGTAAAGCCCAGCAAAAACAGGAAGGAGTGCACCAGTTTCTTTACTGCCGACCCACGCATCCTATCAGGCTGCCCCTGCCCTACCTGTGGCAGAGACCACAGATCTGACAGTGACTTCATCGGCCACCTCAGAACCTACAGAACTGATGTGGAAGCAAATCATCCTCAACCCTAAGGAATTACCTCAGAGAAAGAGGAGGAAGGTTGAAGGAAGTTACGGAAGTGTGAGGCTGTGGACAGATTTGAAAGCTGGGGATGAGATTTTTAAAACCATGCATTGCCAGACCTGTAGCCATTGTTGGTCAGGGAACAAAAGGGTGATGTGTGATGAAGACCTGTGCAGGATAAGATTCAGAGTGCAGACTGAGACATGAATACATGAGCTGATACTAAAGGAGAGGAGAGAACAGTTGTTCTCATTGTTAACCCAGCATTTGATGGTCTGATATGATGAATCCCCAATAAAAATGAGGTCATGGGAAACTCTCCAGTTGTTGGATTCAATGGTTGACAAACAAGATGCTGCCCATATTTGTTATCGACTGGTTATCACTACGAGAGTTCCTCGTGGAAGTTCCTTTGAACCATCTCCTTTATCATAAAGTCAGTAGTAGGGCTGCTTACCGTAGTTCATCATTTTAGAGCTTCATTCATTGTACCTTCAGTAATGAAGCAGTGAATACCGGGCTTCACAAGAACCTAGACAAAATCTATGCTTGAACTAAAAAGTGGCATTGGCACCACTTAAAGCCAATAACCATTTCCATCAAGAAAATCACAACCATCTGCTTGGCACCTCACTACCCAAAGCAAAGCATCATTTTACTAGGGCTCTCATCCTTAACGTTCTTGGGATTGCTACTGATCAAAAACAGGATCAAAAACACATCAATACCATGGGCATGAGTAAGATACATACTGGTATCTCTGCAGCATGTTGCTTGCCTTCTCATCCCTTATTGCCTTCCCACCATATGCATACCAATGCAGGAGAGTGATGAAATATTCAGTGCTTATGTAAATCATCAGCACCGCAACAACACTCAGGAAACAGCTCAATTTAAGATAAAGGGACTCACTTAATTGAAACCTGTGCCACTGATTCAATCTACTAATACTAAAAGTGCAACATACTAGTCTCAATCAAATGTAACCTTTTATTTCCTACTTTATGACCATAAGCCCTGGATGGTCTTATATATGGATTCTTTCTGCTCTACTGTTTTATACTGAGCGAAAAGCAAGCTCCATTTAAACCTTAGTTATTTATCCTGTTTAACAACAATAACTTGATTTTTGTATTGCCTTTAACATAGTAAAACATCCCAGGGCACTTCACAGGAGAATCAAACAAAGTGTGATGAGGTGTAATATCTCATTATGATAAAACATTGTTAACAGAATATAGGTGTTAAAATACTAGAAAATTTGCTATGAACAATTATTTTATACTCTTTCTACATGTATTTTTGTAGCAATAAATATGTAATTATGTATGATCCAGGAATACTCAATATCAGAAGAGGTAGAAATGATGGTCGAGAGTCTCCTTGATGTCCTTCTACAGACCCTGCTTGCTATCATGAATAAGTCCCAGATGGCGGAGGCGGTAAGAGGACAGCGCTGCCCACAGTGCACAGCAGAGATAACTGTTAGTAACTAACAAACCTTTTTATGAATTCTCACCCATGCATGGATTTTCCTTTCCTCCACTCGTCTTTCCAACTCTTCATGGTGTATGTCTCTTCTTCTGATGTACTCCCATCCATATGTAGGTATGTTTATTGCTTTCCAGTTCTTAAAGGCAAATTGTCATCTGATCAGAATCTAATGAGTTAATTTACATATTTCCCATAGTTTTTAGCTTACGATAGAATTAATGGATAATGTAAATAAATTTCTGTTTCAACCTGATCTTCCATAAACTTTTTACTGGAATCTTCATTCACCAAATTATCATTTGTCCATTACATCAAATGAGCGATGCTGTGGTGGGTCTCATATTAGTAGGTCCTCACTGCATGATTTGATGACAGTGCCTCTTCATTCTAAAGACTGTGAATATGAAACACTCATTTCCATAACAAGCAGCAGCATTACTAATAATTGATTAATTTATAGTATATCTAATAGGACAGAATTATACCATTAATTTTGTAATTGGTTTTCAGTTATTCCAGATGCCAAATGTGTTAAAATGATAGCTGAATAATTAATATATGTCTTGAGATATTAAACAAAATTGCAGGTTGGCTGATTTCATAAAGGTCACAAAGCTAAATATGGATTTATGAATTCACTCAATATTCAACCTCCCATAAAAACCTTCCAGTTCCTTTTTTTTTACCTTTCTTAGCCTAGGGCTTCCAAATCCAATTACAGCTCTCCCACTAATACCGTGGTGACAGCTGGCTCAGGACAAATGTTGAGTTTAAAATGGCTTTGTGCTGAACTACCACTGGGGAAACTTAGTATTATGCAAAAATAAATAGTAAAACAAACTAAATAGAATTAGCAAAATTGAATTAGTTCCACCTACAGCACTTTACTCTTTTGCAGTTGCAAAAAATATATAAAATCTCCATTCACCTGCTTTTTTTCTTTCCCTCTGACAAGGAGAAACTTCTGTATACTTTTATAGGTTACGGAGGTTAGGTTTGGAGTCAAGGAATAGGAAACATTAATGTTCTATAGCTTAAAATGGCAGTGGCTTGTGGCTTTCCTGACCTAATAGATGTTGTCTGATGGTACTGTTATATTACTTAGTTATGATAAATGGGTGTGCAACATATCCATTTCTGTTAATACACTTGAATGGGTGTGCCGTACCTGAATCACTGATGGTTGTAACTTACTCTGGTTCTCTAGGGTGAGTATGTCACCTGCCTACTGTCCCTGCTTCGACAAATGGGAGATAACCACTACCAACACTTGCTGGATAATTTCCAGAGCAAGGAGGAGCTCAAGGTAAAAATTACTTAACTTTTGTAGTTCTTTGTATGAAGTAAAAATATAAATATTAAATATGGCAGAGTTTTTCCATTGTGTTCTCTTTTGCCTCAGAGCTGGCTCTGATCCAACGCAAAGTGTTGAGATTACTTAACACATAATTGTATTGTTCTCTCATTTTAGAGTGTTATATTGTGTGTCATATTGTATATGATAAGGATACAGCTGTTATCAAGAGTAAGCATAGAGGACCAGATTCTTGCATGTATCCAGTGGTAAGAGGCAAACAGTAAAGAAATGTCAGATTCATATATCCACATTTTTTTCAGCTTACATCTGATGAATCTTAGTCCATTTCCACTAAGAACTACTACTAGTATTGGATGAATCAGGACCTAGAAATTTAATCAGGTTGTGCGTATATTTTGGAATGAATTATGAAAATAAATTTAAAGCTTTATAGTACTCTTATAGGACACGGTGAGACATTTGATTGTGTAGTTTGCGTGTGTAACAAGCACACCACTAAACCATGCAGAATGTAATGAAAAGTTGATGTCTCCTGTGTGGTTGATATCCTTATATGCAGTTATCACACAGTGCAGATCATGCATGTGGGCTAAGTCCTACTCCTGTGCCATTTAAAGGAATTTTCAGCTACTTGCAGATTAGATGAGGAGTTGGTTGGACCAGAACTCATCGGAAAAGGCACAGCAACAGTTTGACGTGTTCTGACTATTTCTCAGATGATGCTTCCTATTTCTTACCTAAAGAAGGTTCTTTAGTCATGGTCCTGCTGGGCCTCTAGCACAGACAGGAGAGGCCTAAGGCAAGGGCCCCTGGCAGAGGAAGCCAAAAAAGTAGGGGAGAAGGTCCTTGACTTGTAGAACCTATTGCCCACATCAACCTGAAAGGAGCAATAAATCTGGAAGTGAAGATTTTCTGTCAGTGATTACAGAGATTTATCACCTTCTCTATGGAGAAACAAAGCTCCTGCTACACACATGTACCCAGACTGTTGAGGTGCAGGTCATGGTTGCCCTCAATTTTTTATCTACAAGATCATTCCAGGCAGACATGCCTAACATATGACGCATCTCCCATTCTGCAGCACACCACAAGGAGAGAAGAATTGATTCCCTCCTATAGATTGGACACTTTCCAAAAGTTCAGCAAGTTATATGCTCCTCTCATGTGGTTCCCTACTTGTCAACCAAGAGATTTTCATCATATGGAAAGGCTACCACTCCCTGAACATCCAGATTCTGTGTGACCAGCAGCAAAAGAATCTTATGGTCCGTTCTGTGTTTCCAAAAAGAACACACAGCTTGTTCATTATGAGCGACCTACTGTGTCTGCCGTATAACAAGGGCAATAACCAATGAACAATAGCTCTTGAGGGACAAAAAAACATCCCTTTTGTCTTTGATATGATGGAGAATGCAATTACAACTGCACCAACAAAGCCAGAAGGAGCAGAGTGGAAACTGCCATATGGTAGTCCTTAAGGTGTGGTTCACTGCCTGGACTCCAGTACCCGCTAGTGAGGATCTAAAGCTTTGTTGTCACCTGTTATATGACATGGCACTGTGGCAATCACAAAGTACAAACCTTGACAGCTACACAGCAGCAAGTGGAAAAGGGGAAAGAAAAGACAGTGTCAGGTGCCATCTAAGGGAAGCCTCTCTTGATGGTGTCAGCTTGTACCTTATAGCCCTGAGGTAAATATGAAGACTGCACTTTACTGAATTAGCTGAGAGCACACATCAAGAGGTGGTCCATGCCTGAATGCAAAAAGTTTATGTCATTATTTGGACTTGGAAAGAAAATGTATCTTTGGGCTACAATTGTACCATCTGCATTGTGAACCCTTGCAAACATACCTTGACATTACCATTGCCCTTCTCCCCCAGCAACAACCTGCAGAATATTATTATCTTGAAATTACCTGGGCCAAGCACATTGAGAGGTGTGTCATATATTAGGTGAGGCTGCATGGAATGAACTTGTGGATTAGTAGTTTAGGTCAACCTTGACCTGTATCTCACAGACATCTGTAGTGGGAGCTCTCCCTACCAAAGGTACTTAATAACTGTGGCTGCAAAAGCATGTAAAAGGCTGCATATGCTGCAGGAAAGCCACTGTACAATATCCTAGGCATGTCAAAGAAGCAAGGGAAATTCTCTACAGTTGTAGACATCATGAATGCTTCACCTCATTCAACACCAAGCAGTCTACTGCATTTCCACCCCAATGAACCAGCCTAATCTTTCACTGCAGTCCCACATTGACAAAATATTTGCACTTTGAACCAAGTAACAAGTTGGCAACAACTTTCTCCCAGGCACAAGGCTTGACCACCAAAAATATAAGGGCAGCTGTCACTGGTGGACTCCAAATCACAAAGCATCCTCACTGGACATGTCTTTTCCCTTTACTCAATCAATCAATACAC
>JARFYF010000094.1:47872748-47888855 GCA_030265395.1 Rhina ancylostomus | reverse complement strand
ACAATGTATACACTGATTTGTATACCATTTGTAGCAAAAGATGACAAAATCCCTGGTATTTTTGCATAGAACAAGTCTTAAAAAAATGAGTGCTAACAAGTCTAATTTCTGCACTTTTATAACTTTTGCATCCTCAGTTCTTCCCTTCTGGAAACTCCACCTGAGTTGGTGTACTAGTAGAGTAAGGAGAATGGGAAAACATCCATGTGCCTATGAGCAGCAGTTTCTGAATGACTGAGTACATTCCATTCAGATGAATTCTGCCTTGCTAAAGAGTGCAAGGAAGAATTTTAATTACAATTTAATTTTTTTTTTAACAGTACATAGTTGATTACAAATGATTACTACAAATCTTTATCATCTTACATCTAGAAACATTTGACAATATGTGAGGTTGAATTTGTTGCCTGTGTTTGCAACCATCACCAAGCTGAAGGCACTGTCCGAAAATATCATATGAGTTGGATGTTCCAAAATTAAAAATAAGTAATGAAAGCACATATGTTTAATTTTCACAGTACAGAGGGTACCCAGGAGGCATTCAAATGGAGTTTTACTGAATATCCACATCCACGGAATATTTCTTCAGCAATTTACAGCAATTGCTTTAAATTAATATACAGATAAAGACACCCAGTACAGGCTTTGTCTTGACATAAAAGTGGAGATGATGGATATACCTTATTTTAGTGGTTGCTAAGAGGTCTCTGCACTCCAAATGCTGTAATGAAAATGTTCACAATGACGATAATGAACACTAGGCCTGTGGTAATGTTGTTGAGGATGTCCAGCTTCCCTTGCTTCCTGGGGTCATTCAGATCATATTTGACTGTAAAGGATAAAAACTGTTGTTGAGCAATTAAAACAAGACAGTTAAAAGTTCAGCATTAAACAAAAACATGTCCAATGAACATTACTTCAAAACATTAAATTACTAACTGTTGTTATCAAGTGCCATTGTTGAATGATGATTCAAATTATGGCAGATTAAAATCTGACAACTGACAACCCAACTGAAATTTAATCACACTTTAGTACTGACAGAGATATATTTGGTATGACGTCTACTCACAGTTACAAAATGCGGTGTACCTTAAAAACATCAAGGACTAGTGCTTAATATTCAGGGATCCAATGTGTTGAGAAAAATTGGGAAGAGAAAAAGTGAGACATGATGGCAGTAGTGATTCGTGTAGTGATGGAAAGAGAGGTCATCTCTGAGAGCCAAGGACAAAATCCATTTTCTTAGTAATGAGAAGCAAAAGAATATCATCAAAGTACGAAAGAGAAGGCAGTTTGCAGGGAAACTACACAGATGTGCAAAGACTGTAGAGTGGTGAAACTGGGGGATTTAATTCATGAAACATCAATTAGAATAATGTTAGTGTTAAGGGAAAGAAAGGGGACGATTTTCTGAAATATGTTCAGGAGAATGTTCAAATGTAGTACGTTCTTGGCCCAAATAAGGAGGCATTGTTGGATCTATTATCAGTTGCTGGTGAATATGCTGGGCCAACCACACCCCATGTCAGAATATTTATCATTTCATTAGATTAAAAATAGAAGTGGAGAAGAGCAAAGAACAATCTAAAGTAGAATTTCTGAGGAACAACTTTATTGGCATGAGAGGGCATTAGCTGGGACCAAATATTGACAGGAAAAACCACGATGAAACAATAGTTGCTCTTTAAGGAGGTGCTTCAGGTTGGTACATTCCCTTAGAAGGGGAAGATAGGGGAACTGAAGTTCAGGTTCCTTATATGATGAGGGAGACAGACAATATGCTGAAGCAAGAGGTATGATACATGTCAGGTGGATTCTTATAAGTTGAGAATGGAAGTGAAGAAGAAAATAAAACTGGCAAAAAGAGAATATGAAAAGAGTCAAATTAAGATAAAAAGAATCTAAAAATCTTTGACTAGCATGAAAATAGTAAATTGGTAATAAGGGGTTACTGTGGGACCTATCGAGGATAAAGCATGTGATTTAAATTTAGAGATGCAGGCCATTGCTAAAATATTTAATGAGTACTTTGTATTAGTATTTACTAAGGAAGAGGCTACTGGAGGTAACGAATGGGGTGAAAATTGATGGGCAGTTTATACTCAATAATCTGTGTATGCTCAGAGTGGATAATTTGCCTGATCCATACGGTTTTGCATTTCAGGTGGCGAAGGGAGGTTGACAATAGTGGAAGGGCTTCCATAATCTTTCTACCTTCCCTTGACACAATCAGAAATTTGGAAAGTGTCAAATGTGATATCCTTGTCAACAAAGTGTGTAAAGATATTCTGAGTCACTACAAATGGTCAGTTTAATACTGGTGGTGGAAAACATTTTAGAAAAAATAATTAGGGAAGAAAGTTAAGTGTTATTTGGAGAAGTTTGAGTTAATTAAGGAGACCCAATACAAGATCACAAAAGGCAGAACGTTTGACTCAAAATTATTTTTTAATAAGTTACACTGTAGGTTGATGAAGGAAATGTAGTAGATATTGTCTGCATGAATTTTCAGAAAATATTCAGAATTTAATGTCGAGAAGTGTCAGGTAATGCATTTTGGCAGAACGGAAAAGGAGAAGCAGTGTAGACACAATGGCACAGTTGTAGAGAATGAGCAGAAACTGAGGGGCCTGGCAGTTCATGTGCATACATTTGGGCAGGAAATATTGAGTGAGAGGTTAGCAAAGCATATGGGATCCTGCACTTCATAAGTACAGGTAATGGGTACAGAAAAGGAAGCTTTGCTGAACCTTTACAAAAGCTGGGTTAGGGAAGTTCTAGTCACCACACTTCAGGAAGGATGTTAAGGTCTTTTAGAGAATCCAGAGCAGGTTGACTGGAATGGTTCCAGGATGGAGGATCCTACTTACAAGTTTCAATTGCAGAACTTGGGGTTGTTCTACTTAGAGCAGAAGAGATTGAGGGGAAATTTGATAGAGATGTGCGAGATTAGTCAAATAGTAAAGAAAAAACTATTCCTATTAGCTGATGGTACAAGGACTAGAGGCACAGATTTAGATTTAGGACAAGAGCTGCAGAGAAAATGTGGACACAATCAATAATTTCAGAAGTAAATTGGATAGTTGCTTGAGGGAACTAATTTTCATTTTGAGAATTTTTCTAATACTATAACCACTGGACTGGTTGAAACAAGAATACATGTAGAGAATTTATAATGCACACCTGACTAGTTTCTTCTAATTTGAGTTTCCAGTCTGGTCACATTTTTGCCTTCCAGGAATGAAATCTAAATGTAAAAAATGGAAACCTGTTGTTTCACCAGGTTATGTTGTATACTCACATTAGATCTGTATTCATGGCCAGACTGCAGCACACCACCCTACCCTCTGACAACTTACTCTACACACATTGAAGACTCAGACACTTTGCTCTACCAAAAATACTTTCCAATGCCCATATTTATATCTAACACATTTTTTCTTGGATGACATGGACAGGCATCACATGGGTCCAGCCACCACAGCCACCCACAGGGACCATGTTTACTGGGAACGTAATATTGTCTTTGTCAGGAATATGTCATTGTATGTCTTGCTCCTCAGTATGAAAAAAATCATTTTATTACTTGTCAAAACTTCCTATTAAGTTCAAACCTCAATGACATTTATGGTCACTCTGCTTCTCTCTCCTCAGTTGCTACCTATCATGCTGAGTATTTTCATTATTTTCTGGTTTTATTTCATGATCTCAGAAGATTGATCAAGCTGAATCCTCACACCTTAAGACCAATACATCTACAGCTCTTGCCTTCATCTCATCTTCACTCATCTAACACCTTTCCTAGCACTGCATTCACACCCTCACCTGCACAATCTGCCCCTGCTTCCCATCTCACCCCCTTTCCCTGTGCCTCCCTCCTTTGCCTTGTCCCTGCTGCTCTGCTTGTCTTTTTCTTTCCCTTTCTCTGTTGTTCTCAATGGACCCCTCTCCCTTGCTCTATTTCTACTACTCTGTGTCCTTCTGTGCCAGCCCTGCTACTCTCCATGTGCCCCTCTTGTACACTTAACTGCATTTCACCGTCTTTCCCTCTCGTCCTCTTTCCCTCCCAATGTCTACGAGGGAAGAGCTAGTTTGGAGGTCACGTTTTGAGGGGAGACAACCAGCAGTAGAGAATTGTAGTCAGACCGAAGGGGAAGGGGTACCTTAACTCTGTGGAAGTCATCCAGTTAAATGGGCTGACTTAGAGAATTCAGACAAGCCCCACAACAAGGAAGCTTTTCACATAAGGGCTTTGGGTAGGTTCTATGAAATGCTTGGCCTGCCAAGCAGTATGTGGCTTGCCAAATGAGATGATGAGATGAATGGAGGAGTCCATGCCCAAATTATTATGGGAGATGGTGCAGACCCAGGTGAATCTCACTCCCACTTTGGATGTGATTAGCTCTCTTATGCCAAGTAATAGCTATGCATTGTAGCTGAGGGAGCAGGGCATCTATCAAGGTCCAGTCCCCATCGACCAGAGCTCTGCTATGCAGAAGTGCAGAACAATATTTTTTTGTGTACATGTCACTAGCTGTGGTCTGCAACATCTGAAGAAAAGCAGTTGAGAATGAGCATGGTCTTGACTTTGGCTGGAGAGCAGGCAAGACACATGTGAACTTGTACTTGACGTTTTTGCAGCCATATATCTAAGTGAAGAGGACTGTGTGAAAGCTGCATATCATTGCTCTTCTATCATTGATCTGGCTGTGGACTCAGCCCCACCTACTTGCCTTTTCTTCATAAGCCTTAATTCCCTTACTATGCAAAAATCTGTGCCTTAAATATATTTAATGAGGTAGCCTCACCGGTACCCTGTACAGTTGCAGCATAACCTCCCGGCTCTTAAATTTAATCTCTCTAGCAATGAAGGCTAACATTCCATTTGCCTTCTTGATAACCTTTTGCACCTTCATTTCATGCACAACTACCCCCAGGTCCCTCTGCACAACAGCATGCTGCAGTCTTTCACCATTTAAATAATAATCTGATCTTCTTCCTTCCAAAGTGGATGACCTCGCATTTACCAACACTGTACTCCATCTGCCAGGCCCCTGCTCACTCACTGAATCTATCTATATCTCTCTGCAGACTCTCCACATCCTCTGCACAATTTACCTTTCCACTCAATTTAGTGTCATCAGCAAACTCAGGTACGCTACACTCAGCCCCTCTTCCAAATCATTAATGTATATCATGAACAGTTGCGGACTCAGCACCGACCACTGTGGCACTCCGCTCACTACTGATCGCCAACCATTTATCCCAACTCTGCCTTCTTTTGGTTAACCAATCCTCTATCCATGCTAATACATTACCCCCAACTCCATGTATGCATACCTTATGGATGTCTTTTATGCTGCACCTTATCGAATGACATCTGGAAATTCAAGTACACACATTCACCTGTTCCCCTCTATCTGCTGTGCTCATTATATCCTCAAAGGACTCCAGTAAGTTTGTCAAACAGGACCTGCCCTTCCTGAATCCATGATGTGTCTGCCTGATAGAACCACTTCTATCAGGTGTCTTGTTATTTCTTCCTTAATGATAGCTTCATGCATTTTCCCGACGACTGATGTTAAGCTAACTGGCCTATAGTTATCCGCCTTTTGCCCACATCCTTTTTTAAACAGTGGCGTGACATTCACTGTCTTCCAATCTGCCAGGACCTACCTCGAGTCCAGAGGATTTTGGTAAATTATCACAAACGCATCTACTATAACTTTCGCCATTTCTTTCTGAACCCTGGGACGCATCCCATCAGGACCAGGGGACTTGTCTACCTTTCAGTCCACGAGTTTGCTTATCACTATCTCTTTAGTGACAGCAATTGTATCGAGGTCCTCACCTCCCATTACATGCATAACATCTCTCTTTGGCATGCTAGGTGTGTCCTCCACCATGAATACCATAATCATTCAAAGCCTCGGCCACTTCCATGTTACCCAATCTTAATTCCCCTTCTCATCTTCCAAGGAACCTACGTTCACTCTAGCCACCCTTTCCCACTTTATATTATTATAAAATAACTTTTATTGTCTGTTTTTATATTTTGTGCTAGTTTACTTTCATAATCTACCTTCCCTTTCCTTACTGCTTGCTTAGTGGTTTTTTGTTGCTTTTTAAAGTTTTCCCAATCTTCCAGTTTCCTGCTGCTACTCTTGGTGACTGTGTATGCATGAGCTTTTAGTTTGATGCCTTCTTTTATTTCCTTAGTTATCCAAGGCTTGCGTTCCCCTGTCTTACTGTCCTTGTTTTTAACTGGAATATACTTTTATTAAGCACCGTGAAAAATCTCTTTGAAAGTCTTCCATTGTTCCTCAACTGACCCACCATTAAGCCAATGTTCCCAGTCTACACCAGCCAACTCCTCCCTCACCCCGTTGTAGTCTCTCTTGTTTACACATAATACACAGGTTTTTAGATCAAACTATTGCACCCTCCATTTGTATGAGAAATTCAATCATACTGTGATCAGTCTTTCCAAGCTACAAGATCATTAATGTTACCTGTCTCATTGCACAGGACCAGATCTAAGATAGCATATGTCCTTGTAGGTTCACTAATATGCTATTCAAGAAAGTTATAACAGATGCATTCTATGAAGTCCTCCTCACGGCTGCCTCAACCAACTTGATTCACCCAATCTATGTGCAAGTTAAAGTCCCCATGACAACTGTCCTTCCATTCTTACATGCATCTGATATTTCTTGGTTTATTGCTTGTGCCACTGTAATGTTATTATTCGGTGGCCTATAGACAACTCCCACCAGTGATTTTGTTCCCTTTACTGTTCCTAATCTCTACCCAGATGGGCTCAACATCTTATATCATCTCCCACTATCACCCTGATCTCATCCTTAATTAAGAGCGCTACCCCTCCTCCCTTACCTTCCTGCCTATCTTTCTGTATTACCTGATATCCTTGGATACTTAATTCCCAATCGCCTCCCCTTACAACCATGTTTCTGTAATGGCCACTAAATCATACCCCTTTGTACTGATTTGTGCCATAAGTTCACCAACCTTGTTTCAAATAGTATGGGCATTCAGGTAAAGTGCCCTTACATTCATTGTCCTTTTAGATCTAGTAACCTTTGTGTTCTTTGCATTTGACTTTTCTGTACTCCACTCTTACTTTTCTCTTTTCTAACTTTTGCTTTCGTCTCTGCATTGGTTCCCTCTGTCTTTCTGCATGGATTCCCATCCCCCTGTCATATTAGTTTAAGCCCTCACCAACAGCACTAGCAAACAATCCCCCTAGGACATTGATCCCAGTCCTGCCCATGTGTAGACCATCCAGTTTGTACTGGTCCCACCGCCCCCAGAAACAGTTGGTGTGCAGCTCTCTATGAGTAATAATGAAATGTTTGTTGGTCATTTGTTTCATCAATATTGAACATTAGAAATGGTTAAAGAACCTTTAGTCAGTTGACTTCTTGTAGTTTTATTTTATAGTTAACAAGGCAGTCATCATTGCATTGACTTAGATGCCATGTTTTCCAGTTAATGAAAATGGGATCAGCATTTAATTTTGGAGTCATGAGAACCACTGCGCCATCAGGAGGCACCGGGATACTGGAGGAGATACTGGGGAGAGAGCACTGAAGTTATCAGGGTTCCTTTTATTTGTTTTATATTTGTTGTGACTTGGTCTTGAGGTAAATTAGCTTGTATCTAGATTACTATAGGCAAAGTTCCAATCCATAATGTTGGCAAATGATCAACCTCAGGTTGAAGTTACCCATTCTGCTGTGATGGGGAGGAATTGGAACAATGGAAAGGAAGTAGAACTTGATAATATTTTTGTGGATATTTTATTTAAAATAGCCAATTTTTTTTATTGGATACATAAATGTTTTCCAGATATTAAACAGCTGCAGAGACATAATATTAAATGGATGCATTTGCAAAATAGAAAAGTCACAGACAACAGAGAGAATAGGGGCTCAAGGATCTCTTTACAGACAATTAGGCTAATTTTCCGCTCCCTACAAGTCATATTCAGAAGATAAGGTCATTGCAGAGGAAAGACTGGTCCGAATCTTTTGCTTAGATTTTTCTTCTGATCACACCAAGCATGAACCTCCTCTATGGTTTTTCTGCTGTCTGCAAAGAAAGATAGAATAATTCAGTTTATTTGGCTCTCTACTGACTCTTTGAAGAATTAAAGCTCAGAGTCTAGTGCACTCATATTTCCTCTAATTGTACTAGATGAAGTACAGGGAATGCTGCTCCCAGAAATGCCTGGAAGAACTGCTTCCAGAGCTAACTGGCTCCAGGGCTAGCCTGATATTGCCAAGAAGGATATTTACCCTTGACTTTTTGAATGAATAGAAGAAATGGGAAAGTTCAATGCAAGGTCAGAGAACTCAGGGAGGCCAGAAAAATTGATAGATGGATCTGGACTTGAAAGCAGCAAAGTGGGAATTATTCCACAATCATCTTCAGTTTTTGTGAATCACATGCATAGTCTTTCTTGACTACAATTGTCTGAAACATTTTTATTGTTTTAAATAGCATAGATGTGTCCAGGGTTATCCTCCAAGTATGATGTTCTAGTGTGGTAGGTTTTCCACTTGACCCACGGGCATTACCATTTCTGATGAAAGCTCTGCCACTAACAGGGAACTCTCCACAGCCTAGTGATAAAGCTTTAGTAATACTGCATATGGATCACAAAGAGGCAACTGGACAAGTAAGAACAAAAACACCCTAAAATGCAAAAGATTGGCACTTTGGTATCCTGAAGGGTCAAGGATTATCTGAGAATATAAACTAGACTGGAATGGAGGGGAAGATGGTGCCATCCCCTCATTGGGCAAAACCATAATCATTATAGTTACACGCTTGGACGACTACAACATTAATGCCAGCAACAATTTTGCCTGGATCATGAGTTGTCAGTTGACTTCAATGTCCAAATTTCCATTTTATTCCATTGCAATCTAAATTCAGCTGGGATTGCAGAGGAGAACAAATTTCCATTTTATGCCATTGCAATCTAAATTCAGCTGGGATTACAGAGGAGAACCTGTCTATTGATTGTTCTCTAATAGTGTAAAATAAAGCCTGTTCACAGCACCACTTTTATCTCCACACAAGCACACTACCTAATTGCTTGGCTAAAGTTAATTTTGTCTGTTCCACCATAACTTGCTAAATTGGTATTCTTTTCTGATTAGACTTTGCACTCTAAGTGCAATCTATTTTTTTCAAACAGGCAGAAATAATATCCAAATATGATTTTTTGCCATTTTCAGCATACAGTATTAGGAAGTTGATAAATATAGCTCTAGAAAATCATTGATCTTGTGACTTTGGAGTTAAAACATTAAGTTAAATTGCATGAAAACTCACAATTGCTGCCAATCTACTTTGGTTCATCCTTTCCTGGTGGTTGGAATGTTACTTGGCAACTTTTGAGGAACTAATCTACACTGATTTCACCCATGCAGTGGAATTTTCATTTTCTCAAACACTGTTAATGGCTCTTTTTGGTGCATTAACATTCTTTTGTGTGAGCTGACAAATGCTAAACAACATACCATTTGAGCTTAAACAAAATTATGGTGGACAGCAGGAAAGGACTGTTTAAGCAATACTGATACTATTGTGAGCACTAAATAGTAATTACTGCAGTTCCAAAAGCCAGTCACCTGTGTTTAAATTTTTCTTCAGGACGTTAAATTGGCACTCTTATCAGTTCAGAAATCAGAAACAGCAAGATAAATTTAAGAAAAAGCAATGGATTTCAGGATTAAATTTGAAGGAATATTTTTTAATTGGTGAATGACGTGTTTAAAAGACCCCCATCTTCATGTAATTTGGGGATTATTAATCTAAATATTGTTTGAGGAAACATTTTTCCAACAGCTACAGAATATTTCCTACGTTCCAGTGGGTTTCTGAAGTTCTATGTTCCTGTGCAAAATAAATATTTCTGTATACCTCAGACCCAGACGTGGAAGCTCCATGTCTCAACCATCTGTGAGAGGTATGCAGAAGCCCCAGTGAAGGAAAATCATTTGTGCTAGAATTTCACTTCTTCCTATAACAAGATTATTGTTAACTTGGGCCGTTTTCTATCTTTCAAAGGAATACAGAAGTCATAATGATAAATCACTGCTGTGTTGAAATATGGTTGTAGCAAGACCTGAACAAGATTCAAGTATGGGTTGATAAGTGACAAATAATATTTGTACTACAAAGTTCCAGGCAGTGACTATCTCCAACAAGAGAGAGTCAATATTCTAATTACTTGGCCTAAAGTTAATTTTATCTGTTCCATCATAACTTGCTAAATTGGTATCTTTTCTGATTAGACTTTGCACTCTAAGTGTAATCCAATTTTTTTCAAACAGACAGAAATAGCATCCAAATATGACCTATATTCTTGCGGGCAGGTTTACTGGAGCTGTTGGGGACGGTTTAAGCTAGTTCGGCAGGGGGATGGGAACCCAAGTGATAGGTCAGAGGTTGGTGCATTTATTGTACAAGTAGATGCAGCATGCAGAAAGACTGTGAGGAAGGATAGGCAGTTGAAAGGGCAAAATTGCAGTCAGTTAGATGGTCTGAAATGTGTCTACTTTAATGCGAGAAGTATCAGGAACAAGGATGATGAACTTAGTGCATGGCTAAGTACATGGAACTATGACGTGGTGGCCATTACAGAGACTTGGCTGTCACAAGGGCAGGAATGGCTGCTGGATATTCCAAGATTTAGATGTTTCAAAAGGGACAGGGGCGGAGGTAAAACAAATGGTAGAGTGGCTTTGTTGATCAGGGACAGTGTAGGAAGGGAAGATGTCCTGGAGGGATTGTCCACGGAGTCAGTTGTGGGTGGAAGTCAGAAACAGGAAGGGAGCAACACTGGGAGTCTTCTACAGAACCCCCCCCCCCACCCCCCAATAGCAGCAGAGGCGCTGAGGAGCAGATATTGGAGAGGTGCAAAAATAACAGGGTTGTTGTCATGGGTGATTTCAACTTCCCTAATACTGATTGGCACCTCATTAGTGTAGAGGGGATTGATAGAAACATGGAAACATAGAAAAACCTACAGCACACTTCAGGTCCTTCGGCCCACAAAGCTGTGCTGAACATATCCCTACGCTAGAAATTACTAGGCTTACCCATGGGGCAGAGTTTGTTAGGAGTGTCCAGGAAGGATTCTCCAGGCCGACTAGAGGAGAGGCCATACTGGACCTGATACGAGGCAATGAACCTGATCAGGTTTCAGATCTCTCGGTGCAAGAGCATTTTGGAGACAGTGACCAGAAGCCCTTGACCTTTACCATAGGTTTGGAGAGGGATAGGAACAGACAATTTAATTGGGGGAGGGGGAATTATGATGTTATTAGGCAGGAACTTGGGAGTATAAATTGGGGACAGGTGTTCTTGGGGAAATGCGCAGTGGAAATGTGGAGGTTTTTTAGAGAGTACTTGCATGGGGTTCCGGATAGGTTTGTCCCATTGAGGCAGGGTGAGGATGACAGGAGACAGAGAATATCTTGCTGAGGTATTAGAAGTTTAGAAGTCAAGGATCAGACAGGGCTCTGGAGAGTTACAAGGTAGCCAGGAGGGAGCTTGAGAATGGACTTAAGAGAGCTAGAAGGGGGCATGAGAAGTCCTTGGCGAGTGGAACCCCAGTCAGTTTAAGATGAATGTTGATACCAATGGTCCAGCAAGTTGGAAGGGAGCGCAGGTACTGAGGCCTCAACGAGTGGAAAGAGAGCAAGGAAAATATTACACAGTTTTAAAATTCATCAATGCAGTTATGTGGCATACCACATACCGCTGAATGCAGCCAGCTCATAGACACCCACCATCTGTGTGTTGCTGATGTCCTGGGTCACAGATCAATGATTTGGCATTATTCTTCCATTTTCCAGGAATTCCATCCTTCCAGGAATGAACAGAACGTGTTATTTGTTTCAGTGTAATCTTGAACTACAAGTGGCCTCTTTTATGATGTCTGGCTAAAATTTCAACCTGCATTCACTCCAGCCTGACTACTTATATAATTATTCTCCAGGCGTCAATCTTCTCTTGGCAAGCAACTCCTTCTGCTGATCAGTCTTTCTAATGTCAATCAAATGGGATACTTGGAGCATCAGAAGCAAATGGCTCAATAGATGCATGGCCACAGTGAATCCCAAAAGTTTTGTGACAGTCAATGAGATTTGTTGGAATGGCATCCTCAATTCTCTGATTAAGTGCCATGCCTAGAGCTAATGGGAAAATAATGGTCCCTTAAACTGAAGAATATTTAACCTCACTGACTGTGTGGCTTAATGAAGTTTCAGTCTTGGTACTAAGATGCAGCTAAATATTGGTCTTCCTTTTCAACATTTTGATTTGAATGTTTACTCCTGTGTGGCAGCAAAAGATGATTTAGCTCCATGAGCTTCCAAAGAAAGGTTTACCAGTAAATTTTCAACATTTTCAGATGTTGACACACCAATTCTATTGTTAATGGCCTGTCAACCCCTGAAGGCAATCGTTCTCTAAGGAGCAGGCCATAATTCTAGAATAGCTGATTTGTGTACAATTCATTCTAAAGCCTGTAACTTTACAACATTCTTGTATCCAATGGTAATGGGGTCTACAATCCCATTGCTGGCAGTTACACAAAATTAATACACCTTGATTTAATAGAGTGTGTGAGCTGTCATCATATTTATGAAAAATACACCTGTGTGGTTGTAGAGGATTACAATTGATGATAATGGATGTGATGAACCCCTGACATCATCACCATGCCCCACCTTGTTCCTGAAGAGTCAAAAATTCAATTAAAGATGGCCATTATTCCCAGCGTCTCTCTCATCAGCACACCCCAATGATGTCCCAGTGTACATTCCAGGAAATTTGAGATGATGACTTTTATTAATAGCTATGAGGCAGGACTGAAAGAAACAGAAAACAGAAAACATCCTAAAGTGCTTATTAAGGTAACTGGATATGGTACTTACACCGTATAAATCACCACAAGAACATTCCAAGTTTAGAAAAGGAATGAAAATTAATTATTTTCAGCTGAAATTCCAGTCTTCTGAAAAGAGTAATGGTACTAATACTGTACCATTAGTTTGACAGATGCCCCCTGTACATGACTCCATTCTTATCTAGCACATGCATGTCGGAGTTCAAAGCACCACTAGCTTCCTAGTTGTTTCTTGTTATCCCTGTGCAGTTTTCTTATGTTTGTATAGTCTAGTTTTGTATATTCTAGTTGGTGATACTAATTAAGGTAAGATATCTTTATTTGTCACATGTACATCAAAACACACAGTGAAATACATCTTTTGCATAGAGTGTTCTGGGGGTAGCCCACAAGTGTCATCACGCTTCCAGCGCTAACATAGCATGCCCACAACTTCCTAACCCATACGTCTTTCAAATGTGGGAGGAAACCAGAGCACCAGGAGGAAACCCTTGCAGACAAGGGGAGAACGTACAAACTCCTTAAAGACAGTGGCCGGAATTGAACCTGAGTCACTGGCGATGTAATAATGTTACACTAACCACTACACTCCTGCAGGATGAGAGTGCTCTCTGCATCTCTATGATATAGGTCCTACTTTCAGCAAGTTCACTTATATCCTCTGTCTCTTTGGTCTGAAAATAATTTGTAATTTCACCGACTTCTAAACAAGCAACAAAACCATCCCCTCCCCCTCACCCCACCTGTAAACTCCCTCACCCTTATTGCCTCTGTTTCTGCTACTGTTACCTATCCCCTCCCCACACCCACCCGAGTAATTAGATGATATTCAGTCAGCATCTCTGAGTTAACTATTTGATTTGTTGTTCTCTAAAATTCTTATTGTTTGACTCCTCATAGCATTTTATCATATCAAGGCTCCTGCACAGCCAACTGACGGGGATACTTAAAGGCAACTCAACAAATCACTTCATGTCTTCCTTTATCTCTTAGGATTTCTTCTTAAAAATATTCTGCGTGTTCCGTAATTTAATGAAGTTGAGCGTATATCCACGTGATTGGATGGTGATGAGACTACTAACCAGCAAGTAAGTTGTCCATATCTTTTCAAGAACACACAGGTTTAGAGTGATCCAATCTATATCTAACAGAAGTAACTTCTCACTGTGCCTTATAAATGGTAATATAAAGAACGAAGGATGTTTTCCTCTTCCCCCCACTAATCTTCCCTTCCCCATCATCTCTTGACAGACTCTGTCACAGGTGGGGCTGGAGATATTTGACATGGCAGGCAGGTGGGTAGTTTGGGAAGTAGTGCACTGTTTCTACCATTTATACTGGGCTTTTATGTACTCTCGGCAAACGGACAAGATTTTCAATGCTCCTCCATTTTCAGCAATCATTGGGCAGGAATTTCCACAGCTCAATAGGAACATTCAAGAAAACTCCCTTGAAATATTCCTTCTGTCCAGCTGATAATTTCTTGCTGTTGTGGAGTTCAGAGTAGAGAGTGTGTTTTGGAAATCTGATGCCTGGCACATAGATGAAGTGGTCAGACCATCAGTGTTGACTGAGTGTAATTAGGGCCTTGACACAAGTCGTTCTCATCAAACCAGCCCTGGTGTTTTCTGCTGGAGAAGCTGGTAGTTTCTTCACAGGTGCTAACTATGGTGGATTTGAGGGTGGTCCAGCACTGCAAGAACACTCTGGAGCTCCTGTTGCTTGGGTGTTGTCAGGTTGTCAGTGAGGCGCTGCCTGAGAGATAGCTTTCAGTAAACTTTCTGTTTCAGGCGTTGTTTTGAGGCCAAGCTAATGGAGATAACAGGACAGCAATCAATCCAACAGTCATCTGTACCTGCCATGATACAAGTGATGTGAACATCCTGGGTTGGATGATGGCGTAATCCAACAGGTGTCAGTGACTTGCCACCCGATCCACCCCATAACCAGATGCAGACCTGGTCAGAGATTGTTTCCACTTTACACTGCTGTCAGTGTGAACAAGAGACAGCTTTCAAGAGTTAGGTCCATCCTTACCCCAATGCAAGTTGTTGGTGAAGTCTGATGCAGAGCATGCAACCTAGGCCGACAGAGCAGTTCATTTCTAAGGAACTGCTGTTTTATTAAGGAGTTGTCCTTCCACCAAATGGGTGAAGTGAGATGTCATGTCTATTCATTGAAAACAATCGCTAGCACATTGATAACTTCTCTATTGCCACTTGATCTTGCCTATGCATCTGTGAAGACTCTTCCTGTATATAAAATGGCTCTTCAGAAAAAAAACTATTTATTTTAAAAATGCTGCTTCTGGCAATAATTTTTTTTTCTACATGCATCTGTGATTGTTGCCAAGATTGCCTAAAGAGAATTTAGATAGATAGACTGAAACCATGTAAGCATAGCAGTGTTTAAAATAATGACTGCCATAACTTCTTAAGGTGAGGTCCTGGCTACATTCTCAAGTAGATGAAAGGTGTCCAAAAGGCAGTTCATCACCACCTTTTAAAGGGAAATAAATGTTGGTCTTTTTAGGGATGCCCACATCCATAGAAGAATATGTCAAACCAGAAATGCTTCCAAGTGTCTTGTCCAGTTTTTTTGCTCAACCAGCATTTCTAAAACAGATAATCTGGTACATACTAAATTGCTGTTTATGGTAGCTGGCATGTTCAAATTGGTTGCTGAATTTCCAGATTACAACAATGACTTTACTTCAAACCAATAATGACATAGTTATAAAGTGCTTCAGGACATTGTGAGCATGTGAAGGTCACTGTAGAAATCTGACTTTCTTATTAGGACTGATGTGTAGTAAATTTCATGAATTCTGGAAATCTGAAATAAGGTTAGAGGGACCTTGAAATGTAGTTCAAGTTCAACAATATTGTGAAAAGAAAAGGAACTTGGCACCTTGCATCACACCTATTCTCCATCAGATACTGATCCAAATGCAGTGCAATTCAAATGATTACAAAAATATGAACACATGAATTAGGGATAGAAGTAGGTCACCTTCTCTGCTCTACTATTCGACAAGATGATGGCTTATCCTGTCACAATGTTGATCCAGAGCAAACTCAGAGAACCCAAATACGGCACACTGATACAAGACTGGAGTCAGGATACTTCCTCAGGACAAACACAGGCAGTAACTG